>CM073438.1:12659285-13893214 GCA_037074515.1 Mimosa bimucronata | reverse complement strand
GCAAATATAGAGAAAATAGCGAAAAATCCCAATCACCAGAATTTGTGAGAAAATCAGCAACTTTCAAATCAATTAACTGCTCAGGTATCTTCTATGTAGCCACAACCTCTAGACGAGATTCATTTGGCAGCCAAATATCTTTCCAAAATCGAACAGAGGCACCCGTTCCTCACATTCCATTTCAATCCAAAACGAAACTTCTCCCAGTTGCTACTAATTCATTAGGAAACTTTTTATCCTTGCTTTTTCCTTGTAATTGATGGCAATAAATCTGAACCACAGCCATATTTTTCCCTAATAAGACGAACCCATAGCGAGTCTGTTTTTTCCAATAAACCCCAACCCAACTTCATCATGAAGGCATTGTTCTGTAGTTTTGCTTGTCTTAAGCCAAGCCCAATTCCTCCTTCTTCATACACAGTTTTTGCCAAGAAACCAAATGCATTCTATTTTTTGATGCACTACTCCCCCACAAAAAACTTCTACACCTTTTATCAATCTCTAAACTAGTGGACTTAAGTAAAGGAATAGTTTGCATAGTATAGGACGGGATGGCTGACATCGCTGCTTGCACCAAAGTATGTCTAGCTGCTCTAGACAACGTTTTGGCTTTCCATGCAGATAACCTCTTATCCATCTTACTCAGTACATGCTCAAAGTGTTCTTAGTTACATTTTTATCATGCAAGGGCACTCCAAGATATTTCCCCAAGTCTACACATGGCGTAAATCCCATGAAATCACGAATTTCTTGAACTCTCATATGGTTCACATTCTTTGAGAAGAAAATTCTAGACTTCTCATTATTTACCTGCTCCCCGGATGCTGCACAGAAATCATCTAAACAAGCCTTCAAAATAGCTGCCTGCTCCAAATTAGCTTCTACAAATAATATCAAATTGTCAGCAAAAAATAAATGGGACACATGGGTCCCATTCTTCAGTAACAGGAATGGCTTCCAATTGTCTTCCTCCACCTCCTTATGGATCAAGTGAGCGAATTTTTCCATTACCAACACAAACAAATAGGGAGATAAAGGATCTCCCTGACGTAAGCCTCTCGATGGCTTAAAACTCCTTCCCTTATCCCAATTCCACATAAGTTACATGCGGGAAGAATCAATGCACCATTTAATCATATTAATAAGATTATGGGGTAGATCTAATTCCTCTAAAACTTTCATTAGAAAAGACCATCGTACTCGGCCATATGCCTTCTCTAAATCGATCTTCAACGCCATGAATCCCTTTCTTCCTGTCTTCCTATTCATTGAGTGAATAACCTCCTGAGAAACAATTATATTATCTATACCTTGCCTTCCAGGGACAAAACTGCACTGGTTTGAAGAAACAAACTTTGGCATTATCCTTCTAACTCTCGTGGCAATTACCTTAGTAAAAATCTTATATATAAAAATCCGACTTCGATATTAAAACAATATTAGTATCATTAATTGATCTAATCTCCTCCGGATCCAAACACATAATTCGAATCTTTGATAAGATAGACTCACCAATTATTTCCCATTGACTTTGAAAAAGTAAAGGGTTAAGGCCATCAGGACCCGGAGCTTTCAATGGCCCCATTGCAAAAAAGGCCTCCTTAACCTCTGATTGATTAAAGTCTTGATAAGATAGACTCACCAATTATTTCCCATTGACTTTGAAAAAGCAAAGGGTTAAGGCCATAAGGACTTGGAGCTTTCAATGGCCCCATTGCAAAAAAGGCCTGCTTGACCTCTGAATGATTAAAGTCCCATCCAAGAGTAGGCAAATCCATATCTAAAAGAGAGGGAAACGTCATACCAAAATTAATAGTATTTAGCTCCTCCCCATCCTCCTCATATAAAGATTGAAAATAATTTGAACTGATCTGCATGATCTTATCTTGATTAAACTCCCAGTTACCATTATCGTCCTTTAAAGCTTCAATCCGATTCCTCCTTTTCTACTATTAGTCATAGCATGAAAATATCGTGTGTTTTTATAACTAGCTGTGTACCAATTACAAAGCGATCTTTGAAGTCACATGATCTCCTCCTATGCCAATGCCTCCTCTAACTAAGCCCATAAGTCCTCTTGAGTCTTCTCTACCTCCCGATCCTCTCTTCCATTTCCCAGTTTGTTGTTCATGCTTTCCAATCTCGATCCTCAACAAGAGCCCCTTCTTCTTATTTAAATCTCCAAAGACATTCTTATTCTACTCTTGAATACTCCCAGTTAGGTTCTCAACATTCAACTCCCAATCTTTAGCTGGACACTAAACTCTCTTAACAACCTCTGGAAAATCCTTATGAGACGCCCATGGGGCAAAAAACCGAAAAGATCTCTTTTCTCCTCTTCTTGTTTCTTGTTCTATATCGAGTTTAATTAATAAAGGGCAGTGATCTAATTTGAATTTAGGCAAGTGAGTAACATTAGCATTTGGGAATTTTGACACCCAATTATTACTACCCAACATCCTGTCCAATTTTCTTGAACACCTAATGTGACCCTATGTAAAACGAGGTCCTGCTGCATGAATTTCTCATAAGGCTGACACCGAAACCCAGTTAATGAAGTTACTGTCTGGGGGCACCTTATTTTTAGCAGTAGATACACGTTCATCCGGTCGAAGTATTGCATTAAAATCACCACAATAAGCCCAAGGCCATGCCCTAAAGCTCTGAACTCGACCAAGCGACTCCCAAAGCTTTCTGCGTTTTTGAAAATTAAGACTCCCATACACCACAGATAAACCCCACTCTTCTCTCGTTCCTGCATTAAATACACTGTGAAGGACTTGGTCATGCTTCTCAATTACTGTAAAGCTTATCCCAAAATCCCAGAAGCACCAGATTCCTCCGCTAAATCCAGAAACTTCCACCACTTCTACCTCAGAAAGCCCAGCCTTTTTTTCAGTCTCTCTGCCTTGTCTCCTTTTTGCTTCGGTTCAAGAATAGCCAAGAAATTAAATATGTAATTACGTCATAGCTCGGAAATAAGTGGTGCGAAAATTCTTCCCCTAACACCTCTTGTATTCCAAATCAATAAATTCATCATAATAACCAATCAGAATAAGACATATGGCACACATATCCTAAGAACTTGAATTGGGTATGGAAGACCCAATTTCTAGTCCATATCATCTATTGGCACGTTGGATAGTGGATTTTCCATGATGACCATCTTGTTCCTTTTTTTAATTATTACTCTAGGGTCTAATGGGTCATCAGCTCCTTTTTTCGGCCCAACATTTTATTTACTCTTAAAAGAAGCATCATTCCCTTCTTTATTCTTCTCCATGGGCCCTTGTTTTGACTTGGACCCCGTACTACCTACTCCCTTTTCATCAGACTTGGGCTCATTAAGACTTAATCTATTTTTAACAGCAACAGAGGCATCCATTAGGCTTGGTACATTTTGGGAAGACTGCTTTGGAGGCCCACTCTTTTGAACCTGATTTTCCTTCTTCTGCGACTTCCAAATCAACATTCCTCTTATTCAGCGCCTCAAACTTCTTCATCATTACTGCCTCTTCCAAATCAACACGATCAACACTCATTAATGCCTTAAATCTCGATTCAGAATTAGCATCCTAATTGCCCCCAATAATTGTGCCCTCACCTTTCAATCCTTCCCCTTGTCTCCCTTTCCAATTTCGTTGCACCACTATCCACCCTCCATACGCCACCTCGTCGGCACCGGCATTCGATGAAGTCATTTGCTGAATCTTCTTCTCCATCTCCTTAGCTTGGTTTAACTCAATTGATACAGCATTACAATGCTCCGCATCGTGTCCATATTTCCCACAATTAAAATAGATCATGTGAAGGCCCTCATACTCAATTTTCTTTTCAACCCCATTAATCTTAATACTTGGGAGTAGAGGCTGCGTCAAATCTAATTTCACAAAAACTCTTGCGAATCTACCCTTCATCTGTTTTAATATGTTCCTATCCACCCGAAGCACTTCTCCAATCTGACTACCAACCATGTACATAGTACCTTTGTCATAGTAGTCTAGTGGAAGACATGCGATATGAACCCATGCAGTAATTTGACCTCCAAGGTTGCACACTAATATAATGATAAAAAATTAGCCACGGCCCCCCGAACAACGCCATTTCACATGTTAACTCCCTTTTACAGTTCACTAGAAAGAACCCAGATCCAACGTCTATCGTTTCAACATCACCCCACAATTGCTCCAATTTTCTGACCATAATATCCTCCCTAACCATCATTCCCAGCACCAAAACAATCAAAGAGTGCCTCCATCATTTTGCCATTTTGTCCTTGAGCTCTTCAGAAAGAAAAATATTAGGAATCTTACTAGTGGTATCCACTGTAATACATGATTTCCATCCATCGTCCTGCCACCAATCCTCATCTTCCTCTTCAACATCATCCATTATGATCTCCTCAATTACGCATACATCCTTATACGAGCGATACGTAAAACTGGTCTTCTTTATCTCCTTCTTCGGCACACCAATGTCCCAATCAATCTAGTCCTCATGTCGTACTGCCAATGGACGCCCCGACAGGCTTCATTCCTAAACTTGATTAGTCTTTTTCCTACTACGATCAAGAGTGTCAACCTCCTCTGGTGATTTAACCACCAAATTTGAGACTTCTTGACCACCCCCTTATCCGCCGCCATCACCACCGAACATTCTCGACTTCTAGAGCGTTCTCTCATAGCTTTTTTAGTGTCACAAGCTAAGACTAAAATTATAACCATAGATTAGTGTACAAATGTTATATATATTACGGAATAGCATCTCTTACTCCATTTCTTGTGTAGTTTTCAAGGACACAAGCAACAAGTGGTACATACACATCATGCTATTTTATATTTACTTGTCGAATATGTAATGTTTGAGACATGAATCTTAATGGCGTGTGTCGTTTGATGATACACACATATGAATCAAAAGGTATACACTCTCCCTATTTTTTTTTATCTTCTTCCATGAATAATATGTTGATCTTGTGATTATCGCTTGTCTTTGGTAGCTTATCATTACTAATGATTGTGAATCATTTTTCTCTCTGATAAATTAAACTAAAATAAGGAACATCTATTTTATAAAAAAAACTGTTTTTTAAAGTGGTTTTTATACCATGAGGTTTTGAGAACCTCCTTATGTAAAAATCAATTATTCTTCTTTGTGAGATTATAGGAATCTCCCAAGGAAGTTTAATCCAAAATACTTTCATGGAGCCTTCTTTTCCAAATAAAAATAAATTTTCTTAAAAAATTTTCATGCTGTGTGAGGTTTTAGGAACCTCCTCAGAAAAAAATTAGATTATTCTTCTATGTGAGACTATGTGAGCCTCCTCAAGAAGTTCAATCCAAAATTCTTTTGAAAATCTTTTTCTAAATAAAAATAAAGACATGTTTTCCTAATTAAAAAAAATACAAACCAACAATAAATAGTTTTCTTAAAAAAATTAAATAAACATTTTCCCTAAAAAATACAATCTTAGTGACATGCATTTCTATCCCAAACTATATGAGCTTTGATCCCTTTAAAGGGTACACATTTAACATTGTAAATGATTAATTGGGTTAATATAACTTTTGGTCCCTAAAATTAAAATTTTTGGTTGTGATCCCTGGACTTTCGTTCAATTCTGGTTTACGTCCCTGAACTTTATGGTCCCTAAACTTTTTGTCAATTTTGGTCTTGGTACCTAAACTTTCAATCAATTTTGGTCTGGTCCCTGAACTTTCAGTCAATTTTGGTTTTGGTCTTTCAAGCTCAAGGACCAAAACCAAAATTGACTGAAAGTTCAGGGACCAAAACCATCGATTTTAAAGTTCAGGGACCAGAATAAAAAATTGAGTGAAAATTCAGTGACCAAAAGTTATATTAACCCTAATTAATTTGTTTTATTATTTCCATTTTATCATGTTTTTAAATAAATTATTCTTTTGGGTAATTCAAGTGTAATTTAAGGCCATATTAATTTTAAATAGTTAACTTAGAGTAATCACTCTCGTGAACGGGTGATGTGGGAGTACCCAACACCTTCCCTACACACAATCGACTCCCGAGCCCAATTTGGTTTTAAAAGACCATTTATATTTTTTAAAAGGTTTTCCAAAATTATTCTATTTAAAAATTTTGGTGGCGACTCAATTTGATTTAATTTTAGGGCACTACAATATTCTAGATTTATGTACAATAAGACTCACTTAAATTTAGTTAATGAACCAATAATAAATGATAAAAAAAATCTCTACCCTTCAATTGCTGCCACACTTTACCCTTCAATCGCCTAGATCTAGTGAGACTTGCTTTTATATTTTATATTACCTCAAGCATTCAATTTTTATGTATTTTTTTTCATACAATATAAAAACATTCATACTATAGTTGATCTCACGCAAAGTCACAGCATTCATGATACAATATGTATTTAAGAAAAAACATAGTTTTGATGTTATACGATATGCATATCCAGTCAAAACCAATACGAATTATGGTTTTCTATCACTTTCCACAAATTTTCTAGACAACGTAAATTAACTTAAACCTTGATGGCTTTATCTTCATCACTTGACCACTACGAAAATTGGTCATAAAAAATCATGTTTCCAATTTTATCAAGCTTCCTTATCTCTATAAAATTAATGTAGTTAACATATTGTAAGTTTTTCCTTAAAAATATATATGGGATCATGTTATCCACTCCAGCCAAGAAAACTGAGTCATGCAATACACCGCTCACCAGCCATACCATTTTCCTGATTAAAATGTAAATACCATCCCCATTTCTTCTACTCATCCCATTCCAATTATTTGATTAAAAAATAAATAGTTGAGATTCAATATTTTAGGATACCTATTTTTTTGTCTGTTAGCATACCTAATTTTTAGATATTGAATTTGGTTTTAATAAAATAGATTGTTAATATTGAAATGAAAAGCTATGGATCCTTTGATACTTTGTTCGACTTGGAGAAATTTTTCTTTGATTTTTATTTCATTTAGTTAAAATTAATGATATAGTTGAGATTTCAAGTAATTAATTTTGTTGAATTTTTAAATTTTTATTTTAATTAAATTTATTAATAATATTGTTGTGATTCTACCAATTGATTCATTTATAACCTTTACAGTGATAATGGATTTTCCCATTATTTTTCATGTAATGGTGAAATATTTATTTAATTCTTATCTTATTTTTAGTTAAACTAATGATATTGTTCAGATTTCACAAATCCATATATTTTAGAAGATAAAATTACACATTTCATAAAATGTATAAATTGATCAAAATGCCATTGAGTGAAGGCCATCGGGGGGATTTATTTGTGTGTGGGGGCTGAGGGAAATAATAAATTTTGAAAGTCAAGGAGGTCCCACCCCTTTTCATCCAGCCGCTGGACTACCATGCCCTCAATATATATTGCAAAAAGCTATTAGTAACATCTTTTATTCTGTTCCAATATTTTCCCAAATTCATACATGCAATCACTTAATTTCGATGTAACATTACTCAATTGACATATAAAATTAGCGAGATCTTCTTCTATTTTTTATATAACAAAAAGGTTTAGGTGAGTTGGGTCCTGGAGGCTCACCAGGGCCAGTGTAGGCCTTTAGACTCAAAGAATGCTTATAGAGGTACTTACAGATCGCCTACAAAAAAGGTCATCACATTGATAGGATTCGAACCCACAATCTTTCGGTTGTAACAACTCCCTTACCAACTGGATTAACTTTTGTTGGCGAGATCTTCTATATTATATGGTCAAATACTACCAATTTTATGTATGAAATAATAAAGTTTTATTATGACATTATCAAGTTGAGATATAAAATTACGGAGCCATTCCCAAGTTTTGATTAGCCAATACCAACATCATATTTGTAGTTACCAACTCTCTATTTGTGTGGAAATAAGAAATAGAGAAAAAGTGAATTGACAGTAAGGATATATTTCAATTAACCATTTGGATGAAGAGAAATTCTAAGGTGAGCCAGGTTCACCGCATTATGTTTGTGGTATATATGACTAATCACAAGTAAATTCCTTATATATCCTTGAGCACCCTAAAAAAAAAAAGTAGCTTGCAGACAAAAAATTCTATCTTCTTTTTTTTTTATACATTTTTTTATTTGGCAAGCTGAAAAGACTTTTCTCCAAACGAATTTTTTAAGGTGCCAGATCAAATTAAAATCTTTACATGAGATTGAAAGTGTTTGTTTGTAGTTGGCCAAACTTCAAATACGGTTAATAACTAGGTTTAGTTAAGAATTTCTCATGAAGGTTAAAGTTTGGTTGTTACACACACATAATTATTTTACTTTTCATTCTTAGTTTACCTCTATCTCGTTAATAAAAAACTTATAATCTTTGTATTATACTAACTGTAATACCCTAAAATTTTCTACTATATTATAGCGATTTTAATTGAATTATAACCACTTTTCAATATCGGAAACCCAAAAATACGGCAAAATTTAAAACTTTTTCTTTTAAACATTATCCCAACTTTCTGACAGTTGGAATGGGCTTTCCGGACAAATTGGAGTAACTTAAAACTCTTATAAAATAAAGTGGTTAATAAAACAATTAAAGGTACGCTAACCTTCTCAGGGTATTTATTCTTAATTTATAGCGTTTAGGGAATTTAAGTTACTTTATAAAATTTATACAACTATAATATCTATGCTTTCTACTATACCTTTAATAATTTAATTTTACAACATATACAAATGGCATTACTAAAATATCCAACTACCTTATTTTTCAATTTATAATTCCAATTTCTTTGTCTAATCTTCTTCCAGCACTTCCGCCTTATCTTAGCTATCTTACTATCCTCCAGCTTTTCTGAAAACAGCAGTTCAACGCAGTTTATCTCATTAACCTTTATTCTCATGCATGTATATTGACATGTATACATTTCATAAAACTGCCCAAATGATGATAGTTATATCCCTATTAATCTATGTGCGATCCGCACCTACCAACCACTGATAACAATATTTTCGTTAACAAGTGGAGGCTCTACCTGCAGGATTTCTTGTTATAGCACTTAAGGCCATAACTAACTGGTTTGGCAAAGGGGGAGCGACCCACCTAAGCCTGGAGTACTCCCTCTGAGGAATAAAAACTTACCAACAATATGCAACAGAAATTACAAAATGATACATGCAATTTAATTTATTGTTACTGAAATAAACTGCTACCTGAACTTTAAACTTAACCATCCGCTGGATCCTGCTGTTCCAGATGCCTTGGCGTACTAATCTTACTATTTCTCCTATAATTACATATAGATAAATTAATACATATATATTAACTTATAATAATTCTACGTCTCTCACGTTCCTATTGTACTACCTATAACTCTACCCCTTACTTTTCTAATATATGTTTAAACCTTAATCTCTGATTTAATTATTAATCACACAACCATTCATAGGCATTTTACAATTATCAAATAATACATATATATACAAACACAATCATAAAAACATCCTAATTACTTTAAATTAAACTTACATCATATATTAACACATATGATAACTTACTTTACCTAATTAAATTTAATGGATTTAAAGTAAATTTTCTATTGATTATACTTTTCTTCCACGTTAATAATTATTACCCATAACTTATCTTATTTATAATAAACTTGACTATTTACTATCTAAAGAGCACTTCTAATTAATCTATTCCAATTAATATTTCTTATTCTCAATGTTTGACTAATAATTACCTCAAGAATGGTTATTTTAAGGAGCATTACATTTTCTAAATCCCTAGGGTACTCGTCTACATTTTATTTATGTTCTTTTATTTATAACCTTAATTACTGATATTTCTTAAGTCACCAATTTATAAGTTTAAGCATTTTGAATTCTATAATTTTAAATCTGGGCTTAAATCCTTATTAATTTCAAATTAAACTTACCTTCCCTACTAATTCATTATCATTTCTTTGATTCAGTCTACTTCCCAAATTTCTTAGTAAACCATACAATCACTTATTCATCAAGAAAGGAACAGAGCAATGTACACACATATGGTTCAGGCCTTCACTTTACAGCCCCACTTAAATATCAACCCACAAAATCATCATCATTTATTAGTTCTATTTTTACCTCAGAATTATCAACCCAAGCAAGCTCAAGTCAGTTCCTTGACTTTTAAAGTATCTTTATTTAATTAATCTAAAATACTTAAAATCTCTCATAATGTGAAATCATTTGTTCTAAATTTCTAACCTTAGTTAGAGCACCCTTACTTTGGATAATCATCACTTACAAATCTCTATGTATATCTAATTACGTCATCACTTTTGAATAACCAGAATACTTCAAAGTTACTTCAAATCTTTAACCCTTTATAGTCTATTAATTCTCCCATTTTAAAAACACTGATTCGTATTCTTAGAAACACTTTCTTCTTTAAGTTGTAAAGCATAATGATCTTTAAATTTGAATACTATTAAAATCAGATTTAACTTTTTAACTAAATTTTTAAAGCTTTAAATTATAGACTTAAATATTGAACATAGAAAGCTTTTGCAATGCATGGGCTGAATTATTCAACTACTTTCCAATTCATATTAAGGAACATTAACCACCAATGCGACCAGTCACATAAAATGACCGTAATGCATTTCTAAGATCTTTAACTCATTCATTTCCATGAATTAAACTCAAAAACCAATAATCCAATTCCTTCTAACAACGCTTCAACATGCAAGATGGTCATCCTCTTTAACCCAGAATTCATTTACAATTCAAATCTGTCCTTAACAATTTTAATTCACATTTTGATCCAAATTCTAAGCCATATACAATCCAACACTTGAACAACCAAACTTAGGAATTTATTCAAGATTTCTTTAGAAATTTAACATCAACTAAACAACTATCCAATTGAAGTAACAAACTAAAAAGCGCCCTTCAAACCTCTTAAGTCAACATTTGAAGCCTCTAATCATACTATGACAGTAATTCAGCAATACCAAACTTAATTCAACACAAAGGAACAAAAAGGGAAACAGGAGAATCAAGAAAAATCAGTGCGATTAGCAATAATGGAGCTTAATCATTAACACTTCAATCTAATCAATTCCCCCAATATTTAAACGTTAATTTGCTCTAGTGTAATCAATTCAAATAATGGCAACACATATTACAATTTCAGTTTTCTTCAGACTAAATAGAAATTAACTTCATATTTGAACTTTAGTTTTTAGAAATTATGGATTTCCTGTTCGATTAGCATTTATAACAAAGAATCAAAAATAGAAATTTAGTTTATCCATCAATACATCAAGCAATTACAACCAAACAATTTCAGCTCACATTCCACACCAAAATATACTCCCTGGCCGAACAGCGACAGAGGCAGAGAAGGAAGAACAAGAAACTTAAACCTCAACAATCATAAGCTGTACTATTTCCCATTTTAAGTCAATGAGAACAAAGCATCAACAAAGAACAAAGGAAGAACAAAACTCGACGAAACAGAGGGGGCACGATTCGGCCAAAGCAGAACAAGAACAAGGGAAATCAAGAACAATCATACGAGACTCATTTATAACATCAACCTTACTCCTAAACAAATTTAATTAAACTTTGGACCATTAAACACCCGAAAATCCCAAATTTCCCTTCGGATGAACAGTACCCGAAGAGGAACTTTGGAGCAATCTTGACTTACACCAATCTATCACTCAAATTCGTTCTCAAGAATGGTTAATCGAGTCCTAGGCTTCATTTTAATGGATTTAAGAACCCCAAAAACCCCCAAAATCCGAACCCTAAAATCGGACCTCTCTCCAAAAATCTTTCAAATCGGACCAGAAAGAGAAGAAATCAGAAGGAAATAGGCTTACCCAAGGTTGTTCCAACCACCCTGAACCTTTCCTTTCGCCCTTTGCCGCCGATCGCCGTTGTTCAGGCCGGAGGTCGCCGCTGGAACGAGGGAGACCGAGAGAAAACAGAGAGGGTGAGAGTTGAGAGGGAGACGGGACTGAGAGAGAGTGAAAACGGGAGGAGGGTGAGGGAGTTATATATAAGGGTTGGGAAATATTCAATTTCTAACCTACCTAAGACTTTCTTCTTTTCGATTTAATCCCTCGAATCAACTTTTTAATTATTTTCAGTTTAGTCCCTTTCTGAAAATAATTCCTAAACTTAAATCCTTAAATCCAAATAAATATTTTCTTCCTCCATAATTTAATTTCAAGTCTCAAATAGTCTCTCAAAAATTCCCATATTTAAATTCTTCTTGGAAAATTAAATTTTATCTTCTAATTATTTTTCTTTATTTTCTAAAGAAAATAATCCCTAACATTTATTAAAATGCTGAAAATATCGTAAATTTATTTTCCAATGCTTTTTAATATTTTAAATGATATTCCCAAAAGATTAAATAATTACTTATATCTGTTTTTAAAATTTGGGGTGTTACAATTCTCCCCCACTAAAATAATTTCGTCCTCGAAATTAAGAAGAGTTTCCTTACTATTAAAACTCTTAATATTATTTTATGTCACTATTTTGAAAGAACTCACCCATAATTTACAAGATAGCATTTTTTTTTCATTTAATTAATTTATCATTAACAAAAATTGGCCAATACATTCATAATTAATCTCTTACTTTTGAAGTTTAAAATACGAAACATATATATATCATAACCACATTCATTAATCATAAAAATGCATGCTCATTTAGTCTTTAGGGATTTTTATTTTATTTTTTATTATTATTATTATTATTATTATTATTTTTTTTTTTTTTTTACTCAATAATCTTTCAACTTTAAGATATACCTTTATTTTCTAGTGTAAAACTTTTCCCAATATTCAAAATCACCCTAATTATCGTTAGAATCCCATGAAAATCTTCTTCCGATCTGGGTTCTTATACTAAGTTATTCTTCAGAAATTTGTACAACAACTGTCAAATTCAAGCCTAAGCTATCAGCGTCTAGGATCAAGTCACAATTTTGATTCAAATTTCAATAGTATGTCAACATAATTCACTCAACTTATATATCATAATTAACAATACAATCATATTCTTCAACATTTTCTATTCAATACAATAAACACACACTATTCAGTTGCAGCTTGACAATTCTAACTCACAAAACTATATAATTAAACAAATTTTAAGCTTTATGAAATTAATTTATCTCATTTAAAATTTTTGCCTAGCCTAGAAATATGGATAAAACACAGAAATCGTGTAAAACAAGGAATGAATCGAGGACACACCCGGAAAAGAAAAACACCAGAAATTTCTCATCATCATAGAAACAAAAAAACACATAAATAGAAGCAAAATTTCATTCAACAAAGGAAGAATCAAACCAACCCAGGACAAGAAAATCAAACTTTGCATTTAAATCATAAATTAAACAAACACACAATATTTAATTGTCATTTTAACGAACCTAACATGGTCTTCCCTTAGTATTTCTTATGACTTATGGGTTATGAGCCCACACTTTTCTACCTTTTTCATCACAAAACTACACATGCAGATTGATTTATACCTTATAATTTACTTCTATTTGAATAGCACAAACTCTGATTTACTGGAAATCTTCTTATAATTGCATTCCACATTTCATAAATCAATGAACATTACTAAATTATCATAAGAATCTGAACAACCATCATATAACACTTTTACATACATGAACCATATGTGCTTTGCATCATCAACATTATTTATAATAGAGAACGGTTGCCATTCAAACTTCATGTTTATTTCCCATAAGATACTTAAAATAGATAAAATGCTACTTTAGCAATTTATATTACTCCCATAGTTTCATATCCCCCAAGAATTTCATTACATAATCATATTCCCCATAACCAAATTTGGGTGCTGAATTTATTTAACTTAGCTATATCAGATATAAAACAACATGTTCATTATTAACATGCTTATTCCAATTTGGTCTCATACTCTTGAAGGCCTATACCTTCTATCTACTTATCATATTTTCTCTTATGATTTCATTATTCTTTAGGAATTTTTCTCCTATCTAAGCAAATTCGAGTTATCTTCTCAACTGATAAACAATTTTTCTATGGACTTTCTAGTCCATTCCTGCTAACATTACTGTATCTATGAGATCTAACTGCGATCTCTATGCTTTCCTCTTTAACTAAACTATAAACTTTTATATTCTGACTCATCTAGGTCATAATCTATCCTGAAAATTATCATATTTTGCTCACTCTTGATATTGTCCTCTTTGGCACAGCCGAAGCATGTAACCTCAAGGCTTTGTTCCCCTCTTGGGACGCGTCTTTCTGAGTAGGGATGCTGCCATATCTGATGGCCCCCACACTCACCCCTCATAATTTTGTTTCTCATGGTAGGGATGATGGCACGCAGCCCCCCACATTCACCCATGGAAACATATCTTTCTCCTGGATTTACTGCAATCCCCCTTTTTTTTCTCTTTCTTTCTCTACTTCTATTGCTCTTGGCCCATCTTTCCCACTACATTGATATAAAGTTTCCCCTTTTTGCCTGGCCAGGACTTCTTTTTAAATAGAAGGAAAACCAAATACCAATACAGTTGAGAATATTCTTTGGCCAATAACTATCTCTCTTTTAGGCTTTGCCTAATAACTATTTTGTGAACATTCAATATTAGAATAAATCTCAAATTCTTCATTCACTAATCTTAACCTAAACACTAACACTGGCTACTTTAACTCAATTCCTTTAATGATCCGATAATCCACCAAAGGACCATGGGACCACCACGCTTCCGCTACGCAACTCTAATCTACTCCTAACAACATTTAATACCTTCTATTACTTTTCTTTTTCTGTTACTATCTTTGTTCTCTATAATATGTATCTATGCATCTTAACTATATAAATTATAACTCTAGTACTCTAAAGGTGTTCTAACGGTATCTTTAAATATCTAACTAACTAACGAGCAAAAGAATTCTAGCTAACCTATGCCAGAATCCTTGCTCTGATACCAAAATGTAATACCCTAAAATTTTCTACTATATTATAGCGATTTTAATTGAATTATAACCACTTTTCAATATCGGAAGCCCAAAAATACGGCAAAATTTAAAACTTTTTCTTTTAAACATTATCCCAACTTTCTGACAGTTGGAATGGGCTTTCCGGACAAATTGGAGTAACTTAAAACTCTTATAAAATAAAGTGGTTAATAAAACAATTAAAGGTACGCTAACCTTCTCAGGGTATTTATTCTTAATTTATAGCGTTTAGGGAATTTAAGTTACTTTATAAAATTTATACAACTATAATATCTATGCTTTCTACTATACCTTTAATAATTTAATTTTACAACATATACAAATGGCATTACTAAAATATCCAACTACCTTATTTTTCAATTTATAATTCCAATTTCTTTGTCTAATCTTCTTCCAGCACTTCCGCCTTATCTTAGCTATCTTACTATCCTCCAGCTTTTCTGAAAACAGCAGTTCAACGCAGTTTATCTCATTAACCTTTATTCTCATGCATGTATATTGACATGTATACATTTCATAAAACTGCCCAAATGATGATAGTTATATCCCTATTAATCTATGTGCGATCCGCACCTACCAACCACTGATAACAATATTTTCGTTAACAAGTGGAGGCTCTACCTGCAGGATTTCTTGTTATAGCACTTAAGGCCATAACTAACTGGTTTGGCAAAGGGGGAGCGACCCACCTAAGCCTGGAGTACTCCCTCTGAGGAATAAAAACTTACCAACAATATGCAACAGAAATTACAAAATGATACATGCAATTTAATTTATTGTTACTGAAATAAACTGCTACCTGAACTTTAAACTTAACCATCCGCTGGATCCTGCTGTTCCAGATGCCTTGGCGTACTAATCTTACTATTTCTCCTATAATTACATATAGATAAATTAATACATATATATTAACTTATAATAATTCTACGTCTCTCACGTTCCTATTGTACTACCTATAACTCTACCCCTTACTTTTCTAATATATGTTTAAACCTTAATCTCTGATTTAATTATTAATCACACAACCATTCATAGGCATTTTACAATTATCAAATAATACATATATATACAAACACAATCATAAAAACATCCTAATTACTTTAAATTAAACTTACATCATATATTAACACATATGATAACTTACTTTACCTAATTAAATTTAATGGATTTAAAGTAAATTTTCTATTGATTATACTTTTCTTCCACGTTAATAATTATTACCCATAACTTATCTTATTTATAATAAACTTGACTATTTACTATCTAAAGAGCACTTCTAATTAATCTATTCCAATTAATATTTCTTATTCTCAATGTTTGACTAATAATTACCTCAAGAATGGTTATTTTAAGGAGCATTACATTTTCTAAATCCCTAGGGTACTCGTCTACATTTTATTTATGTTCTTTTATTTATAACCTTAATTACTGATATTTCTTAAGTCACCAATTTATAAGTTTAAGCATTTTGAATTCTATAATTTTAAATCTGGGCTTAAATCCTTATTAATTTCAAATTAAACTTACCTTCCCTACTAATTCATTATCATTTCTTTGATTCAGTCTACTTCCCAAATTTCTTAGTAAACCATACAATCACTTATTCATCAAGAAAGGAACAGAGCAATGTACACACATATGGTTCAGGCCTTCACTTTACAGCCCCACTTAAATATCAACCCACAAAATCATCATCATTTATTAGTTCTATTTTTACCTCAGAATTATCAACCCAAGCAAGCTCAAGTCAGTTCCTTGACTTTTAAAGTATCTTTATTTAATTAATCTAAAATACTTAAAATCTCTCATAATGTGAAATCATTTGTTCTAAATTTCTAACCTTAGTTAGAGCACCCTTACTTTGGATAATCATCACTTACAAATCTCTATGTATATCTAATTACGTCATCACTTTTGAATAACCAGAATACTTCAAAGTTACTTCAAATCTTTAACCCTTTATAGTCTATTAATTCTCCCATTTTAAAAACACTGATTCGTATTCTTAGAAACACTTTCTTCTTTAAGTTGTAAAGCATAATGATCTTTAAATTTGAATACTATTAAAATCAGATTTAACTTTTTAACTAAATTTTTAAAGCTTTAAATTATAGACTTAAATATTGAACATAGAAAGCTTTTGCAATGCATGGGCTGAATTATTCAACTACTTTCCAATTCATATTAAGGAACATTAACCACCAATGCGACCAGTCACATAAAATGACCGTAATGCATTTCTAAGATCTTTAACTCATTCATTTCCATGAATTAAACTCAAAAACCAATAATCCAATTCCTTCTAACAACGCTTCAACATGCAAGATGGTCATCCTCTTTAACCCAGAATTCATTTACAATTCAAATCTGTCCTTAACAATTTTAATTCACATTTTGATCCAAATTCTAAGCCATATACAATCCAACACTTGAACAACCAAACTTAGGAATTTATTCAAGATTTCTTTAGAAATTTAACATCAACTAAACAACTATCCAATTGAAGTAACAAACTAAAAAGCGCCCTTCAAACCTCTTAAGTCAACATTTGAAGCCTCTAATCATACTATGACAGTAATTCAGCAATACCAAACTTAATTCAACACAAAGGAACAAAAAGGGAAACAGGAGAATCAAGAAAAATCAGTGCGATTAGCAATAATGGAGCTTAATCATTAACACTTCAATCTAATCAATTCCCCCAATATTTAAACGTTAATTTGCTCTAGTGTAATCAATTCAAATAATGGCAACACATATTACAATTTCAGTTTTCTTCAGACTAAATAGAAATTAACTTCATATTTGAACTTTAGTTTTTAGAAATTATGGATTTCCTGTTCGATTAGCATTTATAACAAAGAATCAAAAATAGAAATTTAGTTTATCCATCAATACATCAAGCAATTACAACCAAACAATTTCAGCTCACATTCCACACCAAAATATACTCCCTGGCCGAACAGCGACAGAGGCAGAGAAGGAAGAACAAGAAACTTAAACCTCAACAATCATAAGCTGTACTATTTCCCATTTTAAGTCAATGAGAACAAAGCATCAACAAAGAACAAAGGAAGAACAAAACTCGACGAAACAGAGGGGGCACGATTCGGCCAAAGCAGAACAAGAACAAGGGAAATCAAGAACAATCATACGAGACTCATTTATAACATCAACCTTACTCCTAAACAAATTTAATTAAACTTTGGACCATTAAACACCCGAAAATCCCAAATTTCCCTTCGGATGAACAGTACCCGAAGAGGAACTTTGGAGCAATCTTGACTTACACCAATCTATCACTCAAATTCGTTCTCAAGAATGGTTAATCGAGTCCTAGGCTTCATTTTAATGGATTTAAGAACCCCAAAAACCCCCAAAATCCGAACCCTAAAATCGGACCTCTCTCCAAAAATCTTTCAAATCGGACCAGAAAGAGAAGAAATCAGAAGGAAATAGGCTTACCCAAGGTTGTTCCAACCACCCTGAACCTTTCCTTTCGCCCTTTGCCGCCGATCGCCGTTGTTCAGGCCGGAGGTCGCCGCTGGAACGAGGGAGACCGAGAGAAAACAGAGAGGGTGAGAGTTGAGAGGGAGACGGGACTGAGAGAGAGTGAAAACGGGAGGAGGGTGAGGGAGTTATATATAAGGGTTGGGAAATATTCAATTTCTAACCTACCTAAGACTTTCTTCTTTTCGATTTAATCCCTCGAATCAACTTTTTAATTATTTTCAGTTTAGTCCCTTTCTGAAAATAATTCCTAAACTTAAATCCTTAAATCCAAATAAATATTTTCTTCCTCCATAATTTAATTTCAAGTCTCAAATAGTCTCTCAAAAATTCCCATATTTAAATTCTTCTTGGAAAATTAAATTTTATCTTCTAATTATTTTTCTTTATTTTCTAAAGAAAATAATCCCTAACATTTATTAAAATGCTGAAAATATCGTAAATTTATTTTCCAATGCTTTTTAATATTTTAAATGATATTCCCAAAAGATTAAATAATTACTTATATCTGTTTTTAAAATTTGGGGTGTTACAATTCTCCCCCACTAAAATAATTTCGTCCTCGAAATTAAGAAGAGTTTCCTTACTATTAAAACTCTTAATATTATTTTATGTCACTATTTTGAAAGAACTCACCCATAATTTACAAGATAGCATTTTTTTTTCATTTAATTAATTTATCATTAACAAAAATTGGCCAATACATTCATAATTAATCTCTTACTTTTGAAGTTTAAAATACGAAACATATATATATCATAACCACATTCATTAATCATAAAAATGCATGCTCATTTAGTCTTTAGGGATTTTTATTTTATTTTTTATTATTATTATTATTATTATTATTATTATTTTTTTTTTTTTTACTCAATAATCTTTCAACTTTAAGATATACCTTTATTTTCTAGTGTAAAACTTTTCCCAATATTCAAAATCACCCTAATTATCGTTAGAATCCCATGAAAATCTTCTTCCGATCTGGGTTCTTATACTAAGTTATTCTTCAGAAATTTGTACAACAACTGTCAAATTCAAGCCTAAGCTATCAGCGTCTAGGATCAAGTCACAATTTTGATTCAAATTTCAATAGTATGTCAACATAATTCACTCAACTTATATATCATAATTAACAATACAATCATATTCTTCAACATTTTCTATTCAATACAATAAACACACACTATTCAGTTGCAGCTTGACAATTCTAACTCACAAAACTATATAATTAAACAAATTTTAAGCTTTATGAAATTAATTTATCTCATTTAAAATTTTTGCCTAGCCTAGAAATATGGATAAAACACAGAAATCGTGTAAAACAAGGAATGAATCGAGGACACACCCGGAAAAGAAAAACACCAGAAATTTCTCATCATCATAGAAACAAAAAAACACATAAATAGAAGCAAAATTTCATTCAACAAAGGAAGAATCAAACCAACCCAGGACAAGAAAATCAAACTTTGCATTTAAATCATAAATTAAACAAACACACAATATTTAATTGTCATTTTAACGAACCTAACATGGTCTTCCCTTAGTATTTCTTATGACTTATGGGTTATGAGCCCACACTTTTCTACCTTTTTCATCACAAAACTACACATGCAGATTGATTTATACCTTATAATTTACTTCTATTTGAATAGCACAAACTCTGATTTACTGGAAATCTTCTTATAATTGCATTCCACATTTCATAAATCAATGAACATTACTAAATTATCATAAGAATCTGAACAACCATCATATAACACTTTTACATACATGAACCATATGTGCTTTGCATCATCAACATTATTTATAATAGAGAACGGTTGCCATTCAAACTTCATGTTTATTTCCCATAAGATACTTAAAATAGATAAAATGCTACTTTAGCAATTTATATTACTCCCATAGTTTCATATCCCCCAAGAATTTCATTACATAATCATATTCCCCATAACCAAATTTGGGTGCTGAATTTATTTAACTTAGCTATATCAGATATAAAACAACATGTTCATTATTAACATGCTTATTCCAATTTGGTCTCATACTCTTGAAGGCCTATACCTTCTATCTACTTATCATATTTTCTCTTATGATTTCATTATTCTTTAGGAATTTTTCTCCTATCTAAGCAAATTCGAGTTATCTTCTCAACTGATAAACAATTTTTCTATGGACTTTCTAGTCCATTCCTGCTAACATTACTGTATCTATGAGATCTAACTGCGATCTCTATGCTTTCCTCTTTAACTAAACTATAAACTTTTATATTCTGACTCATCTAGGTCATAATCTATCCTGAAAATTATCATATTTTGCTCACTCTTGATATTGTCCTCTTTGGCACAGCCGAAGCATGTAACCTCAAGGCTTTGTTCCCCTCTTGGGACGCGTCTTTCTGAGTAGGGATGCTGCCATATCTGATGGCCCCCACACTCACCCCTCATAATTTTGTTTCTCATGGTAGGGATGATGGCACGCAGCCCCCCACATTCACCCATGGAAACATATCTTTCTCCTGGATTTACTGCAATCCCCCTTTTTTTTCTCTTTCTTTCTCTACTTCTATTGCTCTTGGCCCATCTTTCCCACTACATTGATATAAAGTTTCCCCTTTTTGCCTGGCCAGGACTTCTTTTTAAATAGAAGGAAAACCAAATACCAATACAGTTGAGAATATTCTTTGGCCAATAACTATCTCTCTTTTAGGCTTTGCCTAATAACTATTTTGTGAACATTCAATATTAGAATAAATCTCAAATTCTTCATTCACTAATCTTAACCTAAACACTAACACTGGCTACTTTAACTCAATTCCTTTAATGATCCGATAATCCACCAAAGGACCATGGGACCACCACGCTTCCGCTACGCAACTCTAATCTACTCCTAACAACATTTAATACCTTCTATTACTTTTCTTTTTCTGTTACTATCTTTGTTCTCTATAATATGTATCTATGCATCTTAACTATATAAATTATAACTCTAGTACTCTAAAGGTGTTCTAACGGTATCTTTAAATATCTAACTAACTAACGAGCAAAAGAATTCTAGCTAACCTATGCCAGAATCCTTGCTCTGATACCAAAATGTAATACCCTAAAATTTTCTACTATATTATAGCGATTTTAATTGAATTATAACCACTTTTCAATATCGGAAGCCCAAAAATACGGCAAAATTTAAAACTTTTTCTTTTAAACATTATCCCAACTTTCTGACAGTTGGAATGGGCTTTCCGGACAAATTGGAGTAACTTAAAACTCTTATAAAATAAAGTGGTTAATAAAACAATTAAAGGTACGCTAACCTTCTCAGGGTATTTATTCTTAATTTATAGCGTTTAGGGAATTTAAGTTACTTTATAAAATTTATACAACTATAATATCTATGCTTTCTACTATACCTTTAATAATTTAATTTTACAACATATACAAATGGCATTACTAAAATATCCAACTACCTTATTTTTCAATTTATAATTCCAATTTCTTTGTCTAATCTTCTTCCAGCACTTCCGCCTTATCTTAGCTATCTTACTATCCTCCAGCTTTTCTGAAAACAGCAGTTCAACGCAGTTTATCTCATTAACCTTTATTCTCATGCATGTATATTGACATGTATACATTTCATAAAACTGCCCAAATGATGATAGTTATATCCCTATTAATCTATGTGCGATCCGCACCTACCAACCACTGATAACAATATTTTCGTTAACAAGTGGAGGCTCTACCTGCAGGATTTCTTGTTATAGCACTTAAGGCCATAACTAACTGGTTTGGCAAAGGGGGAGCGACCCACCTAAGCCTGGAGTACTCCCTCTGAGGAATAAAAACTTACCAACAATATGCAACAGAAATTACAAAATGATACATGCAATTTAATTTATTGTTACTGAAATAAACTGCTACCTGAACTTTAAACTTAACCATCCGCTGGATCCTGCTGTTCCAGATGCCTTGGCGTACTAATCTTACTATTTCTCCTATAATTACATATAGATAAATTAATACATATATATTAACTTATAATAATTCTACGTCTCTCACGTTCCTATTGTACTACCTATAACTCTACCCCTTACTTTTCTAATATATGTTTAAACCTTAATCTCTGATTTAATTATTAATCACACAACCATTCATAGGCATTTTACAATTATCAAATAATACATATATATACAAACACAATCATAAAAACATCCTAATTACTTTAAATTAAACTTACATCATATATTAACACATATGATAACTTACTTTACCTAATTAAATTTAATGGATTTAAAGTAAATTTTCTATTGATTATACTTTTCTTCCACGTTAATAATTATTACCCATAACTTATCTTATTTATAATAAACTTGACTATTTACTATCTAAAGAGCACTTCTAATTAATCTATTCCAATTAATATTTCTTATTCTCAATGTTTGACTAATAATTACCTCAAGAATGGTTATTTTAAGGAGCATTACATTTTCTAAATCCCTAGGGTACTCGTCTACATTTTATTTATGTTCTTTTATTTATAACCTTAATTACTGATATTTCTTAAGTCACCAATTTATAAGTTTAAGCATTTTGAATTCTATAATTTTAAATCTGGGCTTAAATCCTTATTAATTTCAAATTAAACTTACCTTCCCTACTAATTCATTATCATTTCTTTGATTCAGTCTACTTCCCAAATTTCTTAGTAAACCATACAATCACTTATTCATCAAGAAAGGAACAGAGCAATGTACACACATATGGTTCAGGCCTTCACTTTACAGCCCCACTTAAATATCAACCCACAAAATCATCATCATTTATTAGTTCTATTTTTACCTCAGAATTATCAACCCAAGCAAGCTCAAGTCAGTTCCTTGACTTTTAAAGTATCTTTATTTAATTAATCTAAAATACTTAAAATCTCTCATAATGTGAAATCATTTGTTCTAAATTTCTAACCTTAGTTAGAGCACCCTTACTTTGGATAATCATCACTTACAAATCTCTATGTATATCTAATTACGTCATCACTTTTGAATAACCAGAATACTTCAAAGTTACTTCAAATCTTTAACCCTTTATAGTCTATTAATTCTCCCATTTTAAAAACACTGATTCGTATTCTTAGAAACACTTTCTTCTTTAAGTTGTAAAGCATAATGATCTTTAAATTTGAATACTATTAAAATCAGATTTAACTTTTTAACTAAATTTTTAAAGCTTTAAATTATAGACTTAAATATTGAACATAGAAAGCTTTTGCAATGCATGGGCTGAATTATTCAACTACTTTCCAATTCATATTAAGGAACATTAACCACCAATGCGACCAGTCACATAAAATGACCGTAATGCATTTCTAAGATCTTTAACTCATTCATTTCCATGAATTAAACTCAAAAACCAATAATCCAATTCCTTCTAACAACGCTTCAACATGCAAGATGGTCATCCTCTTTAACCCAGAATTCATTTACAATTCAAATCTGTCCTTAACAATTTTAATTCACATTTTGATCCAAATTCTAAGCCATATACAATCCAACACTTGAACAACCAAACTTAGGAATTTATTCAAGATTTCTTTAGAAATTTAACATCAACTAAACAACTATCCAATTGAAGTAACAAACTAAAAAGCGCCCTTCAAACCTCTTAAGTCAACATTTGAAGCCTCTAATCATACTATGACAGTAATTCAGCAATACCAAACTTAATTCAACACAAAGGAACAAAAAGGGAAACAGGAGAATCAAGAAAAATCAGTGCGATTAGCAATAATGGAGCTTAATCATTAACACTTCAATCTAATCAATTCCCCCAATATTTAAACGTTAATTTGCTCTAGTGTAATCAATTCAAATAATGGCAACACATATTACAATTTCAGTTTTCTTCAGACTAAATAGAAATTAACTTCATATTTGAACTTTAGTTTTTAGAAATTATGGATTTCCTGTTCGATTAGCATTTATAACAAAGAATCAAAAATAGAAATTTAGTTTATCCATCAATACATCAAGCAATTACAACCAAACAATTTCAGCTCACATTCCACACCAAAATATACTCCCTGGCCGAACAGCGACAGAGGCAGAGAAGGAAGAACAAGAAACTTAAACCTCAACAATCATAAGCTGTACTATTTCCCATTTTAAGTCAATGAGAACAAAGCATCAACAAAGAACAAAGGAAGAACAAAACTCGACGAAACAGAGGGGGCACGATTCGGCCAAAGCAGAACAAGAACAAGGGAAATCAAGAACAATCATACGAGACTCATTTATAACATCAACCTTACTCCTAAACAAATTTAATTAAACTTTGGACCATTAAACACCCGAAAATCCCAAATTTCCCTTCGGATGAACAGTACCCGAAGAGGAACTTTGGAGCAATCTTGACTTACACCAATCTATCACTCAAATTCGTTCTCAAGAATGGTTAATCGAGTCCTAGGCTTCATTTTAATGGATTTAAGAACCCCAAAAACCCCCAAAATCCGAACCCTAAAATCGGACCTCTCTCCAAAAATCTTTCAAATCGGACCAGAAAGAGAAGAAATCAGAAGGAAATAGGCTTACCCAAGGTTGTTCCAACCACCCTGAACCTTTCCTTTCGCCCTTTGCCGCCGATCGCCGTTGTTCAGGCCGGAGGTCGCCGCTGGAACGAGGGAGACCGAGAGAAAACAGAGAGGGTGAGAGTTGAGAGGGAGACGGGACTGAGAGAGAGTGAAAACGGGAGGAGGGTGAGGGAGTTATATATAAGGGTTGGGAAATATTCAATTTCTAACCTACCTAAGACTTTCTTCTTTTCGATTTAATCCCTCGAATCAACTTTTTAATTATTTTCAGTTTAGTCCCTTTCTGAAAATAATTCCTAAACTTAAATCCTTAAATCCAAATAAATATTTTCTTCCTCCATAATTTAATTTCAAGTCTCAAATAGTCTCTCAAAAATTCCCATATTTAAATTCTTCTTGGAAAATTAAATTTTATCTTCTAATTATTTTTCTTTATTTTCTAAAGAAAATAATCCCTAACATTTATTAAAATGCTGAAAATATCGTAAATTTATTTTCCAATGCTTTTTAATATTTTAAATGATATTCCCAAAAGATTAAATAATTACTTATATCTGTTTTTAAAATTTGGGGTGTTACACTAACTATGGATAAATTTTATATGACGTGTTATTTAATATGTAAAAGAAGACTATTTTAAAAAAAAATCAACATATAATCTAATAATATATAAAATACGTTATGATTAAATGGCTAATTTAGTTTCCGTAATTTGTTCAAATAAACTAGTTTAGGAAAAAAAAATTTGCAAATGATTTTATAAGTAACTTATTTAGCTTCTTTAGGATTTTTTTTAAAAAGTTTACTAGGTCATATGTTTAGGAACAGATGGAGTATGACTTAAATTGAATTTTCTGTCAACCAAGAATTAAAATAAAAAACTCTGAAATATCATTAATTACAATTAACTTTGATTTATCTTTATTTGAAATTAGATATTGATGTAAAACACACTTAGAAACACTCAAACTCATACCAAACAGATTTCTACAATGCAACCTAAAGTAAAAATATAAAGAAATAAAATATATAAAGCATGATAGATTTTATACTATAGGATTATTCAAAATATCACTTTCATATTCCATCAGATATCCTCAAAATTTGAATCAGCATTTTTACAATACAACCTAAAATGGAGTATGATTACTATTAGACCAAATCCGTTAGCAAATAATCTTTGTAAAAGATCTTTTTAACTCATGTTTGTATTAATTATATAATATATTTAAATAATTTATTAACGGGGATGCGTTTGCATAATATTATAAATTTAATATAACACAAATAGGATTTGGTTATTTTAATGACTTTTAAAAATATTTTTCCATGATTCTAGGGCAAATTTCACGCAGGCTACTTAAATTATTCATATACCCTCTCTCCCTACTTAATCTCAAATGCTTGGACGAATTATAAGATAGGGCTCACAAATTCTAACTTATTTTTCACATCTAATCACAACTAACCAAAACATACACTTAATCATTTATTAACCACGGGGGAAAGTAAAAGTGTGTTGCGTGTTTGTGTGTTTGTGTGTGATATTATGAATTTAATATAACACAAGTAGGAGTTGGTTATTGTAACGACTTTTTGAAAAGATTTCCCCATGATTCTATCTCAAAAAACCGAAAACAAAAATGGTTGTCCACTTAACTTTCACAAAAAATTTAATTAATCAAATAAAGGTTCTTGAAAATGTGAAATTTATTAATTGGCTAAAATATATTTTAATTTTGATTCAAATTTGGCATATATATCCGTCTAAAAATCATATTAATTACTCATCTTGTAAAAAAAATCAAATACGGTTCTTTAGTCTCACTCCAAAGATTGTTCGAAATCAAATACTTCCTTCCTTTGGTGCCCTTTTCGTACATATTATAAATAGACATATGTGGTGAAGATATGTTATATTTTTTCATCGAAGTAGATTTCATGAAGAGACTTACCAAAGCTGAGGAGTATAGCTTTCATCCCCTTCTGATCTCAAAGGTATGCCTAGTTATAAACTATTTTCGGTTCATTATAATTTTGGGATGATCATAAGAACCATGCATATATAGTTATGTGTACGAGGAGGATATAAGGATCTTTTAATTTGTTTGTGTTGCATCTACCGTAGTAGAATTATTTTTTGTGCAGAGTAGACTATTTTTTTATAAGATGATTTACTTGTTTAATTTACTTTATATCTCCTTAAAATTTATTAAATACATTATTAACATCTCAACATCAGAAGAATGGATATAGAATTTTATAAGGCATCTTTCGTTCTCCTCCCCAGCTAATGTTTGATTTAACAATTATACACAAAATCTCTTGGGCTATATATAATAAGAAAATTATAGTTATTACCGGTGAGGTCCAACATTGGATGGGGAAGAAACGAATGACATCTTACAAGAGTATAAATACCTCTAATCTGGACGTGTTCTAAAATTGTGGGAGTAATAATACTACAATGCGGACAATTTTAAAAATGGAGAGCATGAATATTACACATTACTACTAGAAACTGTGAGGGATAATAGGAACCAGGCAGCGATTTTTTTTTTTTTTTTTTTGGCTTATTCCATCCTTATCTAAAGAAATTATATACTTATATTTTTTTTCAAAATTAATTCTATTACAACGAAAGATGTTATGAAAAGTTGGGAAAGATATGTGAAATTTATAAAGTTGATAATATCAATTTACATATTTGAATTATTTTTATTTGAAAAAAATTTATGTGTTTTGGGCTTATTTTTTAGGTAAAACTATATTATTATATATGTACTAATTGATAAAAAAGGTGAATGAACTAATATTCAAAACTTTTTAATTCGTTAATTCTAACAATATTATGATTTAAAATATTTAGAATTAAATTTGACTTTTTTTCTATTTAAAATCATACCTTTTTTATCCAATATTTAAAACCACACATTTACCCATTTTTTCACCTCATACGAATAACCTTAGCTTAAGAAAGATTCAAAAAATTATTATTTTGGTAGCCCCTAACATTGTTCCAAATTATTACTCTTTCCTTCTTTCCTATATAATAGCCATTAGTGAAGAGGAAACTCGGTTATATAAATTTCCTAACCAACTATAATTGACATATTTCCAGAGTTACAGCCAAGGACTTATCATTCACTTTTCGAAGGTCAGATCATTTAATACCTTTTTAATATTCATAATGATTAAAACTATGCATAGTTGACCAAAGGAGGAAGAAGTACGAAGTGTTATTATTTATTTTGTAGTTAGATATCATCCTAAAAATTTTTGAACGCTCATCAGTATTGAAATGGTAATTTTATCAATAAATAAATCAATCTGTAAAGTCTCAGACTCCAACATTAGCTGGGAAGGAACAAAAGATCCTTTTATAAGGGTCTTCATACCTTCCCATAATACGTTTTTAATCGGGAGGGTGATGGGTCCTAATCTACTCAAAGTTTTTACTCAATTTTGAACCAAGTCTTTGAACATTTTTGTGACCTCATTTAAAACTGAGTAAAAACATGAGGACATCCACATTTGTTTTTCAAAAAGAAAATTATAATTATTATTTGTGAGCTCCCAAATAAGTAAGAGAAGTGAACAAAATACGACTTATAAGGGTTTGAACACCTCCTTTCTTTATTAACAAGCTTTAAAATTATGAGGGGTAATATGCCCTCAAATCATATAATTTTGACAACGATGCACTCTAATATCAACAACAAAATCTCCTATATGTCATGTAGTATGTTTGTAAATATATATATATATATATATAGTATAATGTATGTAAATATAGAAGGAAATTTTTTTTGTTAAAGTATATATAGCCATTTATTTTAATATTTAGTAAGAAATTCGAGAGAGATTTCTCAATTTCTTTGTCATGATTATTATAATAATTGTAGTAATTAAATAAGGCAAAATATATTTTTGTTATTCTAACTTTTTACATAGTTTTTGTTTGATCTTTTGATTTTACAAAGTATCTTTTTGAATTCTTTAACTCTAGCATCGCTAAGTTCTTAAGATATTTTCTTCACAATTATTCTCATTTTAATAATAACATTAATTTAACAGCGTTTGAGAATGTTGTCCTAACATTTAAATCTCAATATTAACATTATTTTGTTTACGGTTTATAAACTTAATGAAACAAAATAAATCTCATTTAAAGTAAAAAGAGTTAAAAGCTTACTTTTTCTGTTCAATAAATATTACATCTAATCTAAATATAAAATTCAGTTTGGAAGATGGAAGATTTAGTCCAATATCTTGAAGAATTTAAAGGACCGGATGTCATTAATGGATCCAAACCTACGAAATTCAATGGAGGTATGGAAAACATATTATCAACTATTAGAATAATGTATTCCTTTTTTTTAAAAAAAGAAAGTATAATATAGATGCAAATAAATTGTCATAATTTCCTGTAGTCATAAAATTTTCTTAGAATCTTAAATTTTATTTTTTTTGAAAAAAATGGCATGATAGTTACTAGCATGAGATTGTGCCATTGATTCAATAAATATATCCCAACTGTTGCCATGGGCATTAAGTTTTTATAAGTATGTGTGGGTGGGTATAGATAAAGCTTCAAATCATTATGTTATCACACAATTATAAACATGAACTTGAAGTATACTTAGAGAAAATGGGCGTAAATTTCTTTAACCACTTAACATGGAATATTGAACCGATATATACCTACAGGTGGAGAGAATGACAACGAATTCTGATAATGAAACTTATGATTCATCTCGTCAGAAAATGGAAATAGAACATGAGAAGAATGATGTTGACCAATATCTTGAAGACCAATGGGAACAATTCAAAATTGAAAAATCACTGATTAATGAAGGTGAAATCGAATACTTGTTGAAAATCTTTCAGGTACTGCAATAATGCCTCAACCACTACCAACAAATCAATTCAACTCACAAAGTCCTTGTAACTTTCGAGCGCATCAATCACCTCCAATGGTTGGATTAAGGCCACAAGTTCCATTCTGGTTTCTGAGGGCAAATGCCACTCTCAAAGAATCAGCTCAACCTACATAATACCGCACATGTGATTCCCAACATATCGACATATCACATGACACCCGCGTTGAAATTGCGTCCCAAGTTTCCATCAGACAATTTTCATGCTGATTCAGGTATACGCGCATGCATTGAAAATTCCTTGATTCCATCTGCCGTTGTTTTCTTAGTTTTATTAGCAGCAATGTCCTAATATGTTTTTCTTTTGCCTTCCAATTATAGGCAATTTCTGTTGGGAGTGGATTAGTGTGGGAAGGGGCGTTGGAAAAACATTTCTGAAGATTATGTGAAGACAAGGACACCATCTCAAGTCGCTAGCCATGCACAAAAGTACTATGATCGCCTAAATAAGAAAGTGGATATAAGAGGAGAAGAAGAAGCATCCATGATATCAAGAAGCTAGGCCTTAGGATTTTCCCAAACTCAACATCAAAACTAGATGGCCTACATCTAAATATCTAAAGTCTACGTTTACCCCCAACGCATCACAGTTTTTACAATACCAACTGCTTAGTTATCATGTGAACAAACTCTCATCCAGCCAAAATCGATTGCTTTGTAAATGACACATATGTGATATGTTGACAGTGTTATTTATATGCGAAATGACCTCATTTTCTTGCGTTGTAGTCTTAAAAATATACTAGTATCGGACATTCTTTCTGGTTCAGCTTGGCAAATATTATCAAGGGAGGAGGGATCATTTTGTTTGTGTGTGTGTGTGTGTTTTAGTGGATATAATTAAAAATTTATGTTAAAATATAACTTTATTATGATAAATTCTGAGGTAAAAAAAAGTAAAAAAAAAAGAGAGACTCAATTAGATGTGTCACGCTCTGAAAATTTAGGGGTGACCGACAAGAAATGTGAGAGAAAAGTCAACTTCCTTAAGCTTTAAAACTATATAATTAAATTTTTAACGTAACAATATCTATAATCTTATTAAGATTTTTGTTTTCTTTTTTCTCAGTGAAGTCTCCTTTATAAGTTGGACTATAAAAAAACTCCACCATAAAATTAAACTTTAAAGCACTATATACCAATACATATATTCTAAAACAAACTCCACCATAAAATTAAATTTGTTTTCTTTTTTCTCAGTGAAGTTTCCTTGTTGTAGATAAAAGTTGCTTCAGGAAGTTTTAGACACATATGTGGCTTCCAAATTTGCGTAATTATGTTTATATTGAAAGATAAGATATTATGTTTGTAGAATTTGGTTGACTGGTGGTTCTTCAATTCTTTGGAAAGTAAAAAGTGGAAGGAGACATATTTGAACATCTGTACAAATATTCATGTGAGAATAATTTAACGTCAATTGATAATTTGTACTCATGGAGCATGTCCTGCTGATTATAGATAGAAAATACTAATTTAGATTGGGGCTTGACAATTGAACACAACACTTCCCCCCCCCCCCCCTAAATCATGCCACACTTTTTTTATGTTGCATCATGCCTTTGATTTTAGATATCACTCTCCAATCTTCGTGAGTTACTTGAGATTTAGTAAGAATCAAGTGAACTGCTTCATCAATTTAATTGTTTTTTCAATTATACATTAATTTACTTCACAACTTTACAAGGAACAAATATGTAGCGGAATATTTTACATAACGAATCAAGGAAGTTTCGAATGGGAAAACTTGGCCCATCAACTTTCACCAACTAGAATCAAGTAATTCATAGACAGGGCCATGACCATTCTCATCTAGATTAAACTTTTATTTCTTTTGCAATCCACAATTCCCTTGAAAAGAAAAGAAGATAATTTGAAAAAAGAAGCAAAAAAAAAAAAAAAAACTAGCTACCTGATTCCCCTACCTTCTGGTACCCATAAAAAAAATTTAAAATATCAATAACCTAAATTTAGAGGCAGGTAGGTGTAGCCATTAGACATGGAAATAAGTCAAAACGGCTTAGAATTTGGCTGAATAGATTTCACCTATTGTGAATGCATGCTTTTTTAAAGCTTAAGCGTAGATTTTGAGAAGACTTGAATAGCCTGAAACTTTTATAAAGGTCTATTCTATTTACAATGTATGCCTTGAAAACGTATCATGTTGGAGGCTTTTAAAGCCATGATTTGGTTTTCAATCTTTGAAAGCCAACATAAATATGAGCTTTTGGTAGACCTTATAATCTAAATATTATATGTAACATTTATTAAAATATCAAATTAAAAATTATATATTAAATTAGATCACCGGAACGACAGTTGGATGTAGCGAATCTGGAAAAGAAAAAGTAGGGTGACATGGACATATATGTCCTTTTCCAAATTTAATGATGTTAGTACTAGCTGTCACCCAAGAGGGGGGTGAATTGGGTGACAGGATAAAAACTTAACCTCTTTACAAGACTTCTCTTTTCTACAAACACAATGAAGGCAATCTTCAAAATCCTTTTCAGTTTATCACTGAGAGTATTTCAAAACTGTTAAGTGCACTAAGAGATATATAATGTAGATATGCTGGAAACTAAAAGAGTTAAGGGAAGAGATAATGCGAACAGTATTTATCCTGGTTCGGTCTACTTTGACCTACATCCAGTCCTCAGGCTCCACCTGAGATTTCCACTACCCTCTTGTTTAAATTAGGCACAAGAGAAGCCTTTACAATCCACAAGTTTAGCTGGGCACTTGTGAAGCCTTTACCACAGGTTTTACAACACGGGATCACCTGTCAACCTTTTAACGAGCTTTAGACTCCCTCTAAATGCTCCCCCTTACAACCTGTAAGGATACAATCTCTTTCCCACTCAAGATTACCCAATCTTGAGCTTTACTCACTAAACAGAATGTTTACAAAGAAAGTTTACTTCTCTCAAAGAAGGGATTTTGATAATGACAAATCTCTTATTTGTATTGATTTTATATGCTTAAATTGAGGCAATTAACATGATTAAGATGCAAGTTTTGGTCTGATAATGTCAAGTTGAATATCCCAAACTCTCAAGGGAAATGAGTGTAAAATTAGGAGTAATTAGCCATAATTGTAGATTAATTGTATTAATTAATTTATAGGGCTTTTGATCTTGGTTTTATCTTATTTTCACTTGCAAGGTTGCTCAGGACCAAAATATCAGACCCGGGACGAAGAAAAAGGCCAAACAAAGAGGCAGAACTAAAGGCATCTCGCCGCGGCAAAGCCGCGGTGAGACAGACGGCGAGAAAGCTTGATTTTGGCAGAGAAGACATGGGCTCACCGCGGCTTCGCCGCTGCGAGACGACGGCGAACTGCGCGTTTCTGGAGAATTTTCAGTCGCGAATTTTGGGCCCAAACCGGATCTAACTCATTACCCACTCACTTTACCCTACTTGGGGGACTTAAAACACGAAATACACACCCCATTAGGGTAGATTTGGCTCACATACACCATCCCAAGCCCTAGCTCTCTCCTTTCTCCATCTTCATCTTCATCTTCTTCATCTTTCTTCCTTCTTCCATGGATCCCACACCTTCGTTCCTTATTATTGGTTCTTCCATGGGGAGTAGCAGCTAGGCTCCACCATTCTTGGTGGTGGGAGCCAAGGGATGAGCTTGAAGCTTCAATAGGGGAGTTTTCCTAGTTCTAATCCTTTCCCCATTTGTTGTATTTATGCTTTTCTAGGTTTCTAGGGTTGCATTTATGACATTTTGGTGGGTTATATTGATTGCTATTGCATTTGGTTGAGGTGCATTTATGGCACTTAGTTGGATGCATTTATGTCATTAGGGTTAGAAACTATGTTTATGTTTATGTTATTTCCTTCTTGTTCAAATGCTTGACATTGCTATTTATTAGCTTTGAGTTTAATGAAATTTATGGGTTCATAGTTTTGTTATTCTCTTTGTGAAGATTATGTGCTAATGCAAGGTGGCTTGGTTAGTGGATTAAGAATGTTAAGTTATTTGCTTGAGGGAGATGGCATAAGAATTAATTGGTTGTGTTGAGACATTGGACAAACACTCTTTAGGTCCTAATTTATTGTATGGGTGGCCATCAATGGATTAGGGTTTAGAGAGAAATTTAGAGCAATTATGGGGTGGCCTAAATTGTGGATTTAAAAGTCTTGCATAATCAATTATTTCTTGATTTTGAACTTAATCAACTTGGGTTAAATTAAGTAATGTGCCGGGTTCTGGCATTAATTAAGTTAACCTAAGCCTAGCCTAGAGGGGTTCCTCTAGGGTCCTTTAGAAATCAATTAAACTCCCTGAAAATCGTTAGAAGCAATGATTCCCGAATCTCTCATTCATCAAGAATGACCTTTATCCAATTTTCATCCAAATCTCACTTTAAATTCTCACCTTTTACTTTACCTTTTGCACATACCAAACTTCACTCTAAAACCAAACAAAAAAATGCTTTTTACCCGCCTTTTCAAGTTTACATATTAGCTATTAGGAATCATATTACACTAGGCTCCTTGAGATCGACACCAAGGGTTAGCTTCCACTATCCCCTCGGGTTTAATTTCTTGGAGAGCGGACTCGAGGTGACACTGCTCCGAACCTAAACCCTTAATCAATTTCCGAGCTCTTCAGATAATCACTGAAGTATAGAAGAATGTATGATGATATACAAATTCTAGAGCTTATCAATCTGACAATGTATGCTCTAGCTCTACTCTTCTAATTCACTCGATTCATCATTTCTGGGCGCACATGGATATAACTTTTTACTCTGTGTATTCTATGCAGAGCCCTCTGTTTTTCATCTCATCATAGTTCCATCTTGTGTAGTGCATCGTATGTGCATCCTTTTTTTTTTCTGATGACATCAAGTCTTTATATATGTTTTGATGAAGTTCTATCTGTTGGAGACTTGGAGAACTAGCCGTTGACAGTTTTCTTTCTTTTCTTGCTTCAACTAAACTTGCAGAGGATGAGCTAAGAGAGATGGAGACTGAGTAACGGTAACCTGCAGCATTGTACTTGCACAGCAATTTTATCATTAGCGCTAGCTTCCTTAGCTATCGCTATCTTGACAGTGTGAGTCCTGCACTTAAGCTGTTAGCTAAAACAAGTATTCATGCAGTGGATGTTATCGATAGTGCATTTCATTAGCTCAAAGAGATAGAGACAATATATCAGCTAAGGAATTTCAAAGCATTCTCTATCGATAGGCATGAACATTATCGCTAGCATATTCTTTTAGTTCAATGTTCAGCGAACTAGCTGTGTCATCTCAATAAGCATTCTTCTATCGATAGCTAATCTCATTATCGCTAGTTACTTGATTGCTCATTAGATTAAGGATATTGACTTATATGAATATTCTTAGTTATTTCAGGTATCCTGTTATCGATAGCTAAACCTGTTATTGCTAGCTACTATGTTAACTGATCTAACATTCTTCCTCGAGTATTTATTCATGTTATCTGAGGGGCCTTAGCGATAGAGACAGAGTCTAGCGATAGGATTTATTCTGATTTGCTTAGGCTAGCTCTACACATTCCATTAGCTATGGTGAAGACCTTTAGCGATAGTGATATTGCTCTTTCAATGGATTACTGCTAAGTCCTCATTAGCCATTGTTAACCTAAGCTTTCCATATTAGTGATAGGCTCTTAGTTTAGCGATAGTAATTCTGTTGCCTATAAGATTTTACTTGTTAAATTCAAAGGTAACTTATGCTCTATTTACTTATGTTATCTTTGGGGCCAGTCCTCATCAAAACTTAAGATTCTAACATTCTCCCCCTTTTTAATGATGACAAAACATAAGTAAAAGATAAAGATAATAATAGAGTTGATAGAGATAAGTCAGTGTGCGTATATGTTGAAATTATAGTTTATGTATTGCAGAAGGAAATACTAAACATAAACTTATAAAGCTGGTAAACATGCAGTTTATGTAAGATGCATGAGAATAGCTTCAGGGAATGATTCAAGCTCTTTAATTCAGTCAGACTCAGTATCATTCTTCCAATTTGCTGTGTCTAACTCATAATCTCCAGACTCACTGCTTATTCTCCCAGAATCAGTTGAAGGCTCTTCCAATAATTCAGGGTCAATCTCAACCTCAGTCTTCTTCTTCTTCTTAGCAGTAGCTTTCTTCTTCTTTAGAGGAGAGGGAGGCTTAAGCTTCTCCAATATCTTATCAAGATATGTCTGTTGTTTCTGTTTCTTCTTAGGAGGAGGCTTAGCTGATTTTACTTTCCCCTTTGACACTGCTTTCCTCTTTGTTGACTTGGGGGCTGACTTGGGTTCTTCAATCACAATCCCTTTGGTTGCCCTGATTTTCTTTTCTGGGGGTTTAGGAGCAGTTTTCTTGATCCTTGTTCCCTTAGGAGCAGACTGGACCTCTGATGCTTTTTCTTTTCCACTAGATTCCAGGTTCTGGGAGGTAGTCTGAATAGGATCCATTTCTTTCTCTTTTTCTGTTTCTACCCTTGCTGCATCTCTGTCCTCTCTTTCCTTTTGAGACTGAGCAGTTCTTTCTAAAAATTCTTCAACTTGCTCATGTAGCTCTTGTGCTCGTTGAATATAGTGAGGAAGCAGATTTACAGAAACTGGTTGAGTCTCCCCCTCATATAGGACCATGGCCATACTCATGTCTTCCTCTTGCACTTCATTATCATTAGGAGGAATGTTTGTGGCGTTATCTTCCTTATCAGAATCAGTTCTTATGGAAGTCTCCACATTTTTCTCCCTTTGTTTCTTCTCCTTTTTGTCATCATCACTTTGGACAGAGGGGCTGGCTGAGGATTGGCTAAGGTTTGGAGAAAGAATGAGAGGGTTGGTTGCGCTAGTGGTGGAGGTTGGGATAGAGGGACTATCGCTAATAGGTGGATGAGCGATAGGAGTTTCTTGTGTTTGGAGAAGGGAAGCATGGGAACTATCGCTAGGGGAGGGGTTAGCGATAGGAGTCTCTGGTGGTGTTGGGATTTTGTTTTGTGGTGAAAGTGGAGATGTAGATGTTTTGGCTTGTGAATGGTGGCTATCGCTAGGATGTCTGAAGGTGGGAGGAGATGGATAATGAGAGAGATGAAGAGAAGGACTAGTAGGTGTTGAAGTCGAGTGTTGGGGAGAGGAATGAGAGGGTGATTGAAAACAAAGAAGGGAATGATGATGTGATGAAGTACCTTCAGAGGAAGGAGCTGTTCCCATTCGTTTGACATATTCAGGGACGAGGCATAGATTATCTTCCAAATTCTTCACCTGATTCTGTAGCTCCAGAATAGGCTTCATCAACTCTACTTTTTGAGCTTCTAAGGCAAGATTGAATTCAGCAGAGACCCTGAAGATAATTTCTTCAATTGCATCCTTTGAAGAAATGGAAGTCTTGACAGCTGAAAGAGTAGGAACAGGAGTCCTTTGAGATTGAGTTTCTTCTTCAATAGGCTGAGACTGAGCTGATGTAGAAGGAGCATGAGAAGCTTCAGACACAGAACCAGCACCATTTGCTTTAACAGGAATTCCCATTTTTCTGAGTGTGGTGATGGTAAGCTGTTTGCATTTTTTGTTATCTCTTTCCCTACATATTTGATCTTTGTGAACTCCAGGATGTAAGACATGAGCTGTGGATAGGGAAGAGGCCCCTTGGTTGATTTGTCAGATAGAAATCTGTGGAGCTCCATAGATACCAGTTGGCCAGGATTGAGTGGGATCCTTGAGATCAAATTAGGCAGCCAGTGATTGTCTATCTTGGGAAAGCTGCTGAAATTCCCTGCCTTGTAAGTCATTATTCTGGTATAAACGTAGTGTAGGATTCTGTTGACCACAGGCATGTTGGCTGGCTTGTTGAAGTTAGTCTCATAGATCTCCTCAAGTTCTTCTTTGGAGTAGGGTTCAGGGGTATACCACTTGTTGTATTCTGCTTCAAATATCCCCAGAATTTTGTTGATAGCTAACCAGTTAAAGGAGATGCCCCTGCCTCTTACAGAAGCCTCAAATACTATATTGACTAGCTTCGATTTCTTATATTCTGGCTTGGCTTTCATGCTCAAGAAAAATGACCTCAGCACCTCCTCATTATAGTCATTCTGAATACTGAGCTACCTCTTGTAGGGTAAAAGCTAGGCATCCAAGTCGAAACCATTCAGCTTGAAATATTCCAAATCCACCCAGACTGCAGCCCTATCTACGGTTTTTCGTTTTGCGAAGAGGGCGCTTGGAGCTTCAAGGGGTTCTTCTGAGTAGGACAAATCAGTGGTAGTTCGCTTTTGATGTTTGGAACCTGATTCAACCACTTCTTTGGAGAATGACACAGCTTTCTGGGTTCTGGATCTCTTGCTAGCGGATTGAGACGAGGGTTTAGCGCTAGAGGTTGTCTCAACATCACTTACATTTAGAACTTTGGTTCTGGCCATTTTTAGGGTTTTGAGAGAGAGAGAGAGAGGGTTTGAATGCTCAGAGAGGTTTGGAGTAGAAGAGAAAATGCAGATGAATAATGAATGCAGTATGCAAAAGATCTACTTTTATAAGTTCAGAGTTTACCATCAATGAAGAATACTCGCTAAACGTTTCGCATTCTGATGATTAAGTGACTTGCTATCGCTAGTACGAGCTGCTATCGCTAGCGAGCATGATCCCACGCTGAGCAAGTGACTCAGATTTCAGTTCACTTACTCCTTCCATCTATCGATAGCTGACTTTGCTATCAATAACGCTTTTGGCTAGCGATGGCAATCTTTGCTCAAACAGCTTTTGTCCTGCATACAGCTAGCGATAGTGAAACTCACTATTGATGGGTCAGTTCTGCAAAACTTAAGATTTGACATTCTGAACAAATTCTATTGAGCAAGTTTGACATTAATCATGCAAAGTGGTGACATCAATATATTTAGACACCAATATCTATTCAGCAAGAAATCAAAATTTTGATGCATATGAGATCAGTTCATAGATTCTGAAGGCAAGTTAATTCTAAAGAACATAATATGTGACACAGAGAGTAGCACAGAATTCACAAGTGTCATAAGTTCTTTTACGCTCAAATGAAATTATCCAGTATGATTGTTGAGCAAAGTTATTACATGAACTATTAATGATCAAAATGGGATTTTTGTGAGCATCAGATTCAGGTGTCTTATAATGAAGCATAATTTGATAGTTTTTCATGATCAATGATAATTTGTAAAAATAGTTTTAATATTTGCGCCATGTCATTGATATGAATTTTATGCAAGTGAATCCAATCAAGATCTAGTAGAGAATCTATCCAGAATAATATTAATCAATAATAAAGAGTAGGGATAGAATTGCTCATTCAAGATTGGAGGGGCTTTTCTTCAATGGATACTTGAAGTAGCCGGTTTCATCTCTACATATGACAGCTAGAGCTTATTCTCGAGTAATGGCTTTGGCATTTATTCTTTCAAGTGCCTTGGTTTGCATAACTCATTCTTGAATACTTCAAGTCCCTTTACTTCACCATCTTTTATTTGCTCAGTCAATGATAGTCTTTAATCCTTTTTCATAACTTGTAGAATCATACTCAAAACCGAAGCTTGTTTCGAAATCATTAGTATGATTCATTTTCAGTAAAAACATAGAATCTTTAAATAGAGCTTGAAGCAGATTTCTTATGCTTTTAAGTTTGAATTCAAACAAAAATGTATTTCATAAAGTATAAGGAATATTTGATAAATAGGCTTCTTAGCATAAACTTAAGATATCATGCAGCATACATGAGATGTAGATTTAAAAACTTTAAAATCATGTTTCAAATGCTTTTGACAATCAATGCTCATGATAAAAATGATGGAAATTAATAATAAGGGAAATGTGTCAGAATGCTGCATTTTTAAAGATCAGATGAGATATCCAAAGTCATACGAATAACAGCATGAGAGTGAATGCTTTGTGCTTCAGATATTGACTCTCCTTTAGCATAGCAATTTTCTTGACTATTAAGAGTTGTGTTCAAAATGATAAGAATATTCAGGATCAGAATATAAACACAAAACTCTAGTTACTCTAACATAGAAATGATAGTAACCGTTAAAGTATTCGAGTAATAGAATAAAAATAAGGGCAATTGAACGCTGAAGCACATAGTCATTAGTCCAAATGGCTTAGTCAAGAATTTGTGTATTTGTCTTAAAGACTTCTTGAAAAGATGCTCAACTTGTTAAACACAAGTTCTAACTTATTATAAGATAAGTTCAAGCAGATTCGACACTAGATAGCACATAAAAGTTGGAAAGAAGAAAAAAAACTTTTAGTTCATGTATTTGAAGTATTTCCAACTTTGAGTTCATAACTGATATATCCTTCCAGTTTTCAAAAGCAGTTTAAATACAATTGAAGTGAGAATATTTTCAAAATATGTGAATGCAGTTTTATGAACTATGATGAGTTGAGGTTTAAATAGATTTTGGATTGTGTATTTAAAAAACTCCACAATAGATAAACTATACACAATTTCAACTCTTCAGTCATATAGCAATCTAACAGATATTTCATGACAAAGATTGATTGCTAAGGGAATAAAGAAGACGCATTCATTATCCAAGCAAAATTATATTCATTCAAGATAGGATAAGAATGATATCACCATAACTGCACTTGTCTAGGCATGAGCTTGCTATCGGTAATGAGAGTTGCAATCGCTAGCAGGCATGATCCCATACTGACAGGCTTTAACTTCTGCCAGCTATCGATAACTGACTTTGCTATCGATGGGGCTTTTGATGGCAATCTGCTCGATCTTAGCTCTATCCTTCATATGCTAGCGATAGTGAACTTCACTATCGATTGGACAGTCTGCCCTTGTCCATGCAGTAGCTTGATTTTGGCAGAACAATGACGATTCTCTTTTACAGGTTCACCACCAAAATCCAAGCATGAAGTTCAGCTCATCAAGACTTAAGTAAATTTCCATGTAGATCATAGTCTTGAAGCTTTCTCTCCTTGTAACCTCTACCTTAGACATTTGGAGAATTGCTCTTGCTCACCCAAGTGGTTCTGACATGCTTAGCACTGGGTTGCAGAGATCTCTCTCGTGAAACAGAATTCAAGAATCTTCTTCTTGATGTATGAGGAATTCTGTTTCTCTTGTTCTCCTCAAGGTAATTGAATGGTACTTTGTGGTAGCTCATTCTTGAGGTAGTACTTGCTCTTCTTGTTACTGTCCACTGCTTCTTATGATTTGACCAAGAGGTTGCAGCAGTGGCTTTTCCTAGAGTTCTCCTTCTCTATGTGGATTATGTGGATCCCTTTATTGATGCATGAGAAACTCTCGGATTCTTTTCTATTGTCTTTGTACCATGATATCCATTTCTTCTAGAATTAATCTGCACACATAAAGCACTAGATGGACATTTTGGTACCCATTTATATTTGGGTCCTTCATTGTTAGCCTTGGACCTTACATGTCCTTTTGGAACCCAAACAAATTTATTTCTCACATTTGAATTTCTTCTAATACTACATGTGTGAGAAATATGACCAGATTTTCCACAATAATGGCAAATAATAGACTGATGTACATCATGAGATTTTATGCCACTATAGTGGTGGTTAGGGGAGTACAACCTCTGGTTGTTTATTTTCGAAAAATCTTTCTTCCCAAAACATTTTCCAGCATGTTTTAAAGCATTTTTTCTCTTTGAAATATGATAAGTGATAGGCAGTAAATCAGCTTTATGCAAATCAAAATTATTTTTCTCAAAAACACAGGAATTGAAACTATATACCATAGCTGCATCATGAGCTCCAGAGGATGATTGATCAGACTTGTTCAGGTAGAGCTCTTGGCAGTCATCTTTCTCTTGTCCTTCCGTGTTGACTGAATCTTAGAAGGGTTCTATGATCTCTCCTTCTTCAATTTCATCTTCCAATTGCTCATCAACCATAGATATGCAACTTTGAAATTCAGATGAGCTGTCAACACTTTTTGCTTCAACTAAATGGTTAGAAGCATATATGGAGTCAAGAGTATCCCAAATATCTTTAGCACTAGAGCAAGATTTAATTTTCTGAAAATCATTCTCAGTTAAGCTGATAACTCTTGGAATTCATGTATTTTCAGCACATTTTTCTTGAGGTTTTATTCAATCATTTATAATTTTTGGATACTCAAGATAGGAAAATGCTCATTTGATTTTTGGTTGCATATAATTGTTTATTAGTGTAGATTTTGATCACATTTCTAGTGAGTTTTTTATGTTGTTTTATGTAAATATTGTAGGAATATTTTGATACAATAACCAAGGGATCCCGGATTAAGAAGAACACTTGAAAAGAGGAGAAATTGGGGCTAGAAGCTGAAATTTCAAGAAAAAAGGGAAAATACAAGTTTCTGGATGAATTGTAAAAATTACAGAAAAGGACCTCAAAATTCCCAAATTACAGACAGGTCCCCGAATTTCCAAAATTACAGACAAGTCCCAGCTCGCCCTGAGCTCGCCGCGGCGAACTCACGGTGAGCCAAAACCCCCAAAAATAGGCAGAAATGATCATAGTTCACCGTGGACTTCGCCACGGCGAACGGACTGCTCTGCTGCGCGTTTTTGACAGATTTAAGTGATATAAAAGCTAGGGTTTCGAGGGAGCTCGACATTCTTCGACTTCTGGGAATTCTTGGGGGTGTTTTGCTCTGCTAGGGCATGGAGTTTGGAGGGGATTAAGCTTGGGCTTGGAGCTTTAAAGAGATTTGGGCTTTCTCTCTTGGTTTATCTCTTCCATCTTCCTTCTCTTCTCTTGTTTTGTTTTGTAATGTTGTATATATATGCTCCCATGGAGTTGTAGAACATGAGTAGCTAAAATACTTGTATTCTAGGATTATTTTGAACCCTTGTATGGATTGATTCTTGATTCCTCCTCTTATTTGTGATTAATGAGATATATGTGCTTATTTTACTCTTTTCCTAATGCTTCTAAGTGATTGATCACCATTTAGATGTTGGGTTCACTTGATTGATACTTGAGAGGGCTAGATTGAGTGTAGAACTTGGATAAAGTAGTGCAAGAACTTGAAGTTTGCATGACAAATGGATGGTTTTGTTGGTAAGATAGAGATATACTTGCTAGCCTTGCATAGTCACATTAGGATTGGAGCTTTAAAATTGGATTTTATTAAATTGTAGCAAGAGATTGTGCAATTAATAAGACTAAACACTTGTTCTTGACTTGAGAGAGCGTTTACAAGTACTCTGCGAATCCTAGATTAGCACATGGTTTCATTGTGAAAATCTTTGAGAGGAGGTTAATTGAGTTTTAAGAAGTACAAGGGGGATAGATAATCTTAGGACCCATTTTATCCTTGAAGTTGGGGAATCACTTGTTTATAATTTTATTTTCATTTGATATATGTTTATTTTCTTAGTTAGTTTTCAATCTCTACATTTGAATCACTTAAATTGGGCGAGAGTGTGACAATCATTGCTTGACTGGGTTTTGGACCAAATCCTCGTGGAAACGATACTTTACTTATCACTTTATTACTTGGCACGACGCGTGCACTTGCGGCCAGTGACGAACATAAGCCACTATAAAGAATTTTCATTGCTCTAATATTCAAAGAAAACATTTTCTTTTCTTTCTCAGTCCAATCATTTCTTGGTTTAAAATCAAAATCATTTATAAAAACATTCCACATATGATAATCAAATGACTTTCTAAAACTCTTCATCCTAGCTTTCCAAAATCCGAAATCAATATCTTTAAGAAGAGGTGGAATGGTAAAGTCAAAACCTTCAGAAAACATATTACACCTAAAATTAGTCATGATCTTTTCACTTGAGATCGTTGGTTCCTTTAAACCAGTAACCTGGCTCTGATACCAAGTGTTAGTACTGGCTGTCACCCAAGAGGGGGGTGAATTGGGTGATAGGATAAAAACTTAACCTCTTTACAAGACTTCTCTTTTCTAAAAACACAATGAAGGCAATCTTCAAAATCCTTTTCAGTTTATCACTGAGAGTATTTCAAAACTGTTAAGTGCACTAAGAGATATATAATGTAGATATGCTGGAAACTAAAAGAGTTAAGGGAAGAGATAATGCGAACAGTATTTATCCTGGTTCAGTCTACCTTGACCTACATTCAGTCCTCAGGCTCCACCTGAGATTTCCACTACCCTCTTGTTTAAACCAGGCACAAGAGAAGCCTTTACAATTCACAAGTTTAGCCGGGCACTTGTGAAGCCTTTACCACAGGTTTTACAACACGGGATCACCTGTCAACCTTTTAACGAGCTTTAGACTCCCTCTAAATGCTCCCCCTTACAACCTGTAAGGATACAATCTCTTTCCCACTCAAGATTACCCAATCTTGAGCTTCACTCACTAAAACAGAATGTTTACAAAGAAAGTTTACTTCTCTCAAAGAAGGGATTTTGATAATCACTAAAGTACAGAAGAATGTATGATGATATACAAATTCTAGAGCTTATCAATCTGACAATGTATGCTCTAGCTCTACTCTTCTAATTCACTCGATTCATCATTTCTAGGTGCATATGGATATAACTTTTTACTCTGTGTATTCTATGCAAAGCCCTATGTTTTTCATCTCGTCATAGTTCCATCTTGTGTAGTGCGTCGTATGTGCATCCTTTTTTTTTCTGATGACATCAAGTCTTTATAAATGGTTTGATGAAGTTCTATCCGTTGGAGACTTGGAGAACTAGCCGTTGACAGTTTTCTTTCTTTTCTTACTTCAACTAAACTTGCAGAGGATGAGCTAAGAGAGATGGAGACTGAGTAACGGTAACCTGCAGCATTGTACTTGCACAGCAATTTTATCATTAGCGCTAGCTTCCTTAGCTATCGCTATCTTGACAGTGTGAGTCCTGCACTTAAGCTGTTAGCTAAAACAAGTATTCATGCAGTGGATGTTATCGATAGTGCATTTCATTAGCTCAAAGAGATAGAGACAATATATCAGCTAAGGAATTTCAAAGCATTCTCTATCGATAGGCATGAACATTATCGCTAGCATATTCTTTTAGTTCAATGTTCAGCGTACTAGCTGTGTCATCTCAATAAGCATTCTTCTATCGATAGCTAATCTCATTATCGCTAGTTACTTGATTGCTCATTAGATTAAGGATATTGACTTATATGAATATTCTTAGTTATTTCAGGTATCCTGTTATCGATAGCTAAACCTGTTATTGCTAGCTACTATGTTAACTGATCTAACATTCTTCCTCGAGTATTTATTCATGTTATCTGAGGGGCCTTAGCGATAGAGACAGAGTCTAGCGATAGGATTTATTCTGATTTGCTTAGGCTAGCTCTACACATTCCATTAGCTATGGTGAAGACCTTTATCGATAGTGATATTGCTCTTTCAATGGATTACTGCTAAGTCCTCATTAGCCATTGTTAACCTAAGCTTCCCAGATTAGCGATAGGCTCTTAGTTTAGCGATAGTAATTCTGTTACCTATCAGATTTTACTTGTTAAATTCAAAAGTAACTTATGCTCTATTTACTTATGTTATCTATGGGGCCAGTCCTCATCAAAACTTAAGATTCTAACAAATAAAATTGATCAAAATGCCATTGAATGAAGGCTACTGCAGGGATTTATTTGTGTGTGGGTGCTGAGGCAAAAATAAATTTTCAAAGTCAAGGGGTCCCACCCCTTTTCATCCAGCCGCTCGACCATCAAGCCCCTCAATATACATTGTAAAAAACAATTAGTACCATCCACCTAACTTCAATGTAACATTACTGAAATGACATATGAAGTTACATAGACCTTCTTTCTTTTATAACAAAAAAGTTTAGGTAAGTTGGGCAGGCCTCTAGACTCAAAGAGATACTTAGAGATCGCCCACCAAAAAGATTATTACATTGGTAGAATTCGAGCCCACAGTCTTTTGATTGTGAGCCAACTCCCTTATCAACTGGATTGAGTTTTGTTGGGGAGATCTTCTATATTATATGGTCAAATACTACCAATTTTATGTATGAAATTATAACACTTTATTATAACATTACCAAGTTGAGATATAAAATTGTGAAGCCGTTCCGAAGTTTTAATTAGCCACTACCAATATCATATTTGTAGTTACCAACTCTCTATTTATGTGGAGATTAGAAATAGAGAAAAAGTGAATTGACAGTAAAGATAGATTTCAATTAACCATTTGAATGAAGAGAAATTCTTAAACGAGCAGGGTTCAAGCAAATTCCTTATATATCATTGAGCACACTCAAAAAGATGTAGCTTGCAGATAAAAAATTCTATCTCTCTCTCTTTTTTTTTTTTACTTTTTTTTATTTGGCAAGTTGAAAAAACTTATCTCCAAACAAATTTTTTAGGGTACCAGATCAAATTAAAATCTTTACATGAGACTGAAAGTGTTTGCTTGTAGTTGGTCAAACTTCAAATGCAGTTAACAACTAAGTTTAGCTAAGAATTTCTCATGAAAGTTAAAGTTTGGTAGTTACACACACACAATTATTTTACTTTTCATTCTTAGTTTACAACTAGCTCGTTAATCTAAACCTTATAATCTTTGTATTATACTAACTATGGATAAATTTTATATCACCTGTTATTTATAATGTAAAAGAAGATTATTTATAAAAAAAACTACTATATAATCTAATAATACATAAAATACATTATGATTAAATGGCTAATTTAGCTTCAGTAATATGTTCAAATAATCTAGTTTAGAGAAAAAATTCTTGCAAATGATTTTATAAGTAACTTATTTAGCTTCTTTAGGATTTTTTTTTAAAAGTCAACTAGATAATATATTTAGGAATGGATGGAGTATGATTTAAATTGAATTTTCTGTCAACCAAGAATTAAAATAAAAAAAATCTGAAATATCATTAATTACAATTAACTTTGATTTATCTCTATTTGAATTTAGATGTCCTCAAAATTTGAACCAGCATTTTTACAATACAACCTAAAAAGGAGTATGATTACTATTAGACCAAATCCGTTAGCAAAGAATCTTTGTAAAAGATCTTTTTAACTCATGATTGTTATTAAGTATATAATATATATAAAACATTATTAACGGGGATGCGTGTGTATATAATATTCTAAATCTAATATAACACAAATAGGATTTGGTTATTTTAATGACTTTTAAAAAGATTTCTCCATGATTCTAGGGCAAATTTCATGTAAGGCTGCTTAAATTATTCATATACCCTCTCTCCCTGCCCAATCTCAAATGCTTGGACGAATTAATCATTTATTAACCGTCGGGAAAATTAAGTGTACGTGCGTGCGTGTGTGATATTATGAATTTAATATAACACAAGTAGGAATCGGTTATTGTAACGACTTTTTGAAAAGATTTCCCTATGATTCTATCTCAAAAATCCGAAAGAAAAGGATGTAAGAATTGGCAAAGGTATGCGAAGTCTATTAACTTGATAGTTTCAAATTAGATATTTAGTTACATTGAACAAAACTATATAGGACGTGCCACTTAATTTTCATAAGAAATTTAATTAATCAAATAAAGGTTCGTGAATATGTGAAATTTATTAATAGGCTAATATATATTTTAATTTTAATTCAAATTTGGCTTATATATCCGTCTAAAAATCATATTACTTACTTATCCTGTGAAAAAAATCAAATACGGTTTTTTAGTCTCACTCCAAAGATTGTTCGAAATCAAATAGTTGCTTCCTTTGGTGCCCTCTGTTGTACATATTATAAATAGACATATGTGGTGAAGAGACGTATATTTTTTCATCGAAGTAGTTTTCATCAAGAGAATTACCAAAGCTGAGGAGTATAGCTTTCATCCCCTTCCGATCTCATAGGTATGCCTAGTTATTAACTATTTTCGGTTCATTATAATTTTAGGGATAATAAGAACCGTGCATATATAGTTATGTGTACGAGGAGGATATAAGGATCTTTTAATTTGTTTGTGTTCGTTGCATCTACCCGCCGTAGTAGAATTATTTTCTGTGCAGAGTAGACTTTTTTTTTCATAAGAGTGATTTACTTGTTTAATTTGCTTTATATCTCCTTAAAAATTATGAAATATATTATTAACATCTTAGCGAATTTTATAAGGCATCTTTCCTTATCCTCCCCAACCAACCGGTGTTTGATTTAACAATTTTATACAAAATTTCTTGTTATATATAATAAGAAAATTATAGTTATTACCAGTGAGGTCCAACATTGGATGGGGAAGAAAAGAATATATGACATCTTACAAGAGTATAAATACCTCTCATCTGGACATATTTTAAATTTGTTAGAGTAATTATACTTCAAAGCGGACAATTTTGAGAATGGAGAGTATGAATATTACATATTACTACAAAAAACTGTGAGGGATAATAGGACCTAGCGAACAATTTTTTATTTATTTTTGGCTTATTCCATCCTTATCTAAAAAAATTATACACTTATATATTTTTTCTTTTCAAAACTAATTCTATTACAACGAAAGATGGTATGAAAAGTTGGGAAAGATTTGTGAAATTGATAAAGTTGATAATATCAATTTACATATTTGAATTATGTTTATTTGAAAAAAAATTTATGTGTTTTGGGCTTATTTTTTTTTTATGTAAAACTATATTATTATATAAGTACTAATTGATAAAAAAAAGGTGAATGAATTAATATTTTAAATTTTTAATTGGTTAATTCTAACAATATTATGATTTAATTTTATTTAGATTTGAATTTGAATTTTTTCTATTTAAAATCATACCTTTTTATCCAATATTTAAAATCACACATTTATCCATTTTATCACCTATACGAATAACCTTAGCTTAAAAAAGATACAAAAAATTACAATTTTGGTAGCCCCTAACATTGTTCCAGATTATTATTTCTTCCTTCTTTCCTATATAATAGCCATTAGTGAAGCGGAAAATCGGTTATATAAATTTCCTGACCACCTATAATTGACATATTTCCAGAGTTACAGCCAAGGACTTATCATTCACTATTCGAAGGTCAGATCATTTAATACCTTTTTAATATTCATAATGATTAAAACTATGTATAGTTGACAAAAGGAGGAAGAAGTACGAAGTATTATTATTTATTTTGTAGTTAGATATCATCCTAAAAATTTTCGAAGGTAGTTTTATCAATAAATAAATCAATCTATAAAGTCTCAGACTCACACTTTAGATGGGAAGGAACAAAAGATCCTTTAATAAGGGTCTGAATAACTTCCCATCATACAGTTTTAATCGGGAGGGTGATGGGTCCCAATCTGCTCAAAGTTTTTACTCAATTTTGAGTCAAATTTTTGAACATTTTTGTGACCTCAATTCAAACTGAGTAAAAACATAAGGGCCTCCATATTTGTTTTTCAAGCAGAAAATTATAATTATTATTTGTGAAGTCCCAAATAAGTAAGAGAAGGGAACAAAATACGACTTATAAGGGTTTGAACACCTCCTTTCTTTATTAACAAGCTTTTAAATTATGAGGGGTAATATGCCCTCAAATCATATAATTTTGACAACGATGCACTCTAATATCAACAACAAAATCTCCTATATGTCATGTAGTATGTTTGTTAAAAAAAAAAAATAGTATAATGTCTATAAATATAGAAGGAAATGTTTTTGTTAAAGTATATATAACCATTTATTCTAATATTTTGTAAGAAATTCGAGAGAGATTTCTCAATTTCTTTGTCATGATTATTATAATAATTGCAGTAATTAAATAAGGCAAAATATATTTTTGTTATTCTAACTTTTTACATAGTTTTGTGTTTGATCTTTTGATTTTAGAAAGTATTTTTTCGAATTCTTTAACTCTAGCATCACTAAGTTCTTAAGATATTTTCTTCACAATTATTCTCATTTTAATACTAACATTAATATATCAGCGTTTGAGAATGTTGTTCTAACATTTAAAATCTCAATATTAACATTATTTTGTTTACGACTTCGAGACTATATAAACTTAATGAACCAAAATAAATCTCATTTAAAGTAAAAAAGAAGTTAAAAGCCCACTTTTTCTATTCAATAAATATTATATCTAATCTAAATATAAAATTCAGTTTGGAAGATGGAAGATTTAGTCCAATATCTTGAAGAAAATTTGGAACAAGTTGATGATGTCACTAAGGACATATCAAACAAAGAAGGACATGCCCCAGTCATGTCCACAAACTCAAGAACCTGCCCTTCTAATTCCTATTTAGAGGACCGGATGTCATTGATGGATCCAAGCCTACGAATTTTAATGGAGGTATGAAGAAGCATATTATCAACCATTAGAACAATGTATACTTTTTTTTTTAAAAAAAAAAAAGTATAATGTAGATGCAAATAAATTGTCGTAATTTTCTATAGACATAAAATTTTCTTAGAATTTTACATTTTTTTTTTTAAAAAATGGCATGATTGTTAGTAGCATGAGATTGTGCCATTGATTCAATAAATATGTCCCAACTGTTGCCTTGGGCATTAAGTTTTTAGAAGTATGTGTGGGTGGGTATAGATAAAGCTTCAAATCATTATGTTATCACACAATCATGAACTTGAAGTATACTTAGAGAAAATGGGCCTAAATTTCTTTAACCACTTAACATGGAATATTGAACCGATATAAACCTACAGGTGGAGAGAATGACAACGAATTCTGATAATGAAACTTATGATTCATCTCGTCAAAAAATGGAAATAGAACATGAGAAGAATGATGTTGACCACTATCTTGAAGACCAATGGGAACAATTCAAAAATGATAAATCACTGATTAATGAACGTGAAATCGAGTATCTTGTTGAAAATATTGCAGGTACTGCAATAATGCCTCAACCACTACCATCAAATCAATTCAACTCACAAAATCCTTATAACTTTCGAGCGCATCCATCACCTCCGATGGTTAGATTAAGGCCACAAGTTCATTCAGGTTTCTCAGGGCAGATGCCACTTTCAAAGAAATTGCCTCCCACGTTTCCATCAAACAATTTTCATGCTGATTCAACTCCTCAAACATATAATATTAGGGAGGGATCGTGGACTGAGGAAGAACACAGGTATACGCGCATGCATTGAAAATTCCTTGATTCCATCTGCCGTTGTTTTCTTAGTTTTATTAGCGGCAATGTCCTAATATGTTTTTCTTTTGCCATCTAATTATAGGCAATTTCTGTTGGGAGTGGCTAAGTGTGGGAAGGGGCGTTGGAAGAACATTTCTGAAGATTATGTGAAGACAAGGACACCATCTCAAGTCGCTAGCCATGCACAAAAGTACTATGATCGCCTAAATAAGAAAGTGGATCATAAGAGGAGACGTATTCATGCTGATTCGGCTCCTCAAACCCACAATGTTAATTATGTTCCTCCAATAGGTCATAGTATTCCACAAAATCCACATTACGGTGATCGTAACCAACAACCCCGTCATGAGATACCGCCACTTGCGTCACCTGAGTCTTCATCGGAAGTTTGGCTCTCTTATAGGCAACCCTTTGTGAATCATCAGTCCTTCAACTCGGAGGCTCCCATAAATATTCATACCAATATTAGGGAGGGATCGTGGACTGAGGAAGAACACAGGTATACATGCATGCATTGAAAATTCCTTCATTCCATCTGCCGTTGTTTTCTTATTTTCATTAGCAGAAATGTCCTAATATGTTTTTCTTTTGCCTTCTAATTATAGGCAGTTTCTGTTGGGAGTGGATAATTATGGGAAGGGGCGTTGGAAGAACATTTCTGAAGATTATGTGAAGACAAGGACACCATCTCAAATCGCTAGCCATGCACAAAAGTACTATGATCGCCTAAATAAGAAACTCGATATAAGAGGAGAAGAAGAAGCATCCATGAGGATTTTCCCGAACTCAACATCAAAACTAGATGGCCTACATCTAAATATCTAAAGCCTACGTTCCCCCCCCCCCCCCCCAACGCATCACAATTTTTACAATACCAACTGCTTAGTTATCATGTGAACAAACTCTCATCCAGCCAAAATTGATTGCTTTGTTAATGACATATATATGTAATATGTTGACAGCGTTATTTATATGCGAAATGACCTCAATTTCTTGCATTGTAGTCGTAAAACTATACAAGTATCGGACATTAGTTATTGTTCAGCTTGGCAAATATTATCAAGGGTGGAGGGATCATTTTGTTTTTGTGTGTGTGTTAGTGGATATAATTAAAAATTCATGTTAAAATATAACTTTGTTATGATGAATTTTATTTGAGGAAAAAAATTAAAACAAAAAATAAAAATCTTGATTAGATGTGTGATGCCCTGAAAATTTAGGGGGTGACCCCCATGGAATATGAGAGAAAAATCAAATTCCTTAGGGAAAATGATAAAAAAATCCCTTCCAATTTGCAAAATCCTAAACAAGAAATTTTGAGTTGTTAATGATTGTTAATACCTATCATGAAGTTGTTATTTGGATTTTGCAAATTGGAAGGGATTTTTTTGTCATTTTTCCAATTCCTTAAACCTCAAAACTATATAGTTATATTTTTAACGCAAAAATTTCTATAATCTTATTAAGATTTGTTTTCATTTTTCCCAGTGAAGTCTCCTTTATAAGTTGGACTATAAAAAAAAACTCCACCCTAAAATTAAATTTTAAAGCACTATATACCAATGCATATATTCTAAGAAAATCTCCACCACAAAATTAAATTTGTTTTTCTTTTTTCTCAGTGAAGTCTTCTAGGGAGAATTGCAAATAAGTCCCAAGCAAGAGAATTAATTTCAGACACGTCCATTAACAACTCCTTCACTTGTTAACCAAGGCTATTGCAGTTGTTAATAACTGCCATTAACAACTCCTTGAGACCTTTCTGAAATTAATTCCCTTACTTGGGATTTATATGCAATTGTCCCAGTCTTCTAGTAGTAGATAAAAATTGAATAACCTGAAACTTTTATAAAGGTCTATTCTATTTACAATTTATTCCTCAAAAACGTATCATGTTGGAGGCTTTTAAAGCCACGATTTGGTTTTCAATCTATGAAAGCCTATATAAATATGAGCTTTTGGTTGACTTTAAAATCTAAATATTATATATAACATTTATTAAAATGTCAAATTTAAAAATTATATATTAAATTAGATAATAGAAAGGACAGTTGGATACAACGAATCTGAAAAATAAAAGTTGGGTGACATGGACATACATGTCCTTTTGCAAATTTAATGAAATTGATCAAAATGCCCTTGAATGAAGGCCATCGGAGAGATTTATTTGTGTGTGGGGGGCTGAAGGAAAACAAAAAAGTTTAGGTGAGTTGGGTCTTGAGGGCTTACCAAGGCTAGGCCAAGCTTCTAGGCTTTAAGAATACTTACAGAGATATTTACAGATTACCTACAAAAAATGTCATCACATTGGTAGGATTCAAACCCACAATCTTTTGGTTGTGCGACAACTCACTTACCAATTGGACCAGTCTTTGTTGGTGAGATCTTCTATATTATATGGTCAAATTATACCAATTTTATGTATGAAATTATTTTATTATGACACTACCAAGTTGAGATATAAAATTACGGAGCTGTTCCCAAGTTTTGATTAGCCAAAACCAACATCTCATATTTGTGGTTACCAACTCTCTATTTGTGTGGAGATGAGAAATGGAGAAAAAGTGAATGACAGTAAAGATAGATTTTGGAGTAACCATATTTGAATGAAGAGAAATTCTTATATAAACCGATTCATTACACCATATTTGTGGTATATATGACTAATCACAAGCAAATTCCTTATATATCATTGAGCACCCTCAAAAAAAGTAGCTTGCAGATAAAAAATTCTATCTCTCTTTTGTTTTTGTACATTTTGTTTATTTGTCAAGTTGAAAAAGTTATCTCCAAATGATTTTTTTAAGGTGCCAAATTTACATGAGACTGAAAGTATTTGCTTGTAATTAGTCAAACTTCAAATGCAATTAACAACTAGGTTTAGCTAAGAATTTCTCATGAAAGTTAAAGTTTGGTAGTTAGACACATAATTATTTTACTCTTCATTCTTAGTTTACAACTAGCTCGATAACCTAAAACTTATAATCTTTGTATTATACTAATTATGGATAAATTTTATATGACCTGTTATTTAATATGTAAAAGAAGGAGTATATGATTACTATTAGACCAAATCCGTTAGCAAAGAATCTTTGTAAAAGATCTTTTTAACTCATGATTGTTATTAATTATAATAATATATATAAATCATTACTAACGGGGATGCGTGTGTATAATATTATAAATCTAATATAACACAAATAGGATTTGGTTATTTTAATGACTTTTAAAAAGATTTCTCCATGATTCTAGGGCAAATTTCATGTAAGGCTGCTTAAATTATTCATATACCCTCTCTCCCTGCCCAATCTCAAATGCTTGGACGAATTAATCATTTATTAACCGTCGGGAAAAGTAAGTGTACGTGCGTGCGTGTGTGATATTATGAATTTAATATAACACCAGTAGGAATCGGTTATTGTAACGACTTTTTGAAAAGATTTCCCCATGATTCTATCTCAAAAATCCGAAAGAAAAGGATGTAAGAATTAGCAAAGGTATGCGAAGTCTATTAACTTGATAGTTTCAAATTAGATATTTAGTTACATTGAACAAAACAATATAGGACGTGCCACTTAACATTCATAAGAAATTTAATTAATCAAATAAAGGTTCGTGAATATGTGAAATTTATTAATAGGCTAATATATATTTTAATTTTGATTCAAATTTGGCTTATATATCCGTCTAAAAATCACATTACTTACTTATCCTGTAAAAAAAATCAAATACGGTTTTTTAGTCTCACTCCAAAGATTGTTCGAAATCAAATAATTGCTTCCTTTGGTGCCCTCTGTTGTACATATTATAAATAGACATATGTGGTGAAGAGACGTATATTTTTTCATCGAAGTAGTTTTCATCAAGAGAATTACCAAAGCTGAGGAGTATAGCTTTCATCCCCTTCCGATCTCATAGGTATGCCTAGTTATTAACTATTTTCGGTTCATTATAATTTTTGGGGATAATAAGAACCGTGCATATATAGTTATGTGTACGAGGAGGATATAAGGATCTTTTAATTTGTTTGTGTTCGTTGCATCTACCCGCCGTAGTAGGATTATTTTCTGTGCAGAGTAGACTTTTTTTTTCATAAGATGATTTACTTGTTTAATTTGCTTTATATCTCCTTAAAAATTATGAAATATATTATTAACATCTCAGCGAATTTTATAAGGCATCTTTCCTTATCTTCCCCCAACCAACCGATGTTTGATTTAACAATTTTATACAAAATCTCTTGTTATATATAATAAGAAAATTATAGTTATTACCAGTGAGGTCAAACATCCAGATGGTGAAGAAAAGAATGACATCTTACAAGAGTATAAATACCTCTCATTTGGACGTATTTTAAAATTGTGAGAGTAATTATACTTCAAAGCAGACAATTTTGAGAATGGAGAGCATATGAATATCACATATTACTACTAGAAACTGCGAGGGATAATAGGACCAAGCGAGCATTTTTTTTGTTTTGGGCTTATTCCATCCTTATCTAAAGAAATTATATACTTATATTTTTTTTCAAAATTAATTCTATTACAACGAAAGATGGTATGAAAAGTTGGGAAAGATTTGTGAATTGATAAAGTTGATAATATCAATTTACATATTTGAATTATGTTTATTTGAAAAAAATTTATGTGTTTTGGGGTTATTGTTTATGTAAAACTATATTATTATATAAGTACTAATTGATAAAAAAGGTGAATGAATTAATATTTAAAATTTTTAATTCGTTAACTCTAACAATATTATGATTTAATTTTATTTAGATTTAAATTTGACTTTTTTCTATTTAAAATCATACCTTTTTTATCCAATATTTAAAATCACACTTTTATCCATTTTCTCACCTTATACGAATAACCTTAGCTTAAAAAAGATTCAAAAACTTACAAGTTTGGTAGCCCCTAACATTGTTCCAGATTATTATTTCTTCCTTCTTTCCTATATAATAGCCATTAGTGAAGCGGAAAATCGGTTATATAAATTTCCTGACCAACTATAATTGATATATTTCCAGAGTTACAGCCAAGGACGTATCATTCACTATTTTAAGGTCAGAGATCATTTAATACCTTTTTAATATTCATAATGATTAAAACTATGTATAGTTGACAAAAGGAGGAAGAAGTACGAAGTATTATTATTTATTTTGTAGTTAGATATCATCCTAAAAATATTCTAACGCTCATCGATCAGTATTGAAATGTTACTTTTATCAATAAATAAATCAATCTGTAAAGTTTCAGACTCACACATTAGATGGGAAGGAACAAAAGATCCTTTAATAAGGGTCTAAATACCTTCCCATAATACAGTTTTAATCGGGAGGGTGATGGGTCCCAATCTGCTCAAAGTTTTTACTCAATTTTGAGTCAAGTCTTTGAACATTTTTGTGACCTCATTTCAAACTGAGTAAAAACATAAGGGCCTCCATATTTGTTTTTCAAACAGAAAATTATAATTATTATTTGTGAAGTCCCAAATAAGTAAGAGAAGGGAACAAAATACGACTTATAAGGGTTTGAACACCTCCTTTCTTTATTAACAAGCTTTTAAATTATGAGGGGTAATTTGCCCTCAAATCATATAATTTTGACAACGATGCACTCTAATATCAACAACAAAATCTCCTATATGTCATGTGTATGTTTGTTAAAAAAAATAGTATAATGTCTATAAATATAGAAGGAAATGTTTTTGTTAAAGTATATATAACCATTTATTCTAATATTTTGTAAGAAATTCGAGAGAGATTTCTCAATTTCTTTGTCATGATTATTATAATAATTGCAGTAATTAAATAAGGCAAAATATATTTTTGTTATTCTAACTTTTTACATAGTTTTGTGTTTGATCTTTTGATTTTAGAAATTATTTTTTCTAATTATTTAACTCTAGCATCACTAAGTTCTTAAGATATTTTGTTCACAATTATTCTTATTTTAATACTAACATTAATTTATCAGCGTTTGAGAATGTTGTCCTAACATTTAAAATCTCAATATTTACGTTATTTTGTTTACGACTTCGAGACTATATAAACTTAATGAACCAAAATAAATCTCATTTAAAGTAAAAAAAAAAAAGAAGAAGTTAAAAGCCTACTTTTTCTATTCAATAAATATTAGATCTAATCTAAATATAAAATTCAGTTTGGAAGATGGAAGATTTAGTCCAATATCTTGAAGAAAATTTGGAACAAGTTGATGATGTCACTAAGGACGTATCAAACAAAGAAGGACATGCCCCAGTCATGTCCACAAACTCAAAAAACTGCCCCTCCAACTTCTATTTAGAGGACTGGATGTCATTGATGGATCCAAGCCTACGAATTTCAATGGAGGTATGAAAAACATATTATCAACTATTAGAATAATGTATACTATTTTTATAAAAAATTATAATATAGATGCAAATAAATTGTCATAATTTTCTATAGTCATAAAATTTTCTTAGAATTTTACATTTTTTTTAAAAAAAAAATGGCATGATTGTTATTAGCATGAGATTGTGCCATTGATTCAATAAATATGTCCCAACTGTTGCCTTGGGCATTAAGTTTTTAGAAGTACGTGTGGGTGTGTATAGATAAAGCTTCAAATCATTATGTTATCACACAATTATAAACATGAACTTGAAGTATACTTAGAGAAAATGGGCCTAAATTTCTTTAACCACTTAACATGGAATATTGAATCGATATATACCTACAGGGGGAGAGAATGGCAACGAATTCTGATAATGAAACTTATGATTCATCTCGTCAAAAAATGGAAATAGAACATGAGAAGAATGATGTTGACCACTATCTTGAAGACCAATGGGAACAATTCAAAAATGATAAATCACTGATTAATGAACGTGAAATCGAGTATCTTGTTGAAAATATTGCAGGTACTGCAATAATGCCTCAACCACTACCATCAAATCAATTCAACTCACAAAATCCTTATAACTTTCGAGCGCATCCATCACCTCCGATTGTTGGATTAAGGCCACAAGTTCATTCAGGTTTCTCAGGGCAGATGCCACTTTCAAAGAAATTGCCTCCCAAGTTTCCATCAGACAATTTTCATGCTGATTCAACTCCTCAAACATATAATATTAGGGAGGGATCGTGGACTGAGGAAGAACACAGGTATACGCGCATGCATTGAAAATTCCTTGATTCCATCTGCCGTTGTTTTCTTAGTTTTATTAGCGGCAATGTCCTAATATGTTTTTCTTTTGCCATCTAATTATAGGCAATTTCTGTTGGGAGTGGCTAAGTGTGGGAAGGGGCGTTGGAAGAACATTTCTGAAGATTATGTGAAGACAAGGACACCATCTCAAGTCGCTAGCCATGCACAAAAGTACTATGATCGCCTAAATAAGAAAGTGGATCATAAGAGGAGACGTATTCATGCTGATTCGGCTCCTCAAACCCACAATGTTAATTATGTTCCTCCAATAGGTCATAGTATTCCACAAAATCCACATTACGGTGATCGTAACCAACAACCCCGTCATGAGATACCGCCACTTGCGTCACCTGAGTCTTCATCGGAAGTTTGGCTCTCTTATAGGCAACCCTTTGTGAATCATCAGTCCTTCAACTCGGAGGCTCCCATAAATATTCATACCAATATTAGGGAGGGATCGTGGACTGAGGAAGAACACAGGTATACATGCATGCATTGAAAATTCCTTCATTCCATCTGCCGTTGTTTTCTTATTTTCATTAGCAGAAATGTCCTAATATGTTTTTCTTTTGCCTTCTAATTATAGGCAGTTTCTGTTGGGAGTGGATAATTGTGGGAAGGGGCGTTGGAAGAACATTTCTGAAGATTATGTGAAGACAAGGACACCATCTCAAATCGCTAGCCATGCACAAAAGTACTATGATCGCCTAAATAAGAAACTCGATATAAGAGGGGAAGAAGAAGCATCCATGAGGATTTTCCCGAACTCAACATCAAAACTAGATGGCCTACATCTAAATATCTAAAGCCTACGTTTCCACCCCAACGCATCACAATTTTTACAATACCAACTTTACTTAGTTATCATGTGAAGAAACTCTCATCCAGCCAAAATTGATTGCTTTGTGGATGATATATATATATATATATATATATATGTTGACAGTGTTTATATGCGAAATGACATCATTTTCTTGCATTGTAGTCTTAAAAATATACTAGTATCGAACATTAATCTTTCTTGTTCAGGTTGGTCAATATTATCTAGGGAGGAGTGATCATTTTAATTTGTTTGTTTGTGTGTGTTTGTGGATATAATTAAAAATTCATGTTAAAATATAACTTCGTTACGATCAATTTTGAGGTAAAAGAAGTAAAAAAAAAACAAAAGAAAAAGTCTAGATTAGATGTGTCACGTTCTAAAAAATTAGAGGTAACGGGCATGGAATATGAGAGAAAAGTCAAATTCCTTAAGCCTCAAAACTATATAATTAAATTTTTAACGTAACAATTTCTATAATCTTATCAAGACTTGTTTTCTTTTTTCTCAGTGAGGTCTCCTTTATAAGTTGGACTAGAAAAAAACTCCACCATAAAATTAAATTTTAAATCACTACATTCCAATACATGTATTCTAACAGAAACTCCACCATAAAATTAAAGTTGTTTTCTTTTTTCTAAGTGAAGTGTCCTTGTTGTAGATAAAAGTTGCTTTAGGAAGTCTTAGACACATATGTGGCTTCCAAATTTGCGTAATTATGTTTGTATTGAAAGACAAGGTATTATCTTTGTAGAATTTGGTTGACTGGTTGTTGTTCAATTCTTTGGAAAGTGAAAAGTGGAAGGAGACATATTTGAATATTTGTACAAATATTCATGTGAGAATAATTTAACATCAATTGATAATTTGTACTCATGGAGTACGTCTTGCTGATTGTAAATAGAAAATACTAATTTAGATAGCTTACAAAGTGAGGTCACCTTACACTTCATGCCGGTCGCACCTTATAGGTTGGGGCTTGACAATTGAATACAACACTTTTTTTCCCATTGCCACATTTTTTTTTATGTTTCATCATGCCTTTGATTTTAGATATCACCCTCCAATGTTGGTGAGCTACTTGAGCTTTAATAAGAATCAAGTGAACCGCTTCACCAATTTAATTGTTTTTTCAATTGTACATTAATTTACTTCACAACTTTACAAGGAACAAATATGTAGCGGAATATTTTACATAATGAATCAAGGAAGTTTCGAATGGGAAAAGTTGGCCCATCAACTTTTCACTAACTAGAATCAAGTAATTCATAGACAAGGCCATGACAATTCTCATCTAGATTAAACTTTTATTTCTTTTGCAATTCACAATTCCCTTGAATAGGAAAGAAGATAATTTGAAAAAAGAAATGAAGGGAAAAAAACTAACTATACTTGATTCCCCTACCTTTTGGTACCCATAGGAAAAATTAAAATATTAATAACCTAAATTTAGAGGCAGGTAGGTGTAGTGAAGAGCTCGGAAATTGATTAAGGGTTTAGGTTCGGAGCAGTGCCGCCTCGAGTCCGCTCTCCAAGAAATTAAACCCGAGGGGTTAGTGAAAGCTAACCCGGGGTGTCGATCTCAAGGAGCCTAGTGTAATATCCCCAATAGCTAGTACGTAAACTTAAAAAGGCGGGTAAAAAGCATTTTTGTTTGGTTTTGATAGGAAGTTTAGTTTGGTATGTGCAAAAGGTAAAGTAAAAGATTAGAGTTAAAAGTGAGATTTGGATGAAAATGGGATAAAGATCATTCTTGATGAATGAGAGATTCGGGAATCATTGCTTCTAAATATTTTTAGGGAGTTTAATTGATTTCTAAAGAGCCCTAGAGGAACCCCTCTAGGCTAGGCTTAAGTTAACTTAATTAATGCCAGAACCCCACACATTACTTAATTTAACCCAAGTTGATTAAGTTCCAAATCAAGAAATAATTGGTTATGCAAGACTTTAAATGCACAATTTGGGCCACCCCACAATTGCTCTAAATTTCTCTCTAAACCCTAATCCATTGATGGCCACCCATACAATAAATTAGGACCTAGAGAGTGTTTGCCCAATGTCTCAACACAACCAATTAATTCTTATGCCATCTCCCTCAAGCAAACAACTTAACATTCTTAATCCACTAACCAAGCCACCTTGCATTAGCACATAATTTTCACCAAGAGAATAACAAAACTATGAACCCATAAATTTCATTAAACTCAAAGCTAATAAGTAGCAATGTCAAGCATTATACAAGAAGGAAACAACATAAACATAAACATAGTTTCTAACCCTAATGACATAAATGCATCCAACTAAGTGCCATAAATGCACCTCAACCAAATGCAATAGCAATTAATACAACCCACCAAAATGTCATAAATGCAACCCTAGAAACCTAGAAAAGCATAAATACAACAAATAGGGAAAGGATTAGAACTAGGAAAACTCCCATATTCAAGCTTCAAGCTCATCCCTTGGCTCTCACCACCAAGAATGGTGGAGCCTAGCTGCTACTCTCCATGGAGGAACCAACAAGAAAAGAGGAAGGAGTGGAAGCCATGGAAGAAGGAATAAAGATGAAGAAAATGAAGATGAAGATGAAGAAGAGAGAGAGCTAGGACTTGGGATGGTGTATGTGAGCCAAATCTCCCCTAAGGGAGTGTGTATTTCAGGTTTTATCTTTCCCAAGTCAGGTCAAGTGAGTGGGTTTCAAGTTGGATCCGGATCTGGGCCAAAATTCACGTTCTGATATTCTACAGATTCGTCCGTTCGCCGTCTACTTCGCCGCAGCGAAGTACCAATGTCTCTGGTTCTTCTGCCCTTTTCGCCGCGAGTTCGCCGCGGCGAAAGCCACGGCGAACTCACTTCTCCTCTGCCTCTGATGGGGTTTTCGCCGTCTGACTCGCCGCGGCGAAGTCACTTTGTTGCTGCTTCTTTATTTGGCCTTCTCCTTCATTCCGGGTTCAATCTTTTGGTCCTGAGCGACCCTGCAAGTGAAAATAAGATAAAACCAAGATCAAATAGCCCTATAAATTAATTATTACAATTAATCTACAATTATGGCTAATTACTCCTAATTTTACACTTATTTCCTTGAGAGTTTAAGATATTCAATTAAGCATTATTGGACCAAAACTTGCATCTCAATCATGTTAATTTCCTCAAATTAGGCATATAAAAACCATACAAATCAGAGATTTGTCATGTAGCCATTAGACATGGAAATAAGTCAAAACAGCTTAGAATTTGGCTGAATAGATTTCACCTGATTGTGAGTGCATGCTTTTTTAAAGCTTAAGCGTGAATTTTGAGAAGACTTGAATAGTCTAAAACCTTAAAGGTCTATTCTATTTACAATGTATGCCTGAAAAACGTATCATGATGGAGGCTTTTAAAGCCACGATTTGGTTTTCAATCTTTGAAAGCCTACATAATATGAGCTCTTGGTAGACTTTAAGATCAAAATATTATATATAACATCTATTAAAATATCAAATTAAAAATTATATATTAAATTAGATCATGAGAAGGATAGCTGGATGAAGCGAATATGAAAAAGAAAAAGTTGGGTGACATAAACATATATGTCCTTTTGTATATTTAATGAAATTGATCAAAATGCCATTGAATGAAGACCACCAAAGGGATTTATTTGTGTGTGGGGGCTGAGGGAAATAATAAATTTTGAAAGTCAAGGAGGTATCACCCCTTTTAATCCAGCCGCTTTCCCCTCAATATATATTACAAAAAACTATTAGTACCATCTTTTATTCTATCGCAATATTTTCCCAAATTCTTATATGCAATCACCTAATTTCGATGTAACATTACTGAGTTGACTTATAAAATTACCAAGATCTTCCTTTTTTTATAACAAAAAAGTTTAGGTGAGTTGGGTCCTGGAAGCTCAACAGGGCCAGGGCAGCCTCTAGGCTCAAAGAGTGCTTATAGAGGTACTTACATATTGCCCAAAGAAAAGGTTATTACATTGGTAGGATTTCGAACCCACAATCTTTTGGTTGTGAGCCAACTCCCTTACCAATTGGACTAACATTTGTTGGCGAGATCTTTTATATCATAGGGTCAATTACTACCAATTTTATGAATGAAATTAGAAAGACTTATTATGACATTACAAGGTTGAGATATAAAATTGCAGAGTCGTTCCCAAGTTTTGATTAGCCAATACCAACATCATATTTGTAGTTACCAACTCTATTTGTGTGGAGATGAGAAATAGACAAAAAGTGAATTGATAGTAAGGATAGATTTCAATTAACCATTTGAATGAAGAGAATTTCTTAGATGAACTGGATTCACTGCATCATATTTGTGGTATATATGACTAATCACAAGCAAAATTTCTTATATATCATTGAGCACCCTAAAAAAAAGTAGCATCCAGATACAAAATTCTATCTCCCTTTTTTCTTACATTTTTTTTTATTTGACAAGTTGAAAAAACTTATCTCCAAACGAATTTTTTAAGGTGCGAGATCAAATTAAAATCTTTACATGAGACCAAAAGTGTTTGCTTAGTTGCTCAAACATCAAATGCAGTTAACAACTAGGTTCAGCTAAGAATCTCTCATGAAGGTTAAATGAAGACAAGGACACCATCTCAAATCGCTAGCCATGCACAAAAGTACTATGATTGCCTAAATAAGAAAGTGGATATAAGAGGAGAAGAAGAAGCGTCCATGATATCACCAAGCTAAGCCTTAGGATTTTCTCGAACTCAACATCAAAACTATATGGCCTACATCTAAATATCTAAAGCCGACGTTTTCCCCCCAACGCATCACAATTTTTACAATACCAACTGCTTAGTTATCATGTGAACAAACTCTCATCCAGCTAGAATTGATTGCTTTGTTAATGACATATATGACAAATTTCTGATTTGTATGGTTTTTATATGCTTAATTTGAGGCAATTAACATGATTGAGATGCGAGTTTGGTGTAATAATGTCTAATTGAATGTCTCAAACTCTTAAGTGGAATGAGTGTAAAATTAGGATTAATTAGCCATAATTGTAGATTAATTGCATTGATTAATTTATAGGGCTTTTTGATCTTGGTTTTGTCTTATTTTTATTTACAGGTTCGTGCAAGGACCAAAGATCAGAGTCCAGGCGAAGGAGAAAGGCTTTTCAAAGGGGCAAAATCATCTGGAGTTCACCGTGGCCTCGCCACGGCAAGCTCGCGGCGAAAAGAGCCCCTAGAGGTCAGAAAAGAACCTTGCTCGCCATGGCCTCACCGCGGCGAGCCCGCGGCGAGCCAAGCCACAATGCTCCAGAACCAAACCTTGCTCGCCGCGGCGAACGGACGTGTTCTGCAGAATTTTGAGTCGCGTTTTTGGGCCTGAATTGGATCCAACTTGATACCCACTCACTTGACCCGACTTGGGGGACATAAAACACGAAAGCTAGACCCCATTAGGGCAGATTTGGTTCACATTTCACACCCCCAAGCCCTAGCTCTCTCTTCTTCATCTTCATCTTCATCTTCTTCACCTTCTCCTTCCTTCCATCCATGGCTTCCACACCTTCCTCTCTTGTTGTTGGTTCTTCCATGGAGAGTAGCAGCTAGACTCCACCATTCTTGGTGGTAGGAGCCAAGGGATGAGCTTGAAGCTTAAATAGGGGAGTTTTTCTAGTTCTAATCCTTCCTCCATTTGTTGTATTTATGCTTTTCTAGGGTCTTAGGGTTACATTTATGACATTTGGGTGAATGTATTAATTGCATTTGGTTGAAGTGCATTTATGGCACTTGGTTGAGTGCATTTATGTCATTAGGGTTAGAAACTATGTTTATGTTATTTCCTTCTTGTATAATGCTTGACATTGCTACTTATTAACTTTGAGTTTAATGAAATTTATGGGTTCATAGTTTTGTTATTCTCTTTGTGAAAATTATGTGCTAATGCAAGGTGGCTTGGTTAGTGGATTAAGAGTGTTAAGCTATTTGCTTGAGGGAGATGGCATAAGAATTAATTGGTTGTGTTGAGACATTGGGCAAACACTCTTTAGGTCCTAATTTATTGTATGGGTGGCCATCAATGGATCATGGTTTAGAGAGATATTTAGAGCAATTATGGGGTGGCCCAAATTGTGGATTTATAGTCTTGCATAATCAATTATTTCTTGATTTGGAACTTAATCAACTTGGGTTAAATTAAGTAATGTCTGGGGTTCCGGCATTAATTAAATTAACCTAAGCCTAGCCTAGAGGGGTTCCTCTAGGGCTTTTTAGAAATCAATTAAACTCCCTAAAAATCTTTAGAAGCAATGATTCCTGAATCTCTCATTCATCAAGAATGATCTTTATCCCATTCTCATCCAAATCTCACGTTTAATTCCCGCCACCTTTTACTTTACCTTTTGCACATACCAAACTTCATACTAAAACCAAACAAAAATGCTTTTTACCCGCCTTTTCAAGTTTACATATTAGCTATTAGAAATCATATTACACTAGGCTCCTTGAGATTGACACCCAGGGTTAGCTTCCACTATCCCCTCGGGTTTAATTTCTTGGAGAGCGGACTCGAGGCGGCACTGCTCTGACATAACCCCAACGGTTAGGTGCTCTTCAAGTGGCATCGTTGCCGGGGAGCCAAGTAATTGGTTCCTTAGTAGCCGGTTGTCAAACTTGCTTTGGCCGGGTCTAGCTTCTAGTTGCATTTTAGCTTACTTGCATCTTAGTTTATCTTTCATCTTTGCATATCATATTTTGAAATACCCCTGAAAATTGGTATAGATGCTTACTCTTGGCATTTTCTTGGCTCACTGACTTACTATTGTGCTTGGTTGCTTTAGTGGTAGTTTTATTGCACTAATTGTGAATGCTGTCCTTTGCTGGATATTGAGTGCATGAATCTATCCCCCAAGTCACACTTTTTGTTGCTTGACATTTACTTGTGCATAACACGCTTGCTCTAACTGATTTGCACTTGTTTGAAGTAGTATATCATACTTTCACTCAACTTGTGCTAGTTTCTGAAAAGAATCTGCAAGTTGCCTTTTGTTCAGTGGCAGAATCAGCCACTCCTCACCGTGCACTTGCCCCACAGCGAGCTTACTTCTGATTCCTCGCCGTCACCTCGCCGCGGTGAATGGACGGCGAGCCACCTGTATCAGCACCTGTCTTCGCTGATTTTCATTGTCTTCTGACTATTCCCGCTGCATATACACTCCATACTCACACCATATTCGTACATACTCACTACATACACACTTCATACACTTCCATACCTCACATACCATTCAATCTCACTTGACTTTTGTACAATCTAAGTCTTGGTTGCTGCTGTTAGTTCACTTGTTGTCTGTGCCTTGTATGACTCAACTTTGACTTGCTTTTGATTTCTTCTACTTGTTTATATCTCATTGTGCATGCCTAGAGGGAGAGGTAGAAGGAGAAGAGGATCAAACCTTCCATCCTTAAACCTTGGGATTGAGCCACACCTTAACCAACTTAGGAGAGCCAATCAAGGTGGTCAATCTAGCCCTATATTGGAGGAGTATTCTTCTAGGAAGTCTAGCAGTTCCTCTCATTCAGACACTAAAAACTCTATACATATAGAAATACCTCTAGACATCCCACCCATGGCCCACATACCACCACCCACAGCCCACAATGGTCCAAATGGAAACAATGGTGAGGGCGAGGGAGTAGGAAACAATGAAATGCCTAGGAGGCGTAGTATTAAGGAACTTACCTCGAGTGGTGTCACATACAACCCATTCCAAACTGCATATCATGCTCTAAATGCTAATTTTGAAATTAAAGGACCACTAAATGCAGTGTTACCTTATTTTGCAGGATTGGAAGGGGAGGATGCATATGGCCATCTATATGGGGTCTACCTTGCTTGCATAAGCATGAAACCAGTTGGGGCAAATATTGATGATGTGCAGTTGAAAGTCTTTCACTTATCGCTGGATGGAAAAGCCAAGGAGTAGTTTAGACTCCTACCGAGACATGATGAGAATGCCCTTACTTCTTGGGCTAATTTGAGGAGGGTATTTCTAGAGAATTACTTCCCGGATGTTAAGACCGAGGATTTGAAGAAGGACATTTATTCCATCAGACAAGATCCTTCTGAAAGCTTTTATGAGTATTGGTGCCGTTTCCAAGAGTTATTAGCCAAGTTCCCTACCACCAGATCATTGATGAACAATTGATTCAATACTTCCACAAGGGGCTCTTGCTTAATGAGAGAGGCATCATGGCTGCTAGTGCCGATGGTTCTTTGAAAGACTTACCTGCCGCGGAGGCTTGGGCTATGATTAAGCTTAGAGCCAAAAACACCCAACAATACAATCGAAGAGGTTCCAAAGGGGTGTTTGAGTTGAGCTCCAACCCACAACAGACAAGGAGGATGGATTCCTTAGAGGCCAAAGTGGATACTTTGAGTTCCCAACTTACTTCTCAACTTGCCTTCATTACTTCAGAGTTGAGGAACCTTAGCATGCAACAGTGTGCTCCCACTTCCTCTACCTCCAAGGCATTAGTTGCACTTAGTTGTGAGCATTGTGGTTCAGTGATGCATATCAGTAGCCTTTGTCTTAATGAGCTAGCGGATGTCAATGCTATGTACCAGGGGAGGTCCAGCTCTAATCCCAACCAAAAATGGGATCCCCATAGCAATACCTACAATGAAGGGTGGAGGTCACACCCTAACTTCCGGTGGAGAGACAACAACAACAATTCCATGACCAATTACAAGGGCTAATCTTCTTCTTCCCCAAGGTCCTTAGTTCCCCAAGATCCACCAAGAGGAGATTATTCATGTGATAGAATTCTCAAAAGCATACAAAGGATGCATGAGGATATGAATGCTCGCAACGATGCGAGATTTGCATCTCTTGAGTCTAAGATGGAACAATGGGAGACTAGAGCCAATAATCTTCAATCCTTTGTGACCCAATTGTCGGATGGTTTGAGTGACAAGCAAGCAAGGACAAGTGAAGTTTCTCCCTCCAACACTGTGATAAACCCAAAGTCCCTTAATGCCATCACCTTGAGAAGTGGCAAGAAAGTCAAGTTCCAAGGCCTTGAGGGTAATGAGTCTGATGTTGATGAAGAGATTGTTTGTGATAGACCACCTTTGGGTATGGGAGAGTATTCCAACTCCAAGACCATTGAGGAGAGCTCCTTGCCTATGCCGAACCCTCCGGTCCAAAGTGAGAGCAAAGAAGAGAGAAAGCTCTTAGCTACCCCACCTTCTGCAAAAAGAAAAAGAGGAGTTCACTTTGCCACACATGATCCAACCAACCAAGAGCCACAAGAAAAAGGTAAAGAGGTAAAAGTTTCTGACCTTCCTTTTCCTCATTCATACTTGGCTAGTAAAAAGGTTGTTGATGATAAATGTGATAAAGAAATTTTTAACATGTTTAGCAAAGTAGAAGTGAATTTGCCTCTCCTTGATTTGATAAAGAAAATGCCCAAGTCGGCAAAATTTTTAAAAGAATTGTGCACCAACAAGAGGAAATACAAGCATAGTGAAAGAATCCAACTAGGGTCTAATGTGAATGCTTTGTTTAAACCACAATTACCTTTAAAATGCAAAGACCCGGGTTCTTACACTATCCCTTGTATCATAGGCAAGACCACCATTTCAAACGCTTTACTAGATCTTGGTGCCGCAATAAATGTCATGCCTTCCTCTATTTTTGAGTCATTGGGTACCCAATCCATTCGGGACACTAGCGTGGTTCTCCAACTTGCAGACCGAACAATTAGGTATCCAAAGGGCATTTTGGAAGATATTTTGGTGCAAGTAAAAGGCCTTGTTTTTCCGGCCGATTTCTATGTCATATATATGACTAGTGACAAACCTAGTGATAGTACTTTGATTCTTGGCCGACCTTTCCTTAGGACGGCCGAAACCATCATTGATATGAAACAAGGTACAATCACTATGGGAACTGGTGACCAAGAGGTCAAATTTCTATTTTCTGAGACCATGTGCAATGCTAGTGATGATTATACTTACCTAGGCATTAGTGCAATTTCTTGTGTGGATGATGAGATTGATGAGCTTTGTGATTCTATATGGTTTGATTCGATTGAGCATGTTGAGTGATCCCCCATCATTTCTCCCTCCCATACATCTTTATGTTGTGCATGTGTTGGTGATGTGAAATGTGTTGATTGCATTGAGATTGATGATTATCTTTCCACCTCACATGAATTGGATGAGTTTACATGCTTAGTTGATATTTTATCTACTCACTTCACACCCAATGGTCTTGGGAAAGTTTCTTCTGATTGTGATGCAAGTTCTGCTGACCCCATAGACACCGTTATGCGAGCTACACCAGTAGCTTTGTCTATGGTGGATACTTGCTCACCCTTGGGAAGTGGAGAAGTTACTGCATGTGTAGATGCACCCATATCTCCTTCCCCAATCTGTGATGACACAATTTTGCCACTTGCTACACTTGAGCTTCAGGAGTTGGTACTGTCTGTGGTAAAACCCCCAATTGTGGATCTCAAACCCTTACCTCCTAACTTGAAATATGCATTTCTTGCTGATTCTAATAAATTGCTTGTGATTATTTCAAGTGCTTTGTCTGATGTTGAGGAGGGTAGACTTATTTCTCTTCTTAGATCTTATAGGGGTGCTATTGGGTGGTCTCTTGCTGACATTCTAGGGATCAATCCCTCAGTTTGTACACATAGAATCCTCTTGGAGGAGGGTTCTAAGCCTATTCGGCAACCACAGAGGAGACTGAATCCTCTCATTCTTGATGTTGTGAGGAAAGAAATAGCTAAGCTCTTGAGTGTTGGGATCATTTATCCCATTTCTGATAGCGAGTGGGTGTCACCGGTACAAGTAGTACCGAAGAAGAGTGGAATTACCGTTGTCTGGAGTGACAACGATGAGCTTATTCCCACTAGAGTCCAGAATTCTTGGAGAGTGTGTATAGATTATAGGAAGCTTAATTCCTCGACTAGAAAGGACCACTTTCCTCTGCCTTTTATTGATCAAATGCTTGAGAGAATTTCTGGCAAGACTCACTACTGCTTCCTTGATGGTTTCTCCGGATACTTCCAAGTACTAATTACACCGGAGGACCAAGAAAAAACTACCTTCACATGTCCTTTTGGTACATTTGCTTATCGTAGGATGCCATTTGGATTATGTAATGCTCCCGGTACTTTTCAAAGATGCATGATGTCTATTTTTAGTGATTTGTTGGAGCATAACATGGAGGTGTTTATGGATGATTTCACTGTTTATGGTTCTCGTTTTGATGAATGCTGTTCGGTCCGCAAGTGCACGGGTCGCATCAAGTAATAGAGTAATAAGAAAAGTATCGTTCCCTCAGGGATTTGGTTACAAATGAGATCAAGCAGAAGGCTTAGTGTATTAGATTAAGTTGAGGTAAACAAGATTTTGCTTTGAAGAATTAGCATATAAAATTAAATCACTAAAAGGTTACTTCTTTTTGAGATTTTTAGTTTAAGAGCTTTGATAAAGAAAAATGATATAGAAATATTTGACAAATTGGATGAGAAAACCTAGGGTTACCTTTCCCCATTTAACTTCAAGACCCAATAAATTCCTTCCCTTTTCCTTACCTAATGAATTTCATGCATGAGTTCAAGGTTCAATTTCATTTGAAAAAGCTCTCTCAAGTCAAAATCAAATTTTTACTAGCATTAATTGCACAATCTCTTGCAACAATTAATGCTAGCCATAAGTGTTCCACCAACCTTATATGAACAATGTTAGGTCAATAATTATATCTCTATATTATCAACAAACCATCCATTTAAAGGCATAAATTTCAAGTCTAACATGATTTCCCCCAAGTTCTAAAACAAAATATACTCTCTCAAGTCATACTTCATTTAACACTTCAAGTGGTGATCAAGCACTTGTATCATTTAAAGCAAGATGAAAATCCATACATAAACATTCATTAAATACATCAAAGGAAGGAAATACAAGAGTCAATCTATCAAATGGTTCAAAGTAACCCTAGAATGGGGGTTTAAGTACACATGAGAAAATGAGAAATAAAAATAGAAATAAAAAGCAGAGACATAGCAGAAATTAGAGAAAAAGGGAAGAAGAAAAGAAACCAAGATTACAACTTGAATCTCTCCAAGAATCTCCAAGCTTCCTAGCTCTTCCCCACTCTCTCCTTAAGCTCCAAAACGCTCCAAAACGTGCCCTAAATGCTCTGTCCCCGTTTCAGATTGCATTCAATTTCATTTATTGCGTTCAGACAGCTCTAATTAATCAAAACACGCAGTTTCTGATGATTTTGCCGTGGCTTCACCGCGGCGAACGAAGGGATTTTTGCTTCCAGAAGATGAGTACACTCGCCGTGGGTTCGCCGCGGCGAGACCCACGGCGAAATCACTTTGCTACTGACTCCTTGCCTTTTTGTTATCTCTCGTTCTTCAGTCCATCTCTCCTTGCATCTCTTTGGCTTTTTCTCTTTATCACCTCCTCCTATACAAGATGGAAAGAGGGTTGATGAGCTTTTAACATTTAGTAACATTCACATACAATTTTTTTAAGCAGAGAATCGTTAAGCTTCAAATTTTCATGCACAAACACTTTCTTCTTCATCAAAGATTTTCTTTGAATTTTTGTATCTATTTCAAAACATCACTTTCAAAAATATACACAAATGAGGAGAAATTGTGATGAAAGAAGTGAAATTTTAGGAGCTTAACAAATGCCTCTCTAGTTTAGAACTTGTTTTGAAAAGATGTTTGGAAAAGAACTTGGTTTTAAACTATGAGAAGTGTCATTTCATGGTAGCTAGTGGCATTGTTTTGGGTCACTTGATCTCCCAAAAGGGGATTGAGGTTGACAAAGCTAAAATTGAAGTTATTGCATCTTTGCCTTAGCCTACCAACTTGAAAGAAGTTAGATCATTTCTTAGTCTTGCGGGGTTTTATAGGCGTTTCATTGCTAATTTTTCCAAAATTGCCTTACCCCTTTCGTCTTTGCTTAAAAAGGACTCTGATTTTGTGTTTGATGATAAATGCAAGCATGCCTTTGACACATTGAAGTCTTCCTTGATTTCTCCTCCCATTATTAGTGCACCTAATTGGCATTTGCCCTTTGAGCTTTCATGTGATGCATCTAATTTTGCGGTAGGAGCCATGCTTGGTCAGAGAGTTGATAAGGTCCCTAAGGTAATTGCTTATGCATCTAGGACACTTGATTCCGCACAAGTTAATTACACCACTACTGAAAAAGAGTTATTTGCCATAATTTTTGCACTTGACAAGTTTCGACAATATTTGATAAACTCTTCTGTGGTAGTATACACTGACCATGCAGCTGTGTGGTATTTGTTTCAAAAGCCCCAGTCTAAGGCTAGACTGCTGAGATGGGCTCTTCTAATGCAAGAATTCAATGTAAGAATCAAGGATCGGGCTGGAGTTGAAAATCATGTGGCCGATCATTTGAGCCGCTTGCCTTCCGACATAAGGGGAGTTCTGATCTTTGCATTGATTCTTTTCCTGACTCTGCTTTATTTACCTTGGCCACTGTTGAGCCTTGGTACTCACATATTGTGAACTATCTTACTGCTGATGTAGTTCCCTCTTCCTTGTCTCATTTCTAGATTAACAAATTAAAGAGGGAGGCCAAATATTACATCTGGATTCCACCCACTCTGTGGTGCATTTGTAGTGACCAGATCATCCGCCGTTGTGTCCCAAATGATGAGATTCAATCTATCCTTACTCATGCTCATTTTTTATCTTATGGTGGCCATTTTAGTGCCAAAAAGACTGCCAGGAGAGTGTTGGAGTGTGGATTTTTCTGGCCTACTTTGTTTAGAGATACATTTATTTATTGTAAGTCTTGTGAGAAATGTCAACAGTTTGGGAGCTGGGGTAAGAGGCACGAAATGCCTATGAGGCCCATGCACTTTTGTGAGGTTTTTGATGTGTGGGGCATTGATTTTATGGGATCCTTCCCCCCTTCCTGTGGATTTACTTACATTTTACTTGCAGTAGATTATGTGTCTAGATGGGTTGAGGCAATCCCAACTAGGAAAGATGATGCCGCTACTGTTTCTAGATTTTTACATTCTCATATCTTTTGCAGGTACGGCATTCCTAGGGCTATCATCAGTGATTAGGGCACTCATTTCTGCAACCGGATCATCCAGTCCCTTTTTGCCAAGTATGGCGTTACTCACAAAGTTGCTACACCCTACCATCCCCAAACCCATGGGCTAGCTGAAGTTTCGAACAGGGAGATGAAGCGTATTCTTGAGAAGATAGTGAAGCCATCGCACAAAGATTGGAGTGATCGATTGAAAGAAGCTCTTTGGGCATATAGGATGGCCTACAAGACGCCTATTAGGACATCATGTTGAGCCTCAATCTTCTATTAGACATCTTAAAAATCATCCTCCTGAACAGATTATTGGAGAAATTTCAAAAGGAGTTAAAACAAGAAGGCAACTGCAAAATAAAGTAGAATTTTCATGCTTTCTTTCTCAAATTGAACCAACTCATATTGATGAACCTCTTGCTGAATATGACTGGATAATAGCTATGCAGGAAGAACTTAATCAATTCAAAAGAAATCAAGTTTGGGATTTAGTACCAATTTCCAGAAATCATCCTATTATCGGTACTAAATGGGTTTTTAAAAACAAACTTGATGAAGCTGGTCAAATTGTGAAAAATAAAGCCAGATTAGTTGCAAAAGGATATAACTAAGAAGAAGGCTGCTCCTAAGGAGAAAGAGAAATCTGAGGATGAAGTTGAGACTGATCCTGAAGGATAATAGCGATAATGAATTTGCAATCGATAGAGATAATCTATGCTGATGTAATGCTTTCTAATCCAAGAGAATATGCGATCGATAAAAAGCTCTGAAATTCCTTATATTGTCTTTATCTCATTTGAGCTAATGGATTAAGCTTGCGATAGTAACTTCTGTGCCATATATGACTATTTGGTTAGCTAACAGTTTAAGTGCAGAACACACTCTATGAGATTAGCGATAGCAGATTAAGCTAGCGCTAATAGAAAGCTGCCAGAAAGTACTATTTGTACGGATGCTCAGAGCGCTGAGTCTTTCTCTCTCTTAGCTCACCCTATGCAAGAAGTAGTTGAAGCTAGAGCAGAGAGTTAAGCCCGATAAAGAAGCTGCATTAAATGCCAACGGCTATGAGCTCCCAACGACTAAAGTCACACGGCTTCTTGAAGATTGATTGTTAGGGCAAAAATCTGAGAAGATATAAATACAGAACTCAAGCATTTATTGAGTAGAGACGAACAACGAGAATATTTACAAGTTCATTCATTACTCTGTATTTATTGTCTTAGAGATTTCATCTGTACTTAAGTGTTTATCAAAATCAGTTCATTAAGTGAACATATTTATTGAAATCCTCTACTGTTTGAGGTTGTTCTGAAAGCTTGGTGCTTTAGAACAGGGATATTTCCTTACAGGTAGTAAGGGGGAGTGTTTAGAGATTCTAAAACTCTGTAAAGGTTGACAGGTGAACCTGTGCTCGTAAAACCTGTGGTTAGTGGAACCCAACAGAGTGTTGGAGAACTGGACGTAGGCAGTGTTGGCCGAACCAGTATAAATTTTGTGTTGTATTAATTCCTATTAATTTTTTTTAAATAGCACAATTCACCCCCCTCTTGTGCGATTGCCACTTTCACTTGGTATCAGAGCAGGTCACTTGTTTAAAGGATCCAACGATCTCAAGTGAAAAGATCATGGCTGATTTTGGGTATAATTCTTTTACAGAAGGTTTTGATCATACCATTCCACCTCTTCTTGAAAATATTGATTTTATGTTTTGGAAAGCTAGGATGAAATGCTTTATAAAATCATTTGATTACCATATGTGGAATGTTCTTATAAATGATTTTGATTTCAAACCAAGAATGGATTGGACTGAGAAAGAAAAGAAAATGTTTTCTCTAAACATTAGAGCAATGCAAATTCTGCATAAAGGCTTAACTGAAAATGATTTTCAGAAAATCAGACTTTGCTCTAGTGCTGAAGAAATTTGGGATTCTCTAGAGTCTATATATACCTCTGACCATCTTGTTGAAGTTGAAAGTGTTGACAGCTCATCTGGATTTCAAAGTTGCATATCTATGGTTGATGAGCAATTGGAAGCTGAGACTGAAGAAGGAGAGATCACATGACCCTTCCAAGATTTAGTCAACACAGAAGGACAAGAGGAAGATGACTGTCAAGAGCTCTACATGAACGAATCTGCAAAATCATCCTCTGGAGCTCAAGATGCATCTATGGTATACAGTTCCAATCCCTGTGTTTTTGAGAAAAACAATTTTGATCTGCATAAAACTGATTTACAACCTATCACAGATCATATTTCAAGGATTGAAAATGTTTTAACATCACCCTTTAGAGTTGTCTATGGGAAGTCTTGCCACTTACCTATGGAGTTGGAGCATAAATCATATTGGGCTATCAAAGCTTGCAATACCGATTTGGAGTCTTCTTTGACCAATTGGATGATGCAACTCCAAGAGCTTGAGGAATTACGTTTGCACACCTATGAAAATGGGCTGATCTACAAGGATCGGTTGAAGATGATGCATGATAAGCATATCATGAAGAAGGACTTTAAAGAAGGGGACAAGGTGATGATGTTTAAGGTGAGACTCAGGATCCTACCGGGAAAATTCAAGTCCAGGTGGGAGGGTCCATATCAAGTTGTTCAAGCCTACCCCTATGGTGCATTTGAGCTCCCAGATGGCGCTACCGGATCAAAATTCAAAGCCAATGGCCATTTGCTCAAACACTATCACGAGCCATCTTAACCACCTTAATCATGAGGTTATTCCTTTCCTCTTTACTTGCTCCTTTGCTTTATAATTGACATATGTTTTTGAGCTAAGTGTGGGGGAAGGAACTTACCAGTAGGAAAAGTAATTGTAGTTGCTTTTAAATTCTTAGGCTTAGTAATAAAAGCTTCTTGCTCACCACACTTGATTTCGACATGCTTTGAAAATTTCATTGGTTTAACATTTTGACTCACTCTTGCCTCTCCCTATTTTTCTTTTGGTGATTGATGACGTGTTGTGCTTCAATCTTGAATTGGACTTCACAACTTTCCACTTCACCCCAAGAGTTGAGTTGAATTGATATTTCCATATTTCTGCTACATTGAGGACAATGTAGGAATTAAGTGTGGGGAGTAGGGATGTGTTTTGTGATGAGTGAAGTGGGTTAAAAAAATTAAAATTTGAAATTTTTTAACTTTTTCTCACTTTCACTTTTAATTTGTTTCTCCTTGGACTTGATATGATATTTTTGGACTTGTTTTGGTAATTATGAGAATTCCGTCATGCTTTCGGATATGTGTTGATGCTTTTGATTAATCTTCTTGATTGACAACTTTGTTGATTGGAATTGATGCTTTATGGTTGAATCTTAGTTGTAGTTGATCTTTGTTTATGAGTTTAGGAGAATTAGCCATGTTGTGAGGTTTATTTGAGCCCAATTGTTTATTCTTGTGTGATATCCACTTTGTTGCCATTCTCTAGAACTTGTTTGAATTCTTGATCAAGACTTGTTGCATTTAGTGTAATGAAGCATGATAAAGGCATTCATTTCATACCATATCATCCCAAACACAAACCACAAACACTCTTTCCATTTGTTACCCCATTTGAGCCATTCAATTGATGTTTTGCATAAATTGTCAATTTGTGAAAAGTGCATCATTGCTTGGATTGTTTGAAAAATGCCATGACTTAGTTGTATATAAGCATGCCATGTATAGAGAAAAAGAAAAATACAAAAAGAAGAAAAAGAGTGGAAAAGAAAATGTGAAAAATTACAAAAAGTGCAAAATAAAGTATGTGTAGTTGTTGGCAAATGTTTTGGATTGAATTAGGCATTCAAGCATGCATAACATCATCTCCCTTTCATTTCATCATACCATGTAGCTTATTCCATCATTACAACCCCAAAAGTCCTTTTGATGCATTACACTTATTGTTTTTAAGTGGAGATCTTAGAATTCCTACAAGCATATGGTAGAATGTGCTTCTAAGTGGATATTGAGGGTAGAAAATTAACCCAATATGGTGAGAAGAGTGAAACACTTATCCTTGAGTGACCTTCTCCTTTATTCATCCACATTGCATCAATTGCATTCATGGTTAGCCCTTTAGCATCATTTCATTCCTCATTGCTTGTTAGTTAGGGGTTGTCAATTTGCATTAGCTCATATTCAATTGGCATGTTGAAGTTCTCATTTATGCCTTGCTTACCATTGTGCTTAAGCTTTGAAATCTATCTTTTTCCAGGAGTACAAAGGTTTAAGTGTAGGGGAGTTCACAAATCTCTGATTTGTATGGTTTTTATATGCTTAATTTGAGGCAATTAACATGATTGAGATGCGAGTTTGGTGTAATAATGTCTAATTGAATGTCTCAAACTCTTAAGTGGAATGAGTGTAAAATTAGGATTAATTAGCCATAATTGTAGATTAATTGCATTGATTAATTTATAGGGCTTTTTTATCTTGGTTTTGTCTTATTTTTACTTACAGGTTCGTGCAAGGACCAAAGATCTGAGTTCGGGCGAAGGAGAAAGGCTTTTCAAAGGGGCACAATCATCTGGAGTTCGCCATGGCCTCGCCACGGCGAGCTCGCGGCGAAAAGAACCCCCAGAGGTCATAAAGGAACCTTGCTCGCCGTGGCCTCACTGCGGCGAGCCCACGGCGAGCCAAGCCACAAAGCTCCAACTTGATACCCATGGACGTGTTCTGCATAATTTTCAGTCGCGTTTTTGGGCCTGAATTGGATCCAACTTGATACCCACTCACTTAACCCGACTTGGGGGACATAAAACACGAAAGCTAGACCCCATTAGGGCAGATTTGGTTCACATTTCATACCCCCAAGCCCTAGCTCTCTCTTCTTCATCTTCATCTTCATCTTCTTCACCTTCTCCTTTCTTCCACCCATGGCTTCCACACCTTCCTCTCTTGTTGTTGGTTCTTCCATGGAGAGTAGCAGCTAGGCTCCACCATTCTTGGTGGTGGGAGCCAAGGGATGAGCTTGAAGCTTGAATAGGGGAGTTTTTCTAGTTCTAATCCTTCCTCCATTTGTTGTATTTATGCTTTTTTAGGGTCCTAGGGTTGCATTTATAACATTTGGGTGAATGTATTAATTGCATTTGGTTGAAGTGCATTTATGGCACTTGGTTGAGTGCATTTGTGTCATTAGGGTTAGAAACTATGTTTATGTTATTTCCTTCTTGTATAATGCTTGACATTGCTACTTATTAACTTTGAGTTTAATGAAATTTATGGGTTCATAGTTTTGTTATTCTCTTTGTGAAAATTATATGCTAATGCAAGGTGGCTTGGTTAGTGGATTAAGAGTGTTAAGCTATTTGCTTGAGGGAGATGGCATAAGAATTAATTGGTTGTGTTGAGACATTGGGCAAACACTGTTTAGGTCCTAATTTATTGTATGGGTGGCCATCAATGGATTAGGGTTTAGAGAGATATTTAGAGCAATTATGGGGTGGCCCAAATTGTGGATTTAAAGTCTTGCATAATCAATTATTTCTTGATTTGGAACTTAATCAACTTGGGTTAAATTAAGTAATGTGCGGGATTCCGGCATTAATTAAGTTAACCTAAGCATAGCCTAGAGGGGTTCCTCTAGGGCTTTTTAGAAATCAATTAAACTCCCTAAAAATCTTTAGAAGCAATGATTCCCGAATCTCTCATTCATCAAGAATGATCTTTATCTCATTCCCATCCAAATCTCAAGTTTAATTCCCACCTTTTACTTTACCTTTTGCACATACCAAAATTCATACTAAAACCAAACAAAAATGCTTTTTACCCGCCTTTTCAAGTTTACATATTAGCTATTAGGAATTATATTACACTAGGCTCTTTGAGATCGACACCCAGGGTTAGCTTCCACTATCCCCTTAGGTTTAATTTCTTGGAGAGCGGACTCGAGGCGACACTACTCTGACATAACACCAACGGTTAGGTGCTCTTCAATATATATGTAATATGTTGACAGTGTTATTTATATGTGAAATGACCTCATTTTCTTTCATTGTAGTCTTAAAAAATATACTAGTATCGGACACTCTTTCTTGTTCAGCTTGGCAAATATTATCAAGGGTGGAGGGATCATTTTGTTTTTGTGTGTGTTAGTGGATATAATTAAAAATTCATGTTAAATTATAACTTTGTTATGATCAATTTTGAGGTAAAAAAAGTAAAACTAAAACTAAAAAGTTTCGATTAGATGTGTCACGCCCTGAAAATTTAGGGGTGACCGGCATGGAATATGAGAGAAAAGTCAAATTCCTTAAGCCTTAAAACTATATAATTAAATTTTTAACGTAACAATTTCTTTAATCCTATTAAGATTTGTTTTCTTTTTTTCTCAGTGAAGTCTCCTTTATAAGTTGGACTGAAAAATAACTCCACCATAAAATTGAATTTTAAAGCACTATATACCAATACATATATTCTTAAATTCAAGGGAAGATAGCAAAGGACCCTGCCTGTAAGCTACATGGAGCATCTAACATTCAAAAATTATATATAAGCTTTATTTAAGTTTACATAAGTTGTAGTTACAAAAGAAGTTAGCAAACTATGATCAGCAGGGAAGCTCATTCATTCTCAGCTGGAAGAATATTGTCAACAAAACTATCTGAAGCCAAAAACAAATTTCCATTGAATAACGTCCCATTCATAGAACATAAGGAAATATTGAAGATACATAATTTAACAAATTTAATTAAACTATGACCAGTGTATTAAACAATCATAAATATAAATGAACTAGTTAAAAATCATCAATCGAGTAAACTCAAATACATAAATAAAAAAAATTGTGCAACATGTTCCATTAAAAAACGATAATTCTAAAATATCATCTTTTAAAAGGACTTCAACAGAACAATAATAAGCGTAGACACACAGTCCACGTGAGTAACTAACCTAATGCAACTCGAGGCCACGAACACAAGCACTACCAGAGAAATAGCCTAAGCGCCGCTATAGCCATCACCGTGATAGGTCAAATGGCCAATCCTGGTGCTTTTTAATAAGTAAGCGCCGCAATAGACTACTGAAGAGCTCACCGAAATGGGAAGAAATCAGTGTAGTGCCGCCTCGGATCTGCTGACCAAGAATTTAAGACCCAAGGGGTGGTGGAAGCTATCCCCGGGTGTCGGTCTCAAGGAGCCTTAGTGTAAATGACTACCTAATAGCTAGATGCGAAACTAATTAGACGGGAAAAACATTTTGTATTTGATTTTTGAGATGTAAAAGAAAGGTTTGCATGAAAAGTGTTGTATGTTCAAGAAAGAATTTAGTTTGGATTTAACGGGAGATTTGGATTAAATGGGGTGGAGTAACCCTTGGTGAATAGAGATTTAAGACAATCATTGCTTCAATTTTTTTAGGGAGCTCTTTGGTTCATTAAAAAGGCCCCTAGAGGGATCCCTCTAGGCTAGGCTCGAATTGGGTGAATTAGTACCGGAATCCCGCTTACTAATCCCTCCAACACCGAGTTGATTAAGCTTAAAAACCAAGGTGAGTTTGTTAATTGTAAGGGGCTATTAATCCGACAACCGGGATCCCGAATTGCCACTTAATTAATCCTAGGGTTCAATTAATTACCGGAATCCCACATAATAAATTAAAACACAAGGATAGAAGGCCAATGCCACTCATGCAACTTCACAAACTCAATAGCCAATTCACAAATGCAAATGCTTGACAAAGTAGTCTACTAAATGAGAATCCTTAAATAGCACAAATATTAACTAAAACATTCATTCAAAATGATGAATCCATACATACATTTAAATAAAGTTTAAGTAAATGAAGAACAAATGTCAAGCATACACAAATGGTAACAAGCTACAAGTGTTTCAACCACTCTCTAGCAAAAGATGATTCATAGAAATTACATCCAAATGAAGAAACAAGCCCTAGAATCCTAGAAACATGCTTAAACATAAGGAAGCGAGAGTGGGAGAACAAGAACTCCCCTAATGAAACTCCAAGCTCAAGTCATTAGTCTCTATCACCAAGGATTCGTGCTCTCTAGCTGCTACCTTCCATGGAGAAGTCACCAACAAGAGAAATGAGAGTGGGTGCCATGGAGATTTAAGGTGGAAAGGAAGTGGAAGATGAAGATGAGATGAGAGAATGAGAGAACTAGGGTTTGGGTGTGTGTTTTGTGGACCAAATCTAACCTAATGGGGTGTGTCTTTCATGTTTTATGCCTCCCAAGTCGGGTCAAGTGAGCGGGTATTCAAGTTGGACCCAAATCAAGCCCAAAAATGCGAACTGAAATCTGCAGAATTCGCGCAGTTCGCCGCGGCGAGGTGGGGGCGAGGTGACGGTGAGGTGGCGGCGAGCTCCAGTCTTTTCTGCCAAAATTGAAGGTTTCTCGCCGTCTACTCGCCACGGCGAGATCCAGTTTCCTCTGCTACTTTGTTTGGCCTTCTTCTTCGTCCCGGGTCTGATCTTTTGGTCCTGAGCGACCCTGCAAGTGGAAACAAGACTGAACCAAGATCAAACAGCCCTATAAATTAATCAATGCAATTAATATACAATTATGGCTAATCAATCCTAATTTTATACTCATTTCACTTGAGAGTTTAAGACATTCAATTAAGCATTATTAGACCAAACTTGCATCTCAATCATGTTAATTTCCTCAATTTAGGCACATAAAAATCATAATCAGAGATTTGTCAACTACCTATAGCAGCGCTTATTTATTAAAAAGGGCCGCTTTAGTCCTTTAATTTATTTATTTTTTTAAAATTTAGCAGGCCTATAGCGGCACTTTTTTAAAAAAGCTATAGGTTTTATTTTTTTAAAAAAAATCTATATTTTCGCCTAAAATAATTATTAAAATAATTACTTTCATCTATCACTGAAAAATCCACATGCATGACCCTTTACTAATTCTTATTATATTTTTATCATCATTTGTTGTTTTTCTTTTTCCTTTTCTTTTCATCACAGACCAAGCAAAGCAGAGAATCGAACATCACAGAGGAAAGAAGCAGAAATTTATAAAAATTCCAAAACCTCAAAAACTTAACATGCAGTCAAAAATATTACTTCAATCCTACTCTTAATTGAGTTTGTTAAGTTTTCAGTTCAATTCTCACTTAAAACCACCATGAATGGCGTTGATAAACAATAATGCAAACACAAAACTTTGAAATAAAACTAGGAAACTTCATGCATGCTCAAATCTTTTTAGAAAACATTTAAATCGAAGATCAAACTTCAATTAAATCAGTTTAGTTCCTCACAAACCTAAACCCCCAAATCGGATCCTTACTCAAAGTGGCTCAAGTTAAAGAAATGGAGGGTAGAAATGAGGGGAGAGAACTCACATGAGGTTAAATCATAGATTGCATGAAGATTTTGAACTTCCCATCGCCAAAAAACCACCAATCGCCATCGCCACTTGCCGAGAAAATGGAGGAAACGGAGAGAGCAAGAGAGAGAAAAGAAATCGAAGAGAGAGAGAGAGAAGTGAGGAAATGACAAGAAGAAGAGAGGGTGAGTGTTAAATGAGAGAAGAGGGAGTCACGTGCAAAATTTGTTTCGCCTGTAGCGGCGCTTTTTAAAAAAGTGCCGCTATAGGTTAAAAAATTCAAAATACACAAAAAATGGAGGGTCTATAGCGGCGCTTTTTAAAAAAGCACCGGTATAGGCGTTTCAATAAAAATAGAGGGAAATTTCCCTCCATTTTTTTGCATATACCGGCGCTTTTTGTGAAAAACACCGATATAGATTAAAAATTTAAAAAAAATTAAAAAAAATGGAGGGAAAAGTTCCCACATTAAGTTAAATTTTTTTAAAAAAATAACACTATAGCGGTGCTTATGTCCGTAAGCGCCACTATAGGTCTAAAATATTTTTAAAAACATATAAAATTCTGCCTCAACCTATAGCAGTGCTTACCAAAATAAGCGCCGCTATAGGTTTTATAAATACAAAAAAAATAAAAACAAAAAAAATATTACCCTATAGCGGCGCTTAAAGCGCCGCTATAGGTATAAAATATTTTTAAAACATATAAAATTTTGTCTCAACCTATAGCGGTGAAGTATGAACATAGAGTCCATGTGGATAAGTAACCAAACAAGCGTAGTACGAGACTACGAAATCAGTGCAAGTACAAAACCCACGTTTAACAATTGTGATAATGAATCCCACGAATATCAAGCGTGAGTGCTATGCCCACGAACATCAAGTAAGCTTGAGATTAACTATGGTGCATTAAGGACTAACAGCTCTGATATTAGTAACCAATGTACTATATTCCATCCCCCCAAAAATTTACAAGCATGCGTGGGTTTAGTTTACCAACTATATATGAAAACAAACCCTTAAATATTGGAAATTTTAAAGAATAGCTCAAAAATAAATTATCCCAGCATGAAGTAATTTACAAATAACTAAACATGCACGGAGTCTACAGCATCTAAATGTCATTGCTTTCTAACACAATTTGACATACTCCGCATTCCGAAAATTCTTTCACCATCTTCATAAATTTAACTCCCTTTTTCAATTTCAGAAGCCCAAAAGTATGAAAAATTTAAAATTTTTTCTTTCCAAACATCGAATTCAACTTCATTTCTATTGGAATAGGCTTTTCTGACATTTTGTAGCAACCTAAGAACTTTTTGATAAAACATAGTGGTTAATTAAACAATTAAAATAACTCGAATCTACTTAATGTAGTTACCCATTTCTGATAGCCTTTGGGGAATAAAAACCCCTTACATTATATATATATATATTCACTAAATTATGTATTAGTTATCTACCTATATCCTATTATAATAACAAAATAGAGAGATTATTTTGGACGATAACCCCTTTACTTGTATATATTATAATACCTTTATCTTACATATATACTTACATAAATCCATAATATTACTATGCAAACTCTACGCTTACAATCTAGGTATAAACTTAGAATATATATAGAAAGTACTACCAAGCTACTGATCTATATATTGGTATCCCTTGCTTCTCTGTAGACAAAAGTTCAATGCAATTTATTTCATACATTCTTAATACCCTGCATGCACCTGTATATATATATATATATATATAAATTTTATATACCTGAGCAAATAATGAAAGCATTTATTCTTTTAAGCTGTTTGCCATAAGCACCCACCAACCACTAAATTAACAATATATTTGCTAATAAATGGAAGCTATACCTGCAAGATTTTTCTAGTTATATCCATTAGGTTATAAAAACTCAACTGGCAAAGAGTTAGCTAGCCACATAAGTCTTGGAGTACTCCATAATAACTATAAAAGGAATAAAGATGTCACGCCCCTAGTTATGAGACATGACCGGCACAAAGTGTAGGGTGACCTCACTTCGTAAGCCCATCTAAATTAGTATGTTCTATTTACAATTAGCTAGACATACTACATGAATACAAATTATCGATTGTCACTAGATTATTCATACATGAATATATGCTCAAATTTCAAAAAAATGACTCCTTGCACTTTTACTTTCCAAAGAATTGTACAACAATTAATCAACCAAATTCTACAAATATGATACCTTCTCTTTTAATATAAAGATAATTACGAAAATGTAGAAGCAACATATGTATCCACAACTTTATGAAGCAAGTACATCGAAGAACAAACCAATTTTATCGTTAAATCGATTTTATAATAATAATTAACAAAACTATTCAATTAGTAATCTACTTCATAATATAGATGAGGGGAGTAGATTTTGTTTTTTAAAAGTATATGGGTATATAACGAATCATGATTGATTTCTCAAGATGAGAGAGCCAAACTTCAATATTTCAAATGGTCTAAATATTTGAAGTAAATGTACAGCTGCGTAGCTCCTTTTACAAATTTCTGAAAATTGGAAGCCCAAGAAATTAAGCATAATTTCAATGTGAATTAAATAGGATAAACTGAAAATCCTTTTCAACAATACCAAACATATTGACAACATTTCTCTTTCTAAAATCTTGTATTATAAGAGAAACAGACACAAAACGATTAACAAGCGTAGCTCTAGCCATGAATGACAAGCGCAACCCGAAGGTCACGAATGACAAGCACAGCACGAGGCCACGAATCACAAGCGCAACCCGAAGGTCACGAATAACAAGCGCAGCTCCAGGCCATGAATGACAAGCGCAGCTCCAGGCCAGGAATAACAAGCACAGCTCGAGGCCACGAATGACAAGTGCTTTGTGTCTAGATCCTCTAGTAATGGTTCTCAAATCCTTTCAAGAAATCATTTATTTTGATTTGTGAAAGTCACTAATGTACCTTATGAAAACTCGATCTTGTGTTAGAAATTGTGCAAATAGTGCATAATTCATATCTTAAAATTCTTTCCATAAACACTAACTACATTCACAAAATGAAACCTCGTTTCAGGCATGCATAAACATGAGCAAAATACAAGAAATATTCAAATAAATGTAAAAATAAAGACAAGTGTTCACACTTATGCCCAAAAATAGGACCTTACCATTCAATAGTTTGAATCAATCCCTTTTTTTTTTAGTTATATTGAACTCACATAGTTCCAATGTAACCAAAACCATAATAATCATAGCTATCTTTCCCCTCACTCATAGTTATACTTTCTTTCATTTCAAGCACTTTATCAAACAGTTAATGTGCACTCATTCTAACTTTCTTAAGGATATTCATCTTTTTGTTACAATTACTAAATCTTCACAAGTTCCAATTATAAATTAGTTTCTATATAATAGCAAAATCCAAAGAATATCACAGTTTTCCAATTTTTCAACATCACAACGGATAAGAAAAGGAAAGCAGTGCCAATTGAAAGACAAGGAAATTGCCAATGAAGTTTATTTTTTCAGCTCCTTGCTCTGTCTTTCTTTCACTTTAAAGCCCTAAAGAACAAACAATGAGCTCTACCAAAGAGCCATCCACTGATTAGGAAAAGGCTAGAAGACGAGAGCAGCAATGGTCTCACCCACTCACACACACGATGCCCAAGATTTTGGGAAGAGAGAACATAAACATCAAAGGAAAAGAAATGTAATAGCTAGATGCCTCACTTCTCCATTGATATAGAAAAATCCAAGGTATAAGAAAGCTAAATTCAATGGCACCCAAACCCACCACCAACGCTAAAAGAAGGCAAGGAGGAAGAAGAGGACCTTAGCTACTAGAAATAAAACTTATAGATCATAATAGGAAAGGAGGATGATTACTTACAAATATTAAAAGAAAGAGGCACAGTTCGGCTGCAAGAAACAGAGGTGGGAGAGACCCCTTTGCTATTCCCCGCTCCCGCTAGATGAAGCAAAAAGGAGAGAAAATAAGGTTAGCATTGGAAGAGGGAGAGAATTCCAGAATTTTCCTCTCCCCCTGTGGCCTTCACCGACTCAAAAATATAGATGGAAGGATGAGAGAGCATAAAAATTCTAATAATCAACTTATTATTTTATTATATTTTCTGAAAAGAAAGACTTATTGATAAAATAAAATAAAATATCCATTTAACATATCTTCCCCCTTTTAAGTTTTAAGGTTTGTTTTATAATCTTATAACAAATCTCGCAAAATAAAAGGAATATATATGAACAGATATTGTTTAGCAACATTTTCGGCTTAGATGACTTGAAAAGAAAAAAAAAAACAAATAAATCAATAAATAATTAAATACATAGAAGAATAATAAAATCTAAATCAATAGGTATAAAATATTTACAAGTTTATCTAAATATATCCCAAAGATCTGCATATATTTACTTATCAACTATATACTTGTCAACACACAAATTATTGGAACTCCCTGACCAATAAGGCAACAACAAATAACCAATCCATCAATTAACTTTGGTTATAAATTTACAAGAAATGATGGAAATTCTAATTAGAGATTTAATAATTGTTTTATATTATTTTTGAGAAAAAATTAAATAAATAAAACATTGACCAAGAGTGAAATAATAATCCTACCTCATTTTTAGGGTCATTACAAAAGACTTATTATTTAAATGCAACAAATATTATAAAATTATAGATATATATTATATTATGAAATAAACTACTACCTGATTTCAAGAATTACTTGTAAACTGGTTCATTCCCTTCGTAGTGTCTCAAAGATCCAATCTCACTATCTTTTGCTATAATTACATATAGATAATAAATTAATACCTATACTTGTAAGTTGTAATAATACTGCGCCTTTCACGTTCTTATAGTATTACCTATATCTCTACCCTTCCCATATCTAAATATGTTTTAATCATATTTCCAAACTTAATTGTTAATTACGTAATCATCAAATCGATATGGCAAAATCATCCAACAAACATTACAAACATACAGCATAAATATACCCTTATTGGTTTAAATCAACTTACTTCATATTTACTTACTTGAACCATCCATATACACAATCCAATATTACCCCCTTACATCCTATATCATTTAAATCCTAACAATGATCTTAAACCCAATCAAATCATATTCAATTCTCTACCAATTTCAAATTATCATTTGCACCTCAAGATACTTCCCAAAAAATCAGATTTTATTTCAACACTTTAATAAACACCTACCCAATTAGTCATCCACACATTCGAGTCCATTAATGACTATGCTGCCTTTGCAACAAATCCTAATAATTTAAACCACAAATTCTCAAAAAATACCTTCAATCTATTTTGTTCCAATCCCCAAAGTTAACCACATTCTAATGTAACCTTAACAAATATCTCCCCTCATTCCATTACTTAACTCCTTGCTTCTTAATTAAACCTATTACTCCCATATTTTACTTTCAATGCTCAACTATTAGGGACTGCCACTTATCTCATTTCTATCTTATAATTAATCATCAATTAATCCATATTAACTCTTGCAAAACAACGTTGATAATCAACCCAATAAAACAATTTCATTCCTATACATACCTCACATCACCAAAACTTTTCCTCTTATACCATCATAACTTAAATCAATCATATTACAAAGCATCTTCAGTTTATAGAACTTATTGGACCTCTCCTTACCATAAAATTGAAACCTTTTAAATCCTTAACATCACACCTTCAACTCCAAATTCAAAATACAATTCAATAACCCCTTCTTACCCTCAATAACTAATTCACATTTCTTGCTTCAAATATCATCAATAAAAATTGAATCCGACTTCGATTTCTAGATTTCAAATCCTAAAATTCATAAATCTTTTCTTGTCTTCCTAGCCCCATTTTCAAAATTCCTTCTTCATGATAACAGGTTCGTGAGAGAGTTAGGGTTCATCAAGGGCTTCTAGGGAATTTTGAGGGTGCCTAACTCGGCACTTATTAGAATAAGCACCGGGTTAAGCCTTTAAATTTTTTTTTTTAAAAAAAAGTCCTATCCCAATGCTTTTTTTTTTTTTTGAATTAAGTAAGGGCCGTGATAGGCCTTTTTAAAAAAAAATAAAAAAAATTTAAAGGCCTAACTCGGCGCTTATTCTAATAAGCTCTAGGATAAGCCCTCAATTTTTTAAAATAAATAAAGAAATAAACAAACGCCTATCCCCACTTAGTTAAATAAGCGTGGGGTAGACATATGCCTAACCCAGAGCTTATTTAAAAAAGCTCCGGGATAGGCATTCAAAATTAAAAAAATAATTAATTGATAAATGCCTATCCCAACGCTTATTGTATTAAGCGCCGCCTATGTGGCGTTGTGATAGGCCTTTTGTATAGTGGTGACAGCTATATAGCTCTTTTACAAATTTATGAAAGGTAAATTTTGCAACTAGAACATGTATGAAACTTGATTTAAACTTTTAATAATGATGGTCATATTTAAGAAAATTGGAAGCTCAAGAAAATATTCACAATTCCAACGTAAATAAAATAAGATCAATTGAAAATCCTTTTCAATAATACCAAATCATAATGACTACATTTCTTTTTCTAAAACCTTGTTTTAGTAGAGGAACGGACACAAAAGGATTAACAAGCGCAGCTCTAGCCACAAATAACAAGCACAACCTGAATGGTATAAATGGCCACAAATGGCAAGCCCAACCCGAAGCTCACCAGTGACAAGCGTAACATGAAGCTTACGAATGGTAAGTGTAGTTCGAGGCCACGAATGACAATCACAACCCAAAGGTCATGAATAACAAGCGTAACCTGAAGGCCACGAATGACAAGCACAGCTCAAGCCACGAGTGACAAGCGCTTTGTGTCTAACTCCCCTAATAATGGTTTTCAAATCCTTACAAGAAATCGTTTCTTTCAATTTGTGAGAATTGCATATGCATATAAGAAACACTCCATGTTGGATAAGAAAGAGTACAAAATCTTCATAATCCATTAAATAAATGTTCACTATTTACTTGCAACCATATCATAAGTATCTCATCTTGCCTTTAAACATATGTCAGTTAATCAATTCCTTAAACCTCTTTTTTTTTTTTAATAATTCAATTAGAACATTGTATATACATTTTGAAATGTCATGAAACAAGCAGAGGTACAAAACACACGGATAACAAGAGTCATTAATGTGCCCATAGAAGAATAATTGATTTTACATGAGAAGTTTCTAAAAACCTCACTCGACAAAAAAATTTATTTTGAAAACAATTTTATTTTTTATAAAGAAAAGACGATTTCTTAAAAAAAATTATTTAACTTCCTTATTAGGTTTTCATAACCTCACATGGAAAAGTAAACTAGTTTGCATGGAGGTTCTAAAAGGCTCACACGACATAAAAACAATACTCTTTCAAATCAAGTTTTGTTTGTCTTAAAACTAAATTAATAAATATTTTTTTCCTTTTTTGTCTTTATCTCAAAGAAATTATTGAAAACAAAACGTATTACATGCCATCCATAAAAGCATAGGAAATCTAATTTCACAGAAGCCCACACAATTAACATGCAATATAAATTCTTTTAAGAGCATAGGAAAATGTGACATGTGGCGTGGTAACTGATATTGATAATCACGGAAACCTGGTAAACAAAGAAAAAAACAGATAATAACATGAAGGGAGAAAGAACAAGAAAAACAAAGAAAGAAAGAAGAAAAGAAAAGAAAACAAGGTTATCAATAATTTAGGGGTGGGCATGGGTAGGGTTGGACAGGACGATACCCCTGCCTGATGCCCAGCCCTAAAATGAATTGGCGGCAAAATGCTGTCCAATTCCCAGCCCGATAGAAGCCCTAATCATTCTGGGTTTGGCTGGATGGACGCTTCCATGCTTAAGTCGTGATTTTCTCTTCCCATGAGGAAAAATCTAATTATAACGAATAAATACCAATATAAACTTTACAATTATTCCATATTAAAAATTCAATTATGACTAATAAATACTAATATAACCGTTAAAGAATAATCTAATTCCACACCTTAAGATATTTTAAAATAAGTCCGCAACTTCTGTTTTGAAAAGAAAACATCTACCATGTGTCCTAAAAGATAACCATGCTTCAAGAATTAAAGATCTATAATCTGTTATAAATAAAGCAACGAAAAATTATAATTGAAGTCTTGAAATAATAAAAAAATAGCAACAAAAAATTCTAATTGAAGTCTTAAAGTAAAAAAAAAAAAAAAGAGCAACAAAAAGATACATTATACAGAATAAATAAATGTATACATCATGATTGAATAGATATAGATTTTGAGATACATTATAGCAAAATTATAAATATTTCATGTTTACTTTAAATAAAATGTTGTAAATTTAAATTATATGTATTATATATAATACAATATATAGTGAATAATATATATTTTAAATAAATGTTATATAATATTTTGGGTTGGGTCAAATGGGCAGGGCAGCACCCCCTACCCAATGTCCGGCCTTGCCCAAAATTTTTTGGGCCACTTTTTTTAGGCTGGGCTGAGCGATTTTTTACTGAGCTTGGGTGGGATGCTGGGCGGTTGGGCACCATACTCACCCCTAGTTAGCATGAATCATTATCATACATGAGAAATCGAGAGCATTTACCTTGCCTATTTTTTGCTACGAACTATCAAGAAATTCTTGCATTGTTTTCCTCAAAATCAATCAAAAATTTTCTTATTATTTTGTAATTGTTTTCCTCTTTTCTTTTATTTAAATTATTATCTTATCAAATAATATCAATCAAAGAATATATTATATAGTATTTTTTTTATTATCAGAAAAAGAAAGGGAAAAAAAGAAAGAAGAAAAAAGGAAAGAAAAAGAGGTTAGCATGAATCCTTATTATACCCGAGAATGATAGAGAGCAATTATATTGTCTCTTTTTCGCTCCAAATTATCGAGAAATTCTCGTGTTTTTTCCTCACAATTAGGGGTGGAAATAGATCAGGCCTGGCCTGGCCATAAATAGGCCTGGCCTGTTGCATAGTTGATTGGCCTGAGTCTGGTCTGAAGCCTGTAATAGGCATTTTTTTAGGCCCGAGCAACAATGCAATAACACAAATCTGATGCAAAAGTAACAAGATTCTAAAAGACAGAGGAAATATAAAGCAATAAAACTAATATTCTGATACAACCAACAAGAGAAAGAGAAACATTGAGAGTCAGTGAAAAGGGAGAACACGAAGATGAGAATAAAGGCGCCGCTGAGAGCAAGTAGAAAAAACTAGATACATACATGTGTAATTTTATTTCAAATTAATGGTACAAATGTAATGTTATTAAATTTTTTTAAATATAACATGCATAGGCCAGCCTATTAGTCTTAATAGGCTGTTTTAAAAGGCCTGGGCCTTGCCTGTTTAATAAAATAGACTTTAAAAAAAGCCTGGGCCTGTGGCCTGTTAAGTATGGGCCTGGACATGCCTGGAATAGGCCAAGCCTAAGGCCCCATGTTAAGGACTTGGCCTGTTTCCACCCTTACTCACAATCAATCAAAGATTTACTTATTATTGTATTCTTTTCTTTTATTTAATTTTTTATCGTATCAAATAATATTTTCCACACTAAAATCAATTAAAGAATATCTTATATATTATTTTTTTTAATTATGAAAGAAATAAAGGAAAAATGAAAGAAGAAAAGAAAAAAAGCGTTTTTTCATAACAATCAATCAAAGATTTTCTTTTTTTTTTTTATTGTGTTGTCTTTTCGTTTATTTAAATCTTTCACCTTATCAAATAATATTTGCCACCCTAAAATCAATCAAGGAATATTTTTATATGCATATATATTATTTTATTATTATTTTCGTTTTTTATTTATTTAATTATTTATATGCTTTATCTTATCCTCAAATCTAATCAATATATATGGTATAATTATTTTAATTTTTGTTGTTATTATTATTATTTTTAAAAAATCATACCCTATGAGCATTGTTTAGGATTCTTCCAATGAATAATGATTTGTATCAATCCTAATTAAAAGAGAAAATCACATTTAAAGCCATCTGAAATATCGATATCCATATTTGGGCCTACATTTTCAACAAATCTCTAATAAAGCCTCACAGCCTTATTAGAATTATGCATTCGTTAATTTTACTTATACAATCTTATATTGTTTTTTATGCATCTTTTCTTTCCTTTTTTTTCCTCAGATCATGTGGAAGAATGATAAGCCAGAGAAAAATATAATAACCTAAAGCACATCGGAAATAATAATAGGCCTAAAAACTCTAAAACAACGTATTAATCTATTAATGTTATATTATATGTTTTAATTTCAACTATTATCGAAATATTGATATTTTCTCCCAGACTTCTATATTTCAATTATCTGAATGATTTTGAATTGTGAAAATAAAAAAGGACGTTTTCCCCTAAATCCGTAGGTTTATGTGAATATATCCATGCTTTCAATAATTTCACATACATCAACCCTTGATCGGTTGAGAACCCTTGACTTCTTCTCTTATGTGATTGTCACTCAAAAACCCTACTTCACCAACTAGTCATCATTTTAATTAGACATCTGATTAGGGATTTGTTCAAAATGTAGGCCTAAATTTAGATTTGGCTATTTCAAATGGATTTAAATGTGACTTTCCTTAATTAGGGTGCTTACACTTACTTTATTCCCTCTCATGTATAAAAGGCCCTCATTTTTCAGATTTTGTGTTTATAATATCATTATTGAAAATCAATTAAAATATATTTTGTATAAATCTAAACCTGAACCATTAAAAGAAGATCTAGTGGTTATTAAGAAAGAAAAAGGAGGGAAAATTATACAAAAGAAAAGGAGGGTTCCTCGGTAAAAGCTTTATAACGTGAACAAAAGGTCCATGACATCAACACAATCAATTCAATAATGTATTCAGATAGGTAAAAAAGAGCAATAAATAATTGCATTCAAATTTCGAGATAAAAACTTCAGGATGAACATTTCAGATCAAGGCTCTTTGATGTAGACATTGCCAACCGGTACAAGGCTTTCTACATAATTGGTAATATACTGACCGGGGCTATGACTCTGTATGGTAAACCACTTAAATTTACCAGTATTTATGTTGAACATGCATAAAATAGTATTTTCCTGAACACGCTCCACTTCATATTCAATATCAGTAAAGGGTTCAACCATTAGATCAACAATGGAAACAATTTCATCCCTCCAAATAGTCACTGGAGTCATGAAGTGTGGATAAGGCTTGCTAGTACATTTCGTAGTCCAACTCCATCTCTCTCTAGATGGACCACTAGCCTCCTCCATCACACACAAATTAACAAAGAAAGATTTGAAATCTCCGATCATCATATCCCAAAGTACAGCAACTTTGTTCTCATAAACCATGAGCCTAGCAAAACCACTTTTCCAACTTTCTTCACATTTTATTCTAGGCATTGGAATCAATATAAACACTTCACTTGCTATGTCAAATGAAACTATAACACAAACCTCGCCCCCACCCGCAATCGGTTTGAACCCAAACCAAAACATACATCCATTAGCAGTGACGGTTTTGGGAAGAAGTGTTACTCCCTCTATATTCCCCAAATCTATTTCCTTCCATAGTCCTATACTTAAAGCATATACCTCCACTCGATTAGCCAAACCATCGAGATTAGCATAAATTCTCGTTATTTTGTAATCATTAATAACTGGACTGAACCCAAATCCTAAATGGTTGATACCCTTAAAACCATGATAATTTCTGGGCACTTGTCTGAACTCTCTCATAGCAGGATTCCACAAGAAAAGAGAACAAGGAGCTGTATCATAATCGTCAAATTCAACACAAACCAAGCCATTGCTGGAACCAATGACATGCGAAGAACCCATCATAGGATACTTCTGTACCTCATGAACTTGCATCCCGCAATCTAGCAAACATAACTGGGAAGGATCTGATCCTAAATTCAGTTGAAAAAGAAGAGAAGGGTTTCGATGGCTGGAGTGATGGAGGTGGTCTGCAATGAATGATGGAAGTTTGATGAGATTTTTCCATTGTTTGCAGACACATTGAAATCGAACAAGGGACTTCACAGGAAGTCTTTTGAGAGTATATGCAATGATTTCATCAGGAACATAGAGAATGAATCCGTCGTTTAACATATCCTTCATAGTGTGCTCGGCTTGGAAGAACGAATATAGAGAAAAACCTTCGCAGGGCATTAGTAAAGAGAGAATAGTAGGGACTAGGACGTCGCCGAGTTATATTTCCCCTTTTTTTTAAAAAAAAAAAAAAAGAAATTGAAATAACAATATTATACCATTCCTTCTCTCCCAAAAGAATTTAATATATGTGTTAGTTGGGCTTTTTTTAAGTTACTAAAAAGTTGAATAACTTATTTATAAATTGATTTTCTTTATTCTTTGTTTAAACTATTTTTTATCAAATTTGTTTAAACTAGTTTATTTAACTTATAAATTAACATATAATCGAATAATATATAAATATGTTATAATTAAGCAGCTTATTTAATTTCCTTAATCCCTAAAAAATCAACTTGGGCTTTTATTAAGGAGAAAAAGAAGTATATATTTTCATTTAACTCAAAAGAAAAGTGTATTTTTCTTTTCAAAATAAAATCGGGCGTTTAGGTTTTATTAGAGTTACATACTTTATTTTTAACTACTACGAATTAGGTTTTCAGATTTTTCCTGTTATGTTCCTGTTCATTTTGGGATGGGATTAAATTTTTTCTGAATATAATATGTAACCCAATATATTATGTTGCAACTTGCAAGTAGGATACTGTAGGTTATCCTATATGAAACCGAATATTTTAAGAAAATATATTGTTTCAAGTAGATACTATAGTTTATGATGATATGTACACGCAAAAAAATAGAATATTAGCTAGCAAAAATCCAGAAAAGTGACATAAAAATCGGGAATTTTCTCTCCTTATTTTTGAATCATGGATGAGCCCAACTCATTTTCTAAAATTTTCACTATAATAAAAAATTTCTAGAAAATTTGAAAAAGCACAATACTTAGGTTAAATTCTTCATATACATTATTTAAAGTTCTTCTTGTCTTATTTTAGAATATTATTATTTAATTATAAATCCAAAAAAATACACATGATGGTTATATATGGTTGAAGAATTTAATATAATGAATACAAATGATTAATTTCAAACGCGGTTTATTTTCTCTCAAACTTTGAAAGTTTAAACATAATTAGAATTGTAACAGATTAAAAAAAATTTCAAAAAATGTATAAATATTTATCCAGTTTATTTTGTTGAATTATTATTTTATCAAGCTTCGAGAATTTTTAACTCTAAGTAACAGGTTCAATACTTTAATTTCTAAAAGTAAAAGCATTTAACATTAAGTTGAAAATTCCTTTCCTTTTGGATGTTTCAAGAATCTTTCCATCTTATACACTTCAGTGCAAAACAATAAGAGCATAAAATACAAACTAAGTCAACATTTTTTGTAGTTTTAATTTATATCAATTTTTCTTTGCAAAATAATTTTACACCAAGTTCAAGCTTAATCTTTTAAATCTAAAAATTTATTACCACTTTACCACACTACTACAAAATAGGCATTTCATGTCACCAATTAACGTCACATATTTATAAAAGTGACATGAAAAAAAAACGCGGTGGCATTTTCGTAATTAAGTTGGAGATGGAGGGAGATACAACGTCACACATAATTTAAAGTGTGACGTTGAAAGTTTTAACGTCACACTTTAGATATGTGTGACGTTGTATGTTACAAAACGAAAAAAAAAAATTGCTGTGACTTTCAACGTCACACTTAATTTAAGTGTGACGTGGAAAGTCACCAATTTTTTTTTTAAATTTTTTTTAAAAAAAAATTGGTGACTTTCCAAGTCACACTTCATTTAAGTGTGACATGGAAAGTCACCAATTTTTTTTAAAATTTTTTTTTAAAAAAAATTCGTGACTTTCAACGTCACACTTAAATTAAGTGTGACGTTGAAAGTCATGAATTTTTTTTTAAAAAAAAATTTAAAAAAAATTGGTGACTTTCCATGTCACACTTAAATGAAGTGTGACTTGGAAAGTCACCAATTTTTTTTTAAAATATTTTTTTTAAAAATTTCTGTGACTTTCAAGGTCACACTTAATTTAAGTGTGACATGGAAAGTCACCAATTTTTTTTTTAAAAAAATTGGTGACTTTCAACGTCACACTTAAATTAAGTGTGACGTTGAAAGTTACAGAAATTTGTTAAAAAAAATATTTAAAAAAAACTGGTGACTTTTCAAGTCACACTTAATTTAAGTGTGACATGGAAAGTCACCAATTCTTTTTTTAAATTTTTTTTAAAAAAAATTCGTGACTTTCAACGTCACACTTAAATTAAGTGTGACGTTGAAAGTCACCAATTTTTTTAAAAAAAAATTTAAAAAAAAATTGGTGACTTTCCATGTCACACTTAAATTAAGTGTGACGTTAAAAGTCACAGAATTTTTTTTTAAAAAAAAAAATTGGTGACTTTCCATGTCACACTTAAATTAAGTGTGACGTTAAAAGTCACAGAATTTTTTTTTAAAAAAATATTTAAACAAAAATTCGTGACTTTCCATGTCACACTTAATTTAAGTGTGACATGAAAAGTCACGAATTTTTTTTTTAAATATTTTTTTTAAAAAAATTTCTGTGACTTTCAACGTCACACTTTAATAAAGTGTGACGTTGAAAGTCACGAATTTTTTTAAAAAAACATTTAAAAAAAATTGGTGACTTTCCATGTCACACTTAAATTAAGTGTGACGTTAAAAGTCACAGAATTTTTTTAAAAAAAATATTTAAACAAAAATTCGTGACTTTCCATGTCACACTTAATTTAAGTGTGACATGAAAAGTCACGAATTTTTTTTAAAAATATTTTTTTAAAAAAATTTCTGTGACTTTCAACGTCACACTTTAATAAAGTGTGACGTTGAAAGTCACAGAAATTTTTTTTTTTAAATTGAAACACTTTTCACCCCCACACCCCCAATATTTCAGATCTCGCGCCCTCAGCTCCCTCTAAATCCCTCAAGCCCCCCAGCTCCCCCCAGCCCCCCAACTTCTCCCCCTCAACGACGGCGATTCACGGCGGCGTGGAGCTCCGACGACCCATGCAAGTACTGGGTTGAGTTCAGGTGACTTCCCTCTCTCCTATTTCTACCCTTAACTCCTTCGGTTTGAGCGATTTTGTGCGAGGATCGATCTGAATGCTAGGGAATTTTGAAGCTTCTAAACCGGTCAAAAACAAGTTTAAGCTTTGGTTAAGGAGTTTTGTGAAAGATTTTGAGGAGTTGGTTAAGATTTTGTGAAAGCTTAGGTATGTCTGTAACTTTTCCTTACTGATGCTTGCACAGTGGAATGAAGGTGTATTTTAATTCCTCTTTAACTGTCCATTGCTTACATGGGTTTAGGTGTTCCATTCTTTTCCTTCCTTCATTCATTTCTTTATGATTTGTTATGTGTGTGGTCAGCCCAAGTTTTTCCTTTGCTCTTAGATTATCGCTGATTTAGGGAAATAAAAGGAGTTATAATGTTAGTTTATTGTAATTTAGGCTAATAAATTTATTATAGACGCAAAAAGGAATTAATATTAACTATGGTAAGGAAATTGATTTTTAGGTACTCTAGGACATTTAATTTATACATAAAGGCATATTCATTTTTGCTGTTTGTAGTTTATATATTGGGGTTGTTGTGTTAATTAAATTCCTAGCTATTAAATTATATTTTAGACTGATTTAATTGTGGCAAGAAAATTATCATGAAAACTTATCTTGAGAAATTTTAAATTAAAGGAAACTTTGTTTCATAGTGTTAAAGTGTCAAGCTTGATTATGATTGATTATGACTATAGAAGAGAATGATTCCTAAAGTTATTAATCATTAAGAATAAGGAAAAATCAATTAGAATAGATTATTTATAAGCAACCTTTTATTTTAAAAAGTTCAAGAAAGTGTGAGGCAAATCATAACTTTCTTGGATAAAATGAGTTGTTCTGCAAGACTGATTGTGTGTTCCTTTCAAGGTATTATGCATTGAAAAGCTCTGAGTTATTATAACGAGAATGGAGATTATTTATGGGTTAGTAAAGTATAATTTTGTTAGATGTATTATGAAACATGTCATTTTTGGAATGTTCATACTAATTTGGAAATTGTTCATTTTTATCTTATAAAATTTACAATGTCTTTGTTGTGTAAACATAGAATTTTGTGTGTGTATATATATATGTTTAGTTTGATTTAGTTATAATATAGCTATGTATACATGTTGTGTGAATAATGTATACCGTTGATTTGCATTATATCTATTTCTGTGACATTTGCAATGAATACAGATTGGGAAACCAAAATAAGTTAATTAAACCATCGTTTTTTTTTAAAAAAAAAAAAACCAACCACATCACATTTTACAAATTTGTGACATGGTTTCAAGAAACCATGTCACACATTACCAATTTGTGACGTGGTTTCAAGAAACCACGTCACAAATTGGTAATGTGTGACGTGGTTTCTCCAGAAACCACATCACACATTTATAAAATGTGACGTGGTTTCTTGAAACCACGTCACATATTATGTAATGTGTGACATGGTTTCTTGAAACCATGTCACAAATTTGTAAAATGTGACGTGGTTTCTCTGTCATATCTTTATCAATATAATCTAATTTTGGACAAACAACGTCACAATTTTTGTAATTTGTGACGTGAAAAAGATGACTTTTCACGTCACTTTTTGGTGTGACGTTAAAAGTCCAATTTTCCACGTCACTTGAATTTATGTCACACCAAAAAGTGACGTGAAAAGTCCAAAATTTGTGACGTGAAAACCCTGTTTTGTAGTAGTGCCAGTCTCTTAGTTTTAACATGTTTACATCATCAACAAAAATTGTTGATATTTAAATGGTGACTGTACAAGTAAATACTGACATACTAATCTTTAATTTCAATTTTGTAAATTGAAAAACATTAATCGCAAGCAAGATCTATTGGATGAAAAATACATACTTGGAACTAACATAAACCAACACTAAAAGGGTAAATTCATTGCTACTTAAGAAGTATTTTAACGTAAAAAAATACACCCCAAGTTGGAAGGAAAATTACACATCCTTTTGTGAATATATGAGATCTTGCTGTTTTATTTGCTCTTTTGTTACTTTATCTTTCATGCGATATCGAAAAAAGTATAGGGAAAAAATATGTGCTGACACATGTATTTTTATTTAATTTTGATATTGATACTTGTGTGTTATTTTATGCTTTAATTTTATTTTGTTAGCAATGTTAGCTCTTATACAAAGGTAATGATAATTGAGTGAAATTAATGATTTAATTAGGGGATTAAAAACACATAAGTACTAAAATAGAATTTGAATAAAAATATATGACATCTTGGTATAGTTGGAAAGAAACAACCTTTCTACAATTAGGATGAAAGAATATACCGTCAAGGATTTAACCCCTAACATAAGCCATTTTTTACTAATTTTCTTGAACCATATAATGAAAATTTGCTTATTAAATTTCATTTAAAATCAGTAAAAAATTTCCAAATTAACCACTATTAAAGAGATCTTGGAAGAGAGAGAAAAATATGATAAGCTACGTTAAAAATATACCATTCTAAGTTCTAACCCACTAATGATCCTAGGAGCACAAACTCTCTAATAAGGAGGAAAACTACTCACTTGAAACCGTGTATCTAATCCATTTTATCTCTATTTTCTCTCAAATTATATAGCAATAAAACTATTGATATGCCACCCCAGCTAACTTAAAACAAGTACAGAAACAAAAATCTCACAGTTGTAAGTAACTTTCTAGATAACTTTTCTAAAGGATATCAAGGATAGGCACATAATGATCTTAACTGCTATGTCTACAAAGGTGCTAAAACAGATTAAATATAATCCACAATGTAATGATATAAATTTTTATCAAGGGTCATAAATTCAGGTGTTGCCAATCAGTGTAAGGTTTTCCACCGTTGCAGGAAGCAATCGTCTTAAGTTCCTCAACAGTTTAGACTGAACAGAGGTAGCGTAAGTTTAGCTCAATCATTTATCTCCACTTTATCACTAGCTAGTCTATACTCTAAACCCTATGTAAATATTGCAAACTTATTTCATTCCTTTGATCAGTACAAGGCTTTCCACATAATTGAAAACACCCAGACTGAAGACGCATATGTGTACAAAATCCTCCCTAAACTTATTACTAGAGAGTGAACAGCGAAATAAAAGAACTTTCATTCTCCATTCAATACACGCGTCCCTGTAGATAATTTCATTCCTCCAATTGGTTATTGGAGTTGAGTAGGGGTGAGCAAACGGTTTTTCGGTTCAAAACCGAACCGAAAACCGAAAACCGAAAATTGGCCAAAAGAGAAACCGAAACCGAAACCGAAAACCGAAAAAACCGAAACCGAAAAACCGAATTGTTTTCGGTTTGGTTTAATGGTTTTTCGGTTTTGGGCTTTTTTTTTGGGTTTGTGTTGCAAATTTAGCCCAAGATTCAGCAAAAAAAAACAAGGATTCTGCTAATAATTCTTTTTTTTTTAATTTACAAGAGGCAAGCAAAAGCTTCAGAATTTAATTTTTAGTGACCATTACATCAGCCAATAGATCCTGCTCAGCCAAGCCAAGTGCAGATCTCTCAAAAACCTATTTCTATAGCAATGGTGTACCTCTGGAATCAAGATGACATGCAGGCCTTCAATATGAGCTGATTTTGCTAGTAAATCTGCGCATGTGAGCACTTCTCTGCCAGCACGTTTTATAGAGACATTCCATTCCTGAAATATGAGTTGTCTTGTTACTTCAATTTCACTGCAATAAGGATGATTCTCACCACTATCTAAACCATCAAATGCCTACAACACGCACAACATAAACCCCATCAGATCAGTAGATTCAAAAATTAATTTAGCAACTACAGAAGTCTCAGAAAAAAAGGAAGCATACTCAGATTTACAGCCACCATTTTAAGGCAAGATTTCAGATTTATAGTAAAGATTTTTTAGGCAAGATTTTAGATCTATGGGGTCAAGCATAAACCAGTAAACCACCAAGCAAAAAGGAACTTCAGGCACAACCCATCCACCTTTACCCCAACCACCACCAGCCAAGAGAGGGAAAAAAGAAGAAAAACAGCGATGCCGCCGTTATCAGTCTACACCATCGGCTTTGTCATCCTGCCACCGTTATCAGTCTCCATCTCCAGCCCCAACAGAGAGCTTTTCTCGCCACATTCGTCCTCCGTCGTCATGGAGACGGCGGCAATTACATCCCTCTTCTTCGAGGACGCAGGTCGAGGGACCGAGGGAGAGAGGCCGAGAGGGTGATGGTCGTCGATCTCAAGGGACTGAGGGAGAGGAGAGAGGCCGACTGGCCGAGAGAGTGAAGGTCGAGGGTCGAGGGAGAGCTTAGGGCTAGGGCTCGATGAGAATGTGAGAGACTGAGAGGGATCCGAATTCGATGATGTTGATCAGTGATGAATGAGGGTTCATGGACTTTGGAAATTTTTGGGCAGGGCTAAATTTTTGGGCTTTGTCACTTTGGGTTTGGGCTTTCTTTATGTTTGGACTGAACTCTGAAAGGCTTTTTTTTAAATGCCTTATTCTTATCGGTTTTTCGGTTTCAAACCCAAAATTATTTCCCCAAACCGAAACCGAACAGAAAAACCGAAAATGCTAAAATTGAAAACCGAAACCGAACCATAAAACCGAAAAACTGAAACCGAAAACCATTTGGTTCGGTTTGGTTCGGTTTTTGCTCACTCCTAGAGTTGAGTGTGAATAGGGGACTGAAAAGTGGCTAATACACCACTTAGTCCAACTCCATCTCACTAAAAAAAACCTCAAATGATAGAATTACCGACGAAAATTATTCTGTCAGTAATTCTTGATGGAATTTCCGTCAGTAATTTTATTAATTATTTTATAAATAAATTATTATTTTAATTTATAAATTTTATATTAAAATAATTAATTAACGATGGAAATTCCATCGGTAAATTTACCAACGAAACTTCCATCAGCAATTTTTTTATTAATTATTATTTTATAAATAAATTAATATTTTAATTTATAAATTTTATATTAAAATAATTAATTACCGACGGAAATTCCGTTGGTAATTTTTTATTAATCATTATTTTATAAATTATTATTTTAATGTATTAATAATATATTAAAATATTATTATTACTGACAGAAAATTTCGGTCGGTAATTTTATGTATTATATTATTATTTTAATTTATAAATAATATATTAAAATATTATTTTATAATTAAAATATTATTTTCATTTATTTTTAAAAATATTTAATAAAGAAATAATATTTAATAAATATTAATAAAAATCAACATATACACTTATATGATATAAATTTTTAATAAATTTAATTGTAATTTTTTATTAAATAATATGTTATTTATTAATAAATATTAGTAAGAAATATGAAAAGTAATTATAATTGAATTATTCTTATTAAAATAATTTAATATATAATTAAATTTATTATTATAATTTAAGTTTAAATTATATATATTAATAATTTAGAAAAAATATAATTATAATAGTGGGATTTTGAATATTATAAAAATAATAGTTTGCAAATAATATCACATGATCTTCATAACTCAACTGGTTAAGGAATCATCACGCGCGCAAGAGGTTTTGGGTTCAATCCTCAGGTTTGCCACAACTGAAGACAATTTGTGGAGGCGACACGTGGCAACGTGAGGAGGTGACACGTGGCAACATGTGAAGGCAACACGCGGAGGTACATGAGAGCGACACGTGGCGGACAAAAAATGGGACACGTGGCATATAATTAAAAAAAATTAAAAATTTACCAATGGAAATTCCGTCAGTAATAATGATATTTTAATATATTATTTATAAATTAAAATAATAATTTATTTATATAATAAAATAATAAAAAAATTACCGACGGAATTATCGACGGAATTCCGACAGTAAATGAATTACCAACGGAGGAATTTCCGACGGAAAAAATTCCGTTGGAAATTTTTTCCGTCGGAAAATTGAAATTACCGATTTTCGAGTTTTTTTGTAGTGTCACCCCCTTGATGAACCTCTACCCTCCTCTATCACCCACAAATCAATAAATTTAAGTTCTTACTCACAAAACATAGCTATGGAAAGCATGGCAAAAGTAGGGCCTAAACCAAGCATTGGTATCAATTGTATGTCAAATGATACTATCATAAAATCCTCGGGACCCCTCCAATTTGACCCGAACCTAAACCAAAACATAACTCCATTTGCCGTGACACTTTTATAACAAAGATTCCCTATCCCCACTAAGCTTCCATACGTTCTATTTCTTTCCATGACCCTGTATTTAATGAATACGCTTCCACCCAATAAACCGAATATATAGGCATACAAATCATGTCTTATATCTCTAGTAGCAGGATTCCACTATAAAAAGGGGAGGTGGAGAGATACCATGGGCATGCTTCTCCAGATTAACAAAGACCAAGCCATTACTGGTAGAAACGATGGCAGCACGAGAAAAATTATGGATTAATGGTGAATTTTGAACTTCACGAAACTTGAAATTCGCAGTTAAGTAATGAATACTCCCTGCTATCCATAATATAAGAGGTAATATGAAAATTTTTTGGCTCATAATATAAGAGGTAACATCTAAAATTAAAAGTAATAAATGCATATTTTTCATTTCTATAATTGTATATTAAATGCAAGAATGGGAGAGAAAATGTGTTAGGTGGGCATGGGCAGGGCTAAGTAGGGCGACACTGAAGATCACCGTGATTGTGTGTGTGGTGTAGCGCCCTTGAGTTTGCCCTTCAAGAAATTTAGAACCACACCTCCAGGTGTCATTCGCTTAAGGAGCCTAACGCAAAAGTAACCTAGTAACTAATATGCAAACTTGTAAAAGCGCGCAAAAAGTATTGAATTTGGTTTTTGATATAAAATAAGTGCAATAGGTGTAATGTGTTCAAGGGTAAAATAAAAATAGGATAAATGTGAGATTTGGAGGGGAATGGAAATGGAATCATTATTGATAAATGGAAACTTTGGAATTCATTGCTTCAAAAGATTTTTAAGGAGTTTCATGTTGATTTTCGAAAGACCCCTAGAGGAACCCTCTAGGTTAGGCTTAGGTTATTAACTTAATTAATGTCGGAACCCCGTATATTACTTAATTTAACCTAAGTTGATTAAGCTCAAAATTAAAGTGAATTTGCTAATTGTAAGGGGCTCCTAATCCAACAACTGGTAATTAATCCTAGGGTTTAATTAATTATTGGAACCCCACATAGTAAATTAAGACTCTAGGATTGAAGCCCAATGCCACTCATGCAATTTGACAAATTCAAGAACTAGTTAATGATGCAAGACTTTAAATCCACAATTTGGGTCACCCCACAATTGCATTTAATTTCTCAATTAACCCTAATTCATTAATGGCCACCCAAACAAGAACTAAGATTGAAAAGACTGATTACCCAATGTATAATTTCTTTGCTATTTCATTAACGCAAAATTACTCAACATTTTTAACCCACTAATTAAGCCACATTGAATCACTACAAAAAAACACGGAATTACCGTCGGAATTCCATTAGCAATTTCAATTTTCCGACGGAAACAAATTTATCCACGGAATTTCCAACGGAAATTTGGTTCAGTCGGTAAATTTATTGACAGAATTCCGTTGCTAAATTAGCGACAGAAAATAGCGATGAAATTCCGTCAGTAAATATTTTAAAACTTTTTTTTAATTTATGCCATGTGTCCCCTCTCACACTCCGCCACGTGTCGCCCACACAAATTGTCTGAAATGTGGCGGAGTAGAGATTCGAACCCATGAACTCCTGCGCGTGCGCTAATGCCTTAACCAGTTGAGTTTTGAAGACCTTATGATATTATTTGCAAACTACTCCCTCTAGTCCCTATTATAAGGGTAGTCAACCTTTTTACATATACCAATAAAAACATGTTGGAATCATTTATTATGGGTAGATTTTACATTTTTACCCCTACTCATTTATTATACACACTTTCTCTTCCATCCATGCATTTATTAATACATAAGGGCAGAAATGGAAAACATGCATTTATTACTTTGACTTTTGCATATTACTTCTTATATTTTGGACCAAAATATTTGCAATATTACCTCTTATATTTAAGACCAGAGGGAGTATTATATTTATAATATTTAAACTCCCACTATTATAGTTATATTTGATCTTATATATACTTTACATTATATTTAAATTAATATATTATGAAATATTTTTAATTATTAATATATAAGTTACATATTAATAATTATATTATTTTTATATAAATAATATTCTATATTCATATACATTAGACTATATTTAGTATTTTTCACTTGATAATATTATATTTATTATTTCAATTTTATATTTATAATAAATATAATTTTGATTAATTGCTTTTATTATATGAAATCTCTTATTTATTATTTTATTATATATTATGAAAAAATTTAAAATTAAATTTGTATTAAATATACATATGTATATTTTATTTTTTTATTAATATTTATAACATGTATTTATTAACTATTTTATATATATAATATTTTTAATATAAATAAAAGTAAATAATTTTTTTAATATTTATTAAAAAATTACTGATGAAATTCCGTCAGTAATTTTTAATGAATAATTTATTTTTTAATGTTTATTAACAAATTACTTATGTAAATAATTGTTTTAATATTTATTAACAAATTACCGATGTAATTCTGTCCGTAATTTGTTAATAAATAATAAATAAATTACCGACGGAATTTTGTCAGAAATATTTTAATAAATAATTTTTCGTCGGTAATTTGTTAATAAATAATAAATAAATTACAGATAGGATTCGGTCGGTAATTTTTAATAAATAATATATTTTAAATATTTATTAATAAATTACCGACGGAATTTCCATCAGAAATCCATCGGAAATTACCGACGGAATTTTATTCCATCGGTAATTTCATGTTTGTTTGTAGTGACTTAGCACCAAATATTCATCAAAAGAATAACAAAATCATTAACCCATAAATTTCATTAAACTCAAAGTTAATGTAGCACAATGTTAATCATTCAACAATAAAAAAACAACATAAAATAGTTTCTATCCCTTATAAATCATATAGAAATTCAAGAACACAACCAAATGTCATAAATACACTCCTAGAACCCTAAAAAAAGCATAAATACAACAAGAGGAGAAGGATTAGAACTAGAACTCTCCTAATTATGCTCCAAACTCATCCCTTGGCTCCCACCATCAAGAATGGAGGAGCCTAACTACTGTCCTCCATGAAGAAAACACCAACAAGGAGGAAGAAAAAGGCTACCATGAAATTGAAGAAAGGAAAATGGAAGAGGGAAGGGATGAGGATGAGAGGAAATGAGAGAAAATGGGGACTAAGGTTTATGGGACTCCAAAATTTGACCTAAGGTTTCCAAAAATTGTGTTTAAGTTACCCATGAGTCGTTCATAAGTAGGTGCAAAGGTTAGATCCGGGTTAGGCCCAAAATTTCGAATCTATCAGCTGCAGAATTTGTGATGCTCTCTGACTTCTTTGGGAATGTTCGCTATGGGCTTGCCAGCCATGTCTTTCTGTGTCTTCAGGGGTGGGCTCGCCGTGGCGAAGCCTTCTGCCCCTTTTTCAACCCTTCTTCTTCATCAGGGATCCAATTCCTTTAGTCCTGCGTGACCTACAAGTAGAAACAAAATAGAAAAAGGATTAAACAGCCCAATAAATTAATTAATACAAATTAATCCATAATTATGGCCAATTAAAAGTGTGTTTGGATTGACGATTATAAAAGTAGCTTATTTTCTATAGGACTTATGTTTCAATCACATTTATGTTTGAATTGCCGGTGATTAAAGTAGTTTATTTTCAATCTGACTTATAAAAAATGTTTGTATGATTGATTTGATAAGCAAGTTTATATAGAAAATGACTTAAAATGACATATTAAAAAATAAATAACCGATGAATAATTAAATAATACAAAGGTTATATCAGGTAGGCAAACAAAATTTAAATCTTTATTTAATGCCAAATGGTAATAAGAAACTTATCTCATCGCATAAGCAATTCCACCCTAACTTAAGATTTTAAGCTGCTTTTGCTCTATAAGTCAAATTGACAAAAAGATTTGCAAAACATGAAAAAAAATCAATCATGCTTTTGAGTTTATTTAAGCACTGAGTGTCTCAAACTTGGGGGAAAATGCGGATAGTGGCTTCGATCAGCTAGGGTTTGGTGGCAAAGGGACACAGTCAGCCTCCATTCCCAACTCTAATCGCAACAGGTGTGTTGATGCTAAAATTCGGTAAAGCAATAAAAAGGTAGAGGTTTTATTAATAGTGTGAAAGTGGGTCTCCAACAACCGTGGTGTGGATTACAACGACCAATAGATGGTACATATAGTAATGAAGATTACAAGGTATTTAATATAAATACAAAGAAAAGTGTATAGTAGAGAGGGAGAAGTAGGGAGAATTGTATGATAAGTACAAATAATGGTGTAGCAGGTACCCCGTCATGTGTCGCAAGTACCCCGTCATGTGTCGCAAGTACCCCGACCATGACTCTTGAGTGTACTGAGCACTGAGTCGCTGCTGGAGGAGTCTCTCCCCCTCTTTGTCTTGGCCTTTCCCCTTTTATAGGCTGATAGGGTGGCTATAGAAGGTGGTTCCACATTCGTAAGGAGAGGAGGAAGTGGTTCATGTTATTGTGGATCATGGGATTTGACTGATCTGGCACAGTTATTAATTGGAATGATGGGGAATGGACTGTTGGACTGGGTCAGCCTGACTATTGGACTGGGTCAGCTGGCTGTTGGACTGGGTCAGCCTGACTATTGGATTGGGTCAGCCCGACTGATGGACTGGGTTGGACTGGGTCAGCTCGACCGTTGGACTGGGTCAGCCTTAATGGGTCCGCCCATGAGTGAACTTGCATTAGGCTAACAGAGTGTATTTTTGCCTTTGTGGGTTAATCTACAAGTGGGCCCAAGGGATATATTTTTGTCCCAACATTAAGTCCCCCACTCTCCATGTCCAATACCTGATTGACTTGGAGAGTATGTTCTGATATTGACGGTCAAATCATTCTCCTAATCCAATAGTTTGTTTTTGAAAAATGAGGTCCCCAAGTTGGTCTCGCAAATGCCTAAGAAGGGTAATCCGCGACAAGAGTGTCCGACTTAGATCGTAACTTTGTCATATTGCCTTTGAGGCGATGTTTTGGACTTGAACCCATCTGGTAAAGGAGTTTAAGGAAGGTAGGTTACAGTGAGGGGACCTTAACCAAGTTGTCAATGAATATAAGTCCACGTTTAATTGTAGGTGAAATAATTTCGTCATAGGAGCTAGTGATGGGAGGTAGTAGATGACTTGTATGCCTTATCAATCAAAGTTTGCCTCCTTTTTGGCCTCTTGTGTGAGGGCTCGTGAATTTTAGTGTCACATTCCCAGTTCTTATAAGCTTGCTTGATGTCAATAACTTATGTATGTAAGTAGTTCAAGTGTTTTGTGGCTTGTGTGACTAACACTTACAATACGTCAATTATGTGTTCAGCCATCGAAGGCTTATACCTTGTTATAGATATAATGTTCTCTATGTTGCGTACGTCGCCGTTATATAACCTTGTCGGCTAGTGATTTTGAGTATGCCAAGGCATAATTTGGTCATACCTGACTATGCGCTAGAGCATTTGATTGTCGCTAATATGTATGTCAAGTCATCGTGGTCTAGTTTGCATTCTACCACAGGATGCCTTAGCCAGTTGGCTTTCAACTTTAGGTGTGTCGGCTTATATACATCGATATGGATGATACGATTTCGTGGTATGCTTTTTTTTTGTCGCAGGGCGCCCCAGTTGGTTGGTATGTCAACGTTAGGTACATTAAACCCTATAGGTAGGGTGCCATGTCGCATCATCATGGTGAGGTTTGTCATATCGTTTTGTTGTGATACCATTTTAAGTAGCCTCAAGACGCTCTTACAGATGATACTCTCATTAGCTAGGCCGGTGTGGGCATCGACCCAACAAGTGATTGAGATCGTTGTTATACCATATATAAGACCCAAATTGAAGTGACGAAGGGTTTCAAGGAAGGAGAGCTCGCCTCCTGGGACCTTGATCAAGCCGTTACTACGTTCATGGTTACGTGTTAAGAGCTGTCAGAAGCAGGAGTCAACCCTACTCCAGTTGACATGGGGGTCATTATTGATAGTAATCTTGACACCATCATGAAGGTGTAGGATGATGCTAATGTTGCCAAGAAGGTAGATGTTGGCACTGTCAAGGATAATAACCACGAAAGGGGATAATAACACGAGCCTACAGCTGGCAAAGTTTGAAAGTGTCAGGCTATGAGCCTTGCTTTCTGTTATGCACGTGTCTATGCTTTTGTCCTTGAGAAATTTAGGCGGCGTAAACCCCTATGGGACAACCTTTGTATTTCAGGGCCATGTTCCCAACTTGTTAGGTGGCCTTTATGTCTAATATAGCCGATTCATGGCATTCATCACTTAAGCGACATTTTCTGGCTATCGTGTGATCTTAATGTCAAACCATCGCAGAGCCTTTAGTATCAGCTATTTGACATTAATAAAGTTGACCTTTTTATTTGTGTGGTCTTGAGGCGATAGCCGTGTCCAGTGTAACCGACTGGAGCCTGTACAGGGTAATGCAGATAATGTGTGAGGGTGTTGGTAATCTGTAACCCTTGCATATCTAAACTATATGACACAATGGTTGGTCATTCATGTTTGTTGGCTTCACGATGCCCATCATGTTAGGTTGTCATGCCATGCCTTGCGTTACAGTATGGAGCGCCCTGACTAATGGTGTATCATTATTTAAGGGCGTTGTCATATGTATGTAATACTGAGATTAAATCCATTATGACGTACTAGCATAATGGTTAGTCATATATAGGGGTAACTATTGAACACTCGTTGAATGACGATTTCAAGTCGATGAGTAAGTATAGATCGTCGCAAGTCGACATGTGACACTGAGAGTATATCTTTTCAGAAAATGACTGGCTGATGTGTTATCTAAGTATGTGCCGTCAGGTCGAGGTGAAATATTAAGCATAGGTCATTTTGGATCGTGTCAGTCTAACTTGTGATCACGAGTGTAGGTCATTTTGGACCGTGTTAGTTCGGCGTGTGGTCAAAAATGTAGATCTTTTCGGGAAAAGTCATGTTATTCCTTCCGTATTACAAGGCATTACTGGCCGTGACAATATGTGTGGAGCATCGTTAGCCCATGTCGAGGAATGTATGGCGTTGTCAACTAATATCAACGAATGCTTGGCGTTGTTAGCCCATGTTGAGGCATCACTAGCCGTGTTAACGTATGCATGCCGTTGTTTGCCAAGTTTGAGTCGTAGATAGTCGTGTCAACGCAATTGGAACATCTTTGTTCTACGTCGGTGTATCGGAGGTTGTCGCTAACCCGTGTTGTGGTATGTAGGGCATTGCCAGCTCATGTCAACTTGTGTGGGGCATTGTTGGCCTGTCTCAATGTAAAAGAGCATCATTAGCTTATGTCAGGGTGTGCGAGGCGTCATTAACCCATGTTAATCCATGTAAGGCGTTGTCAGCCCATGAACGTAAATATGGGGTGTCGCGGGCCTGCGTAAATGTATGTGGGGCGTCGTAGGGCATTACTAACTTGTGTCAGGGTATGTGGGGTGTTATCAGCCCATGCTAATGCATTGTAGGACGTCACTAACCTGTGTCGGGGTATATGGGACGTTGTTAGCCAATGCTAATGTATTGTAGAGCGTCACTAACTCGTGTCGGGGTATATGGGACGTTGTCAGCGAATGCTAATGTATCGTAGGGCGTCGTCGCCCATGCTAATTTATCGTAGGGCGTTATTAACCCGTGTCGGGGTTTGTGGGACTTTGTCGGCCCATGCTAATGTATTGTAAGATGTCACTAACCCCGTGTCGGGGTATGTGGGACGTTGTTGGCCCATGCTAATGTATCGTAGGACGTCACTAACCCGTGTCGGGGTATGTGGGACGTTGTAGGCCCATGCTAATGTATCGTAGGGCTTCACTAACCCGTGTCGGGGTACGTGGGATGTCAAATTTGCCATCGGTTGGTGTTTAACTTAGGCATAAATATTCTTCTGATATGTGTGAATAAAGAGTATAACATTGTCTTGGTATAGATCTATGGCTAAAGCATGACATGGTGCCTTAGAGGGCCGTACTGTCTTTGCAAGTATGTCGCATGGATATAATTGTAATTGAGTAAATACCTAAGTCGTTAGATAGCCTAATATTTGAATAGAAATGATTTATGTAGTAAAGTAAGGATTAACAAATTAATACAAGGAATTTGCATAAAGAAATAAATTGTATTGTCTTTAGGACAATTCAGACACATTTGGACCATATAGCGTAGAGCGTTGGTCACTTATAGGGCTATATTTGTAATTCGCATTATCATGCCTTGCCTATAATGTTAATAAGTATGGAAGAATTCGAAAGGAATATATAAAAGATGGTCTAGATGTCACCTACCTCATAACGTTTTCGGTTTCTGCAACCACGTCGTCGGGGTGGAGTACCACATCGACCACATCAGGAACCGCGTTATGAGGTACCCTGATTTCTGGGTTCTGCAACCACGTCGTCGGTGTAATAGGTAGGAACGCACAAGAGGGGGTGAATTGTGCTTCTAAAATTTAACTTCAAAGTCAATACAGTTTATACTGGTTCAGCCCAAACTTGGCCTACTTCCAGTTCTCCAACCTTCAATTGGGTTCCACTAATATCTCAAGATTAAATTAGGCTCTTGACAGCCTTTACAAGTGACAACAAGAACTTCTCTCTTTACTGATCACTCCCCCTTACACTTTATAAGTTAACACCCTACTCTTAAGATCCCACTATCTTAAGAGTAATTCTCACTTGATAATGAATGCAGAAATAGATTATTCACTCTATTGAACAGATTGTATTACACATTTAAGAATATTAGAACAGTAAGCTTTCTGAGTATTGAATGCAGTAGATACAGATAATCAATGTGGCAATCAATTTCTGTACCTAACTTCTTCACTGAAGTATTTATAGTCTCTTCTATAAATTTATCTGTTGAAGATATAGCCGTTGTATAAGTTCAGAGAGTTGGATAATCTGGTGTGGAGTCTTGAAGATGTATTCTGTGATGCATTTACTCCATTGTACTTGTCTTTGCTTTAGCTCATCTCTCTTCATTAGTCGCTGGAGGTGGTAGGTGAGTTCCAACGGCTCTATTGATCAGATTGCGTGCTAACGTTAACTTCCATAAGTAGGGCTGTGCAATTCTGTACTTGGAAAACTTAAAATAGCCTTAACCATTGATTTTGAATAAATCCCATTGCCACTCAGATTACAGCCTCTAATCGATCACAGGGTCTAGTGTTTGATCGATTACATATCGATTACTCATAGATTATAGTCTGCATCACTGAGTATCAGATTAGAAAATCATGCACCTAATCGATTACAGGAGAAGCCTGATCGATTAGGTATGTCTAATTGGTTACAAACATATTACATTCAAATTACATGCTTTCTCTGATCGATTACTTAATTTCCTTTAATCGATTAATGCTCTCCAATCGATTATGCTTGTAATATGATATGATCGATTAAGGCTCTCTGATCGATTAGGCAAATATTCTTTAATCAATTACGGATCTCTGATCGGTTAGGCTAAAGACTCTTGATCGATTACATGACTCTAATCGATTACTCTGATTCCTCCTAATCGATTATATAGCACTAATCAATTGGGCTAAGATTCTCTCATCGATTACAAGACCCTCTGATCGATTAGGCGACCATATTCTTAACTTCTAATATGAACTCTAATTGATTAAGCTCATAATTCTTTGTCTTGTAATCTATCCCTAATTGATTATGCAGCACTTAGGATTTTATCAGATTATCTCTAAGTTGATTCTTTATATCCAACCTATCTTCATGCCTAAGTTATGTTTAGTTATCATCAAAACATATTATTCTAACAGTCGGGGTGGAGTACCACGTCGTCGGGGTGACACGTTGTCGGGGCGGAGTACCACGTCGTCAGGGTGACACATCTAGAACCGCGTCATGAGGTACGGTGATTTTTGTTTCTGCAACCACGTCGTCAGGGTGGAGTACCACGTCGACCACGTCTAGAACTGCATCATGCAGTACCCTGACTTCTGGTTTCTGCAACCAAGTCATCGGGGTGGAGTACCACGTCGTCGAGGTGACACGTCAGGAACTGTGTCATGAGGTACCCTGATTTTTGGAGCCATGTCTTCGGGCGATCCGAGTCTTGGTAGTTTAGATGAAGGATGAGAGCTAATGGCCTTTTTTTATAGAAATTGGTTGTTGGAGTACCCACGGTCGGCGCCAAAATGTTGATGCTAAAATTCGGTAAAGCAATAAAAAGGCAGAGGTTTTATTGATAGTGTGAAAGTGGGTCTTCAACAATCGTGGTGTGGATTACAACGACCAATAGATGGTACATATAGTAATGAAGATTACAAGGTATTTGATATAAATACAAAGAAAAGTGTACAGTAGAGAGGGAGAAGTAGGGAGAATTGTATGATAAGTACAAATAATGGTGTAGCAGGTACCCCGTCATGTGTAGCAAGTACCCCGTCATGTGTGGCAAGTACCCCGTCCAGGACTCTTGAGTGTACTGAGCACTGAGTCGCTGCTGGAGAAGTCTCTCCCCCTCTTTGTCTTGGCCTTTCCCCTTTTATAGGCAGGTAGGGTGGCTATGAAAGGTGGTTCCACATTCGTAGGGAGAGGAGGAAGTGGTTTCTATTATTGTGGATCATGGGATTTGACTGACCTAGCACAGTTATTGATTGAAGTGATAGGGAATTGACTGTTAGATTGGGTCAGCCTGACTATTGGACTGGTTCAGCCGGCTGTTGGACTGGGTCAGCCTGACTATTGGACTGGGTCAGCCCGACTGATGGACTGGGTTGGACTGGGTCATCCCGACTATTGCACTGGGTCAGCCCGACCGTTGGACTAGGTCAACCTTAATGGGTCCGCCCATGAGTGAACTTGCATTGGGCTAAAAGAGTATATTTTTGCCTTTATGGGTTAATCTACAAGTGGGCCCAAGGGATATATTTTTGTCCTAACAAGGTGTTGCAGGAAATAATTTTCTACATGCTTTTCAGCATCTCCTCATCCTACTGCATCTTCGATTTCTCACAGGAAAAGTAAGGGTTTGTGTTTGAGGTTGCCATCAAACTTTGCAACAAAGCGTAGCAAATGCGACAGATTTCTTCAAATTTCTCATTCATGGGTAGTTTATCCCTCAGTTCCTTCTGCTATTTCTCAGAAAAGAAGATGATTGACAGATTGGGGTGAAGATGATTTCTCGGTGAAGAAGAAGAAATCAAAGAAGATCTTTCAACAAGAATTTTGAAGAATAGCCAGCACCTCCTTCAAGATTGATGGAAGTCGAACTCTGTCTTTGATTCGTGAGAAGAAAAGAGCAAGGTAGAGTGGTTGGGATACAGCAGAACTCTTCGGACAGAGGAAGAAGATGAAGAAGATAGTTCAGAGCAAGTTTTTGTTGAGGAACAGGTATGTGTTTAATGTTTCTGAAATATATGATGGGGATTTGATTTTTTGTCATGTGCTTGGCATTTGGAACAAGACTGTGTTGAGGAACGATTGGAGGCCAATCAACAATTAAAACACAAGAAATTTCAGGATGATGATTATGGAGAAATAAATTGGGAGAAGGATAATATTGATAATATTTTCGATTTAGATAGTGCTCCCAATTCCCAGTCAACAAAGATCAATATTCTTTTCTTTGTTATGTCTTATGTTTGGATGGTTTTGTCTATTACATGGAATCTGACAAAGAAGCCCAATTGGGATCCTTGGCCAATCTGAATCCATTGTTACAATTATTTGATAGTTTAGTGAATTGGAAGTACTACTTCACCTTGAAGGATAAGGATATCTCCCCTGTTTGGTTCTCTGGTTATTTAGTTATATTAAGATCTTTCATGGTTGCTTGTGGTATCTTAGTTACAAATAAGGATAAAGGATTAAAAGGAGTTCCTATTCAAGGATATCACATTGTCTTCTACACTGATGATTTTAGGATGAGTCCTATTCTCCCTTTTTAATCAGATCAGGCTTTACTACTGACGAGTGCCATTAGCCACCATCTGAAGGACCAACGTCAAGGCACTGTTACTGTTACTATTAGAAATATAATGCATGTTTTTGCATTATGGAGGAATCATCGTGGGGAAGATATGTCATGGCTTGGCATGGTCTCTTATGTCCTTTGTCCACGGTATAGTTGTGGGTATGTAATGGTGAGAGTAGTTCCTAAGGGAGGCTTCATTAAGCATGTGAAAGGGGAATTAAAAGGGTGTAACCAACTTCTTCTGGATTTACATGAGTCATCATTGGATTACTTTGGTTATAGTTGTAGTACTATATGGCGATCTAGCCGAACTGGTTGGGTGATATGAGTTTTTGTGCTTCTTGGAGTTGGTGCCGACATCATACTTTTCCAGCCTGGTTACTTATCATGACTGCACCTATGTTGTTCGAAGTATATTGTTGTATCCTTGTCTTTCTCAACATGATAGTAATTATGTGTTATTTCTTTGTTTTGCTAGTTTTTGTTGGTATTTATGGGATATGTACAAATTGCTATTGGAATGGTGTGGTTAAGTTATTATGTGGTTTGTAATTATAATTATGTACTTATCTTTTTTAATTAATGAGATTGCCATTTTCATAAAAAAAAGAGTTTATTTAAGCACTTTTAGGCTACCAAAAGTGGCTCCAAACACACCGTTAAGTAAAGGAAAGTAAGGGAAGATCACCTACCCTTCATTCCCTACTAAATTTTTCTTAGTATTATCAAAAGACTTCCTGTGAAATCCTTAATCCAATTTCAATGCATATGCAAAGATTGAAAAAATCTCATCAAAACCCCTTACTTTTCCTCACATGGTGGTTCAACCGAGCATTGGGTTATTGGATCGTGGCAGCATGCAAGTTGTTGAAATTCAAAAGCCACCTTTAACCGATTCATCCTTTCAAAATCATGGGTTCCAACAATGGCTTAGTTTGTGTTAAAGTGGCAAATAGAATGACTTTTATTTTCTTCATTGGCCAAGGAATAATGTATAAGCCCCCCCCCAAAAAAAAACTTTTATTATGGAATCCAGTGGCTAGAAAATTTAAAAAAGTTACCAGAATTTATGTTTAGGATTTTGGTGCAGTTCTATTAACAATGATTACAAGATAGTAAGGAGTTATGTTAATCAGTAATGTTTTGCCGTTAATCTAGTGGAAGTTTATTCATTAAACTCTGGGTCGTGAAAGGCAGTAAAATTTAAAACCATAAAGGGCACAATCATTAGTAAATGGAGAAATGTCACTATTAATGGTGTTATGTTTTGCTTTCGTGGAGAGCTCAGTCTTGATGGTGATTATAGAGATCTACACAAAAACCCGGTGGCCCAATCTAGAGCCTACCCGATCTGAGGTCAAATCAATTCAGGGACCAACTGGCCTGAAACCAGAACAATCAAAACGAGACCAAACCTGACCACTGATAGGACACGACAAGGGCATAGGCTTTAGAACTATTGGCCCGATCCGGCCTGGAAATATTATTATTTTTAATTAAAATAATAATATATTTTAATTAGTTAATACTTAATATTTTCTAATTACTACACCATATGATATTATAATTTCATTATTTTTTTCTTTTCCCTAATCTTTTATTTCAATGAGACATGAGACAAGAGGGAAGAGACAAAGACCAAGGACCAATAGATGGTTTTTTTCCTACAAGATCAAAAGGTAAGGACTAACAAGCCATGTCTTTCCTGGTTTTAGTCCCGAGCTAAATAGAACCGGGCCGAGCTTCGGGGCAAAAAAGCCAGCCTGGAGATTTTTAGGACAGGACTTGAGGCATATACCTAGCGCTCGGTCCCGACCCAATCTCACTGTTACTAATGAGTCTAAGATTTTAAGAGGTATCTTATTAAATTTAATGTGGCCCAAGCAATGACATTGGTATTTATAATTATATGGAAAACCTTGTATTTGGCAACGACAATGATAAATATCCTTGATCACAAGTTTTACTTTGTGTTTGAACACTTTTGATAGAAATAATTTCTTAATAACTTCTCATTTAGTATCCATAATTGTTGAGACCTTTCGGCTAAATCATGCAGAATAATTAGTATAGGTACAAAACTACCAAATATTGCTAGCCCTATATTTTCCACCTACTTCTACCATAGAAAATGCCTATAGTGGCACTTTTTTTGTTAAGACCCGCTATAATCATAAGCCAAATGACTTATCGCGGTGCTTATTAAGCGCCGTTATAGGTATTAATAAATAATCGCCGCTATACGCAACCTATAGTGGTGCTTATAATTACAAAGCGCTGCGATAAACCATTTAATATTTTAAAAAAATTAAACCAAAGGCCTAAATCAGCGCTTTTGATGTATAAGCGCCGCTATAAGTTGCCTATCCTGCCATTTAAATTTAAAAAATTAAATGTGGAGCCTATAGTGGCGCTTATAAATAAAAAGTGCCATTATAGGTACCTATAGCGGCACTTATTTTTAAAAGTGCCCTTATAGGTTTTATTTTTTGAAAAATAAATTATTTTTTTTCACACCCACTTGCATCAATGCTAAAATACCAGCAACTCTATACAATTTCAGGAGATCCATATACACCAATAACTCATCCAAAGAACAATGTACATACATTTCCGGTACATATATGCCCCAAAAAGCCATATATCCGGATCAAATACATTTAAAACAAACATACTAATTAACTAACTATTATATATGTTGATGCTAAAAACAGGAATAAAGTATTTTAGTGCAAAGTATAGGATTTTATTGATAATATGGGTCACTGGCAACGGTGGATACAAGAGTTTTTGGACTAAATTAAATACAACAAGCTGAAATAGAACCAGAGTTCGCAATGAAGTGAGCCAAGAGAGTGTTTTGATTGGTCGATCTGTTCTCCCTGAGCTCATGTGTGTCTCTGACGTTGCTCCAGCTCGTTATATGTGCTCCAGGAGGCTTGTTAGCCCCCGAAAATGTTGGCGACTATTGTGGGTTGGTGGACGTTGGAGGGCGACTATCTAGGTCAGTTAGCAACTTCCTCCGAGTTGTCCGGGATGTGGCGTCGTGCTATGTCAACCATTTTGAATTTGAATCCATGCGGTCAGCCGTGAACTCTGAGTTGATGCGTTTTGGAGTTACTGGGCTTGCTGTCTTGTTGGCAGGCCCAAAGAGCGAAATATGGCCCAACATTAAGTCCCCCACTTCACGATGTCAACGTCCGTTTGCATTGGGAAGTAGCGGTTACAGTGATCCGACGGCTGAAATTGCTCTTGACGGTTTGCCTGCCTATTTCCCTCCACGTCGAACGGCTGTGATCCTTCTTTGAGGGTACGGAGTCATCCAACGGCGTCGTCAGGCTGGATTTAAATGGAAAAAAACTGAATTGCTTCCACCTTTTCGTTCCTTCTGTAAATTTCCCCCAATTTCCTTCATTACTTCTCGCGGTTAGGGCTTCGCAATCTTTCCAGGTACATCTTGGATTTTTGCTTTCGGTCGTCTTTTTGGCTTTCCATCTGTGTTACTACTTTTTCCTGTCTATTCCAAATGTCTGATTTGAGTTCAAACCCTTCCTATGTCGGGCACCCTTCTGACGAAGAGAGTTCACCCAACTCCCACACGTCTCGTCCTTCTGTTGATGAGACCATGGTGGAAGAGGAAGCAACCCCCTCTGTTAGCCCCGCTTTAAAGAAGAGGGAAAGAATTGCCCCTTCGCCCAGGAGGAGGATTTATAGCCGTTTGAGGTATTGTCGGCCTTCCTTCAAACCCTCGGCCTCTAAAGCCCTAGTTGTCGTCTCTGATGATGAAGGTGGCGAGGAGGCACGATCTGTGGGCGACGATGTAGGTCCGGAGATGGCCGTCGTCCCAGTGGATGAGGCTGGCAGCCCTGCCGAGGATTTGGGGATTCATTCTTTAACCAGAAGATCGAGGATCATGGGTGCAAGTCACCCTCCTTCCCTTAAGCCTAAGGAAGTTGAATCACTGCCCCACCTTCATTGTTTTGACCCGTCGGTTGAGTATAGGTTGCCTGAGAGGTCTGAGCGTCTTGATTCTTATTTCGACAGTACTATCGCACTTAGTGTGGAAGCCTTTCGTTTCATTTCTCCTTTCCCTCTACCCAGGGTAATTTTAGAGATATGTCTTTATTATGACCTGTCCCTTTCCCAGCTTATGCCTCACGTCTGGAGGTTGGCTGCTGCTGTCGGGGTGTTCAACTGTGAGTTTAACACTACTTTAGACATGTTTGACCTTTGTGAAACATACAAGTTGGTGAGGAGTAGGCCTGGGTGTTATACATTGCCCATCGTCGTACGGGTAGCGCTGCTTGGTTGGCAGAAAGGCTACCCAACAACCGCCAGTGGGACGTCAGGTTCATCATGGTTCCTATTGCCCGTCTGGAATATCCGGGTGTCTCCCTTCGTAGGGAATGGCGAGAACTCAGTAAGACGTCCATCCCTGTGCTTTTGTCAAAAAGTTTGTGAATGGCTGACCTGATACCCTGGTTTTTGCAGGTGAGGACGAACTTCTGGTTCCTCCACTTATCAACCGTACCACCTCAGAGAGGATTAAGAAGATTCTTGAACTTCCAGACGACGCTCGTGTCTTTGCCAACATCATGTCAAGTAAGCTTTCCTTGAGGTCTAACTTTGTCATGTCTTCTACGTCGGTCTCACATTGAGCCTATTTCAGGGAAATCGGATGCGACCTGTGCCTCAAAAATGAGCCCCGACGAAGTGGCAGAGGCCCTCAAACGCGTCGCCGCTAAGAGGAATTTGTCCCGGGCTGCTTTTGACGCTCAGCAGCAGGCGGCTTTGGCCCGTGATTCTCCTGGCGCTGTGAGCAGGACGCCCCAGAGTGGTCCCGCTGTCGGGGTGGTGATCAGGAGCCCGTCTGTTCCTTCCGTCGCCTCCAAGGGCGTCAAGAGGCCGTCATCGGGCAAGGGTAAAGGCATCGCTCTTGATGAGCCATTAAGCAAAAAGAAGAAGACGGAGTTGTTCTTGCCGTCTGAGGGCGACGGGGTCATGCTGTCTTTTCCTGCGGGTGCTTCGGCATCCAACTCGAAGGATTTCAAACTGGCCAACCCTGTTTTGTCGCAGCTGCCGTTGCCAATTGACAAGGCATATTTTGAATCTCTGGGACCGAATGGTGAAACAGAAAAGACTGTCCGCTATGCTTTTTGGGTAAGCCTTCTCTATTTAACATATTGTTTTTGGCGCATTTAACCTTATTTTTCCGTTCACTAGGTGTTGGAGTCTGTTAGACATCAAGCACTGTTGAGGGAGGCACAAAAGGACGCCCTGGACAAGGAGGAATCCGAGCTGGAGGCCTCTGAAAGGGAGAGGGGCCGAATTAAAGAGGCCCTTAAGAAGAGCAATGAGGAGCGGAAGATGGCGTACCAGACTTGGCAGGCTGAGTTGAAGGGGAAGGGGAGAGAAATCGTCGCCCTTCAGGAGGAGGTTGATGCCAAGACAGGGACGATCCAGGGGCTCCAAGCCGAAGTGGTAGATGAAGAAGAGAGGATTACCGAGCAGCAAGACAAGCTTGATCTGGGCATTGCCGATGTGCACCTGAAGGCCCGTCGCGATCTGATGAAAGAATATTTGGACGGGCAACATGTGTTGTGGAAACCTCAGGAGATCATCGCCCAGTATGAGGAGCTGTTTGGCGAGGTTGATCCCAGTGCCACCCCGATTACCGCTGCTCCTGCGACTTCGGAGGTTGACGGGCCCATGGGCGACGAGGAGGACCAACATACAATTGCCCAGATGGTGGAAGGGGCAGTGATTCTTGCTACACAGGATGCGGTCTGGCCGAGACAGGAAACGGAGCAGGACCGAGTGCAAGACCAAGATGAGGTCCAGGGTCAGGAGCGGCCCGCTGGCCCAAGCGTTCAAGGTTAGGAGCATCCTGCCGGTCCGAGCGTCCAAGGTCAGGAGCAGCTTGCCGGCCCAAGTGATCTCGCCCCTCAGCCTTAGGGGCTTAGTTTTAAATTTATTGCCCTTTTGTTCTGGACTTTTTATGATTGGCGGAATGTAATTTGATGGCCATAAGGTCAGTGTGCCTTATTGACAATCTTGTTTCCTTTATATGCTAGTTTTATCACACGATGTGTGTTTGTACCTTTACGTGTGTTGGTTGCACCTGTTTGATTTTCGGGATCGTTGTAGCTGTCCGTCGTAGTAGACTCTAGCGTCGATCATTCCTGTTAATGAGTTAACATGCCATTAAACCGAGTGTTGTTCTGGTCAAGGCATTTATATTTAAGGTATTGGTGGCGATTACCTTTTTCGGGCTTGCTTTGGTCCCCTTTAGCGTGGTAGCTTAGCAGGGGACCGCACCAAAGCGGTGCTGCCAGATCACGTCTTAGGGTAGCCACGAGTTGCGTAATGACTTAGGCGTCCTGTTTCATGGTTAGAAGTTCCGCAAGTATATGTAGGACAAGACATGTATCCTTATCAAAGGGGATGTGTGGCGTCAGTAGCCGTTTGCCACACCTGGTATAGTGCTTTTGGGGCGACTAACCGAATATGGTATCGGGCTTGGCTCATCCTTCGCCACCCCCTTAGTCAGTATCTGTTCAATAGGGAAAAGGTAATTGAAATTGGATTAGATAATGTACCTTTTCAAGTGGATGGCGTTCCAGCTTCTTTTGAGGGGTTTTCCATGTATGTCGACCAGCTGATAGGCGCCTGGCCCTGTGATATTGGTGACTTTATATGGACCCTCGTACGTCGGGCTCAACTTTTCATCCTTGCTTTCAGGGGTATTTGGAAACACCTTGCGCAGCACCCAGTCCCCCACCTGGAAATGTCGCTCTTTGACGTTTTTGCTCCAAAATTTGGTCACCCTACTCTGATAGGCAGCAATTCTGATAAGGGCTTGCTCTCGTTGCTCATCGAGTAGGTCCAATTGACGGGCTAGCTCTTGATCGTTCGTCTCTTCCCTAGTCCACTGGTAGCGTAATGAGGGTACCCCAACTTCCACCGGGATCATAGCCTCTGAGTCATAGACAAGTGAAAACGGGGTTTCCCCGGTCGCCGTCCTTGATGTGGTCCGGTAAGCCCATAATACTGCAGGGACACCAGCCACCTTATCGCGGTATAACTTCATCCGGTGGTCCTTGGCCTAGTAAACACCTTCTGTTTGCTTGGACACCAGCTGGGAATCGCTTCGCACGTCAATACACTGTACGCCCATGTCAAGGGCCAGTTTCAGTCCTGCTATAAGTGCCTCGTATTCTGCCTCGTTATTGGTCGCCTTGAACCCGCAACGGATGGCTTGCTCAATTAAGTCGCCCTTAGGGGTCTGAAATCTGAGGCCAAGCCCTGTCCCTTTTGAATGGGTTGACCCGTTGACATGCAGTATCCACGTAGACGGAGGGACCTGACGACTGAAACACAAGACTTCTTTGTCAGCGCTTACCTGTAGGTTGGGGCTGAAGTCAGCCAGGGCCTGTGATTTGATGGCTGTCCTCGGCAGATAAGTGATGTCGAATTCGCTAAGTTCCACGGCCCACTTGACTAGCCTGCCTGAGAGATCGGGCTTGTGAAGCACATTCCTCAATGGGTAGGTAGTAACGACCGCGATCGGGTGGCATTGGAAGTAGGGCCTTAACTTTTTCGATGCTGAAACCAGGGATAGTGCGAGTCGCTCCATTGTTGAGTATCTGGTTTCTGCATCTAACAACGCCTTACTCACATAGTAGACGGGGTATTGCTTCCCTTTGTCTTCCCTGATCAAGACTGCACTGACAGCGTTAGAAGCAACAGCTAAGTACAAATATAGTGTTTCACCTGGTTTAGGTTTAGAAAGCAATGGTGAGCTGATGAGATACTGTTTTAATTACTGCAGGGCTTGTTCTGCACGGTCGTCCCACTTGAACTCCTTACTTTTGCGGAGGGCGTCGAAGAACGGTTGGCACTTCTCAGACGATCGGGAGATGAACCTTGTCAGGGCCGCCACTCTCCCTGTCAGGCGCTGAACGTCCTTTACGCAGCGGGGGGATGGCATGTCAACTATCACCTTGATTTGAGCTGGATTCGCTTCAATTCCTCTACTGGAGACCAAGTATCCGAGGAACTTTCCAGACTGGACACCGAAAGAGCATTTGTCCGGGTTAAGCTTCATGTTGAACTTCCTGAGCAAGTCAAACGCTTGCTGCAAGTGGTCGGGGTGATCCTCCGCTTTCAAGGATTTCACCAGCATGTCATCAATGTATACTTCCATGGTTTTGCCCAAGTGTTGAGCAAACATCCGGTTCACCAGCCTCTGGTATGTTGCACCTGCATTTTTAAGTCCAAAAGGCATTACCTTATAGTAGTAAGTCCCCCTGTCCGTTATGAATGATGTTTTTTCTTGGTCGTCGGGGTGCATCAGAATCTGGTTGTATCCGGAGCTGGCGCAGCCTGTCACTGTTCACCACCTGCATTCTGGTTATTTTTACCTTTGAGGAGGGACTTCAGGTACCCCTGCTTCAACAGCTCTGCTACCTCTTTCCTCAGGGAAATGCATTCAGATGTGAAATGTCCGTGATCGCCATGGAAATCGCACCATTTGTCGGGGTCACGCTTGTCTGCGGGCTTCTTTATCTTGGCTGGCCACTTGACGGTGTCGCCCATCCGGTGTAGAGCGTTAACAAGTTCGATCGGGGTGACCGAAAAGTTGTGCTCCTCCAACTTCGGGGGCGGTCGCTTGTTGGTGTCTTCCTGGGAGTTTTGGCCTTTGGACCTGTTTTGGTTACCTGTAGGATACGGTTCAGCTCGCCAATTCTTACCCTTTGGTCTATGACTGCGCCTGTCAGTAGAGTTATTGTCAGCCTTTTGTTGCTGTTGCTGGGTAAGGAATTGTCGCCGATAGTTGCCGTCGTCTTCTTCCCAACGGATCTGGGCCCAGCCTCTTGACTGAACTTTGGACCACGTCAACACCTGGTGCTTCGTCAGTTCCTTATACAGATCCGAATCTGGTAACAGGCACCTTCTGAATGCTTGGACGGCGACGGTCGGGTCACATTCGGGGATGCTTACCATCTCCTTGGTGAATCTGGTCATGATCTGCCGAGTGCTTTCGTCAGGCCGTTGCAGGATTCTATAAAGGTCGTCTGACATCTTTCGCAGGTTCCTGCTACTGGCAAACTGCTGCACGAACAATTCTGTCAGATGAAAAAACGAATTGATACTACATGGGGTTATGTTGGTCCACCAGGTCAGGGCTGGCCCGACCAGGCTGATCCCAAAGCCGCGACACATGCATGCTTCCCTTTTGTCCGAAGGGACGACTGCGGCCATCATGATCTGTCGGTACTGTGCCATATGTTCATCAGGGTCGGTGGTCCCGTCATATTTGGGCAACGTCGGGTAAGTGAACTGTTCTGGCATGTTGATCTCAGCGATCGACCTGATAAACGAGGAATCAGAGAAGCTGCCAAGGCGGGTAGGGACAATAGGTTGGGCGATCCCGGGGACCTGGAGCATGGCCTTTTGGAGTTCCTTCAACTCTTTGCGCAATTGTGCTGTTTCAGTCAGCTTTATGCTCCGAGGGTGCTCAGCGTCCTTATCGGGGAGACGATCTCCGTTCTGCGATGGCATCGGCCCAGTGACAGGTGCTCCATTGGCGTCTGACAAATCCTTATATTTGTATTTTTTATATGTTTAAATTGAGGTTTCTAACATGAATAAGATGCAAATTTGGTCCAATTGTGCTTATTTAATATCTTAGACTCTTGGATAATATTAGTATGAGATTAGGATTAATTGGCCATAATTGTAGATTAATTTATAGGGCTATTTGATCCTTTTTCATGTCATATTCACTTATAGGGTCGCTCAAGGACCAAAGGAATGGATTCCAGATGAAGAAGGACACTTGAAAAAGGGAGAAATTCAGGCTAGAAGCTGAAATTTCAAGAGAAAAAGGGAAAATACAAGTTTCTGGATGAATTGTGGAAATTACGAAAAGGACCTCGAAATTCCCAAATTACAGAAAAGGACCATGAAATTCCAAATTACGGAAAAGGGCCTCGAAATTTCCAAATTACAGAAAAGTCCTGCCCAACACCACCTACCACCCACTCAACAACCCCACTATCATTTATTTTATTCTCCACCTACCATCCACTCAACAACCCCACTATCATTTATTTTATTCTCCACCTACCATCCACTCAACAACCCCACCATCATTTGTCTTCCATCACTCACTATATATATCATCTTTACCACCACCAAGCAACACACCTCTTCTTTATCCTCCTCTCTCTCTCAACTCTCTCATTCCACCTCCATCTCTCTTCCATTTCTCCTTCCTCCACTCCATGTCTACTATTTTCTTCCACCTTGGTGTTGTTCTTCCCGTGGAGAGTAGCAGCTAGGCTCCACCATTCTTGATGATGGGAGCCAAGGGATGAGTTTGAAGCTTCAAAGGGGAGTTTTAGTTCTAATCCTTCTTCCTCTTGTTGTATTTATGCTTTTCTAGGGTTCTAGGAGTATATTTATGACATTTGGTTGTGTTCTTCATTTCTACATGTTGTATAAGGGTTGGAAACTATTTTATGTTGTTTCTTTCTTGTTGAATGCTTAACATTGTGCTACTTTAACTTTGAGTTTGATGAAATTTATGGGTTCATGATTTTGTTATTCTCTTTGTGAATATCTTGTACTAATTCAAGGTGGCTTGGTTAGTGGATAAAAAATTGTTAAGTGGTTTTGCATGAATGAAATGGCATATGAATTAATTAATTGTGTTTAGACATTGGGTAATCACTCTTTTCAACCTTAATCTTTGTTTGGGTGGCCATCAATGAGTTAGGGTTAATTGAGAAATTAAGTGCAATTGTGGGGTGGCCCAAATTGTGGATTATAAGTCTTGTATAATTAATTGGTTCTTGAATTTGTCAAATTGCATGAGTGGCATTGGATTTCAATCCTAGAGTCTTAATTTATTATGTGGGGTTCCAATAATCGATTAAAAGCTAGGATTAATTAAGTGGCAACTCGGGGTCCCGGTTGTTGGATTACGAGCCCCTTACGATTAGCAAATTCATATTGATTTTGAGCTTAATCAACTTAGGTTAAATTAAGTAATGTACGGGGTTCCGGCATTAATTAAGTTAACCTAAGCCTAGCCTAGAGGGGTCCCTCTAGGGTTCTTTTGAAAATCAACAAATAACTCCCTAAATATCTTTTGAAGCAATGAATCCCAAGGTTTCCATTTATCAAGAATGATTCCATTTCCTTTCCCCTCCAAATCTCACTTTTATCTTATTTTTGTTTTACTTTTGAATATATCACACTTTTTTCATCTATTCTATCCAAAAACCAAATACAATATTTTTACCCGCTTTTGTTAGTTTGCATCTTAGCTACTAGGTCATCTTTTGCGTTTAGGCTCCTCAAGCGAACGACACTCGGGGGTTAGCTTCCACTATCCCCTTGGTTCTTATTTTCTTGAAGGGCAGACCCAAGGGCGCGCTACACACACACACACTCAAAAGTGGTGCTCTTCAGCGTCGCCAACAGTACCTGCATTAACAGCCACGGCGTCAGGGCCAGTATCAGTGACTTGCATACCTGCGTTCCTAGTAGGAACCGGATTATTAGGGTCATCAAAGGAGGGCATGGTTGGGATGCTCGATGTCTCGAACGATTGTGACTAGTTCGGGCGATTGACCGAGAATTCAGTGAGCTGGGATTGGAGCCCTTGGTTCTCCAATTCCAGCCGCTTCAACGTCGTGGCCTGTGTCTTGACGACCTCTTCCTGAATTTTCAGCAGCTGTGATTGTTCTTCTGTAAGCTTCTCCTGACGGGACATCCTTTCAGATTGTTCGGTCAGCACTTCCAGGATCCGAGCAAATTACTCAGCAGAATTTGGGAGATCAGAGGAGGATGACATGACTGCCAAGAATAGTGATCTTGGTGGCTTTTAAAAGGTTGTTGCCGGAGTCCCCACGGTCGGCGCCAAAATGTTGATGCTAAAAACTGGAATAAAGTATTTTAGTGCAAAGTATAGGATTTTATTGATAATATGGGTCACTGGCAACGGTGGATACAAGAGTTTTTGGACTAAATTAAATACAACAAGCTGAAATAGAACCAATGGAAGATGCCGATGGAGGAGAAGGAGAAGGAGAAGGAGAAGAAGATGACAATGGATGCTAACAATGGAAGAGAAGGGGAAAATGAACCAATGTGAGGAAGAAGACGAACTTGGAGACTCTTCTCCGTCGCCGCCGTAATGGCTGCCATCTTCTTGGAAATAAGCCTGGGTAGAGTTTGAAGAAATCGCGCTTGGACGGTGGCCGGAAAGCTCACCGGTGATGGTTGGTGGGGGGAAGAAGGAGATGGTTTCGGATGAGTTCAGTAGGTAGGAGGGTAGTCATGGAAATGAGCACATGGAATTGTGAAATCTAAACAATTTTGATGGAAGCCATATCATGGAATTAAGCCCATATGGAATCCACATTGGAGTCAATTCTAAACCCTCAGAATCATACCAAACAGCCTATGCACATGGTGTCCATTTCCATTTCCATTTCTAAGTCTCAATTTCCATCATACCAAACGAGGCCTTAGATGTAGGAAACGGGTCGATCTGGCCCTATCATTAAGTTGCCACTGATGGGCTTGGGCCTGAAATGGCATAGCTAATAAATTCCATTTTTCTAAAACATAGCTAATTGTCAAATAGGCCCTCAAACTTATTAGCTTTGGGTACGCTAGCAGGTTTGGGCCCTTTTGATGAAATTCCATTATTTTCTTAATTATTTCCAAATAAATAAAAATGAAACAATATATTTTCTAATCCAAACCAAAGGCCTTAAAATTTCTCATCTCTCAAATAATTGGGAGATTTCCAACCTCAGGATATTAGTGTCCGCACTTTCAACTAAAGAAAATAGTCACTAATTCAAAACAAAAATATAAGCAAATTTGAGTCAAACTACAATTCAAAATTTCAAAACTAAATCAAATAAAAATCCTTCTTCACATCTGTTCATTCATACAATATGTCAAGCTCAGAAAATAATGTAAGTTTCAACAAACACTAAACATAGGTATATAGTGTCTACATTCCATGTCCTGACCTAACGTATCCAAATTTTTTTATAGAAAAAGAATATAATTCGATCCCTCTATTACTAAACATATAATATACTCTCTCCTTCACATCTGTCGTCTGTCCATTCACACAAGAACGCCTCTTATTTCTACTATACATATAAAAGTAAGGCTGAAAGTAATAAGATATTCTTGTGTGAACCTAGTGCATCATGTCATTTTTTGTAGTCTGACTAACAATAAAAAAATTACCTCAAACATTATTTAATCTGATGTGGCACTTAAATAAGAAAAAAAATGAATTTAAAAATATGGTGTGCCCCTATAGAAATAAACTAGATTTTTTCTCCCCCGTGCGATGTACGGAAGTTAAAAATAAAAATGAAATAAACTAAATAACATAATTTTTTGAGTAACTATTTTATGATTAAAAATATTACTTGAAAATAACAAAAGTTGATTACATATGGATATAAATAATCTAAGCCATTGATTGCAATTTTTTGGATAAAAGAGAAAATATGAATTATTTTTAAAGGCTTATTGCAAAATTGTGAGTTATCAAAATACATATTTATATATTCAGTAGATATTTGAAGACAACGAAAATTGATTTTATATGAATATAAATGATCTAAATCATTGATTGCACTCATTTAAATCAAAGAGAAAATATGAATTAATTTTATATGGCTTGATTGCAAAATTGTGTGAGTTATTAAAATATATTGTAGATTTAGATATTCATTTAATTTTAATCATAAATAAATGAGATGAGAAACTATTTGAGCAGTTTTGACTATTCAAAATAAACCAATAATATTGATAATGTAATAATGATTTAAATCAGAAATAAATATGATTCAACAATTAATTGAGTATGGTTTAAATTGCAAAAGGAAAAAGATGATTTTTTTTCCTTAGAAAAGGAAAAAGTGATAGTTGACATATTTGTTATATTTTTTAGAATTTTATTTTATGTATATTTTTTAAAATATTAATGAAAATTCTAATTTACAAAAGTCCCATAAGAAATTGCACCTATGATATAAGTGTGATGTGTATTAAAATATATGTATCTATGGTCGTATGTATATATATTTATACATTTGAACTTTGTAGAATTTGTTAGATAAGAAATTATAAATTATTTTTAAAAGGCATGTTTTTAGATTTGTGTGAGTTAACAAAATGAAATATTGATCTTCCTTTAATTTTATTCATTAATGTTTGTGATTGTTCAGCAAGATAGGTAAGTATAAATTTTGAAAATATACGGTTCATATAGACAATAAAATAACAATTTAAATTGAAAATAAATGTTAGAGGACAACTTATGGGCAAGTTGGAATTTTGAAAATAAAACAATTATGTGGTTAATGCAATAATAGTATAAAATCAATATCAAACGTGTGTATAATTCATTAACAATTATGTGGTTAAATGTTAGAGGACAGCTTATGGGCAAGTTGTCTAATTTACTGACTTATTTAAACACAATAGTTATTTTGTAAATTTTAGAAGCAAAATTAATAGTGCTAATTGTAAATCATATTTATATATATGTTTTAATTGTTGCCTAAAATAGTGATTTATTTGAAGACAAAAATTTGTTTGTATATCTGAAAAGTCAAGTATTGCAGATTAAAAACAAATACATATAGATTGATTTTTTTATAAACAATATTACACTAAGAGGTATGTACGTGATAAAAGGAGAGTTAATATAGAATACCTTTTTAAAAGTATATATATATATATGTATTTAATCATTGCTTAATATTAAATAACTTACATACATTTATGTATTTAATCATTGCTCTGCCCAATTTTAAATAACTTTCAAAATTAAAAAAAAAGCATTCTCAAAAGTAGAAATATATGATAAGTAATGATTAATTGTTGGCATTGAAATTTGAAATTAAGAATAAAACCTTCCATTATTGGCATTGAAATTTGAAATTAAGAATAAAACCTTCCATTATGACTTTGATTATGTGAACATGTAGACCAATAATTGATTTAAGTAAAGATGATGTCATTGGATATATGGACCAATAAGATTGTTGCTAAGTGCTTTCAAGAAATATATAGATTAAAACTCCATTTATTTTTTGTTTATTAAAAAAATCAAGACTTTTAAGTGGATTGTCAAATTGCTATAATTGTAATATCTTACGATTATGGTTGATTTATGTATCTGTGATTGTGTATGGGTAGTAGTAGTAGTAAACATTATTTCTGTGCTTATGGATATAACTCAGCCAAAGTTAAATTTGTGTGTTGAAAAGAAGTGATTTTCTTAGATAATTTAAATATGAAAAACTATATTTTTAAAACAAATTAAAACAAGTTGTCATCATTTATCTCCCAAATAAGTCTTAGTATGTGGTATTTGAAGTTGATATTATTTTCGAATTTTAGTTTATCATTCATTTGATCATTATACTACTAGTGCCCACAATGGTGTTCAAAGCTATGATAATATTGTGGTAGCATAAAAGCGTGAGTGCTCTCCTCCCTCCTCTATATCAGTAACATATTTTTGTGGTTTACGAGGCTTGATACAAACTATTTCGTCTCCCCACATGGTGACAGGAAACCACCAAACTTCTAGAGTCGGCATCCTTCATCTGATAGTCCCCCACTCATATCCTTATTCAACACCCATAGTTCAACCTCCACATGCACTACAAAAAAATAAAGAATTTCCGACGGAATTTCCGTCGGAAAATCGACTTACCGACGGAATTTCCGTCGGTAATTTTACCGACGGAATTCCGTCTATAATTTAATAATATTATTTTATAAATAAATTATTTTTAAATTTATAAATAATTGCCTTCAATTTTGTCGTTGGAGAGATTCGAACCCGCAACCTGTTGGAGCGTGTCTGATGCCTTAACCAGTTGTCTTATGTGATAGTGACACCATTGCCACTAAATTGGATATTCTCTAATAATCTCCCAAATTCTTACTCATACTAGGAAGACCGCTGCCTTCTGTACAACGAGCATACCTTTGCTCGAGCAACAAGGCCACCAGAGTCACCAATCATCATAACAATTTTATAATTATCTTCCCTCCCGCCACCGTCCTGGGGACACAAATCGGGTTTCCCTAGTTGTTGGGTTCCAAAACATGAAAGAGTACTCATTAGTGCATCTTCAATGACTCCCTCATCAACTGTACCCAAACATACCAATTCATTACTAGAGCCAATAAAGTAAACCTCCCCTTGAGGATTCGGCAAAGGGTTATAGAGTGCGGTGGTTGGATGATAATCATGATTCTGATAGCTGAATAGAGATGCATCAAAGTCATCGAATTCTACTATCCCATTTTGAAGGAGGAGAAAAAGATATTGTTGATTCCACTTGAGCTGTTCCTTAAGAAACAATCAATTGTTGATTAAACGTCTGAATTGCTTACAAACACATTGCAACTGTAGTAGGACTCGATTAGGAGCCTAGAGAAGATGTGAATTAGGATATCTTTTGGAATGTCAGTCAAGATTTTATTTAATCCACCTTACCACTTTAAAAATATTATAAAATTGAAATAGAGAGTTAGTGAGACAGTGGGAAAAAAGACAGAAGCAATTAACATGAGTCAAGAAAATTATACATTGTACATGTATATAGACACACAAACTTGCGCATTCAGAAATAACTTGTGCAACAATTGTATAGGAAACTAAAAAATTGAATAGGAACTCAGATTTAATTTAAAGCCAAAGAAATTATTTACTTGGTAGATTTTGAACCTGGCTCTCACACCAAATTGGTATCAAACCCAACTAAATTGGTGTTAAATTCTACGAATTAGTATCAAAGCCCACTTGTTTTGATCTTACTAATTTGAGGATATTATTTTTGTCTTATAAAGATAAAACCTGGACATTTTTTATTCTTACAAAGTTATGTAAATGTAAAGATTTGATTAGCTATAAGTAATATCTCAATAATTCAGCACCAAGTTTTTTAAAAATATATTTACACGCCAAGTTTATATATATATATATGTATATATATTAAAAACTTCATTAATATAATAATTCAAAGAAGTGGGAATTGTTGTTATATATTATTTGTTAGAGTGAAATATAGTATGTTTTTTTTTTATTTGAAATAGGTAGAGAGGAGTTTAAATTTTTAATATAGGGGGAGAAACTTTTGAAGTTAATTAAATAATATTATTATAATCATGTACTTCATGTTAATATTGTTTCCTTCCCTAAAGAAATTATTGGTTCCGAATAATTATTGTGATTGACTCATCTATTGTTGACTGTCAATATTTTCCCTCATATTAAATTCATATAATGATATGATATTTTAGTTCTAATTTTGTTTCCAATTTATTGGATCATTGACTTTATCTCCCCATTAATTTTGTGTCAACAAGTTGTATTTAAGTTAATTTTTATTTGAAATTTAAAATATTAGTTTCTTTTTTTTTATACTTAAAATATTAGTTTCTAATACACATGATAAGTACATTAAAAATTTTGGATAATAAACTTAGTTGCGAAAACCCAAAACTGGTACTGGTGAGTCTGACAACCTGAATATAGACCACCAAATTAACTTAAGTTAGATATAATAGATTCTCTTTTCTTATGTAAATCGTTAAAAGTTTAATTATCAAAATTTTGTTCATGAACAATTTTAATTTAAACTTTAAAGCGATGTAACCCTTAAACTAGTTAGTCTCTACTATAAACTATACATGAAAGATATTTTTAATGTCTTTGGAATGATACAAATTTGGTTGCTGTTTAACCCTAGAGATTTGATGATAATCAAATATGACTTAAACTATGAAAATTATATGTATATCAACTTAGAAAATATTTTAAACTATGTTTTGAAAGCTAAGTTAAGAACTATCAATAGCTTGTGTAATAATCGATTTTTTGGAAGAGGCTTCCATCAATAGCCTATCGAGTACTAATTGAATATCGAAACTTCAATCGATTGTTATACATTCTAATCAATTGACACTACTTTCAATCGAGTGTTAAGCTGAAAACTCAAAGTAAACTAGGAAAAAAAAAATAATCGAGCATTAATTCTGAGCATTAAATGTTGATAAATAATCGATGGAAAATGACTCAAACATTGCACACAAATAGATTAAAAAAAAGGATATATTTAATGCTATAACTTACACTCCTAAAATATAATTTCATTTTAATCTTTGATTTTTAATACAAGCGCCAGTTGAGTTTATTTAAAGAGATTAATGAAGTTAAATAAATTAGTTGATTGCAAAATTAGTTTAAATTATATATAAGTTTATAAGCCATACAAATTATTTTTCAAAAAAGATCAATATAATTGCTTTAAAATAATTTATTTAGCTTTTCAATGTCTCGAAACAAAATCAACTTGCTCTTAATTATAGATATGAGGGGCAACCTTTACAAATAAAGGGGAGGTAGCAAAATATGGGGAAAATAGAAGGGTTGGAGAAATGGAGATTGAAGGAGTGGGGTTGCAGCCAAAATTCCCCCAAAAGTTTTGTAAGGAACCCCCCCCCCACCCCCCGCGGCGGCATGGACCGATGGACGCGTGGTGAGATGATGAAATGGGGCCTTAGACGTAATATTCACCAAAGAAAAAGAACAGCATTGGGTGTTAAAAAAGCAGGCGTACGGTGAAGTTAAAATCGTTCACTTGAAACTCGTTCTTCACATTCTGAACGATTTGAAACTCGTTCTTCTGAAGAATGAGTTCCATTACATCTTTCAGTAAATATTTTATATCATATAGCATCCCGAAAATTACTTTTACTGTTTATAGTATTTTGATAAAAAAGCCAGGAAGAAACGATCGAGGAGGAAGGAGAAGAATTGAGTTAGAACAAAAAGAAGTGCCTTGGAAATGAAGAAAAGAAGGGAAATAATAAAATAAACTAATAAAGCCAAACATTAGAAAAAAACAAAAAATAAATAAAACACAAAGAACATTAAAAAACCAAATTTAAGCCTATACACCAAGCCCAATGCAAGAGAAAGAGCAAGCTAGGCCTATCTCACTGTCTACACTATCAAATGAAAAAATAGATAAATAAATAAATAAATACTGTTTTAAAGCATAGAGTCCAATGAAGCCAACATTATTCATAGGCTTATACTACTCAATGAACAGTAGCACTAGGAGCCATATAAGTATTGTCTCAGTGAGTAGTACAAAGCAACACTTTTTAACGATATATAGGTGCGGGTAACTAAAAAAAAATATTTTTAGAGTCTCAAACCATCCATGTTTTTAAAATAAGTCAGCTAAATACCCTTAACTTTTTCGGAATAGTTTTTAATTGTCAAAACCTACGTTTTGGTTAAGACAGGCAAACACTTACAGTTTTTTCAGAATAGTTTTTTAATATGTAAACCTAGGTTTGGGGTCTAAGTTTTGTCAGAAGCTATTTTTTTTTATAATCTCAGAAGCTATTCTCCAGAATCTATTATTTAAAATGACTTTTTCAACTTTTTTTTTCAGAAACTATTCTCTAAAAGTTAATCCAAACATGCCTTAAATGTCATTGTAATAATAATAAAAAAAATTCCCATCAGTATCATAAAAGATGCTAAAACATTGGAGTAAAAAAAAATGTGAATATATATATATATATATATAAATAATAATTGGAAGCTAGTATCCCTGATCTAGTTTCTCCAAAGACTTTCCTCCTTCAGAGATGCCATCGGTCCAGTCAATGAGGAAGAAGAAGATGAAGAAGCTCGTGGAAGTAAACGGCGACTCACAATATCTTCCGGAAGAAATAATCAGAGATATTCTCATACGACTTCCGGTAAAATCCCTAATCAGATTTCAGTGTGTGTGCAAGAATTGGAAAAATCTCTTCAAATCACCTCCTTTTATCGCAGACCACCTTCACCATTCCACTAATCATAACCCTAGTATTCTTTTCCGGCGAGAAGGGTTTTTTGAACCTTTATATTCATTAATCGACTGCGAATTTCAAGTCCGTGAAGTTCAAGATTCACCAATAATCCATAATTCTCCTCGTGCTGCAATCGTTTCTACCAGTAATGGCTTGGTATGTGTCAATCTCGAGAAACGCGGCCATGGTATGTCTCCACCTCCCCTTTTATTGTGGAATCCTGCTACTAGAGAGATAAGACATGTGCCCAAAAGTATTAATGATTCTGTGGGCGAGTTCTTTTTAGGATTCGGATTTAGTGGAATTGTTAATGATTACAAGATAGTCATGCTTTGTATGTCTAGACGTAGGGTTCATTGGGTGGAAGTGTATTCATTAAATACGGATTCATGGAAGGAAGTAGAATGTGGGAGCTTAGTGAGGATAGAGAATCTTCGTTATAAAACTGTCACGGCTAGTGGAGTTATGTTTTGGCTCGGATTCGGGTCGAATTGGCGGGGTCCCGAGGATTTTATGATAGTGTCATTTGACATAGCTATGGAAGTGTTTACATTGATACCAATGCCGGGTTTAGGCCCTACGCTTTACACGACTCTTACCGTGCATGAGGACCGTCTTGCCATGCTTTCCTTAGCCATGTTTTGTGAGTCTGAACCTAAATTTATTGATTTGTGGGTGATGGAGGAGGCTAGAGGTTCATCAAGGGAGAGATGGAGTTGGACTAAGAAATGTATTAGCCCCTTTCCACTCCCCTATTCACACTCCTTTACTCCAGTGACCATTTGGAGAAATGAAATTCTCTACAGGGGCGTGCATGGACTGGAGAATGAAGATGCAGTTATTGCTCTGTTCAATCTCTCTAGTAACAAGTTTAGGGAGGATTTTATACACACATGCGTCTTCAGTCCGGGTGTTTTCAATTATGTGGAAAGCCTTGTACCGATAGAAGGAATGAGATAAGTTTGCAATATTTACAAGGGGTCTAGACTAGTTAGTGATATTGAATGTAAAGTGGAGAACAATGATGAAGCTAAAATTACACTACCTCTGTTCAATCTAACTGTTGAGGAACTTAAGACGATTGCTTCTTGCAATGATGTTATTTTTTATTCTGCAGAAAACCTTACTCTGATTATCAACACCTGAATTTAAGAGCCTTGATAAAATTTTTTATCATTACATTGTGGATTATATTTAATCTGTTTTGGCACCTTTGTTGGAAATAAAACCAGAGCAGTTGAGATGATTATGTGCCTATCCTTGATGTCCTTTAGAAACGTTATCTAGAAAGTTATGTACAACTGTGAGATTTTTGTTGCTGTATTTGTTTTGAGTTATCTGGGGTGGCATATCAATGGTTTTATTGCTATATTATTTGAGAGAAAATGGAGATGAAATGTATTAGATACACTGGTTCAAGTGAGTAGTTTTCCTCCTTGTAAGAGAGTTTGTGCTTCTGCTTCCTAGGATCATTAGTGGGTTAGAAGAATATATTTTTTTCAAAGAGTTCTCTGTGAAATTTCACAAGTCTGTTGATTTTCTTCTCCTACATTTTTAACCTCATTTTTCATTGCATTTTCATTTTAAACTCTTTTGTTTGGGTGACTACAAAACACAGTTTGTTTTCTTCATCCTATCAGTTTCTTCTGGTATACTTTTTAATCCCCTTTCATCATGTCATGTATTCTAGACACATTTCTTTTTCACTTCCCCATGAGAAAGTCCTTGAAATAGATGGCACTGGAAAACTATGATCTCTCATTCTACAATATTCTCTGTCTTCTGAAGACTTTTTATAAGGTGCCTCGAATTTCAAGCGTGGTGAAAAGATCAAAAAGGTATATCATTATGACATTGTTTTGGGCACAATCAATATGCCATCTTTCATCAAGCATGGATGATGGCATGTCTTCCGTAAAATTGACCTCTCTTTCTCTCTGTTTTTTTGGGTGTGCACTAGGACTCTTTATTCAGTGATGCATTCCTCTTATACATCCGTTTGTTTTGATTGAATGAAGATCATTTATTTGTGATGGCACAGCTTTTGTTGGGACTTCCTCCCATGCTTTCATCATTAAGATAACTAGATTTTTCTCCCCCGTGCGATGCACGGAAGTTAAAAAAAATGAAATAAACTAAAGAACATAATTGTTTTGAGTAACTATTTTTTGATAAAAAATGTGACTTGAAAACAACAAAAGTTGATTACATATGGATATAAATAATCTAAATTATTGATTGCACTCATTTGAATTTGAAATTGAAAGTAATGAAAGCGGGATTTGAATAGGTGCAATTAATTTGGTAAATAAAAAATATATGTATTGATTCTTGTCTAAAATAACTTTCAAAATTAAAAAAGTACCTTCCCATAAGTAGAAATATATGATGAGTAATGATTAATTATTGCTAAAGAAATTTGAAATTAAGAATAAAACATTCCATTATGACTTTGATTATGTGAACATATGGATCAATAATTGAGTTAAGTGAAGATGATATCATTGGACATGTGGACCAATGGGATTGTTGCTAGGAGCTTTCAAGAAATATATAGATATAGATATCTTCATAGGTCACTTTAGAAGGGCTTATATTATGAATTATTGGCAAAGTCATTAATATTTGTTTGTCAACTTTGTCCATATATTTAATGTTTTAATTTAATGTGGCTTATCGTATTTTTTCTCTCTCTTCCAACATCTCTTTAATAGAGGTTAAGTTGGAAAAATTTTACTATTAAAAGAAATTTAATAAACTAATTTTCATTTTTTGGTTCAAGTAATATAGCAAAAAATGGCCTATGTTAGGGATTTAATCCTTGAGAGTATATTCTTTCATCCTAATTATAGAAAGGTCATTTTTTTCAACTATAGAAAGATCTCATATACTCATACAAGGATGTGTAATTTTCATTCCAATTTAGGATGTATTTTCTTAGGTTAAAATAATTTTTAATTAGCAAAGAATAGTTAGACAATTTTTTTTTTAATTTTTTACTTATAGTTATAATGAGTAATTTATTGCATATCGCCCATCAATAAAGTTTTTATATTGACAATAGAGCTAAATAATACGACATTATAATAAGTAATAAGTCAAGCCTCAATGTTTGTGGCATTTTTCTTTCTATTTTGTTAAAGAATAAGTCCATCAATTCACCCTTTTAGCGTTAGTTTATGTTAGTTTCAAGTATGTATTTTTCATTCAATTAGTCTTGCTTGTGATTAAATAATATTTTTCATTGACAAAATTTAAATTAAAGATTAGTATGTATTTATTTGTATGGTCATCTATGTCAATATTTTTTTGATGATATAAACGTGTTATAATTAAGAGACTGATAATATACTTTATAAATTTAAAGGATTAAGCTTGAACCTGGTGTAAAATTATTGGCAAAGAACAAAATTGATATAGATTTATAAGACCAAAAATGTATACTTATAGTTGGTATTATGCTCTTCTTTATTATTATTATTTTTTTGGATACATATGCTCTTATTTTGCATTAAATTGTATAAGATAGACGCAGAGTTATTCTGGAAACAGACTCATTGGTAGCCTTAAATCTAATTAATAGTGAACTTAATGAGAAGCATCAGGATGTGGTGCTGCTAAGAGAGATTAAAGGGCTGTTAAATCGTGACTGGGAAGTTAGTAGTATTTCTCATGTGAATAGAGAATCAAATGGAGCCGCCAATTACCTCGCCAAAATGGGGTTAGATGCTATGCATGGATTTCATTTTGTAGGACATCCTCCTAGGGAGTTGATTGATGTGATCAGCAAGGATTGTACTGGGTGTAATAAACCCATAGGTGTGAGCTAAGGTCTCTAGTTTATTTATCAAAACATCCACATTGAAAGGAATTTTGAAGTTATTGTTAAATGCTATTTACTTTAAGAATATAGTATTCAACTTGTTACCTAGAGTTAAAAATTCTCGAAGCTTTAAAAAATAATAACACAACATAATAAACTGAAAAAAATGTAGGTAAGAGATTGGCTTTAAAATAAGGGTGTGTTTAGATTGGCTTTTTTTTTCAGAAGGACTTTTTTAGAAGGACTTTTAGAAAAAAGTCAGATTGTAAGAAGTGATTTATGTTTGGATTAGTAATGTTAGAAGTGACTTTTTTTCAATCTGACTTTTAAAACATGTTTGGATGATTATTTTGAAAAGTGAGTTTAGATGAAAAATCACTAAAAAGGCATTATTGTTATTAAAGAATGCATATATAATATACATATATTCTTATAGTTTAGAAAGAAAAAGTGAAATTTGGGTTTTTGAAGGATTTTAAAGGCTTAGTTTATCCCTTATTTTAAGGAAAATAATTTTAAAAAAATTATATTTTTAGCTCAAAGGAAGATATTGTGGGAGAAATAATTAGAGATTATTATAGTAAATTTTTGGAGATAAAAAAGAAATTTTATATTACAAGAAAATATCTTATTTAAAAATTTTAGGGGTCTAATAGTCTAATTTTCCTACCCGATTTATTAAATAACAAACAATAAAAGGTGTGAGGCCCATCAGAAGCCAAAAGCCAAAAGCCAGAAATCAAAATTTTTAACTTCTGGCTTTTAGCTTCCCCATCGGACTTCTGGAGCAGAAGTACTTCTCCACCTGAAATCAACCCAAAAATAACTTTTATCCTAAAAATGACTTCTCCGGCCCAAAAGTCCTTTTGGGCCCAAAAAAGCTATCCCAAACATGCACAAAATAGATATTATAACTTTTATGAAAAAAAAGTTTACTCTGTTACGATTCTAATTATGTTTAAATATTTAAAATTTGAGAGAAAATAAAACACATTTAAATAAATTACATAATAACCATATATTATTCATTATATCAAATTCTCCAACCACATAAAAACCATATGTGTTTTCTGGATTTATTATTAAATAATAATAATTTAAAATAAGGCATGAAGAACATGAAATAATGTCTATGAAGAATTTAACTTAAGTTTTATGCTCTTTCTATTTTCTTTTTTCAAATTTGTCTCGCTACTAGCAACAACTGTTTTGGTTCGTAGTAGAAGTATTCAAAGGACTAAAATAGGGTAACCCCATATCTCACCCCGTCCCAATTTCGTTCTAGTCTCAATCAGGACTGACAAGAAATTTCAGATTTTTTTCTGTCACTTATTTGTTTCTTATTGAGCTAGCTAGTGTTCTTTTTTTTCCCCTTTCCCAATACACATCTTAACCTACGGTATCTACAATGTGTTTACATAATATATTTGGTTACATATGATAACCTACATATATTCATTTACACATTACCTACAATATATTTGGTTATATATGATAACTTACATATATTCGGTTACATATAACTAGAGTTGGAAAAATAAGCTGCAGGTTTTGGGTCATGTGGTAAGGGCCTATGTAGCCCACACCTTAGCGGGTTGCAGGAACTCTAACCCCAACCCTATCCCTCCATGATAGGTTGACCTGTAACTTTCTTTTATTTATTTATTTTTAAAAGTCAAAAGAGAAAAATAAAGTTTTAAATCAACAATAATAGATCATCATTGCATCAATTAAAGTTAAATACCCCAAATATGTACCATAAAACCATGGGCTCCATAATTACATATTTTTTGTACAAACATCTTCGTTTTACTGTAATAACACTATTATTAACAAAGTTAAGATTATTCTCCCTCCAATCCTAAATATAAGAATTTTTACATAATTTCATTAAATTAAGGATGCTGGTTAAGTTAGTTAAAATCAAATGATATTACCAAAACATCATAACCATCTTCCTCTATTCTCACTCACCCTCTCTTGCTTGTTTAATATTGAGAAGTATCAATAAGGATAATTTAGAGAAAATTTGAGAAAAATTGGAAATATGTCTTATATTTAGGACTGAGCTCACCTCCCTAAATATGTCGTATTTTTAGTACTAGAGGGAGTACTATACAAATACCACAATTTGTACCATAATTTATATTAGTGAAGTTTCTAAAAAATAACTTAATGAATTAAATAGAGGTTTTTAATTTTTCTTTAAACCCGCCAACCCATTGTGCTATATGGTGTGCGTTTGCGCAACCCGCACTCTAGCAGGTTGGGAAATCCCAACCTTAAACTTGTTCTAAAGTGCATGTTGACCCATATTACCAGCTCTACATATAATCTAAATATTGTACTTAAAACAGTATGTTTAAATAATATATTTGGTTGCATATAATAGTATACCGCATCTTTTGTAAGGTTTTTTAATATATATACACATATATATTTATGTATATGCATATGTATATAACATATCATCGACTGCTCCCAGTCTTGAAAAACAGCTTTATCTCTTCTAGAAAATTTTAATAGCGTCCCGAAATGTTTGGGAATAGCACGAGAAAAATTTGAACACCCTGGTTTCACGGATTGAAAAGTATGTAAATGGGAAAATTCCAGAAAAAGACCCTTGAATTACCAAAAGGACACTTTGATACAGTGAATTTCAGAAATGACCAGTTAGTACAAATCCGTACAGTGACCAAATTGTCCTTTGACAAATTTAAAGGAAAAGTCCAAAATACCACTGGTTCAATTATTTTTTTAATATTTTGGCCCACCACCACCACCACCCACCGTCGGTCGCCGGAGCTCCGGTGGAGGCCACCCCACCACGTGGCGGCGGGCCCTATCCCGCCACGTGGTGCACTGTGGGGCTGCTATGTGGCATGTGTCCCTTTTAAAAAAGGGACACAAAAATGTGGGGGGTGGGAATTGAACCCAACCCCTCCACTTGGTGGCCTGGTGGTCTTACCACCAAGTCCCACCATTATATATATTACAAAAGTAATATATATACCATATTTCATTCGTTTTTAATATTTTCTCAGAAACGTTCAAGGGATTCCCAACTTCTGATAAGGGATTCCCAACTTTTGTTAAGGGATTACCAACATGTACATTTTACCAAAATCGTCCAAGGGATTCCCAACTTCTATTAAGGGATTACCAACATGTACATTACCATTTACTGACTTCCAAAATACTTCACCAACTCTTCCTCCTTGTTACCAGAAACATTCAAGGGATTCCCAACTTCGCATAAGGGAATCCCAACTTCTGTTAAGGGATTTCCAACATGTACATTACCATTTACTAACTTCCAAAATACTTCACCATGTTGGGATTCCCTTATGTGAAGTTGGAAATCCCTTGAACGATTATGGTAACAAGGAGGAAGAGTTGGTGAAGTATTTTGGAAGTTGGTAAATGGTAATGTACATGTTGGGAATCCCTTAAGAAAAGTTGGTAATCCCTTGAACGTTTCTGGTAACAAGTAGGAACAGTTGGTGAAGTATTTTGAAAGTTGGTAAATGGTAATGTACATATTGGGAATCCCTTAACAAAAGTTAGGAATCCCTTGAATGTTTCTGGTAACAAGTAGGAACATTTGATGAAGTATTTTGGAAGTTGGTAAATGATAATGTACATGTTGGGATTCCCTTAACAGAAGTTGGGATTTGTAACACCCCAAATTTTAGAAAATAGAAAATAGAGAATTATTTCAGATTTTAGAAATGTAACTAAAATATGAAGAAGCATTGAAAATGAATTTATGATGTTTAGGCATTTTAATAAATTTTAAGGCTTATTTATTTAAGAAACAAAGAGAATTAATTAGAAGATAAAACTTAATTTGGGAAAAAGGGATAATAAGGATGTAGTTGGGATCTTAGAAAGGTACTTAGAAATTAAAAAGCCTTACAAATAAATTTAGGAGGTCAGGTGTATTTTTATTTAATTTTAAGGTTTATTTTCTTTATTAGTTAAAGGAAAATAGTTAGGAGATAAATTCAAATAAGGGAATATTTAGAATCTCGGGGTATCATTTGATATTTAAAAAGTCTTATAAATAAATTTGGAAATTAAAGTATATCTAGAGAAATTATTTTTGGTATTAGAGCAAAGATTCTGGCATAGGTTAGCTAGAATACTTTGCTCATTAGTTGGTCATTTAAAGAGACCATTAGAACACCTTCAAAATATTATGGTTTTAGGCTATCTAGATTAGAAATATAGAAGAGGAAGTAGGAATTCCCCTTGAAGTTGCTCAAAAGAAACCATTAGAATACCTTTGGAAAAGTATATTGAAGATGTAAAGAAACCAATTATTAATTTTCTTTTGAGCTCTAGTCTTGGTAAATTGATTGACTCAGAGTAAGTCTGCCATTGATAAGCTGGTTCAGCAGATTGGATTCTTAGGCATGCAGCTTACAGATAAGAGGATGATAGATGGTGAAAATAAACGATTTTGAAGGATTTAAGTTTAGGTTTAAGCCCCATTTGATCAGAGTAAATGATCGGATAATAGTTATTATTTATACATTGAGGAGATATAAGAAGTGAGATATAGATATTGGAAGTAAATTATGTTGACATTTGATTGAAGGTGAATCAAAATTTTGACTTGATTCTAGATGTTGATAGCTTTAGGCTTGAATTTGGCAACTGTGATACCCATTTTTAAGGAATGCTTTAGTATAAGAAGCCAGATCGGAAGATTTTCATTGAATTTTAATGATAATTAGGGTAATTTTGAATATTGGGAAAAGTTTTACCCTAGAAAATAAAGGTTTACCTTAAAGTTAGAAGATTATTGAGCAAAAAGAAAGGTTGGAGAGTACTTATAAGTTCTTTAGATGGGAAATATAAGCGGTTTTATTGGAATCTATTGCGAATTTTGAGAATTTGTCATGTAGAAATCTAAGTTAAGTTTAGATCCTTGATGGGAACAACAATAATATCAATAGCCTTTGAAAGAGGTTTTTCTAGAATAGACACATTAGAAATTTTTGATTGTTAAGAAATGTTGTTGAGGACTAGTAAGCTCGATAAATTGAGGATGATTTCCAATATTGGGAGAAGTTTTACATTAGAGTATAAAGGTATATCTTAAAGTTGAAAGATTATGGAACAGAAAGAAAGGAATTGAGTTGAAATTTTTAGTATTATTATTCAAGTTAAGACTAGTGATCGAACAATTTGAGATTTATTATGATAGAAATATGTTCTAAGTTCAGAATTTTGGAACTATGGAGTTCAAGTTATGGAAAAATCTTCTGAAAGATTACAGAGTATTATGATTTAACACTGATTAAGTGTGATGTAAGAGAATATTTATAGAACAATTACTAGGCAAAGCCTAAACCAGAGGTAGAATTTGGTCAAAGAATACCCTAACTACATTGATATTCGGTTTTCCTTCTATTGAAAAAGAAGTCCTGGCCAGGCAAAAAGGGGAAACTTTATATCAATGTAGTGGGATAGATTGGCCAAGAGCAATAGAAGTAAATCTAAGAAAAGAAAGAAAAGGGGATTGCGGTAGATCCAAGAAAAAGACATATTTACATGGATGAGTATGGGGGGCTGCGTGCCATCATCCCTACCATGAGAAACAAAAGCATGAGGGGTGAGTGTGGGGCCCATAGCCATGGGATCATCCCTACCTAAAGTGGGCAATTATCAGATATAATGCCAAAGAATGTATACAGAAGAGTTACTAGGCAAAGCCTAGAATGAATACAGTACAGTTAAAGAATATCCCTAACTGTATTAGTAGTTGGTTTCCCTGAGATGGAAAAAGCAGTCGAGGCAAGGCAAGAGGGGTAAAACTATTGCTAATGCAGTAGGAAAGATTGACAAAGAGTAATATAAAGTAAAGTTTATGTTCATTCAAGGATATTTAATTTAGATTTCTAGTAGACCAAAGTGGTCTATAGTGATGTTATAGTGATATTAATAAGTATGGACTGGGAAATTCATAAATATTTACGTAGTGGTAGAAGAAGAAAAATTCATGAAGAATCATGAGGTTATAAGAAAGGGTGATAAATAGGTAAAAAGATATGGGCCCATAACCCACAGGTCATGAGAACTATTAAGGAAAAGACTGTGTTAGGATTGTGAAAGTGACAATTGAATATTGTGTGTTTGTTTAATTAATGATTTGACTGTGAAATTTGATTTTTCTTTCTTGTCTTGTTTGGTTCCAATGGGAATCCTATTTGGTTTTCAAATTGGTAGAAGAATAGGATAAAAATAATCTATGATTTTGCATGTTTAACTTTTGTTGAGTATAGAATTTTTATGAAATTCCTGAAATAATCCTCTGTTTGTTCGATTCTATGTTCTGTTTGATTCGACTTTCTGGATTTGAAGAAACTTTGAGAACAATTAAATGATAATGAAGACTAGCTAAAGCTATAAATGGTTTTGCATGTTCAACTTAAACTTTGAATGTGATGTGACGTTTGATTTTCTTTTCTTCTTTTCCCTATTCTCTGTTCAATTCGGTTTTGAACTATCATTTGTATTGGTTTTGCTACGAGTTGATGTGCATTCTTTTGCATTCTAAATTCATTGCTATACATTGCGAAATATTTTAAAAATTAGCATGTGTTGTTATGGATGTCTTTCAAACTCATAAACTGATTATTAAGAAAAAATGTTGATTTGCTGATTATTTGTAGACAATAATTTCGTTCTATATTTTCAAGATGCTTGGACTGATTATTACTTTCCAAATATGTATAATTATTTTACAAGCTTCTTTGTTGTTTGCAAAACATAGTTATGAAGAAACATACATTTTATGTGTGTTTGTGTGTATGCGTGTGATATTTATTCTATAATAGTGTATTTGGTGATGAGTTTGAGTAGGAAATGAAATGGAACTTCTGCTTCAGTTTTATTGAGATGAATAAATGTATTGGCTTATTTTAATTAACAATTAATTGATTAGATGAAAATGTGTTCTCTTGTAAGTTATAGGTGAGTCCCTTAAGAACTAGGATATGAAGTAATATTAAGAATTTTAGTGGTAAGATAATTTCTGAATTTCGAGGACGAAATTATTTTAGGGGGGAGAATTGTAACACCCCAAATTTTAGAAAATAGAAAATAGGGAATTATTTCAGATTTTAGAAATGTAACTAAAATATGAAGAAGCATTGAAAATGAATTTATGATGTTTTAGGCATTTTAATAAATTTTAAGGCTTATTTATTTAAGAAACAAAGAGAATTAATTAGAAGATAAAACTTAATTTGGGAAAAAGGGATAATAAGGATGTAGTTGGGATCTTAGAAATTAAAAAGCCTTACAAATAAATTTAGGAGGTCAGGTGTATTTTTATTTAATTTTAAGGTTTATTTTCTTTATTAGTTAAAGGAAAATAGTTAGGAGATAAATTCAAATAAGGGAATATTTAGAATCTCGGGGTATCATTTGATATTTAAAAAGTCTTATAAATAAATTTGGAAATTAAAGTATATCTAGAGAAATGAAAATAGGTCTATTTCTAAATGATAATGGTAAATAAAATTATGATTTAAGAGGAAAATAGAAAATAGGAAATGAAAAAGACAAAATCTGCCATTAGTTGAAAATATCTTCAATTAATAAAGGAAGGGCAAGATAGTAAAATACCTGTTAAAAAAAATATCAGTCTTCTCTTTTAATATGAACCACACACGTATACCTTCCTATATGTTCTATTTTAATTCATTTCTCTGCTTCCAACCCCAAAACCCGAAACATACACACGTACACTTCCTCTGTTCCGAAATCTCTCTTGCTCTCATTCTCTCTTCTCTATTCGGTGTCCGGCGGAGGTGATCAGCGACGGCGCGGGGCGGAAGACGCTCAAGAACCTTGGAATAATCTTTGGTAAGCTATTTCTCTCCATTTCCTCTCTTCTCAGGCGCGATTTCGAGTGAAATGGGGGAGGGGGAGAATCCAAGTTCTTGGGTGGTTTTTGGAGTTTATGAAATTATAGAAATGTTGCTTGGACCTTGTTCTTGGTTGTTTGGGTGGCGATTTTGGGAAGGAAAGTCAAATAGGACCGATTTCTTCGATGAATTTGCCCTCTGGTACTGTTCATGCGACGGCATTTTGAAGATTCTGGGATGTTCTAATGACTTAAAGCTTGATTAAACCACTACTACAAAAAGTCCTTTTTATGTCACCAATTAACGTCACTTATTTAAAAATGTGACATTGAAAACATACAGGAAAGAAACAACGTCACACTTAAAATTAAGTGTGATGTTGAAACTTTTCAATGTCACACTTAAATTAAGTGTGACGTTGAAAAGCACTTTCCACGTCACACCAAATTTTGGTGTGACGTTGAAAGTTGTTTTCCACGTCACACCAAAATTTTGGTGTGACGTGGAAAACCCGTCCCCTCTTTTTTTTTTCATTTCCCGCCCCCCACTTTACTTTCAACGTCACACCAAAATTTGGTGTGACGTTGAAAGTTGGTTTCCACGTCACACCAAAATTTTGGTGTGACGTGGAAAACCCATCCCCTCCTTTTTTTTTCATTTCCCGCCCCCACTTTAATTTTTTCATTTCGCGCCCCCCAAAACAAAATCCATCAACTCCAGCTCTCCCTTATCCCCACCCCCCTAAAACAAAAACCATCAGCTCCAGCTCTCCCCCATCCCACCCCCCGTGTCCTCAGCTCCCCCACCCCCAGCCCCCACAGCTCCCCCACCCCCCAACGCCCCTAGCTCCCCCACCCCCCAGCCCACAGCTCCCCTACCCCCTAACCCACAGCTCCCCCTTCCCTCCCCCTCACAGCTCCCCCTAGCAGCCCACAGCTCCCCCATCCCCCTCACCCTCCAGCTGCAGGTTCGTTTCTTCTTTTCTTTTTTCTTTTTTTTTCTGGTAATTAAATATGCAATTTCTATCGGGTTCTTTTTTTTACTTATTCAAGGTTTTTTTTCAGCTCTGTTTTCCTCCTATCGGGTTCAGCAATTTCAATCGTGCCTCCGTTCGCAGCTTCACTTCATCCAGGTTCTTTCTTTTCCTTTTTTTTCTTGATAATTAAATCTGCTGCCTTTTTTTTCTCAATTGTAAATTGCAAAAAATTTCATAGAATATTTAATGGTTTTGTAAGTCTTGTAAATTGGTCTGCCATAGAATGTTAATGTTCAATTGTAAATTGGTTTGCAAATGCTGTTACGTTGTAGTTGCTGCAAATATTGCATACTTGCCAAAATGTTTTATAAGTCTTGTAAATTGGTTTGCTATTGGTTTTTGTTCTCAAATTGCTGAATATCAACGGGGAATAGAAAAATTAAAAACGTTTTTTTTAAAAAGAAAAAAAAGAAACCATGTCACACATAATATTTTGTGTGACGTGGTTTCCTGGAAACCACGTCACACATAAATATTATGTGTGACGTGGTTTCTCCGAGCAACTTACAACGTCACACATAATATTATGTGTGACGTTGTTTCTCTGACTTTCTACGTCACTTGTTTATGTGACGTTAAAAGTCCATTTTCTATGTCACTTGATTCAATGTCCCCTGAAAAAGTGACGTGGAAACCCCCAAAATTTGTGACGTTAAAAGTACTTTTTGTAGTAGTGAACATTAATAGGAGTAAGTATAAGCACGTTTGTTGGAGCTCAAGGGATTTTTGAGCAATTCCTTCTTCCCTGTTTCGGCGAGTCCGTTGGGCCAAGAGGAGAAAATTTTCGAAGAAACATATATGTATGAATTGGAACCTGGAATTGATGCTTTTGGTGTGTGAATTGATGAATTCTTGACTGGTTTGATTTGTTGATCAGTTTCCTTGTCCTTGTTCTATTCTGACCGAATTTCCATTCCTTTGCGATGCTTGATTTTTGTTCTTTCCTTTGATATGTGAATGTCTTAAGCATATGGAAAAGATAATGGAATTGATAAATCTGATTGTATGTGAATTCTTGTTTTTCCCCTTGCTTCTCTGTTGCTGTTCGGCCAGGGAGGATAAAAAGGGATATTAATGTTTTGTTCTGTTTCTAGGAGATGAACTGAAATTATTTAAGCATGGTGGATTGATAAGAAATTATTAAAGGTATAATTCTTGTTTTCTACATGCTCTAGCAGTGAGCTTGGGCAGGAAAAGAGGAAAATATATATAACACTGTGAAGTTGATTGAACAAGAAATAGGAATGCTGTGGATGATTATGGTGGTTTTAGGTTCTATAATTTGGATTTTTGTTGGGACTGAATTTCTGGAGCTGCTGGTTGTGGTGGTTAATTGGATGAGGAAATAGGAAGCTGTTGTTGGTTGTTGGTTATTGTAGGGAAGAAGGATAGTCTTACTGTTGATGTTAAGTAGGAAATGGTTGTTAGTAGGATTTTTATTTCCTTGATTCCCTGCTCTGGTTTGGCTGAATGGTTGGGGGAAAAGTTGTTACTGGCATTTTGTTGTGCTTAGATAGATAGATTGAAGTTGTTCACTTGTAGTGATTAATGTTGGATTATTAGCTATGTAATTCTTGTTTTCTTGATGCTATGGTTGATTGATTAATTCAGAGAAAGAGGAAGGAATGTTATGATATTTGTTAAACAAGAATTAGGAAATGGTTAATAATGTTGACAAGAAAGGATGTAGCAATGATTTCCTGCTCTTATTGATGATCTGGATTGCTGGTTATTAGTTGGAAAGGAGAATAGTATTATGGTTTATTAATTAAAAAGAGTAGGAAGTTGATATTAATGCTGAATTGTAGTCATAGGTTCTGGAATTCTAATATTTGATTGGCGGTTGATCATTGAATCCAATGATGGGAATGGAAAAGAAGGGCAATATAAGTTCAATAGGGAGTAAAGGAAGAAATATCGAAAATTAGATTGGTGTCTTGGATTTGGTTGGACTTGATTCAACAATGTAATTTAGATTATATTTTTGGATTGTTGGTTGGAACTGGTGTTTATTGGATTAACTTGATACTTTGAATGAGGTTTTCAAGTCAATATTACTAGATGGTTATGATGGGTAATGTTAAGAAATTACGAGTTTAGTTTGGAAATTGTTATTACTGTTGAATGAAGGTTTTAATTGCTAAAATTCTAATTTTTGATTGCTCTGACTGCTGGTTGTAGGAATAGGAAAAGAATAAATAGTGATGATAATTCAATCGGAATTAAATTAAGAAAAGTAGAAGTTGAAGTGATGGTTCTTTGATTGGTTGGATTGTGGATTAAGATAGAATTAAATAGAAGAAAGAAGTTGATTAGTGACTTATTGTTTGGAAGTTAACTAGTGCTAAACAAATTTAGAAGACTAATAAATTGTAATGGATATAAGTGTTAGAATCTTAAGTTTTGATGAAGACTGATCTGTGAAAAATATCGCTAATATGAAATGATAACTTAGCAGATCAATAAGAATGAAAATCTATATCGCTAAGTATATCTGTATAAGCTATTAGATAGAAAGGAATAGCAAGTGAAGACTTAAAAATATCAAGGCTAATATCTATCGCTAAGTCATTCTCTATCGCTAAGAAAGAATCCATCGCTAGAAGTTCATTGATAACTCAGCTAGCAGAAAGATAACCCAAGTCCTTGATCAAATAAAATCAGCTAGCGATAACAGGTTAAGCTATCGATAGCATAAGTGCTTCAGATAATAAATCATTCAGATAGCCAGTGCCTGAGAGCAAGTCAAATGAGCTAAAGTAGTTGCTAGCGATAATGGATTGAGCTATCGATAATAGGATACCTGGAAATATCTGAATACTTGGATGATAATATCCTGAAGGATAATAGCGATAATGAACTTGCAATCGATAGAGATAATCTATGCTGATGAAATTCCTTCTAATCCAAGAGAATATGCTATCGATAAAAAGCTCTAAAATTCCTTATATTGTCTTCATCTCATTGAGCTAATGAATTAAGCTTGCGATAGTAACCTCTGTGCAATATATGACTATTTGGTTAGCTAACAGTTTAAGTGCAGATCACACTCTATGAGATTAGCGATAACAGATCAAGCTAGCGCTAATACAAAGCTGCCAGAAAGTACTATTTGTACGGATGCTCAGAGCGCTGAGTCTGTCTCTCTCTTAGCTCACCCTATGCAAGAAGTAGTTGAAGCTAGAGCAGAGAGTTAAGCCCGATAAAGAAGCTGCATTAAATACCAACGGCTATGAGCTTCCAACGTCTAAATTCAAACGGCTTCTTGAAGATTGAGTTTTAGGGCAAAATCTGAAGAAGAAGATATAAATACAGAACTCAAGCATTTATTGAGTGAGAGACGAACAACGAGAATATTCACAAGCTCATTCATTACTCTGTATTTATTGTCTTAAAGATTTCATCTGTACTTAAGTGTTTATCAAAATCAGTTCATTAAGTGAACGTATTTATTGAAATCCTCTACCGTTTGAGGTTGTTCTGAAAGCTTGGTGCTTTAGAACGGGGATATTTCCTTACAGGTAGTAAGGGGGAGTGTTTAGAGATTCTAAAACTCTGTAAAGGTTGACAGGTGAACCTGTGTTCGTGAAACCTGTGGTTAGTGGAACCCAACAGAGTGTTGGAGAACTGGACGTAGGCAGTGTTGGCCGAACCAGTATAAATTTTGTGTTGTATTGATTCCTTTTAAATTTTCTTTTAAATAGCACAATTCACCCCCTCTTGTGCGATTGCCACTTTCACTTGGTATCAGAGCAGGTCTTCTCTGTTATTAAGATTCCAACGAATCTGAGAAGCAAAGATCTAAATGGCATCGCTTGAAAACATCCTCCTTGAAGGAAGCTCCATTAATAAGCCTCCTGGCTTTGATGGGAAACATTATACCTTCTGGAAATTAAAAATGAAGATTTACATCAAAGCCAATGGATACAAGCTCTGGAAAATTATAGAAGAAGGAGATATTGTTCCCAGAGATCCCATGGGCATTCCAAAGGCAGAAGATGAGTACACAGAAGAGGATATTGCTAATCTGGAGCTGAATAGCAAAGCAGTCCTCATGATCCAGAGTGCTCTTAGTCAAACAGAGTTCTTTAGAGTGAGTCATCTTGACTCTGCTAAAGAAATGTGGGAAGCCCTGCAAATAGCTCATGAAGGGACTTCTGGAGTAAAAGATAGGCGTGTGGAAATGCTAGTGGAAGAGTTCCACAAGTTTGAAATGATTGAGGATGAGAAGATAAGGGATCTAGATATCAGATTCACTCACCTCATCAATAATCTTGCTGCTCTGGGGAGAAAGATTACAGAGAAAGAGCAGGTCAACAAAATTTTGAAAGTCCTAAAGGGAGATTGGCTCATGAAAGTCACAGCCATTCAAGAAATGCAAGGAGAATCAACAAAATCCATCACTGCCCTGTTTGGCAGCCTTGCAGAGTATGAGCCTACCCTGATAGCTCAAAGAAAAGCACAAGGAAATTCCAAGAAAAAGTCACTTGCTCTTGTTGCTTCAGAAAGAAATGAAATCAATGATGACGAGGAAGACCTAGATGAGGAAGATATTGCTCTTATGGCCAGAAAATTTAAAAAGTTCTTCAGAAGAAGAGAAAGATTTCAGAGGAGTGGCACCAACTTCAAAGACTCCTAGAAAGACAAATCTCCTGTATGTTTTGAATGCAAGAAGCCTGGTCACTTCAGAGCTGAGTGTCCGAGTCTTCAAAGATTAAAGGAAAAGGAGAAAAAGAAGACTTATGGGAAGAAAAAGGCCTATGTGTCATCTATCTGGGGTGATAGCTCTGATGAGGAAGCTAGTGATAGCGAGGAATATGCCAACCTCTGCCTAGTTGCTCGAGAAGAGCAAAGCGATTCTGAGGTATCTGATTCTGAACCTTCTTATTCTGATCTTCAAAACTCATATGATGAAATGTGCACAGAATTCTTAAAACTTTCTAAAGAAGTAGTCAGACTAAGAAGAGAAAACAAAGAATTTCAAAAAAATTCCTCACAAAAGACTTCTTCTTCCTTTCTATCGATAGAAGAGGAGCTATCGCAAACTCTCAGAAAAGAACTATCGATAGCAATTCCTTCAACTTCTGAAAATTGCTCCAACTGTGAAAAATTATTGAAGGAAAAAGAAAAAATTTCGCATGTTCTGAAAAAATTTACAAAAGGCTCAGAAACTTTAAATGTGATTTTAAGCAATCAAAAAGTTTTTAGAGATAGAACAGGAATTGGCTATGAGCCTAAACAAAAGTTTTCAAAAAGATGGGTTGAACCAAAAGTGAAATCATACATGAAATATTTTAGAAAATCTTCTGAAAGTTCTTCACCTTATAGTTTTTGCAATTACTGCAACAAGAAAGGCCATACTCAGTCAACTTGTATTCACAGAAAATATGGTGTTAGAAGCTCTTATAAATGGGTTCCTAAAGGAACTCATGTGCCAAAGGTCCCTACACACCTAAAGCACAAGTCTGACCTTAAAGGACCCAAGAAAGTTTGGGTACCTAAATCTGTATAGTATGTGCAGGTGTGCCTGAAAGCATCCAGCAAAGAGAAATGGTATATTGACAGTGGATGCTCAAGACATATGACTGGAGACAAAGACAAAATCAACAATCTGGTGATGAAAGATGGAGCCAAAGTTAACTTTGGTGGAAACCAAAGTGGAAGAATCACTGGAGTGGGTGAAGTAGGTCTAGTCAAGGATGTCTACCTAGTGGATGGTCTCTGCCACAACCTACTAAGTGTTAGCCAAAGTGCAGACCATGGTAACTGGATAATTTTTGATTCAAACGAATGTCTTATTGTTGATAAGAATGATCTAGATATAAATAAATCCAGTCTGAAGTATAAGATAAAAGGAAATAGAAATGGAAATTTATATACTCTGGATTTATGCCAACAGCTTGAGGAAAAATGCTTTATTTCAAATGATGAAAACTGTTGGTTATGGCATAAAAGATTAGCTCATGTGAATTTTTCTCAGCTAGATAAATTGATTAAGAAGGAGCTAGTCATGGGAATTCCCAGTTTTAAATCAAAGCATGATTTAATTTGTGAATCTTGTCAAAGAGGTAAACAAACAAAGTCCTCTTTTAAAATCAAGAAGACTGTCTCCACTAGTAGGCCATTGGAACTAATTCATATGGATCTAGTTGGGCCAGCAAGAGTGAAAAGTCTAGGAGGAAGCCTATACACTCTTGTAGTTGTGGATGACTACTCAAGATTTACTTGGACTATGTTTCTTTCCTCTAAGCATGAAACTTTTGATGCTTTTTGTGTGCTTGCTAAGAAATTGCAGAATGAGAAAAGCTCAAAGATTATAGCCATCAGAACTGATCATGGAGGAGAATTTGACAATAAAGAGTTCATGGAGCTATGTGATGAAAATGGAATTGACCACAACTTCTCTGCCCCTCAGACTCCTCAACAAAATGGTGTTGTAGAAAGAAAGAACAGAGTACTCACAGAAATGGCTAGAAGCATGCTGAACAAGAAACAAGTGCCTCAAATATTTTGGGCAGATGCTATGAGTACAGCTTGCTACATTTCTAACAGAGCCTACATCAGAAAGGGGATGGAAAAGACTCCATATGAGCTCTACAAGGGAAGGAAGCCTAATATCAGTCACCTGAGGATTTTTGGATCAAAATGCTACATCCACAACAATGGAAAGGTAAATTTAGGTAAATTCGATCCTAAATCTGATATTGGCATTTTCATCGGGTATTCAAATAGAAGTAGAGCATATAGAGTTTATAATAAAAGAATTCAAACTGTTGAAGAATCTATTCATGTAGTATTTGATGAAACCCCTCAAGAAAAACAACAATCTGTTGATGAGGATGAAGATTTTTCAAAGTTTTTAAAACAGCCTCTATCGATAGCACCTCAGCCATAGATAGCAAATCCTGAAAACAATATTGAAAATAATCAGGATAAAACTGAAGATGATCTAGAGGGAACTGTTGAGCCTCAATCTTCTATTAGACATCTTAAAAATCATCCTCCTGAACAGATTATTGGAGAAATTTCAAAAGGAGTTAAAACAAGAAGGCAACTACAAAATGAAGTAGAATTTTCATGCTTTCTTTCTCAACTTGAACCAACTAATATTGATGAAGCTCTTGCTGAATATGACTGGATAATAGCTATGCAGGAAGAACTTAATCAATTCAAAAGAAATCAAGTTTGGGATTTAGTACCAAGGCCCAGAAATCATCCTATTATTGGTACTAAATGGGTTTTCAAAAACAAACTTGATGAAGCTGGTCAAATTGTGAAAAATAAAGCCAGATTAGTTGCAAAAGGATATAACCAAGAAGAAGGCATTGATTATGAGGAAACTTTTGCTCCAGTTGCAAGACTTGAAGCAATAAGGATTCTTCTAGCTTTTGCATCCATCAAAAATTTTAAACTTTATCAAATGGATGTTAAGAGTGCTTTTCTTAATGGCTATATTAAAGAAGAGGTGTATGTAGAACAACCTCCTGGTTTTGAAGAAAAGACTAAGCCTGACCATGTTTTCAAACTCAAAAAGGCTCTTTATGGTCTCAAACAAGCACCCAGAGCTTGGTATGAGAGACTTAGTACTTTTCTGCTTGAAAAAGGATTTTCTAGAGGAAAATCAGATACTACATTGTTCATCATGCACAAAAATAATCATATGTTTATAGTTCAAATTTATGTTGATGACATTATTTTCGGTGCAACTAATGAAACTCTATGTGAGGATTTTGCTAAGACAATGCAGGGAGAATTTGAAATGTCCATGATGGGAGAGTTAACATTCTTCCTGGGACTACAAATAAAGCAAAAGAAGGATGGCATCTTCATATCCCAAACCAAATATTGTAAAGAAATTCTCAACAAATTTGGGATGGATCTATCCAGAGAAGGGGACACTCCAATGAGTACCTCTGCCAAATTAGATGCAGATCTTCCCGGCAAAGAAGTAAATCAGTCACATTATAGAGGGATCATTGGTTCTTTACTTTATTTAACTGCTAGTAGACCTGACATTCAATTTAGTGTAGGAGTATGTGCTAGATATCAGGCAAATCCCAAAGAATCTCATTTATCAAATGTAAAGAGGATTTTGCATTATTTACAAGGGACTCAAGAGCTTGGGCTGTGGTATCCCAAAGGAACTCAAGAATACCTTCTTGCCTATTCTGACTCTGACCATGCAGGCTATAAATCAGATAGAAAAAGCACAAGTGGTCAATGCCAATTTCTCGGTAACTGTCTAATCACTTGGGCAAGCAAGAAGCAAACTTGTGTTTCTCTTTCATCCACAGAGGCAGAATACATTGCAGCAGGAAGTTGCTGTACTCAAGTCTTATGGCTTAGGCAGCATCTGAAAGATCTGGGTTTGAACTTCTCAGAAGTACCTATTCTCTGTGACAACACCAGCACAATAAGCTTGGCTAAGAATCCAGGTCAACATTCCAGAACCAAGCATATAGATGTGAGACATCACTTCCTGAGAGATCACATTCAGAAGAAGGATGTCAAGATAGAATTTATTTCAACCTATCTACAACTTGCTGATATATTTACCAAGCCTCTTGAGCCTGATCAATTTCTCTATATTAGAAGAGAGCTAGGAATGGTAAATCCAAATGAATTGTAAATATTATTATTCTTAATTTGTTTTATTGATTAGTCATCTGAATTATTGCTGACTTAGGCATCGGAGTGCCAAATCTTAAGTTTTTGCAGGACTGACCAATCGATAGTGAGTCATACTATCGCTATCATATGCAGAACAAAGCTAAGTTTGAGGTGAGATTGCAATCGCTAGCCTACAGAACTATCGATAGCAAAGTCAGCTATAAATAGATAAACCTTGGAAGGAGTAAGTGAAGCTCAAACGTCACTTACTCAGTGTGGGATCATGCCTGCTAGCGATAGCTGCTCACACTTGCGATAGCCAATCACTAAAGAGTCTCAGAATGCGAAACGTCAGAGAATATTCTATTATTTCTGGTAATTTCTGAACTCTATAAAAGCAGGACATGTGTATTGTGCATTCATTATTCACCCAAAGAGTCTCATCATCTCTTTAAACACTCTCTGAAATCTTGAGCCTCCCTCGTCTCAAAACCCTAATCCCAGAAATGGGTAGAGTCAAGAATCCAAGAATATGTGATGATAAGGAACCCTCTAGCGCTAAACCATCCTCTCAATCCGCTAGCAAGTGTCTCAAAGCCCAGAAAACTGTGTCATTCTCCAAAGAAATCATTAAATCCGGTATCCAGCGTCAAATGTTCGTCTCCTTTGATTTAATTCTTTCAGAAAAATCCTTCAAAGTTCGAATCGCTCTCCTCGCTCATGGAAAAACCCTAGCCGGAGCGAGAGTTTTGATGGATTTGTTCTTCTACAGAGAGCCTAAGGAGACACAACCTCTTGAGGAAGACGAAGCGGCTCCTGTCCAAGATTATGCTGCTGATCTTAGTATCGGTTCAGGGGTACCATTCGTCGAGGGTTTGATGGGTTCAATCATTTCTCTCCAACAAATGATGACAAAAAGGGGGAGAAATGGTTCAAGAAAACTCTTTTATTAGGGAGATCGAGTCAAAAGCCAAAAGCTCAATTTCTGGAGACCTCTCTCATATGCATCATGCAAAAATAGATAGATTATATCTTAAGCATTTTTTTCTGCAAGATGTACTATGTTCTGAATATATATATCAGATGTTCTGTAAAAGATTTATTGTTATTCAAATTCTGATATGCAAATCTTGAAATATGCTTGTGCTGATATGAATATGTTTATGTTTCTGAACTTGTCTTTGTGTATATTTTTCCGTATGTTTTGTCATCATCAAAAAGGGGGAGAATGTTAGAATCTTAAGTTTTGATGAAGACTGATATATGAAAAATATCGCTAATATGAAATGATAACTTACCAGATCAATAAGAATGAAAATCTATATCGCTAAGTATATCTGTATAAGCTATTAGATAGAAAGGAATAGCAAGTGAAGACTTAGAAATATCAAGGCTAATATCTATCGCTAAGTCATTCTCTATCGCTAAGAAAGAATCCATCGCTAGAAGTTCATTGATAACTCAGCTAGCAGAAAGATAACCCAAGTCCTTGATCAAATAAAATCAGCTAGCGATAACAGGTTAAGCTATCGATAGCATAAGTGCTTCAGATAATAAATCATTCAGATAGCCAGTGCCTGAGAGCAAGTCAAATGAGCTAAAGTAGTTGCTAGCGATAATGGATTGAGCTATCGATAATAGGATACCTGGAAATATCTGAATACTTGGATGATAATATCCTGAAGGATAATAGCGATAATGAACTTGCAATCGATAGAGATAATCTATGCTGATGAAATTCCTTCTAATCCAAGAGAATATGCTATCGATAAAAAGCTCTAAAATTCCTTATATTGTCTTCATCTCATTGAGCTAATGAATTAAGCTTGCGATAGTAACCTCTGTGCAATATATGACTATTTGGTTAGCTAACAGTTTAAGTGCAGATCACACTCTATGAGATTAGCGATAACAGATCAAGCTAGCGCTAATACAAAGCTGCCAGAAAGTACTATTTGTACGGATGCTCAGAGCGCTGAGTCTGTCTCTCTCTTAGCTCACCCTATGCAAGAAGTAGTTGAAGCTAGAGCAGAGAGTTAAGCCCGATAAAGAAGCTGCATTAAATACCAACGGCTATGAGCTTCCAACGTCTAAATTCAAACGGCTTCTTGAAGATTGAGTTTTAGGGCAAAATCTGAAGAAGAAGATATAAATACAGAACTCAAGCATTTATTGAGTGAGAGACGAACAACGAGAATATTCACAAGCTCATTCATTACTCTGTATTTATTGTCTTAAAGATTTCATCTGTACTTAAGTGTTTATCAAAATCAGTTCATTAAGTGAACGTATTTATTGAAATCCTCTACTGTTTGAGGTTGTTCTGAAAGCTTGGTGCTTTAGAACAGGGATATTTCCTTACAGGTAGTAAGGGGGAGTGTTTAGAGATTCTAAAACTCTGTAAAGGTTGACAGGTGAACCTGTGTTCGTAAAACCTGTGGTTAGTGGAACCCAACAGAGTGTTGGAGAACTGGACGTAGGCAGTGTTGACCGAACCAGTATAAATTTTGTGTTGTATTGATTCCTTTTAAATTTTCTTTTAAATAGCACAATTCACCCCCCCTCTTGTGCGATTGCCACTTTCAATAAGTTCATTGAATGACTAATTAATTGATAAGAAAAGTTAGTTAACTTAATAAAGGAAAAGAAAAATACTCTTATGTTCATGTGGTGTGAATGTTAACTAGCAATTATACAATACTTATTGGTAATGAAGTAATTAACCATCAAACCAAGAACTTGGGTTCATCATATTAGAAGTAAGAAATGCCAGTTCAGTTTTAAAATAGTAAGGAATCTCCTATGTCTATGTCGTGTATATATTAATTTATATCGGTGCCATGTTGACTGATGATGGTGTGATTAAGCAGTAAATTAAGAATTTAGATTTAATTTTGTTAGACGTAAAAAGGGTAGCCAGCTAGGAAGGAGAGTGACATTTAGTTATTATACCTAAGTTAGATATTAATATATCATTTCTATATTATGAAAATTTATAGGACGTGATAGTGGGGTCGAATCCCTAGAATACGGTGAAAGACAGAATTACAGTGAAGAGTAAGCGCAGGATACAGGTAGCAGTTTATTTCATTACATTAAAAGAATTGCATGTATTATTTTGTAATATCTGTTTCAAGTTTACATTATGCATGAAGGTGATAAGCCTTGTTAATTCCTGCATAGAAGTTTATGGAATATTCTAGGCTTAGGTGATTCGCTACCCCTTTGCCAAACCAGTTAGTTATAGCTTTAAATGCTATAACAAGAAATCCTGCAGGTAGAACCTCCACTAGTTAACAGATATATTGTTAATAGTGGCTGATAGAGCATATAGCGCAGGAAGTATGTGTAAGTGTGATATTTGTTCAGATTTATGAAATATATACATGACAATGCTAGCATGATAATATATGTTAATGAAAGAAACTGCTATTGGGATTACCAATCTCACCTCCTTCCCCAAACATTTTCAGTACGCAGGATGGGAGAAGTTAGCTGGGAAGAAGATTAGACGAAAGAATTAGGATTATAATTTGAAAAGTAAGAGGTAGTTAAATGCCTGAGAAATGTTATTTGTATATGTTGTAAAATTAAATTATTAAATTAATAATAGAAAGTATAGAAAATAGCACTGCATAAGTTTATTAAGGGATTTAAATTTCCTAAGTGTTATGAATTATGAATAGATACTCTGAAAAGGTAATGTATGAATAAGTAAGAACGCCTGCTAAGTTATGTACCATCATAGTTAGTTAATTTAGAATTTAATTACTTGTGAGTATAAATATAAAGGATTAATACTTAACCGTATGTAAATGTATATATTACCCTAATGACGATGTGCATTCTAGTAGAAGGGTTATCAGCCGGGGTAACCCCACCGTTTTTAATATTGGAAGGGTAGAGACTCATAAGTAGATATAAAGAACCCATGAATGGGTTTTCGCTCCCCACACACTATCATCTAGGGGAAGAACCTTAAAATAACTTAAGTAACTTAATTGTTTTACGTACCACTTTGGTTTATAAAAAGTTTTAAATGCTAAGTTATACGAAAAGCCCATTCCAACTACAATAAGGTTGGAACATTGTTTGAAAAGAAAAAGTTTTAAATTTATTCGTATTTTGGGCTTCTGTTGTTTATAAAAGTGGTAATAATTCAATTAAAAGGCTATAATATAGTAGTAAAAGTCCAGGTGTTACAAGATTCCCTTATGCGAAGTTGGGATTCCCTTGAACGTTTCTGGGAAAATATTATGAAGGAATGAAAGATAGAATATATATATATGTTTTGCAATATATATAACAAGTGTGCATGGTAACTTGGTGATAAAGCTTTTTGAAAGGGACACCCGCCAAGTGGCGGCCCCACATCGCGCCACGTGGCGGGTTGTGGGGCCGCCACATGGCGGCAGGAGCTCCAGCAGCGGTGGGCCCCACTACCTGTGGTGGTGGCCCATTATTAAAAAAAAAAAATAATTGAACCAGGGGCATTTTGGACTTTTCCTTTAAATTTGTTAAATGACAATTCAGTCACTGTACGGATTTGTACTGACTCATCCTTTCCGAAATTCTTTGTACTGAAGCGTCCTTTTGGTAATTCAAGGGTTCTTTTCTGGAATTTTCCCTATGTAAATTTGATAAAAATTAAATGATTTTGAAAAGAAAAATACACTTTCCTTTTTAGGAAAATGGAAAGATACCTTTGAGTTCTTTAATATTATATCTAATTGACTTTTGTTTTGAAAAATTAAGGAAGCTAAATAAGTCACTTAATCATAACATCTTTTGTGTATGACTAGATTATACGTTAGCTTATAAGTTAAAAGATTTTGTTTATAAAAAAAATATAGGCAAGTCAATTTACAATATTTAGCTTTGTTAAGATTTTTAAAAAACTCAATGAACTCTTCTATAGCTAATACATACTCCCTCCGGTCCTAAATATATTATCTATTTGTGGAGGTCAACTTGCCCATAAATACAAGACATTTTCCCTTATTTGTCTCAATTTCTTTTCAAATTATCTATATTGATACTCTTCAATAATAAACAAGTTAGAGATGAAGAATGTGAATTAACATAGAAGGTTAAGGTGCCTTAGTAATATCACGTAAATTTAACTAATTTAACTAGCGTCCTTAATGTAATTAAATTAGGTAAATATGTCTTATAAGACCGATTAGTGCATTTTCTAGTTCAACTCCATCTCTCCCCATATGCACCACTCCCCTCCTCCATTACACACAAAATAACAAAAAAAAATCGAAATCTCAGATCATCATATCCCAAAGTACAACAACTTTCTTTTCATAACCATGAGCCTAGGAAAATCACTTTTTCAATTTTGTTCATATTTTATTCCATGCATTGGAATCAATATAATCACTTCCCTTACTATGTCAAATTAATGAAACTATAACAAACATATCACCCTCAACCCACCTGCAATTAGTCTGAACCCAAACCAAAACAAAGATCCATCAATAGTGACAATTTTAGGAAAAAAAAAGTGTTACGCCCCCTATATTCCCCAAATCTATTCCTTTCCATAATTCTGTCTTTAAGAATATACCTCCACTCGATGAACCGAACCATTAAGATGAGCATAATGTTTGAGTTTTGGTAATCATTGACAACTGGAGTGAAACCAAATCCTAAATAGTTCACACCCTTAAAACCATGAAAAGTTCTGGGCACTTGTCTGACCTCTCTCATGAAGGATTCCACAATACAAGGGACTAATGAACTGCATCATAATCATTAGATTCAACATATACCAAGCCATTGTTAGTTGATTACCCCATAACTTGAGAAAGAATCCATTAAAGGATCCTTCAAGACCTCATGAACTTGCAATTCGCAATCAAGCAAACATAATTGCATAGTATCTGCTCCAAATTTTTGTTGAAAAAGAAGATAAGGGTTTTGATGGCTAGAATGTAAATGCAACTATACACTTCTTACTTTTTTTTTTTATCTATCTATAGTATTATGTTGTTCAATTTTCAAAGATAGATATTTTATTGAATTGCTTGTGTGGATGCTATGGATTTTCGGTCCACATTATATAGCATTTGTTTTATAAATGAGAGGGAATAGATTAAATAAATAAAATTTTAGTTCCTTTCCTTTCCTTTCCTTTTTGATTACAGCAAATGCAATATTGTTCTATTGATATAGCTATAGCAGGTGCAGTGCAATTGTAATAAACACTTGATAGACAATCTCAATGAAATTTGAATTAGCATATCAATAGAATAACCACTAAAGCTAACAAATTTTTATGTTTTTGAACCTGGCTCTGACACCAAATTGGTATCAAACCCAGCTACTTTAATATCATATCTAACGAATTGGTTTCAAAGCCTACTTACTTGGATGTTACTAATTTGAGGATATTATTTTTCGTTTATAAAGATAAAACTTAAAAATTTTTATTTTTACAAATTTATAGAAATTTAAAGATTTGATAAGATAATATCTAAATAATTCAATAATTCAGCTCTAATTTTTTTAAAATATATTTACACGCTTACTTTTTATGTATAATATATTAAAAGTTCATTAATATAATAATTTAAAGAACTGGGAATGGGTGATGTTATATATTATTTGTTTGAGTGAAATCCAGTATTTGTTTTATTAGAAATAGGTATAGAGGAGTTTTGATTTGTACTATTACCTCCATTACAATTGTTAAATGACTTTTTTTTTTAAATTTATTGGGTATGAGGAGAGAAGCTTTCTTTATTTTCTTCACAAATGTAATATATAAAAGGGTTAAGGTGCATTTTGGCCAATGATTTGTTACAAAAAGCGTGCCAAACACAATTATTTTTAAAATGTCCATATAAGTCAACCATCTTTTAAAATGGGGCAATTTGACCAATACCGTACTGAATTCTATTGTGCCAGGTGCTCCTTTTTGAAATAAATTATTGGCCAACTTGCCCCATTTTAAAATATTGTTAGCTTATATGGACATTTTAAAAATAATTGTGGCAGGCGCTCTTTTTGTAACAAATCATTGGCCAAAATGCACTTTAACCCTATATATGAAATTGAATTGTAAGTAATAATTTCATATTAAGTTAATCATTTATGATAGATATATAAAGTGTATTTTAATAATTAACGAATAATGTTATCTATGCATTTAAAAATAATGAAAATTTTGATAAAAAATAATTAAATTAATTATTATTTATCAAAATTAAATAATTTTATTATAGTCATGTACTTAGTGTTAATATTGTTTCCTTGTAAAAAGAAATTGTTGGTTTCGAATATATTGTGATTCACTCATCGATTGTTGACTGTTAATATTTTCTCTCCTATTAAATTAAATTTATATAATGATATGATATTTTAGTTCTATTTCTGTTTCCAATTTATTGGCCGGGATCATTGACTTTATCCCCCTATTAATTTTGTGTCAAAAGGTTGTATTTTAAGTTAATTTTTATTTCAAATTTCAAATTTTATTTTGTAAGACACTTGATAATCATATTAAAAATGAATTGGGATAATAAACTTAGTTGCCAAAACTGGTATTGGTGAGTCTGACAACTTGAATATAGACCACCAAATTAACTTAAGCTAGATATAATCGATTCTCTTTTCTTATATAAATCGTTAAAAGTTTAATTATCAATTTTTGCATGGAAAACTTTAGTTTAAAGTGATCTAATCTTAAATTAGTTAGTCTCTACTATAAACTATACATGAAAGACATTTTTAATGTCTTTCCAAGGAATGATATAAATATGGATGCTATATGAAAACTTCTTTTAAAAATTCATAGTTTTCTTACCAAAAAATTAAAATATGTGCCAAACACTAAATTTTGAATTCACATTATCACAATTTTTCAAAAGGCACTTGATTTTAGATGCAAAACGTGTCGCTGGACACGCCTTTAGGAGGAAAACTACTATCTACACATTCGATTAGGAATGAAATTAAAGACAAGAAGCTAAGATTTGCTTCACTGGCTTCTCTTAAAATTCCAAAACAAACCGTACACCAGCAATTACTTAAGAAGAAAACTAAATAACCTGATATCATAGTTCACAACTATTACAGGAATGATCTATTGCAGCCCAACAATAGCGGCGCTTACAAACAATAAGTGCCGGGGTTGGTTTCAGTTTACCTATACCAACGCTTATAAACCTAAGTTCTGGTATAGGTCTAAACCTATATATCCCGGCGCTTAGTTATTATAAGCGTTGGGGTAGGCTTTTTCGATCTGTTGTTTCATTTTTTTTAAAATTTTGACATTTCCTAGCGCTTATTAATTTAAAGCGCCAGTATAGGTTTGTTGCTTTTATTTTTTCTTTTAATTTTTTTACTTATCCCGACGCTTATTTAGTATAAGCGCCGAGATAGGTTGTGTGTTTCTTATTGTTTAATTTTTTTTTTAAATTTTGACCTTTCCCAGTGCTTAGTTCAATTAAATGCTGGGATAGGTATTTTTTGCTTTAATTGTTTTTTAAAATTTTTTTACCTATCTCGGTGCTTATATACTTTAAGCGCCAGGATAGGTTGTGTGCTTCTTAATTTTTATTTTTTTTTAATTTTAAATTTTCCCAGCACTTTGTTCATTTAAGCGCCGGGTAGGTATTTTTTGCTTTAATTTTATTTTAAAAATTTTTACCTATCCCAGCGCGTTTTTAGTATAAGCGCCGGGATAGCCTCTCTATTTCTTATTTTATTTTAAATTCTGACATTTCCTGGTGCTTAGTTTATTTAAGCGCCGGGATAAGTCTTTTTCTTTTCTTTTTTTTTTTAAATTGTTTACCTATCCCGACGCTTTGTTGTAATAAGTCCGCAAGTTTTTTCCCATTTCCCTCCCTCCCCAATCTCGCCTTCCCTTCTAATAACTTCAGAGCCCTATTTTTCCCTCTTCCAAAAGTGGACACCCTCTCCAAACCCCACCCTTCGTCTTCCCTCTCCAATCATTGTCGCCCTCGTTCTCACCTCCTCTCCCCTTTTCTTTCCCATGTCAGATTGGCCATCACCATCACTTTTCCTCTCCCCTCTTCTTTCCTATGTCTGATAGGCTTCCAACTCTCAGATCTCTAACTTCTTTCCCTCTTCTTTGATTTCCTTCATCTTTCTTCTGTTCTTCATCCAAACCCTTCTTCTTCTTCTTCTTCTCTGTCGTTGTTCACCCTCATAAACGTCACACATGCCGCAGAAGCTGTCTCATTCATTGTTCTTGTTCTTACCGACCTTTGGTTTAGATCTATATGGATCAAGTCCAGATCTACATGCTGATGGTGGTTTCTCAAGGGTAAGGGTTCTCTCTTATATTGAACGTTGTGTTTTCAACCTCATTGCCTTTTCTCTTTTCTTCTTCCCCTTCTAAATTTTTTTGTCTTTAGTCATGGATCAGATTTTGTGCTCTATTTTTTTTTCTTCTTCACTACTCTTGACTTCGCTTCTGGAATCGATTCTATTAGGGAAATTTAGGGTTTAAAGGAGGATTTAAGAATGGGCGAGGTTGTGGAGTCATGAGAAGGTTCTGGAAGCTACAAAGGTCAGATTAATCTTCCTTAGCTTTTTAATGTTCGTTTTCTCCTCTTGGTTTTCTTGGGGTTTTCTTTTCTGATGTATTTTCAACTTTTTTTGTTTTTGGGTATACTTGGATTTTTAGGAGATTAATATGAATTTTCTGATGAAGCTGAAGTGCTGGACTTCATGATTGTGTTAATTTTTATTTTATTTGAAACTCGTTATTTTTTTAGCTATGATTATAATTCTGATGCTTTCTTGTTCTTTAGTTTCTGGATATGGCAAGTTGATAGTTTAGTTAGCAGTGATATTTCGGTTGCTGGCTCTTCTTAGTCTTTGTTCATTCCATCATATTGATATGAAGGTATCATGGTCTGATTCTTCTTATTCTTCATCCTTCAAAAGTTAAAACTAGGGGATTTCTTGAAAAAATTTCCAGTAACAATGCTTCTTCTAGATTCCTAGAACTACATGCCATGGATGTGGAAGCTGGAATTTGTAAAAATTATCCTGCTAAGGTGAGTTGGGAATATTTGTGAATCCAATTTTTTTTTTTTTTAATCAAAATGTTGTGTTTATCTTTGTTGTAGAAAGAATTGTGGAAGACGATTCTAACTCTGGCATATCAAGTCAACTCATTGCCTAATTGCTAGGTGGCGGATGAGGAGTTATCTGAGTATAAGGAGGATGGGTTTTGTGTGGTACCTGAGAGAAGCTTTTCCTGTAAATTGAAGGCCATGTTGGAGAAGCATAAGGTTTTGCAGAGGATTTTGCTTGTTCTTGCTTTGATTAGAACTTGCATGGTGATTGGTGATGGTGTCCTCACACCTACTCTTTCTGGTGATTTCTTGTTTTCATGTTTATGGTTTAAATTAGTTTTGAAGTAGGAATTAATCAGTCTTTCAGTCACTGCGAGTTTGTTTGATGATTGCTTGCAGTTTTCTCTGCGGTTTTCCGGCCTTGAGCTTTCTATGTCCAAGGAACATCACAGATGTATGTTTACCTAATGTTTCTCTTTATAATGTTAGATCTTAGATCCTTTCTTGTGCATGACCACATTTTCCCAGCTTTAAGTTTGTGAGAATTAATATATGTGATGAATGCACTGAAGTTATTGATGGAATATGCTCTTGAATTAAAATATTCTAATTATTTGTGCAATTTGAAGGGCAAATTACTTAGCCATTTTGAATTTGTACTTTGAAATATGTATAAAGTTATAGATCAAATGAACAAACGTATTTGAAAGTCTCTTACAATATGTAATCCTTTGAAGATTACACATGTAAATTAATAATTGGTTTCACAATTTGGGTGTATCATGGGATAACTTCTGATGTGACCACTGGTGTAGCTTGATATTGCAAGAATCTTCATGAGAAAATATATGTTAATTTTAGTGGTGCTAATGGAGACTAAGAAATTTGAAATTGTTTCTCTGATAAATCTTTGATTTATGGTGTTTACTCATCATGTTGTGTGCTTATGATTTATTTGCATTTTTTAATTTTGATGGAAATCACACTATTTTCCTTTTGTCTGGGACAAGATACATGAGCCTATGTTATATTACTTACCCTTTAAAGTTTATGTTTGGCAGATGTAGAAGCCCAGCGGAATGTATCGTATGATACTCTTATTTGCGCTCCAACATGTCGGCACGCACAGGGTTGTCTTCTTGTTTGCTCCTATAGTAATCACATGGCTTTTCTGCATCAATGCCATCGGTGTATTTAACATATTTTACCGGAATCCTCATGTGTATAAAGCCTGAATGTTCTAGAGGTGTAATTATGGCTTGATGTTGTTTTTCATAGAGTCATGACTTGATATTAGGACTGAATGTTCTAGAGGTGTGATCGAACATAACCACTTTTGATTAGATTTTATTTTGTCTAATAGTCCATTGCATATTAATCAGAGTTGTTTACTAATGCTTTTGGGTGGTGCACTTTCTTTTCCTATGGTAATAGCAAATGTTCCCTTTCCAAGGACATTACATTACAATGTTTATTGTTTGACTTTTTGCTTTGCCTCTTAAGCATTCAATTATTTCGTCCTATCAAATTGGTTTTTGAAGGTGGTTCTCCCTTTTGCAGGTATTAACAAAACATGTTCTTGTCTCAGTAACTAGTGTAGTCACAGTTACAATTGCTGGGGTTGTTAAGGAGGCTGTCACCATATTTGTATCATTTTTTCCTTTTCTTTGCCAATTTGTTTGCATGAACATCCAGTGGCTACCACTCTTTTTATTTTGGTCAGTCTCATATTTTCAAAGTACCAGTTGAGTTGTCACTTTGTACTTATGTCATTCATAACTCGTGAATAAAACTACTCAAGTTGATGGATGCATTTTAATTTGATTAGCTTTTAGATTATTGCATTTAGCATCCTGTAATTTCTATATTGCTGATTTTTAAGTTTGTGTAGGTTGCTGTGCTGTACTTTCATGATGAATTTACTTGGTTGAAAGGACTTGGTTTCTTCACTATCACAAATAAGTCATAAGTTAATGCACTTTTAAGCAATCTATTATGGTATTTGAGCATACTTTTCTTCCGTCTTACTTTTGAGCTTTAGACTTAAAAGATGGTAGTGTTAATTTAGCCCAAGCCAGGGGATGGATATCCTACCCTTAAATTGTAGACCCGGATCAATATTATTTATTAATTTCTGTCAATTCCAATTTTGTTACTAGTCCCTACCCCTCTCTCAATCTTTGTCTTTCTATTTTTAATGGCAGATACTGGAAACTTCAGAAAGGTGATGCAGGTGAAGATGGTGTGAGCGGGACCTTCAAAACTGTTTGACCTTCTATTTTTAATGATGGTGCATTGATGGACAATAGTGAACAATTCTATCTCATGAATAGATTTCTTTAAGTAAGGAATAATGTCCTGTTATTCTGACCTGGCCTTATATTATCCTATAATTTACTTAGTTGTTTATTTTTCTTTAAGTAGATAGTAGTTAACTTGTAGTATATTGTTGGGCCATATTTCGCTCTTTGGGCCTGCCAACAAGACAGCAAGCCCAGTAACTCCAAAACGCATCAACTCAGAGTCCACGGCTGACCGCATGGATTCAAATTCAAAATGGTTGACATAGCATGACGCCACATCCCGGACAACTCGGAGGAAGTTGCTAACTGACCTAGATAGTCGCCCTCCAACGTCCACCAACCCACAATAGTCGCCGACATTTTCGGGGGCGACCAAGCCTCCTGGAGCACATATAACGAGCTGGAGCAACGTCAGAGACACACATGAGCTCAGGGAGAACAGATCGACCAATCAAAACACTCTCTTGGCTCACTTCATTGCGAACTCTGGTTCTATTTCAGCTTGTTGTATTTAATTTAGTCCAAAAACTCTTGTATCCACCGTTGCCGGTGACCCATATTATCAATAAAATCCTATACTTTGCACTAAAATACTTTATTCCAGTTTTTAGCATCAACATTTTGGCGCCGACCGTGGGGACTCCGGCAACAACCTTTTAAAAGCCACCAAGATCACTATTCTTGGCAGTCATGTCATCCTCCTCTGATCTCCCAAATTCTGCTGAGTAATTTGCTCGGATCCTGGAAGTGCTGACCGAACAATCTGAAAGGATGTCCCGTCAGGAGAAGCTTACAGAAGAACAATCACAGCTGCTGAAAATTCAGGAAGAGGTCATCAAGACACAGGCCACGACGTTGAAGCGGCTGGAACTGGAGAACCAAGGGCTCCAATCCCAGCTCACTGAATTCTCGGTCAATCGCCCGAACTAGTCACAATCGTTCGAGACATCGAGCATCCCAACCATGCCCTCCTTTGATGACCCTAATAATCCGGTTCCTACTAGGAACGCAGGTAAGCAAGTCACTGATACTGGCCCTGACGCCGTGGCTGTTAATGCAGGTACTGTTGGCGACGCTGAAGAGCACCACTTTTGAGTGTGTGTGTGTGTAGCGCGCCCTTGGGTCCGCCCTTCAAGAAAATAAGAACCAAGGGGATAGTGGAAGCTAACCCACGAGTGTCGTTCGCTTGAGGAGCCTAAACGCAAAAGATGACCTAGTAGCTAAGATGCAAACTAACAAAAGCGGGTAAAAATATTGTATTTGGTTTTTGGATAGAATAGATGAAAAAAGTGTGATATATTCAAAAGTAAAACAAAAATAAGATAAAAGTGAGATTTGGAGGGGAAAGGAAATGGAATCATTCTTGATAAATGGAAACCTTGGGATTCATTGCTTCAAAAGATATTTAGGGAGTTATTTGTTGATTTTCAAAAGAACCCTAGAGGGACCCCTCTAGGCTAGGCTTAGGTTAACTTAATTAATGCCGGAACCCCGTACATTACTTAATTTAACCTAAGTTGATTAAGCTCAAAATCAATATGAATTTGCTAATCGTAAGGGGCTCGTAATCCAACAACCGGGACCCCGAGTTGCCACTTAATTAATCCTAGCTTTTAATCGATTATTGGAATCCCACATAATAAATTAAGACTCTAGGATTGAAATCCAATGCCACTCATGCAATTTGACAAATTCAAGAACCAATTAATTATACAAGACTTATAATCCACAATTTGGGCCACCCCACAATTGCACTTAATTTCTCAATTAACCCTAACTCATTGATGGCCACCCAAACAAAGATTAAGGTTGAAAAGAGTGATTACCCAATGTCTAAACACAATTAATTAATTCATATGCCATTTCATTCATGCAAAACCACTTAACAATTTTTTATCCACTAACCAAGCCACCTTGAATTAATACAAGATATTCACAAAGAGAATAACAAAATCATGAACCCATAAATTTCATCAAACTCAAAGTTAAAGTAGCACAATGTTAAGCATTCAACAAGAAAGAAACAACATAAAATAGTTTCCAACCCTTATACAACATGTAGAAATGAAGAACACAACCAAATGTCATAAATATACTCCTAGAACCCTAGAAAAGCATAAATACAACAAGAGGAAGAAGGATTAGAACTAAAACTCCCCTTTGAAGCTTCAAACTCATCCCTTGGCTCCCATCATCAAGAATGGTGGAGCCTAGCTGCTACTCTCCACGGGAAGAACAACACCAAGGTGGAAGAAAATAGTAGACATGGAGTGGAGGAAGGAGAAATGGAAGAGAGATGGAGGTGGAATGGGAGAGTTGAGAGAGAGAGAAGGATGAAGAAGAGGTGTGTTGCTTGGTGGTGGTAAAGATGATATATATAGTGAGTGATGGAAGACAAATGATGGTGGGGTTGTTGAGTGGATGGTAGGTGGAGAATAAAATAAATGATAGTGGGGTTGTTGAGTGGATGGTAGGTGGAGAATAAAATAAATGATAGTGGGGTTGTTGAGTGGGTGGTAGGTGGTGTTGGGCAGGACTTTTCTGTAATTTAGAAATTTCGAGGCCCTTTTCCGTAATTTGGAATTTCATGGTCCTTTTCTGTAATTTGGGAATTTCGAGGTCCTTTTCGTAATTTCCACAATTCATCCAGAAACTTGTATTTTCCCTTTTTCTCTTGAAATTTCAGCTTCTAGCCTGAATTTCTCCCTTTTTCAAGTGTCCTTCTTCATCTGGAATCCATTCCTTTGGTCCTTGAGCGACCCTACAAGTGAATATGACATGAAAAAGGATCAAATAGCCCTATAAATTAATCTACAATTATGGCCAATTAATCCTAATCTCATACTAATATTATCCAAGAGTCTAAGATATTAAATAAGCACAATTGGAAAAAGTCAGATTGAAAAAAAGTCACTTCTAACATTACTAATCCAAACATAAATCACTTCTTACAATCTGACTTTTTTCTAAAAGTCCTTCTAAAAAAATCCTTCTGAAAAAAAAAGCCAATCTAAACACACCCTTATTTTAAAGCCAATCTCTTACCTACATTTTTTCAGTTTATTATGTTGTGTTATTATGTTTTAAAGCTTCGAGAATTTTTAACTCTAGGTAACAAGTTGAATACTATATTCTTAAAGTAAATAGCATTTAACAATAACTTCAAAATTCCTTTCAATGTGGATGTTTTGATAAATAAACTAGAGACCTTAGCTCACACCTATGGGTTTATTACACCCAGTACAATCCTTGCTGATCACATCAATCAGCTCCCTAGGAGGATGTCCTACAAAATGAAATCCATGCATAGCATCTAACCCCATTCTGGCGAGGTAATTGGCGGCTCCATTTGATTCTCTATTCACATGAGAAATACAACTAACTTCCCAGTCACGATTCAACAGCCCTTTAATCTCTCTTAGCAGCACCACATCCTGATGCTTCTCATTAAGTTCACTATTAATTAGATTTACGGCTACCAATGAATCTGTTTCCAGAATAACTCTGCGTCTATCTTATACAATTTAATGCAAAATAAGAGCATATGTATCCAAAAAAAAATAATAATAAAGAAGAGCATAATACCAACTATAAGTATACATTTTTGGTCTTATAAATCTATATCAATTTTGTTCTTTGCCAATAATTTTACACCAGGTTCAAGCTTAATCCTTTAAATTTATAAAGTATATTATCAGTCTCTTAATTATAACACATTTATATCATCAAAAAAATATTGACATAGATGACCATACAAATAAATACATACTAATCTTTAATTTAAATTTTGTCAATGAAAAATATTATTTAATCACAAGCAAGACTAATTGAATGAAAAATACATACTTGAAACTAACATAAACTAACGCTAAAAGGGTGAATTGATGGACTTATTCTTTAACAAAATAGAAAGAAAAATGCCACAAACATTGAGGCTTGACTTATTACTTATAATGTCGTATTATTTAGCTCTATTGTCAATATAAAAACTTTATTGATGGGCAATATGCAATAAATTACTCATTATAACTATAAGTAAAAAATTAAAAAAAAAATTGTCTAACTATTCTTTGCTAATTAAAAATTATTTTAACCTAAGAAAATACATCCTAAATTGGAATGAAAATTACACATCCTTGTATGAGTATATGAGATCTTTCTATAGTTGAAAAAAATGACCTTTCTATAATTAGGATGAAAGAATGTACTCTCAAGGATTAAATCCCTAACATAGGCCATTTTTTGCTATATTACTTGAACCAAAAAATGAAAATTAGTTTATTAAATTTCTTTTAATAGTAAAATTTTTCCAACTTAACCTCTATTAAAGAGATGTTGGAAGAGAGAGAAAAAATACGATAAGCCACATTAAATATATGGACAAAGTTGACAAACAAATATTAATGACTTTGCCAATAATTCATAATATAAGCCCTTCTAAAGTGACCTATGAAGATCTGTATCAAAAAAAAAAAAAGTGACCTATGAAGATATTATCTTAATGATGAAAGCATGGGAGGAAGTCCCAACAAAAGCAGTTTCATCTATTTGAAAATAAACGGTGACATCCAAATAAAACAAAAGAAATAAGCAGTGCCATCACAAATAAATGATCTTCATTCAATCAAAACAAACGGATGTATAAGAGGAATGCATCACTGAATAAAGAGTCCTAGTGCACACCCAAAAAAACAGAGAGAAAGAGAGGTCAATTTTACGGAAGACATGCCATCATCCATGCTTGATGAAAGATGGCATATTGATTGTGCCCAAAACAATGTCATAATGATATACCTTTTTGATCTTTTCACCACGCTTGAAATTCGAGGCACCTTATAAAAAGTCTTCAGAAGACAGAGAATATTGTAGAATGAGAGATCATAGTTTTCCAGTGCCATCTATTTCAAGGACTTTCTCATGGGGAAGTGAAAAAGAAATGTGTCTAGAATACATGACATGATGAAAGGGGATTAAAAAGTATACCAGAAGAAACTGATAGGATGAAGAAAACAAACTGTGTTTTGTAGTCACCCAAACAAAAGAGTTTAAAATGAAAATGCAATGAAAAATGAGGTTAAAAATGTAGGAGAAGAAAATCAACAGACTTGTGAAATTTCACAGAGAACTCTTTGAAAAAAATATATTCTTCTAACCCACTAATGATCCTAGGAAGCAGAAGCACAAACTCTCTTACAAGGAGGAAAACTACTCACTTGAACCAGTGTATCTAATACATTTCATCTCCATTTTCTCTCAAATAATATAGCAATAAAACCATTGATATGCCACCCCAGATAACTCAAAACAAATACAGCAACAAAAATCTCACAGTTGTACATAACTTTCTAGATAACGTTTCTAAAGGACATCAAGGATAGGCACATAATCATCTCAACTGCTCTGGTTTTATTTCCAACAAAGGTGCCAAAACAGATTAAATATAATCCACAATGTAATGATAAAAAATTTTATCAAGGCTCTTAAATTCAGGTGTTGATAATCAGAGTAAGGTTTTCTGCAGAATAAAAAATAACATCATTGCAAGAAGCAATCGTCTTAAGTTCCTCAACAGTTAGATTGAACAGAGGTAGTGTAATTTTAGCTTCATCATTGTTCTCCACTTTACATTCAATATCACTAACTAGTCTAGACCCCTTGTAAATATTGCAAACTTATCTCATTCCTTCTATCGGTACAAGGCTTTCCACATAATTGAAAACACCCGGACTGAAGACGCATGTGTGTATAAAATCCTCCCTAAACTTGTTACTAGAGAGATTGAACAGAGCAATAACTGCATCTTCATTCTCCAGTCCATGCACGCCCCTGTAGAGAATTTCATTTCTCCAAATGGTCACTGGAGTAAAGGAGTGTGAATAGGGGAGTGGAAAGGGGCTAATACATTTCTTAGTCCAACTCCATCTCTCCCTTGATGAACCTCTAGCCTCCTCCATCACCCACAAATCAATAAATTTAGGTTCAGACTCACAAAACATGGCTAAGGAAAGCATGGCAAGACGGTCCTCATGCACGGTAAGAGTCGTGTAAAGCGTAGGGCCTAAACCCGGCATTGGTATCAATGTAAACACTTCCATAGCTATGTCAAATGACACTATCATAAAATCCTCGGGACCCCGCCAATTCGACCCGAATCCGAGCCAAAACATAACTCCACTAGCCGTGACAGTTTTATAACGAAGATTCTCTATCCTCACTAAGCTCCCACATTCTACTTCCTTCCATGAATCCGTATTTAATGAATACACTTCCACCCAATGAACCCTACGTCTAGACATACAAAGCATGACTATCTTGTAATCATTAACAATTCCACTAAATCCGAATCCTAAAAAGAACTCGCCCACAGAATCATTAATACTTTTGGGCACATGTCTTATCTCTCTAGTAGCAGGATTCCACAATAAAAGGGGAGGTGGAGACATACCATGGCCGCGTTTCTCGAGATTAACACATACCAAGCCCTTACTGGTAGAAACGATTGCAGCACGAGGAGAATTATGGATTATTGGTGAATCTTGAACTTCACGGACTTGAAATTCGCAGTCGATTAATGAATATAAAGGTTCGAAAAACCCTTCTCGCCGGAAAAGAATACTAGGGTTATGATTAGTGGAATGGTGAAGGTGGTCTGCGATAAAAGGAGGTGATTTGAAGAGATTTTTCCAATTCTTGCACACACACTGAAATCTGATTAGGGATTTTACCGGAAGTCGTATGAGAATATCTCTGATTATTTCTTCTGGAAGATATTGTGAGTCGCCGTTTACTTCCACGAGCTTCTTCATCTTCTTCTTCCTCATTGACTGGACCGATGGCATCTCTGAAGGAGGAAAGTCTTGGAAGAAACTAGATTAGGGATTCTAGCTTCCAATTTTTTATTTTTTTTTTATATATATATTCACATTTGTTTTTTACTCCAATGTTTTAGCATCTTTTATGATCCGAAACTGATGGCAATTTTTTTTTATTATTATTACAACGACATTTAAGGCATGCTTGGATTAGCTTCTAGAGAATAGTTTCTGAGAAAAAAGCTGAAAAAGTTATTTTAGATAATAGATTCTGGAGAATAGCTTCTGAGATTATAAAAAAAAATAGCTTCTGACAAAACCTAGGCCCCAAACCTAGGTTTACATACTAAAAAGCTATTCTGAAAAAGCTGTGAGTGTTTGCCTGTCTTAACCAAAACCTAGGTTTTAACAGTTAAAAACTATTCTGAAAAAGTTGAAGGTATTTAACTGACTTATTTTAAAAACATGGTTTGAGACTCTAAAAATGTTTTTTTTAGTTACCCGCACCTATATATCTTTAAAAAGTGTTGCTTTGTACTACTCATTAAGACAATACTTATGTGGCTCCTAGTGCTACTGTTCATTGAGTAGTATAAGCCGATGAATAATGTTGACTTCATTGGACTCTATGCTTTAAAACTGTACTTTTTTTTTCATTTGATAGAGTAGACAACTCCGCCTATGTTTATAGCCGGTCCCAAGCCCGGGTAAAAGAGGAGGGTTGTGTTAGACCCCGACAGCCAACATCAAAACCCCGTCGAATCTCATAAACATGGATCAACAAAGAAATTGTGTAAATGCTAGGTCGTTGCCCGTAAGCAACGCGCTGTATGGCTCTAGTACAGTGAGAAGAGAGCGAGAGCCGCTGCATCCTAGCCTGAATACAGTGTTAAGAGAATAAGGGCTAAAGGATAGGTCGTTGCCTGGTTGTAACGCACTGTATGGCTCGAGTACAGTGATAAGAGAGCAAGAGCCGCTGCATCCTCGCCCAAATGCAGTGTTAAATGAGCAAGGGCTACTGTACTCTAATGGACGGAGGCGGCTAAAGAAGCTAGTTCATGAGAGTAAGATCATATTTGGTTCTTGGAATATTGGGACGCTGAATGGGAAGCTTTTTGAAGTGGCACAAGTTATGAAGGATCGTAAGATTAATATATTGTGCTTACAGGAAACCAGATGGGCTGGAGAGAGATCTAAAGAAATCGGAGTTAATGATTGTAAACTTTGGTACACAGGAAAGGTAAATGGAAGGAATGGGGTTGGTATCATTGTAGATAAAGAATGGCGGAAGAATGTAGTGGAAGTTAAGCGGATTGAGGACCGAATCATATTTGTGAGAGTAATTGTGGGAAATGATACAACAAATGTTATTAGTGCATATGCACCCCAAGTAGGGGCAGAAGCACATCTTAAGGAGAAGTTTTAGGCAGATATTGAAGGGTTGATTCAAAGTATACCGGCAACTGAGAAAATTTTTATTAGAGGGGCTCTTAATGGACATGTTGGGAAAGATGCGAGATCATATGCAAGGGCGCATAGTGGTTTTGGTTATGGGGAGTTGAATAATGAAGGGCAAACAATTATCGATTTTTCCTTAGCATACAATCTTAATATTGTTAATACATGCTTTAAGAAGCGGGAAGAACATTTAATTACATACAAAAGTGGAACTCACAAGTCACAAATTGATTTCTTTTTGGTAAGAAACCCTGATAGAATTATGTACTAATTGCAAAGTGATTCCTGGGCATGGTGAGACCGCTCAACATAGACTCTTAGTTCTTGATGTGAGAATTAAATGTGTAAAACAAAGGCGCCGAGCAGTTTTGAACCGAAAGATTAAGTTGTAGCAGTTAAAGGGGGAGAAACGAGAGATTTTTAAGAGAAATATATTGGATGAAGGGGTATGGGAGCCACAAGGAAATGCTAACAGCATGTGGAAGAATATGGCTATGAAGATTGAAATGGTTGCTAAAGCTACTTTAGGAGAATCAAAAGGTTTTGGCCCACAAGATAAGGAGACTTGGTGGTGGGACAAGGATGTCCAAAAAAAGGTGCGGAATAAAAAGAATTGTTTTAAGGCTATACACTTATGTAATAATGCTGAAAATTGGGAAAAGTATCGCTTAGCTAAAAAGGAGACTAAGAAGGCAGTGAGTGAAGCTCGTGCTAAAGCATACGAGGGGTTTTATAAGGAGTTAGGGACAAAGGTTGGGAAACAAAAGATTTACAAGATCGCAAAGATTAGGGAGAGAAATTCGAGATATTTGGATCAAGTAAGATGTATAAAGGATGAAGAAGATAAAGTTTTGATTACTGACGGAGATATTAAGAATAGATGGGAGGCCTACTTTTCTAAGTTGTTCAATGATGGAGGCGAAGGTCTATCTTGTGAGTTGGGGGATTTGACAATTAGTGAAGATGGACTTAATAGGTCTTTTTATCGTAGAATTAGAGTTTGGAAGGTTAGAGAAGTCCTTAAGAAAATGGAAAATGGTAAAGTGGTTGGACCTGATGGTATACCGATTGAGGTTTGGAAATGTTTAGGGGAAGATGGTGTGTTATGGTTATCTGAATTGTTTAACGAGATTTTACGGTCCAAGAAGATGCCTGATGATTGGAGAAAAAGTACTTTAGTTCCGATTTATAAAAACAAAGGCGATATACAAAATTGTGCAAATTATAGGGGAATTAAGCTTATCATACAATGAAACTATGGGAAAATGTGATTGAGCATAGGTTAAGACTAGAAACTAGTATTTCTGAGAGACAGTTTGGGTTCATGCCAGGGAGATCCACAACAGAGGCGATATATCTACTAAGGGGGATAATGGAGAAGTATCGAAGTAGAAAAAGAGACTTACATATGGTTTTTATTGACCTAGAGAAGGCGTACGATCGCGTGCCAAGAGATTTACTTTGGAAAGCCTTGGAAAATAAAGGAGTATGTGTTGCTTATATTAAAGTTATACAGGATATGTATGATGAGGTGTTGACTAAGGTTAGAACGCCGGGAGGTGAGACAAAAGACTTCCCTATAGGAATTGGTCTACATCAGGGATCAGCTTTAAGCCCATATTTGTTTAACTTAGTAGTAGATGTTCTAACTGAGCCTATAGAAGAAATGGTCCCTAAGTGCATGCTTTTTGCGGATGATATAGTCCTTCTGGCCGAATCAAGAGAGGAGATTAATGATAAATTAGAGATATGGAGAAACACGCTAGAGTCGAAGGGTTTCCCTTTAAGTAGGAGTAAGACAGAATATATGCATTGCAATTTTGCAAATAGACAACTTAGAGGTGATTTGGAGGTTAAATTGGGAGAGCAAACAATCCCTCAAGTGACAAAGTTTAAGTATTTGGGATCAATTATAAGACAAGATGGTGAGATTGATGATGATGTCAATCATAGAATTCAAGCTGTGTGGTTTAAGTGAAGGAAAGTTACTGGAGTTCTCTGCAATAGAAAAGTACCCCAAAAGGTAAAAGGGAAGTTTTATCGCACTGCTATAAGACCAGCAGTATTATATGGTAGTGAATGTTGGGCTTTGAAGGGTCAACATGAATATAAGATGTGGGTAGCTGAAATGAGGATGTTGAGATGGATGTGTGGTCACACAAGAAATGATAAGATTCGGAATGAACATATACGCGAGCAAGTTGGAGTGGCACCTATCAGTGAGAAAATGGTAGAAAATCGTCTGAGGTGGTTTGGACATGTACAAAGAAGGCCATTAGATGCGCCAGTGAGGATGGTAGATCAAACAGTCTGGAGTCCAATTAAGAGAGGAAGAGGGAGACCGAGGCTTACACTCAGTGAAGTTGTAGAGCGAGATCTTTTAGTAAATAATATATCTAAAGATTTGATTACCGATAGAGCACAATGGTGTCGTGCGATCCATGTAGCCGACCCCACTTATGGGATAAGGCTTGATTGTTGTTGTTGTTGTTTGTAGAGTAAACAGTGAGATAGGCCTAGCTTGCTCTTTCTCTTGCATTGGGCTTGGTGTATAGGCTTAAATTTGGTTTTTTAATGTTCTTTGTTTTTTATTTATTTATTTAATTTTTTTTTTGCTAATGTTTGGCTTTATTTTATTATTTCCCTTCTTTTCTTCATTTCCAAGGCACTTCTTTTTGTTCTAATTCAATTTTTCTCCTTCCTCCTCGATCGTTTCTTCCTGGATTTTTTATCAAAATACTATAAACAGTAAAAGTAATTTCCGGGATGCTATATGATATAAAATATTTACTGAAATGATGTAATGGAACTCATCCTTCATAAGAACGAGTTTCAAATCGTTCAGAATGTGAAGAACGAGTTTCAAGGGAACGATTTTAACTTCACCGTATGCCTACTTTTTTAACACCCAATGCTGTTCTTTTTCTTTGGTGAATATTACGTCTAAGACCCCATTTCATCATCTCACCATGCGTCCATCGGTCCATGCCTCTAAGGCCCCCCCTCCTTTTTCTTACAAAACTTTTGGGGGAATTTTGGCTGCAACCCCACTCCTTCAATCTCCATTTGTCCAACCCTTCTATTTTCCCCATATTTTGCTACCTCCCCTTTATTTGTAAAGGTTGCCCCTCATATCTATAATTAAGAGCAAGTTCATTTTGTTTCGAGAGATTGAAAAGTTAAATAAATTATTTTAAAACAATTATATTGATCTTTTTTTAAAAATAATTTGTATGACTTATAAACTTATATATAATTTAAACTAATTTTGCAATCAACTAATTTATTTAACTTCATTAATCTTTTTAAACAAACTCAACTGACGCTTGTATTAAAAATCAAAGATTAAAATGAAATTGTATTTTAGGAGTGTAAGTTATAGCATTACATATGTCCTTTTTTTAATCTATTTGTATGCAATGATTGAGTCATTTTCCATCGATTATTTATCAACATTTAATGCTCAGAATTAATGCTCGATTATTTTTTTTTCTAGTTTACTTTGAGTTTTCAGCTTAACACTCGATTGAAAGTAGTGTCAATTGATTAGAATGTATAACAATCGATTGAAGTTTCAATATTTAATTAGTACTCGATAGGCTATTGATGGAAGCCTCTTCCCAAAAATCGATTATTACATAAGCTATTGATGGTTCTTAACTTAACTTTCAAAATATAGTTTAAAATATTTTCTACGTTGATATACATATAATTTTCATAGCCTAAATCATATTTGATTATCATCAAATCTTTAGGGTTGAACAGCAACCAAATTTGTATCATTCCTTGGAAAGACATTAAAAATATCTTTCATGTATAGTTTATAGTAGAGACTAACTAGTTTAAGGGTTACATCGCTTTAAAGTTTAAATTAAAATTGTTCATGAACAAAATTTTGATAATTAAACTTTTAACGATTTACATAAGAAAAGAGAATCTATTATATCTAACTTAAGTTAATTTGGTGGTCTATATTCAGGTTGTCAGACTCACCAGTACCAGTTTTGGGTTTTCGCAACTAAGTTTATTATCCAAAATTTTTAATGTACTTATCATGTGTATTAGAAACTAATATTTTAAGTATAAAAAAAAAGAAACTAATATTTTAAATTTGAAATAAAAATTAACTTAAATACAACTTGTTGACACAAAATTAATGAGGAGATAAAGTCAATGATCCAATAAATTGGAAACAAAATTAGAACTAAAATATCATATCATTATATGAATTTAATATGAGGGAAAATATTGACAGTCAACAATAGATGAGTCAATCACAATAATTATTCGGAACCAATAATTTCTTTAGAGAAGGAAACAATATTAACATGAAGTACATGATTATAATAATATTATTTAATTAACTTCAAAAGTTTCTCCCCCTATATTAAAAATTTAAACTCCTCTCTACCTATTTCAAATAAAAAAACATACTATATTTCACTCTAACAAATAATATATAACAACAATTCCCACTTCTTTGAATTATTATATTAATGAAGTTTTTAATATATATACATATATATATATATATATAAACTTGGCGTGTAAATATATTTTTAAAAAACTTGGTGCTGAATTATTGAGATATTACTTATAGCTAATCAAATCTTTACATTTACATAACTTTGTAAGAATAAAAAATGTCCAGGTTTTATCTTTATAAAACAAAAATAATATCCTCAAATTAGTAAGATCAAAACAAGTGGGCTTTGATACTAATTCGTAGAATTTAACACCAATTTAGTTGGGTTTGATACCAATTTGGTGTGAGAGCCAGGTTCAAAATTTACCAAGTAAATAATTTCTTTGGCTTTAAATTAAATTTGAGTTCCTATTCAATTGTTTAGTTTCCTATACAATTGTTGCACAAGTTATTTCTGAATGCGCAAGTTTGTGTGTCTATATACATGTACAATGTATAATTTTCTTGACTCATGTTAATTGCTTCTGTCTTTTTTCCCACTGTCTCACTAACTCTCTATTTCTATTTTATAATATTTTTAAAGTGGTAAGGTGGATTAAATAAAATCTTGACTGACATTCCAGAAGATATCCTAATTCACATCTTCTCTAGGCTCCTAATCGAGTCCTACTACAGTTGCAATGTGTTTGTAAGCAATTCAGACGTTTAATCAACAATTGATTGTTTCTTAAGGAACAGCTCAAGTGGAATCAACAATATCTTTTTCTCCTCCTTCAAAATGGGATAGTAGAATTCGATGACTTTGATGCATCTCTATTCAGCTATCAGAATCATGATTATCATCCAACCACCGCACTCTATAACCCTTTGCCGAATCCTCAAGGGGAGGTTTGCTTCATTGGCTCTAGTAATGAATTGGTATGTTTGGGTATGGTTGATGAGGGAGTCATTGAAGATGCACTAATGAGTACTCTTTCATGTTTTGGAACCCAACAACTAGGGAAACCCGTTTTGTGTCCCCAGGACGGTGGCGGGAGGGAAGATAATTATAAAATTGTTATGATGATTGGTGACTCTGGTGGCCTTGTTGCTCGAGCAAAGGTATGCTCATTGTACAGAAGGCAGCGGTCTTCCTAGCATGAGTAAGAATTTGGGAGATTATTAGAGAATATCCAATTTAGTGGCAATGGTGTCACTATCACATAAGACAAAAAGATTGTCTCGCGTGCTTATAATAAGACCACTACACATCATGTTATGGTTTTATTTGACACGAATATGGAGCATTTTACATTATTGGCATTGCCTACCCTTCATGTGGAGGTTGAACTATGGGTGTTAAATAAGGATATGAGCGGGGGACTATCAGATGAAGGATGCCGACTCTAGAAGTTTGGTGGTTTCCTGTCACCTTGTGGGGAGACGAAATAGTTTGTATCAAGCCTCGTAAACCACAAAAATATGTTACTGATACAGAGGAGGGAGGAGAGCACTCACGCTTTTATGCTGCCACAATATTATGATAGCTTTGAACACCATTGTGGGCACTAGTAGTATAATGATCAAATGAATGATAAACTAAAATTCGAAAATAATATCAACTTCAAATACCACATACTAAGACTTATTTGGGAGATAAATGATGACATAACTTGTTTTAATTTGTTTTAAAAATATAGTTTTTCATATTTAAATTATCTAAGAAAATCACTTCTTTTCAACACACAAACTTTGGCTGAGTTATATCCATAAGCACAGAAATAATGTTTACTACTACTACTACCCATACACAATCACAAATACATAAATCAACCATAATCGTAAGATATTACAATTATAGCAATTTGACAATCCACTTAAAAGTCTTGATTTTTTTAATAAACAAAAAATAAATGGAGTTTTAATTTATTTCTATAGGGGCACACCATATTTTTAAATTCATTTTTTTTTCTTATTTAAGTGCCACATTAGATTAAATAATGTTTGAGGTAATTTTTTTATTGTTAGTCAGACTACAAAAAATGACATGATGCACTAGATTCACACAAGAATATCTTATTACTTTTAGCCTTACTTTTATATGTATAGTAGAATAAGAGGCGTTCTTGTGTGAATGGACAGACGACAGATGTGAAGGAGAGAGTATATTATATGTTTAGTAATAGAGGGATCGAAGTATATTCTTTTTCTTTAAAAAAATTTGGATACGTTAGGTCAGGACATGGAATGTAGACACTATATACCTATGTTTAGTGTTTGTTGAAACTTACATTATTTTCTGAGCTTGACATATTATATGAATGAACAGATGTGAAGAAGGATTTTTATTTGATTTAGTTTTGAAATTTTGAACTGTAGTTTGACTCAAATTTGCTTATATTTTTGTTTTGAATTAGTGACTATTTTCTTTAGTTGAAAGTGTGGACACTAATATCCTGAGGTTGCAAATCTCCCAATTATTTGAGAGATGAGAAATTTTAAGGCCTTTGGTTTGGATTAGAAAATATATTGTTTCATTTTTATTTATTTGGAAATAATTAGGAAAATAATGGAATTTCATCAAAAGGGCCCAAACCTGCTAGCCGACCCAAAGCTAATAAGTTTGAGGGCCTATTTGACAATTAGCTATGTTTTAGAAAAATGGAATTTATTAGCTATGCCATTTCAGGCCCAAGCCCATCATTGGCAGCTTAATGATAGGGCCAGATCGACCCGTTTCCTATCTCTAAGGCCTCGTTTGGTATGATGGAAATGGAGACTTAGAAATGGAAATGGAAATAGACTCCATGTGCATAGGTTGTTTGGTATGATTATGAGGGTTTAGAATTGACTCCAATGGGGATTCCATATGGGCTTAATTCCATGATATGGCTTCCATCAAAATTGTTCAGATTTCACAATTCCATGTGCTCATTTCTATGACTACCCTCCTACCTACTGAACTCATCCGAAACCATCTCCTTCTTGCCCCCACCAACCATCACCGGCGAGCTTTCCGGCCACCGTCCAAGGGCGATTTCTTCAAACTCTACCCAGGCTTATTTCCACGAAGATGGCAGCCATTACGGCGGCGACGGAGAAGAGTCTCCAAGTTCGTCTTTTTCCTCACATTGGTTCATTTTCCCCTTCTCTTCCATTGTTAGCTTCCATTGTCGTCTTCTTCTCCTTCTCCTCCATCGGCATCTTCTTCTGGAAGTTGGAAGGCACGAACCTCCGAGAAATGGCGATCTGAAACTTAAATCTAGAGATGGGAAGCGATGAGGATGGCGGTGATTTATATAAGTTCACCCATCAAGAATGATTTTGATTTTGATTTTAATTTCCATGATTGAAAATCATTCTGATGTTGCATTCATTGTATTGCGATTAATTTGATTTGGCAAATAAATGATGGATCTTGGTGGTTTTGCAGTGGGGTCTAGATCTGAACAGTCATTGTGAGAGAGAGGAAGGTTCTGATTTCTTATTTTTTTTGATTGAATTGTTGAATGCATATTGGTGATTGAATATGAGATGTTATTCGATTTCTGGGATTGTGGCTTGATGATTTTGGATGGTGAGAGTTTGTGATAATCAGGGGAGTTCTTTTTTTTTTTATTTAAATGTTGATGGGGGAATGAAAGTTGTAGTAGGAACAGAGGAAAGAAGGGTGTAGGATGTTGGGGGTGTTTTTTTCAATAAATAAATAGGAGGATATTTTGGTCATTTCATAAGAAAGTTAAATCCTATTTCCATGACATACCAAACACACTTTTATACCCCATTTCCATTTCCATATCAATATCCATTTCCATTTTCATCAATATCAATTCTAGTGTACCAAACGAGCCCTAAGGGGAGAGGCCCAAAGTATCTGACACCACTCACTTGAAAAACTGAAATATCATTCTTATCATTTCTTCAATTTTTAATTTGATACATGTGTATTTTTCATCCTTATTAAACCCTATAAATTTATTTTATTAGCTCAATTAGTTTTTTAATAAAAAGAAAAAAGATACGCCCTCCGGTCCTAAATATACGACCTATTTGGGGAGGTATACTTGGTTCAAAATATAAGATCTCTTTCCAAGATTTCTTAATTTTTTTCTAAATTATCCTTATTGATTCTTCCCAGTAATAAATAAGCAAGAGAGGGTGGGTATGAATAAAGATAGATGGTTATTGTATTTTAGTAATATCATATGATTTTAAATGTAACAACCCTTAAAAAAATAGAATAATTATTTCATTCCTACTTAATATCTTTTCCTATTTTTTTATGGCTTAAAAATAACTATTGAATCCTTAATTAAAATTTTTATTATTTATTGTAAATTTGTAACAAAAAAATAGATTTATGGTTGGGTGAAAACTTGTTTCATGTTTGTGTTGGACCAGTAGTTCCAATATTTTGTGTATGATAAGTATATATTTTAAAATTAAATGTGTAGATATTGGGATATATTCAGATTAGTTAATCCAATGAATGTTTCATACTGATTTAATTAACTTTTATGTGTTATCTTCTCTTCAATTAATTAAAGGGAGAAAAAACTCTTCATATAAAAAATCTACACATATTCTTTTGTTTTACTGGAGATATTATAACATAAAAAAAAAAAGAAGAGGAAAGTAAAGAGGGCCGTGGAAGATGTGTTGAATGGGTAATTTAAGTTCATTTAAAAAAAAAACATTTTTCAAATATAGATATACACACACATACAAATTATAAGTCATTAGATACTTTTGGGCAAGGTTCAAAAAATCGGACCGGGCGTTGAACCGAATGAGGCACTGGTTCAAGGGTTAATGGTTGGATCGGGGTCGGACCGGGTCAGATCGGTTATATTAAAATAATAAAATTTTATTGATATTAACATTAATAATCACTAATATCAAAATGTAAACATAGATAAGTATGCATGATTCATCAAACATGAATATTTTGATGTTTCTATAGAGGGAAAAATATAAAATATTAGTTGAGTACACGCGAAAATAAATATTATTCTACAATCTACAGACTAAAATACAAATACTAAGAGCAATAATAATTAAATACTAAACATATGCAAGTATAATAGCATTTAAAATATTATAATTTCCTTGTTTCTAAAATTAAGTGAAGTAAAAGTTGGTAATTAGGTGAATTATAACAAAATAAAAAAAATCAAATTTTTTTAAAGGAGAGAACCGGTTCAACCCCCGGTTCTGGCCTGGTTGCCCGGTTTTGGGCGGGTTGAACCGGTTCTCCACCAGTTCAACTGCTCCCCCGGCCCGACCTTATGGCCGGTTCACGGTTGAACCAGTCCGACCACCCGGTCCGGTCAGGGTCAACAAACAGTGCTTTTGGGAGTGCTCTCTCCATCTTCCCTATATATAATATTATAGGTCGGTGAATGTAGGGGGGATAAATTATTCCCGCCTAGGTTAGGTTTTGTCATGGTGTTGGATTGAGCTGGGTTGCTTGTTGTATTTCCTATGTGGCTAACATCATCCTCTCTTGTTCAACTTTTAAAGCATGTTTGGATGATTGTTTTGAAAAGTAAGTTTAGATGATTATTAAATAATACAAAATAAAAGACGTGGGACTCATCAGAAGCTAAAAGCTAGAAGTCAGAAGCCAAAGTGCATGTTTGGGATAGCTTTTCTGGACCCAGAAGCTCGGTGAAAACGGAGAAGCAGATGGGGGGGAAACATGTTTGGCATCTTTTAGTTTGAGAAGTCCTTACGGCCCAAAAGGACTTCTACATGGGGAAAAGCCAGAAGCCAAATGGAGGAGCTTTTAGCTTCTGAAAAAGGACTTCTTGGAGAGAGAAAGAGGAAGAATGATAGGTCCCACGCCTTTTATTGTGTTATTTAATAAAATGGGTAGAAAAATTAGACTATTAAATCCATAAAATTCTCAAATAAGATATTTTCTTTTAATATAAAATTTCCTTTTTATCTCCAAAAATTTACCATAATAATCTCTAACTATTTTCTCCAACAATATCCTCCATTGAGCTAAAAATATAATTTTTTTAAAATTATTTTTCTCAAAATAAGGGAGAAACTAAGCCTTTAAAATCCTCAAAAAGCCCTAAATTTCACTTTTTCTTTCTAAACTATAAGAATATATGCATATTATATATATATATTATTTAATAACAATAATGCCATTTTTAGTAATTTTTCATCTAAACTTGCTTTTCAAAATAATCATCCAAACATGGTTTAAAAGTCAGATTGAAAAAAAAATCACTTCTATCATCACAAATCCAAGCATAAATCACTTCACACAATCTGACTTTTATTCAATCTGCTTACTTATAAAAAAGTCCTTTTGAAAAAAAGCCAATCCAAACACACCCTACATATCTAGGCTAAAGATATTGGCCTAAAAACAAAAACACTAATCCTTCGTTATTATTTTTTTTGATAACCAAGGAAATTAAGACAAAATAAAGACACAAAGCAAAAAACAGCAATTACGTTACTCCTCCTTACTCGTTCCTACACAAGGACTCCCTTCACTGATTCCCTTGTGAGGACTTGAAGACCCATCGCCATAGAGAGAGCTTTTTTTGTCAAATGGTCCGCAAAGCCATTTTCCTACCTACTAATAAAATGAACCTGGACCTCCTACTATTTCTTAAATAAATTTTGGAGCTCTAGAATGAGGTTATAATCCTCATGAAGTTCAAAGTTTTCTATTGAGCTTAGGGAAATTGCCTCAATTGAATCACAATGAAGTCGGACCTACCAAAATCCTCCATCCCAAGCTCTCAAGGGCCTATGATACAGCCACAAATCTCTGCAACCAAGCTATTAGCATCTTCCACTCTACACAAGAATCCCTTGATGAGCTTACCTTCCTTATTCATCATCAAAGCCCCCACATCCCGTCTCATGAGAAAACTGTGCAAATACACCATCTACAAGAGAGAGGGGGTCTTGGCTGCCCCAAAATTTTGAGGCAGTTCCTTGATATTTTTGTTTTGTTTTTTATACCATTAAATTTTTCATTAAAAGAGTGACATTTTGATAAATTATGGGCAAAAAACAGATATGTTTTTAATTTGTTATGATTTTTCCAAAACTAGGTACTAAAAGATAAGGCTGTTTTTTTAATTAAGAATGTCTAATCTTTGAAAAATTATAACAAATTATTAAAATACCTGTTTTTAACTAATAATATATCAAAATGTCACTCTTTTATTGTAGAACATAAGAGTATAAAAAAACCAAAAAAATATGGGAAGCCCCCAAACCGAGAGGGCAGCCAAGGTCCCCCTCTCCATCTAGAGATACCTTTACCTAAAAATCATGAGAGGTTTCATGCACTCTTCGAGGAATATTCTGATCACCAATCATCAGATTTCGAGACACCATTCCAGTTCTGGGCATACATCTAGCAATGCCTCTAGCTTCTGCTACACATGCTGAAGAATTTAGAGATCCACTTTGATGAATCACTTCATTCCTTCCCTTCCATAAAACCTAACATACAATCCCATATAACTCCGACCACCCCCTCAAACTCTTCCGCCTCCTACCCTTTAAATTACCCATGACCCATTCCAATAAATTGGTTTCTTAAAATTCTGCATCTGTCACTTGAACCCCCAAACTAGTCCAGACTAATCGTGCATATTTACAATCCCTAATCATATAAATGGTAGATTCCATATCTTCATTACAAAGACTGCACATACGTAAATGATGACATCCCCTCTGGAATTTGAGCTTATTTGTGAGAAGCTGATCATGAAGAACAAGCCACAAATTCATTCTACACCTTTGCCAGATTTTCAACTTCCAAATTTTCTCCCAACACCGATCCACTGGCCTAACTTCTGCTACAAATGGGTTAAAAGCCGATCAAACTGTAAAAATACCACTCTTATGATGTTTCCACCTGACAGTAGTTTGATAATCCCGGTTAAGAACTTCCACCCGCTCTTCACATCCTCCCAAGTAGCCTTTAGACCACTCCAAAGTCTAGAGTCCATTCTCTCTTTATCAATATTTGGCAACACATCAATACCACATCTATATTTCCCTCGAATGACGTTTACCCAGAGAGCTTCCCTGTTCACCGTCAGATTCCATCCTATTTTCATTAAAAAAAAGCTTTATTTTGAAGCCTACAATGCCTTAAGCCCAAACCCCCACTTTTTGTTTTTTTGCTAGAACAAAACCAATCCCAAGCAACAAGATGGGCCTTCCTCTTTTCCACTGTAGAACCCCATAGAAAGTTCCTTCAATTTTTATCAATTTCATCACAAATAGATACCAGTAACAAGGCCATTTGCATAACATGATTAGAAGTAGCCGAAATAATTGAATTAATAAGAGTAGCTCTACCCGCTTGGGATAGGAACGGAGTCTTCCAATTTGCAAGCCTTAATCTCACCTTATCAATAACAAATTGATAAATATTTTTAGTAACCCTTTCATGGTGTAAAGAAACCCCAAGATACTTCCCTAAGTCAGATGCCCTTCCAAAACCTAATTCCTCACAAAGCCCAGCACGGACATTATGGTTCACATTATGAGAGAAAAACACTCTACTCTTTTCTTTATTCACTTTGTGCCCTGAAGCTTCACAAAAGATGCTTAGGCACTGCATAATAACCCTTATGCTAAATTAGCCTCGGCAAAGATAATTAAATCATCAGCAAAAAATAAATAGGATATTTAGGGACCATCCTTAACTAAAGATATTGGTCTCTAAACTCCTTTATTCACATGATCCTGAGCCAGTTTCTCAATACATATAATAACAAAGAGATAAGGAGAAAACGGGTCCCCTTATCTAATACAACGAGATGGCTTGAAAGAATTAGACTTACTACCATTCCATAAAATTTGCGTAGAAGTGGTAGACAAGAAACTCTCCATAAGAGACAATATATTACATGGGAAAAATTTAGTTCTTTTAAACAATTTAACACAAAAGATCATCTTACTAGGTCATAAGCCTTTTCAAGATCAATCTTAATAGCCATGTAGTCCTTCCTACCTTGCATAAATTTCATGGAGTATATGTCTTCTTAAGCCACAATAATATTATTAGAGCTTAGCCTCCCAGGAACAAAACTTCACTTATTTGGAGAAATAACCATTGAGGACAGGTTTAATTCTTCTATTAGCCACAATCTTCGTAATAACTTTATATACCACATTACATAAGCTTATAGGCATGAAATCCTTTAATTTTTTCGGATGATCAACCTCTGGAATGAGAAGCAAATAAGTTTGATTCACTTCCTTCAAAATTTGGGGGCAATTAAATGCATAAGTCACAAACTCAACATATCATTAACTTACATTGGACTAATGGCTCTAATAAAACAAAGCATTAAGTCCAGTAGGTCCAGAGGATCCCAAAGATCCCATACTTCTAATTCCTTCTTCTACCTCCTCCCTTCTCACATTACTCCCCATGAATTGAAGAAAGGATGCTTCAATTTGTAGAAAGCCTACATCACAAGAGTGGATCACTTCGCTACTACCTTCCTGAATAGATTGGTAAAGAAAGAAATCGCCTCCCCCTTTATCTCTTCAACTTACAGTTTCGTATGCTTTACTTAAGCGGGAGCCAATGTCAAATACTTTATCTAAGTGGGAGCTAATGACATTGCTCTATCTAAGTAGGAACTTTCAGAAACTAAGCTTTCTGAAAGACATAATCGATCATATTCTTGAAAGTACTTGTATAAAATTCTTGATAGATGATAATATTTTTACTGGAATTTGTGTGATGAGAGGTACAAACGTATAATCCTGATCGTGGACCCTATAGTGTTAGTATTTTTCTAGTCAAGAATAATACAAGTGCATGACATTGTACACTTTAATGTGCTACAAATAGATAAACTTTTGGATTTAATCAGATTGTGAATAGCCAAATAAGTGGGATGATTTAAAGTAATTAAGCCAAGAAAGCTTCCGAGAACAACAACACAACTATAAACTTAATGGGGACAAATGTGATATCTAATATTGAAAGGTCTCATACAATTAAATAGAAGATGTTGAAGGAAGTCGATGTATATTGTCAAAGGAACAATAAGTGAAAGTTGTTCATAAGGGCGCTCCTTTTCCAGTTGGGAGCACATGAAAGTCAGGTTAAATCAAAATGAAAACTTTGGGAGCACATGAAAGTCAGGTTAAATCAAAATGAAAACTTTGTTACTTTTTCAATAATGTATCAAAGTACTAGGAGCTTGAACATGGATGTCTAAAGGTTTGCCACCTCTTAAACCTAGCTTACACACAGAGGAAACACGTTCTCTACACCCTAAACCCAAATGAGACAAGGGTAAGAGGTTTTAAAAAAGGGAAAATGAGGATTACCCTGACATCACGGGAGCAATAAACTCTTTAAGGAGAAGAATGACCTAAGTAAGGTCAAATGCTTTTCCTACTAAAGAATAAACCATTTTTTGAGATAGATTTTCTTTTCTGTCAATAGTGAGCAGGAAAAGACTCATGCTCCATAAAATAAAAGAATAAGGATCAAAGATCATTTATTAAATGTTGTCGATTATCAAATTAAAACAATAGACTTTAAATTGGTAATAATGTAAGGATTGAGGTGAAAGGCATTAGAGCCTATAAGTTCATTTGTTCATTGAAAAACAACCGTAATTCTCCATGATATGTTTCATGCCATTCTTATGGTTTCTAAGTGAACTATATTGACCTTCATGACAAAATCAACCGTTTTTGTTTCAGTCTTCCTTAAGATTTCTTTGTTTTTCGACATTGTTAGTAATCGTTATGTGCTTGACTGTTTTACCACTCTTAATTCAAGCGTTGACTTGATTACAATGTCATGGTGGACATGGGTATATAAATTGAATTGACATTTTCAATAATGCTATGTTCATTACCCAATAGGGAAGTGTCTAGTAGGTAAAACAATAAAAAAAGGTTTTTTCAGAAGGAAACTTTGATAGAGAACATAAGTCTTCAATAAAAGAAGGGTTTTTTATGAGACTCCAATCATTGCACACACATTGAAATCCAAGGTATTTTTACTCTAAAATTTGAAAATTTAGCTTCTCTAAGTCGTTTGAGAATAATGGAGGTGGTATCTTGGGAAAGGAATAAATTGTCACCATTCATGAAGGGATGGTGTATTACTAAAGCCGGTAATATGGGCTCAACTTGTGGGCTCAACCCACCAGCTCGTAGGTTGAGCAATGTTATGTTTGGGATTTTCCCAACCCTTTAGGCCCACACCATATAGCCCGTGGCTTGGCGGGTTGGCCCGCCAAATATGTTTTTTATTAAAAAAAAGAAAAAAAATATTTTTAATTTATTAAGGTATATTTTAGACACTTCACTAATATAAATTGTGGTGTTTGTATAGTATAATCTAAATTTTGTTAATAATATTGTTAGTACAATAAAACTAGGAAAATATTTATATAAAAAAAATATGTAATTATGGAGTCTATATTTTTATGGTACTTGGGGTATTCTATTTTATTTGAGGCAATTATGATATATTTTTGTTGACTTAGAATTTTATTTTTTTTATTATGACATTTTAAAAAAAAGCTAAAAAAATTTTAAAAAAAAAGTGGCAGGTTGGCCCTCTCTAGAGAGTTAGAGTTGGGGTTTTCCCAACCATTTAAGGTGCAGGCCTGTGCCCTCAACCCGGGTTGCGGGCTAGCCGTTTTCCCAGCTCTATGCATTACATTCACATAGAAAAGCCCTTACAATGGGCATCAAGGCTTTTGAAAGATTATGGACATAATTTTTTTGGGCATTGAATTATTGATACATGTTTTTGAAATTTTCATCCTTATGCAGACTGGAGTATGTTAAGTTCATTTAAAAATTTAGATTTAATTGGACAAATATACTATAAAAATTTTAGGGGGAAAATTGAAGGAGGGCCGGCACCAACCATTTTAATCCATTTCTAAAATTCTTACTCCATACTCAAAAATAGTTATAGATAAAAGTTAAATTCATTTGTTTATACTCATTAGATGCATTTTTACAATCAAATTCTAAAATTCTGTAATACGTTAATTGATAATAAATACCACATTTTACCAAATTTGTTGGGAGAAATGGATTTAATGAAAATAAGCAAGAGGAGTTAAGACTTATATTTTATCCACATCATGTGAGAGAAAATGCATAAAGAAAAAATGTTGAATATATTTTCAATTACAATTGATAATGTAAATCTAGATTTTATATTGTAAAGTTGTACCTATAAATATAAGGCGTATATCGTGCATTTGATATACATGTACAGTTAATGAGATTACTTTCTCTATTATCTCTTTCTCTGGCCATTGTTCTCTTTAATTTATAACAATAATTAAATTTTTATGTATGGAACAAATATAGTAAAGTGTTATAACCTTTTAATTAGTCACTACCATGCAGGCATGAACTATATACACATATACAAACGACATTTTTTATTGTCTCTCCAGGAATAAAATAAATTTGGGACCATTCTATGAGAATCGCTTTCTCACTAAAAATAATAAATATGTGAAAATATGATTAAAAGTTTAAAACTAAATTTGGGTCCATTTCGGAAGTCTTTAATTTGGTTGTTTGAAAGCCAAGAAAGTGGGCCGGACCAACTAGCTCCCATGGGCCACCTGAAAATAGGATAGAAAATTATAAGACGAAAATCTAAGGAACATAATGTCTAGGCCCAACAGTCTTTCTCCCATTTTAGAAAAGAAAGCATCCCATGAGGGTCCATAACTTAGTCACCGGATCCTTGGCAAAGTGAACACCAAGAGTACAATTAGGGCCAGTCCCACATAACATAACAAATCAACGATTGAATCACTATGAGGAGAGGTGCTCACATTTTGGTGTGTCTCACAGCGCCTTAAATATGATTGTCTGTAGTAAAGGATATTTGTGCTTATCAGAAAAGAGAGTAACATAACATTAGTCCCTAATGTTCCAAAAGCTCATAAACACTAGGAATTAACCTTCATCCTTTACCCTTATCATCCAGTTCCTTGCCACTACCTATCCCACCTTAAAGAAATGAGCGGTCTAAATTTAATGCTTTATAAAATTATACTTTACACATTTTTTACAGCAGTTTCAAATTATCATAGAATTGAGCATTTTAAATTTAGTTATTTATTTATTTTAATAATTTGTTAGTTTATTAGTAATTTTACAAAACACTAAATTTGGATGGTACAAATTTGAACGAATGATAGGAATGAGTAGTGGAGGGAAAGAAGATAGTAAAGGTAAATAAATGGATCCATGTTCCAAGGATTTTTAGGTGATGAATTCAAAATCACAGGTTGAATTGATCATTAAAAGAAGAATTAGGCCCAAAGTCAGATGCACAAGGAATTTTAATTGATAGTGAATGAGGTAAACAAAGCCTAAAATCTAATATAAATTCTGATGTCAAAAAAGGAAATCACATTGATATCAAAATAACATAAAGATGAAAAAGGTTGTAGAAAGAAGAGACAAATTTGAGAGAGAATATTTTCAATCATCCACACCCACCTCGTAAGGGGCTTTGCCTTATGATAATTTAAGGAGTAACTTCTCCAATTTCTCATATCCTCCAAGTTTTCTTCTAACTTGTGCTTTGACACTTGGATTGGGCATAATTCTTCATTATGCAAAGCCACTGAATTAGTATATATATTACAATTCTCCCCGAACCTCATCCTCAATTAAAACATTTTTTGTTATGCCCGCAAACCAAAATTTTAAATTAAAAATATGTTAATATAGACTTTTATCCCTTATATTTGCCTTTATTTTGATTTTGATCCTCCAAATTTTAAACAAGTGGTTTTGCTCTTTGTGGATTGTAGAGACAAAATGTTTAAGATTTTTTTTAATTAATATAGAGGGACTAATGTTCTAAACAAATTAAAGAAAAAAAAAACCTTAACTTGGGGGCTCAAAACCAAAATGATGTCAAACTCGAGAGACAAAAATCATATTAGTCCTTCAAAATATTAATTCAAATATAAACAATCATAAATATTAAATAGAAAAAATCGTTCTTATCATTTAGTCCAAATAATGATTCAAAATTTATTTTATTTCAAAAAGTATTTACTTACAATTCAATGTTACTTATCAGAATATTTATCACATGAAAAATTGCTTTGTGTTTAGAATTGGAATACAAGATGGCGATTTTTTAAAATTTTGCAACTCTCTTAACGATATTACTTTTTAAGCATGTATATTTAGCAAGGATACTTTATAGAGAAAATCACAACCAGATCCCTCATAAAGGAATTAATCACAACCAGATCCCGTGACAATTCAAGGAGCCACCATTGACAATTCAAAAAATTGGATTGACAACTTACGTGACTTGATTGTGATTAATTCCTTTATGAAAAACCTAGTTGTGATTTTCCCTACTTTATAATATTTGACTTGTGATAAGCAAGACCTGCATTTTTTTTCTCCATTAGTTATAAACTCATGTTGATTTGAGTAACCTAATAATGACAAGCCAGGTAAAAATGAAAATTGAAAGCATCATGCTTGATCTGCTGGAAAGTTTCCCATATTTTCATCTAACAACGGCATCTATATTTTCAAGGGTATGACAATAAGTTAATTGATAATAATCCCAACACACATCCAATCATACTTTAGGGTTCTACTTCTAGGTATAACCCGAAAGAGCACAAAATAACAGAATTCTAAATTGAAACCTAAACAGAAACCTGTAAACAAATATTAATGATAATACACCAATGATCCAAAGAGCATACAACAGTTCCTAATAAGGTGTAAAGCTGCTTACATAAATCAATTTAATTCATTTCTCCACTACAAATGAAATGAAATGGCAACAAACTCATATTTGCTACTTTTATTTTTGTCTTCTCTCAAACAATATCAAACCAAGACAGTATAACGCTAATATGTTCCTGGACAAGTCCCAGATATATTTCTGTTTTTTAAAGAAAACTAAACATGATATGCTAGAAAGGTCCAGCAAACTAACACCCCAACAGACGACTAAAGCACTTTCAATAAATTAATGACACAGCATGAATATGCCCCACACAAATAACTATCGTTCAAAAATTTCCAATTCCATCCACAATGGGGAGGAGGCGCGTACACACATATATGAATGACCGAACAAAAGTGCAAAACTTCAAAGCAAAGTGTGACATCGTAATGAAATCTAAGAGATAAAGCTAACAATCTCCACACTTTCAATGGAAGGTTACACTTCTAATAACGCGGAAGTTTAAAATATCAAAAGGATTTAGTTCAAAAATAGTTGAACTCAACCAAAGCAAAAAGGAAAATGCACATTCATTAGTTCAAAAATAGAAAGCAATAAGATTGAATGCAGGGTAAACATACAGAAGAACAAGATGATTCTCATCAATTGTGGATATTTGGAGTAACATCATCAAGCAAGAAACCCCAAAACCATAACTGGATAAACCCATCACTTATGGCTGCAGAAGATGAATATGGAAGGAGCAGGGTAAACAAAGAAAATTGCGAAGAGATTTTAACTTAAAAGCCGGGGGGGGGGGGGGGGGGTTGGGTTTAGAGGGATCTGGCCTGGCCTCTCCATCTCATCCAATATGATAAATTAGCATACAGGTTTCACCCAAAAAATAAACAATTGACATATTAAAGGACAAGTCCCACATAATAAAAACATAAGCTGTTAATTGTATGCATTCATCATTCTAGATAAATCTAAATAACATCAGCCAATATGGGTATAGACAATAGAATGATCTACAATTTAGAGATTCCATTCCACCAAAAGTACTTCAAAGATGTAAAGATGCATTGTAACAAGGATTTAGGATCCAGATTCTTCAATGCAATTACTGCCAACTGATTCTTCAATGCAATTGCTGCCAACTGATACAAGGCTTTCTACATAATTGTAAATACCACGAGTGGGGCCACGATAGCGAATGACAAATGTATCAACCTCATTAGTTGTGATATTCATAAGATGCAGAACACTTTTTCGTTTTTCATCTTCAGGTCTAAAAACAATCTGATTCCTCCAAATAGTCACTGGATCTAATTTCTTTGGATTGGGAATGCTAGTATATCTTTTAGTCCAACTACATCTCTTGCCAAATGCACACGTACCCTCCTCCATGACCCACAAATCAATCAAATCAGATTCATCCCTACCCCAAATGTCACAAAGCACAGCAAATTTGTTCTCATAAAGAGTTAGCTTTTCTTCTCCACTAAAATTGTCTATTGGTATTAATGTAAACAATTCCTTTGCTATGTCAAATGAAACAATCACCGCAACACCATCAATATCCTCCTCGTCTTCTAGGAGTTCTCCATACCAAAATAAGGCCCCATTTGCAGTGATAGATTCAGAATTAAGTTTCACTCCCTTTAAATTCCCAATATCTATTTCCTTCCATGACCCTTTACTCAAAGAAAACACCTCCACTTGTTTCACCATAACACTATAACTATAAGCATAAACTCTTACTATCTTATAATCATTAACAATAGGACTGAACCCAAATCCTGTCACACAATCATCAAAGTAATGACATTCAGCTCTAGTACTAGGAACATGTCTGACCGCTGTAGTTGCAGGGTTCCACAATAAAAGCGATGAAGGAGGAGATTGCTTATACCGATAGATTTCAACACAAAGCAGGCCATTACAGGAACCAGCAATACTAGCACCATCCGAGGAATCCAGAAAAGTTGCTTTCTGAACTCTACGGATCTGCATCCTACAATCCACTAAACGCAAGTGCCAGCGCAAAGGACTGTAACTTCTACTACACTCCAGAAGAAAACGTGGGTTTTGGCTTCTGGAATGTTGAAGATGGTCAAGAACAAAAGATGGGTTTTCTATGAGATTTTTCCATAGTTTACACACACATTGAAATCGGATAAGAGATTTTACCGGAAGTCTTATGAGAATGTTGGTGACGATTTCTGGAGGAAGATACTGTGACACGCTACCCATTATCGTCTTGCTCGGTTCGAGGAGATTTCTCAAGAGAAAACCCTCACAATCAACGAAGCCATCGGGATTTCAGAACGGAATAGTCGAAAGAAGATGGCCTTTATCTCAGTAGACCTTTAATAGGATTCGCATTAATCACTGATTATCCGTTAATATATACTCCTCAGGTCCTATTTATAGGGCAGAGAGAGAAGGTTTTATTTGGTCCTATATATAAGTCACCTCATTAAATATTTAGTGTAAATGTACAAGTTTACCCTTCATTTATTATGTGTTGACTTTATTTTCATGTGATATAGTGGATATTTAATATGGGTAAAGTTGTAAATTTGTTGGATTTTAGTGGAAAATTAATGAGTTTTAAAGCTTTCCTTGGTCTGTGTGAAATATGCTGAAAGTGACTTATAAATAGGACCAGATGAGTATATATATAAAGTACTCAAGTGCTTTATAAAGTTAAGGGTCAAATTTGTCCAGTAAATTTTCATTCAAGAAGATCTATTCTGTTTTGGAATTGTTTTTTTAGGTCCAAATAGCTCTGGAAGTTTCAAAACCTAGTAATATCACTCTATTTTGTTAAAAAAAACTTACATTAACGGTTAAAAAGTTGAGCAAAATTGCTCCATTTAAATACTTATAAGGCAAAATTAGACAAAAAAAATACTTATGGGGCAACAATAAAAAAAAATACTTACGTTGCGAAATTAGCCTAATCGAGTTAAAACTGTCGATGTAAAATTGACCCTTGACCATTCTTTATATAAAATCTAGTTAGACCTTTATTGAAAGAATAAAGAAACTTAATAAGTCACTTAATCATAATATACGTTATATATTATTGGATAAAGTCTACTTTTATTCTTTTATGTTTACATCAAGTCTTTTTTTAGTTTTTAAGTTTAAGAAGTGCATTTTTAGTACTTTTATGTTAACAATGTTCATTTCGTTTAACGGAAAATATTCACTCAGCAAATCTATTAATGATTTTATAAATAATTTTTGATAAAAAAATGACTAAATTTTAAAGGCTAAAAACTACATATAACCATCTAAACTTTGGGTTAGCTACACATAACATATTTAACTTTTGAAATTTTAAATTAAGGTCCCCTAATGTTTCATATTTTGACTCTTAACTCCCATGCCATTAAAATTACTGTTATAATTAACGGTTCTAGTCATTTTCAATTTTAACCTTTTTTTATTATATACCATGTTATTATGAAAAATAACCCTTCACAACTTATAATTTTAAGTATTTTATAATATTTAAAATATATAAAAAAAGTATTTAAAATATTTTCTTGACCATACACTTTATAATAGAATGTCTTAAAAATTAAAATACTTAAAATGTATGAATAATATTTATTTGATCATGTATTTCTTAAACAAAAAAATTATAATATACTTAGTATTATTTATATCAAATGAAAAGAGTTACTTTTAATGATATATTATACAAAATAAAATATAAAAAAATGGATAAGATAAAAAATGTTAACTTTAACAAAAATCTTAACGGTGTGGTTGTTGAGAGTTAAAATATGAAACCTCCATAGTCTTTAATTTAAACTTTTACACGTTAGGGAGGTTATGTGCAACTGACCCAAAGTTCAGAGGGTTTTCTATAATTTAACCAATTTTAAAATACAAAAATAGTTCTACTAAATAATTAAAATTTAAACATAATTTGTTAGCATTTAATTGCAAAATCACTGTTTAAATTTGTTGAATAAGAATTTTCGGTTAAATGAAACTAACAATATTAACAAAAAAGGAGTAAAATTGTAATTTTCAAACTTAAGTGATCAAAAAGAAATTTGATACAAATATAAAGAACTAAATATATAGTTTAACCTATATTATAAGACTATATGTTGAATTTATATGTTACATAAATTGATTTGTAAAAAAACTTCCATTCAAATCAATAGATATGATCACAAAGGGATTGAACCTTTAACCACCCATCATATATTGACAAGATGTCAAACCACTAAGATCTAAATAGCAAATATTATAGATTCAGATGTTTAACCAGATAAAAAATATTAGAACCTCTTACGTGCATGTTTAGGATGGCTTTTGGGGTGCCAAAAGCCCAGCAGCACAGCAAAAGCCATCCATCTTGTTTTTTTCTTTTTAGGGTTAAAGGTCACCGTTGCCCCGGAAGTATGTAAGGTAGATCACATCTGCCCCGGAAGTTTTTTTGGGTCCAATTTTGCCCCGGAAGTGTGTAAAGTGGAGAAACTAAGCCTTTAATAAGAATATATACATATTATATATATATTATTTAATAACAATAATGCTCTTTTTAGTAATTTTTCATCTAAACTTGCTTTTCAAAATAATCATCCAAACACGTTTTAAAAGTCAGATTGAAAAAAAAGTCACTTCTATTATCACAAATCCAAACATAAATCACTTCAATCTAACTTTTACCCAATCTTACTTCTAAAAAAGTCCTTATGAAAAAAAGTCAATACAAACACACCCTACATATCTAGGCTAAAGATATTGGCCTAAAAACAAAAACACTAATCCTTCATTATGTTTTTTTTGGATAACCAAGGAAATTAAGACAAAATAAAGACACAAAGCAAAAAACAGCAATTACGTTCCTCCTCCTTACTCGTTCCTACACAGGGACTCCCTTCATCAAGTCCCTTGAGAGGACCTGAAGACCCATCGCCGTAGAGAGAGCATTTTTTTGTCAAACGGTCCGCAAAGCCATTTTTCTCCCTACTAATAAAATGAAGCTGGGCCTCCTACTGTCTCTTAAATTCTGGAGCTCTAGAATGAGGTTAGAATCCTCATGAAGTTCAAAGCTTTCTATTGAGCATAGTGAAATCGCCTCAATTGAATCACAATGAAGTCGGACCTACCAAAATCCTCCATCCCAAGCTCTCCAGGGCATATGATACAGCCACAAATCTCTGCAACCAAGCTATTAGCATCTTCCACTCTACACAAGAATCTCTTGATGAGCTTACCTTCCTTATTCATCATCACAGCCCCCACATCCCGTCGCATGAGAAAACTATGCAAATACACCATCTACAAGAGAGGGGTCTTGGCTGCCCCAAATTTTTGGGGCAGTTACCTTATATTTTTGTTTTGTTTTTTATACTATTAAATTTTTCATTAAAAAAAGTGACATTTTGATAAATTATGGGCAAAAAAACATATATGTTTTTAATTTGTTATGATCTTTTTTTCCAAAACTATGTACTAAAAAATAAGGCTGCTTTTTTAATTAAAAGTGTCTAATCTTTGAAAAATCATAATAAATTAATAACATACCTGATTTTAACTAATAATATATCAAAATGTCACTCTTTTATTGTAGAATATAAGAGTATAAAAAAACTAAAAAAAAATATGGGAAGCCCCCAAACCGAGAGGGCAGCCGAGGTCCCCCTCTCCATCTAGAGATACCTTTACCTGAAAATCATGAGAGGTTTCATGCACTCTTCGAGGGATATTTTGATCACCAATCATCAGATTTTGAGACACCATTCCCGTTCTAGGCATACATCTAGCAATGCCTCTAGCTTCTGCTACACATGCTGAAGAATTTAGAGATCCACTTTGATGAATCACTTCATTCCTTCCCTTCCATAAAACCCAGCATACGATCCCATATAATTCTGACCACCCCCTCAAACTCTTTCGCCTCCTACCCTTTAAATCATTCATGACCCATTCCAATAAATCCAAACTAGTCCAGACTAATCGTGCATATTTACAATCCCTAATCATATAAATGGTACATTCCATACCTTCATTACAAAGACTGCACATACCTAAATGATGACATCCCCTCTGGAATTTGAGCTCATTTGTGAGAAGCCGATCATGAAGAACAAGCCACAAATTCATTCTACACCTTTGCCGGATTTTCAACTTCCAATTTTCTCCCAACACCGATCCACTGGCCTAACTTCTGCTACAAATGGGTTAAAAGCCGATCAAACTGTAAAAATGCCACTCTTATGATGTTTCCACCTGACAGTAGTTTGATAATCCCGGTTAAGAACTTCCACCCGCTCTTCACATCCTCCCAAGTAGCCTTTAGACCACTCCAAAGTCTAGAGTCCATTCTCTCTTTATCAATATTTGGCAACACATCAATACCACATCTATATTTCCCTCGAATGACGTTTACCCAGAGAGCTTCCCTGTTCACCGTCAGATTCCATCCTAGTTTCATTAAAAAAAAGCTTTATTTTGAAGCCTACAATGCCTTAAGCCCAAACCCCCCACTTTTTTTTTTGCTAGAACAAAATCAATCCCAAGCAACAAGGTGGGCCTTCCTCTTTTCTGTCGTAGAACCCCATAGAAAGTTCCTTCAATTTTTATCAATTTCATCACAAACAAATACCAGTAACAAGGCAGTTTGCATAACATGATTAGGAGTAGCCGAAATAATTGAATTAATAAGAGTAGTTCTACCCGCTTGGGATAGGAATGGAGTCTTCCAATTTGCAAGCCTTGATCTCACCTTATCAATAACAAATTGATAAATATTTTTAGTAATCGTTTCATGGTATAAAGGAACCCCAAGATACTTCCCTAAGTCGGATGCCCTTCCAAAACCTAATTCCTCACAAAGCCGAGCACGGACATTATGGTTCACATTATGAGAGAAAAACATTCTACTCTTTTCTTTATTCACTTTGTGCCCTGAAGCTTCACAAAAGATGCTTGGGCACTGCATAATAACCCTTGTGCTAAATTAGCCTCAGCAAAGATAATTAAATCATCAGCAAAAAATAAATAGGATATTTGGGGACCATCCTTATCTAAAGATATTGGTCTCCAAACTCCTTTATTCACATGATCCTGAGCCAGTTTCTCAATACATATAACAAAGAGATAAGGAGAAAGCGGGTCCCCTTATCTAATACAACGAGATGGCTTAAGAGAATTAGACTTACTACCATTCCATAAAATTTGCGTAGAAGTGGTAGACAAGAAACTCTCCATAAGAGACAATATATTATGTACTTGGGAAAAATTTAGTTCCTTTAAACAAGTTAACACAAAAGATCATCTTACTAGGTCATTGAAGAGCTCGGAAATTGATTAAGGGTTCAGGTTCGGAGCAGTGCCGCCTTGAGTCCGCTCTCCATGAAATTAAACCTGAGGGGTTAGTGGAAGCTAACCCGGGGTGTCGATCTCAAGGAGCCTAGTGTAATATGATCCCTAATAGCTAGTATGTAAACTTGAAAAGGCGGGTAAAAAGCATTTTTGTTTGGTTTTGATAGGAAGTTTAGTATATGCAAAGGTAAAGTAAAAGATTAGAGTTAAAAGTGAGATTTGGATGAAAATGGGATAAAGGTCATTCTTGATGAATGAAAGCTTTGGGAATCATTACTTCAAAAGGTTTTCGAGGAGTTTGTTTGATTTCTAAAGAACCCTAGAGGAACCCCTCTAGGCTAGGCTTAGGTTAACTTAATTAATGCCGGAACCCCGCACATTACTTAATTTAACCCAAGTTGATTAAGTTCCAAATCAAGAAATAATTGATTATGCAAGACTTTTAAATCCACAATTTGGGCCACCCCACAATTGCTCTAAATTTCTCTCTAAACCCTAATCCATTGATGGCCACCCATACAATAAATTAGGAGCTAAAGAGTGTTTGCCCAATGTCTCAACACAACCAATTAATTCTTATGCCATCTCCCTCAAGCAAATAGCTTAACACTCTTAATCTACTAACCAAGCCACCTTGCATTAGCACATAATTTTCACAAAGAGAATAACAAAACTATGAACCCATAAATTTCATTAAACTCAAAGCTAATAAGTAGCAATGTCAAGCATTATACAAGAAGGAAACAATATAAACATAAACATAGTGTCTAACCCTAATGACATAAATGCATTCAACTAAGTGTCATAAATGCACCTCAACCAAATGCAATAGCAATTAATACAACCCACCAAAATGTCATAAATGCAACCCTAAAAACCTAGAAAAGCATAAATACAACAAATGGGAAAGGATTAGAACTAGGAAAACTCCCCTATTGAAGCTTCAAGCTCATCCCTTGGCTCTCACCACCAAGAATGGTGGAGCCTAGCTGCTACTCCTCATGAAAGAACCAACAACAAGGAAGGAAGGTGTGGAATCCATGGAAGAAAGAAGAAAGATGAAGAAAATGAAGATGAAGATGAAGAAAGGAGAGAGCTAGGGCTTGGGATGGTGTATGTGAGCCAAATATGCTCTAAGGGAGTGTGTATTTCGTGTTTTATCTTTCCCAAGTCGGGTTAAGTGAGTGGGTTTCATGTTGGATCCGGATTTGGGCCAAAATTCGCGTTCTGATATTCTGCAGATTCGTCCGTTCGCCGTCCACTTTGCCGTGGCGAAGTGCCAATGTCTCTGGTTCTTCTGCCCTTTTCGCCGTGGGTTCGCCGCGGCGAAAGCCACGGCGAACTCACTTCTCCTCTACCTCTTATGGGCTTTTCGCGGTCATTTCGCCGCGGCGAAGTCACTCTGTTTCTGCTCCTTTGTTTGGCCTTCTTCTTCATCCCGGGTCCGATCGTTTGGTCCTGAACGACCCTGCAAGTGAAAATAAGATAAAACCAAGATCAAATAGCCCTATAAATTAATTAGTACAATTAATCTACAATTATGGCTAATTACTCTTAATTTTACACTCATTTTCCTTGAGAGTTTAAGATATTCAATTAAGCATTATTGGACCAAAACTTGCATCTCAATCATGTTAATTTCCTCAAATTAGGCATATAAAAACCATACAAATAAGAGATTTGTCAGTCATAAGCCTTTTCAAGATCAATCTTAATAGCCATGTAGCCCTTCCTACCTTGCATAAATTTCATGGAGTGAGTGTCTTCTTAAGCCACAATAATATTATTTGAGCTCAGCCTCCCAGGAACATAACTTCACTTATTTGGAGAAATAACCATTGAGGACATGTTTAATTCTTCTATTAGCCACGATCTTCGTAATAACATTATATACCACATTACATAAGCTTATAGGCATGAAATCCTTTAATTTTTCCTGATGATCAACCTCTGGAATGAGAAGCAAATAAGTTTGATTCACTTCCTTCAAAATTTGGGGGCAATTAAATGCACAAGTCACAAACTCAACATATCATTAACTTACATTGGACTAATGGCTCTGATAAAACAAAGCATTAAGTCCAGTAGGTCCAAGGGATTCCAAAGATCCCATACTTCTAATTCCTTCTTCTACATCCTGCCTTCTCACATTACTTCCCATGAATTGAAGAAAGGATGCTTCAATTTGTAGAAAGCCTACATCACAAGAGTGGATCACTTCGCTACTACCTTCCTGAATAGATTGGTAAAGAAAGAAATCGCCTCCCCCTTTATCTCTTCAACATCATATAATTGCTCAGATACCAATGGCTAAACCTATTGATGGTTGAGCAGAAATTTCAGCTTCTACATCTCGGTTAATTGAATCTCTCACTCCTAGTATTCAATCACCATTTTCATTTAGAATTGGGCTATGTTTGTTTGGTTGCCATCAAGAGAAAACTCCAGAACATTTATTCTACCGATGCCCCTTTTCCATAGCAGTTTTGTTTAAACGCTTCCTCATAAAATTTGACAATGTTAACAATCATTAATTTCATCAGTAGTTGAATGATACCCTTACCAACTTATATCAAGATAATCTTTTGTCTCTTTTGAAAGGTATCAATATCCTCATCAAAGTTATCTAGAGGAAGATAAACATTGTCTTACATGAGGGAAGAAGAACATCTTCCCCTCTCATTATTATGCAAAAAATTAAGAGTGTCCTATCATTTTTTGAACTAGCTCACTCTCAAAATCAGGAAAATATTCCTACGGTTACAAATAATTCTAACTTGTGCCCCATGTGCTCTTGGATTGGGCCTAATTTTGTTACGCCCACAAACCAAAATTTTAAATTAAAAATAGGGTTAATATAATCTTTAAACGTTTATGTTTGCCCTTATTTCAATCTTGGTCCTCCAAATTTCACGCAAGAGGTTTTCGTCTTTGTGGACTGTAAAGACAAAAAGACAAAATGATTCATATTTTTATTAAGCTATATAGGCTACTGGTTTAAACAAAAAAGACACTTAAGAGTTCAAAACCCAAATGATGACAAACTTAAGGGATAAAAAAAATCATATTAACCCTTAAAAATCTTAATTTAAATATAAATGATCATAGATATTGCGCAGAAACAAATTGTTTTAATCATTAAGTCCAAAGAGTACTTCAAAGTTCATTTTAAGAAAACATTTATTTACAAAATGTTATTTATTAATTATTTTCAAAAAAATTATCACATAGAATATTGATTTGAGCTTGGATTACAAAATGACGATTACTTAAAATTTTACAACACTCTATATGAACGTCATAAGTATGTATAATTAGCTAGGATACTTTATACTATTTGACTTGTGATAAGTAACACTTGCTTTCTTTTTCTTAGTTATAAATTCATGCTGGTTTGAGTAACCTAATGATGACATGCCACGTAAAAATGAAAATTGAAAGTATAATGTTTCCCATATTTTCATCTAATAACAGCATCTATATTTTCAAGGACAAGACAATACGTTAATGGATTATAATCCCAACCCTCGTCCAATCATACTTTAGGGTTCTAAGCATGACTCGAAAGAGCACAAGATAACAGAAAATTTGTAAGGTGAAGTCTAAACAGAAACCTCAAAAAAAAAAAAAAACATTAATGCTAATACACCAATGATCCAAAAGAGCACGCACTAGCTCAGAATAAGGTGATTACATAAATCAATTTAATTGATTTCTCCACTACGAATGAAATGAAATGGCAACAAACTCAAATTTACTTCGTTTATTTTTGTCCCCTCTCTAAAGCAGTATTAAACCAAGACAATATAACACTACTATGTTACCTGGACAAGTCACAGATGATACACAAACTAACAAGTATAAAATATTACATCTGTGTTTGGTAAAGAAAACTAAACAACATGATATGCTACTAGAAAGGTCTAACAAACTAATTCTCCAGCTGAAGACTAAAGCACTTTCAATAAATCAAAGACACATCATGAAAATGCCCCAAACAAATAATTATCTTTCAAAAAGTTCCAATTCCATCCACAATGGGGCACATGCTTGAACACACATGAATGTGATGTAGGATTGAAATTCTGAATAGAAGAAATTGAGAAGAAGAGAATGGAGATAAAAGAACAGAGAGGTTAGAGAGAAGAAACAGAGAATTGCGAGAAGAGAAAAAGAGTCCAAGATAGTCAGAGAGAATAAGAGCAAACAGGAAATCAGTTTATTGAGTCAAAGCAAATCTGAATCTGTACAGTGTCAAAGGAGTCTATATAGGCTAGGCTAATTAGTCCATATTAATTAGGTCACTAGGACTAAGCCCAACTCGCACCCTATTAATTATGACTAAGTAACTAAAGCCTAATCATTAGTTAGTTATACCTTTGGCCCCAAGTCCAACTCAGTATTAGCGGTAATTAGAACTAAATCTAACTCTACACTAACTAACTAAACTGACTAGAATATTCATAATTACAATGACACAACAGAATGACTGAACAAAAGTACAAAACTTCAAAGCAAATTGTGACATCTTGATGAAATCTAGGAGATAAAGCTAACAATGTCCACTTTCAGAAGAAGGTTACACTTCTAATAATGTAGAAGCTTAGAATATCAAAAGGTAATGCAAGAGTGGAAAAACTTAAACTCAACCAAAGCAAAAGGGAAAATGCATACATTAGTTCAACGAGGGAAAGCAAAAATATTGAATGAGGGTAAACAAACAGAAAAGCTAGATAATTCTCATCAATTGTGGATAATCTGAGTAACATCATCAAGCAAGAAAACCCAAAACTATAACCGGAGAAACCCATTATTGATGGCTGCAAAAGATGAATATGTACAAATAAAATTGCAAAGAAAGATGTTTTAACTTAAAACCCCCGGGGGGGGGGGGGGTGAAAGAGAGGTAGAGGGCATTAATTACATTTCTGGCCTCTCAATCTCATGCAATATAATTAGTGTACAAGTTTCACCCAAAAAAACAAACAATTGACATATTAAAGGAGGCACATATGCTGTTAAGTATATACATTCATCATTCCAGATAACTCTAACTAACATCAGCCAATATGTGTATAGACTATAGAATGATCTAAAATATTAGAGATTCCATTCCACCAAAAGTGCTTCAAAAATGTAAAGATGCAATGTAAAAGCTTGGATTTAGGATCCAGATTCTTCAATGCAATCGCTGCCAACTGATACAAGGCTTTCCACATAATTGTAAATACCACGAACAGAGCCACGATAGGAAATGACAAACATATCAACTTCATTAGTTGTGATATTCATAAGATTAAGAACACTTTTTCGTTTTTTATCTTCAAAAGGTCTAAAGACAATTTGATTCCTCCAAATAATCACTGGATCTAATTTTTTCGGATTGGGAATGCTAGTACATCTTTTAGTCCAACTACGTCTCTCACCTAATGCACATGTACCCTCCTCCATGACCAACAAATCAATAAAATCAGATTCATCAGGTGCACCCCAAATGTCACAAAGCACAGCAAATTTGTTCTCATAAAAAGTTAGATTTGCTTCTCCATTAAAATTGTCTATTGGTATCAATGTAAACACTTCCTTTGCTATGTCAAATGAAACAATCACCGCAAAACCATCAATATCCTCCTCATCTTCTAGGATTTCCCCAGACCAAAATATGGCCCCATTTCCAGAAATAGATGCAGGATTAAGTTTGACTTCCTTTAAATTCCCAATATCTATTTCCTTCCATGACCCTTTACTCAAAGAAAACACCTCCACTTGTTTAACCACACCACTATAAAAGTAAGTATAAAATCTTACTATCTTATAATCATCAGCAATTGGACTAAACCCAAATCCTGTCACACATTCATCAAAGTAATAACATTCAGTTCTTGTTCTAGGAACATGTCTGATTTCAGTAGTTGCAGGGTTCCACAATAAAAGCGACGAAGGAGGAGATTGCTTATACCGATAGATTTCAACACAAAGCAGGCCATTGCAGGAACCGGCGATACTAGCACCATCCGAGGAATCCAGAAAAGTTGCTTTCTGAACCCTACGGATTTGCATCTTGCAATCCACTAAACGCAAGTGCCAGCGCAAAGGACTGTAACTTCTACAACATTCCAGAAGAAAAAGTGGGTTTTGGTTTCTGGAATGTTGAAGATGGTCCAGGACAAAAGATGGGTTTTTTATGAGATTTTTCCTTGGTTTACATACACATTGAAATCGGACAAGAGATTTTACCGGAAGTCTTACGAGAATGTTTGTGATGATTTCTGGAGGAAGATACTGTGACACGCTATCCATTATCGTCTTGCTCGGCTGGAGCAGATTTCTCAAGAGAAAGCCCTCACAATCAACGAAGCCATTGGGGATTCAGATTAGAATAGTCGAAAGATGACAGTCGCGTACTTGGGTAAGAAGAAGATGAAGAAGATAGTTGGGTCGCTAGTTTAGTGTACTTTCGTTCCATTTTAGTTACTGAACCAAGTCCAAAGCTTGTTTTGGGCCCAAAATTCAAAACCTTCAAGAAAATACTCAACGGTAGTGATTAAAAAAAGGGAAAATCAAAGCGACGTCCCTTGAAAAGAAATTAATTACAATTAGATCCCGTAATAACTTAAGGAGTTCGATTTAAAACTCACAAGATTTGATTGTGATTAATTCCTTTATAAGGTAACATTGTTGTGATTTTCCCATTAAAAAAAAATAGGGGAATGATCATATATTATTGAGTAAAATAGTATAACATTCCTTCTATTTTAACTTAATTATAGAGGCTTTCGACAATCTAGTCCAACATGTAAAAGAATATTCTTAAAAGTTCTAAAATAATATTTCTTTAATTCAAAAATATATTAAAATAACGGATTAAGGTCCATTTTTATCCCACAAGTAATCTCAAAAGAGCATAGAGTATTAATAAGAGGAGCATTTTTTGCTAGAAGTGTGTAAATTGTAGCAAATTTACCTCCAACGTTGAGAACGTTAAGTTTGACACTTAAATCATTCTTTTTAACCCATAAATTATGACGTGGCTTTGTCACTATTAGTTTAATAGTTAAATAACATGTGACACTCCACATTACACCTAATAATCCATCTCACCATATATGACATTACCATAAATAATTTAAATTACATCTAGAAAAATTAAAAGAAAAGGAAAACAAAAAAGAAAAGAAAAGCACACACTCTCCCCCTCCTTCATTCGCACATACTAGCTTCATTATCACCATCTTCATCTCTCATTATCAGAAACGACAAAAATTGACCTTAACCATTTACTTAATATATATTATTTTTTAAACAACAATAATGTCAATCTCGCATAATCCCAAAATTTGATTATCTTCAATCACAATTCATTTTTGTCATATATGGTGAGATGGATTACTGGTTGCAATATAGAGTGCCATATGTTATTTAATAGTTAAAGCTAACTTTAAATAACAGTTCGAACAAATTTGCTATGATTTGGATACATTTAGAGCAAAAACGCTCATTGATGGTTACTTCCGGGGTAAAAATGAACCTTTAAATAATGATATGTATATAATAATAGAGTCACGTCAGCATTGGTGGGTCAAAAATTAAGATTTAAAGGTTAAACTTAACGTTTTCAACATTGAGAGTGAATTTACTATGATGTGGACACTTTTAGGGCAAAAATTCTCATTTCGTTACTTTCAAATATTCAGTGCTCTTTTAATGGTGCTTCCAGGATAAAAATGCTCATTTCGTTACTTTCGGATACTTAGTGCTATTTTAGTGGTACTTTTGAGGCAACATTGGACATAAACCCTTAAATAATTTTTCTTTACTAATTTATCCTTACCGTGCTAAATCCTTTGCCTATCTTTCAATTATTCATTAAATAATTACTAATGATTTATTTAATATTTTTTATTTAATTTAAACTTAATTTCAATATATATTAAATGAAAAATATTTACTAATTGATCAAAACAATAGTTTTTAATAAACATTTTAATCTAATTTACTCATATATAAATTATAGAACATATATTTTAGAATAATATTAAAAATATTATATCATTTTAAAATTTATTGATTTTGATTAAAATATATAATTTCAAAACATTTCCAACCAATATATCTATTTAAGTAATTATAAATTACAGCATAAATTAGTTTTAAAAAATAAAGGATTTTAAATATTTACATCTATTGAAAAATAAATTTATAATTATAACATGGCTGATATGCTCATTTACAGTAACAACCAGTTTACAAATATACAATTCAGCTGAATTGCTATTTTCTTGGAATGTGTTAGCTTAACACTGTCCACACACAACATTAGGAGAAAACAGAGGAACTAACATTCATAATCTTATTTAAAAGTCCATTTTCTTTATTTATCACAGATTCATATTTGACTAAAAACACATTATTGAACACATATCATATGCCTGAACTCTCAATTTTGTGGGCATAACGTTCATCACCAATTTTGTTCCACTATCATGAATCGGAATATTTTAAAATGAAGAGGTGTGTCCACTAGAAAAGTTGTGTCCTTATAAATTAATGAATTTATATGAAAATGTGTGTATTGAGTCTTAACTCTAAAATCATGCTTCTTTGTATGAATAGGTGTGTATGGAGTTATAACTCAAACTTATGCTTTTAATTCCTAAAGATATATATGAAAATGTACCTCTTTATATGGTTCATTAATCATCATATGGTTGCATGTATTTATCTATGGTCATGACTTTCTATATAAGATTTGTTGTTTGAAGAGGCACCGATATGACTTTCTATTGAAAAGACGTTGTTTGAAGAGACACACATTCAAGACACCACTTCATGGTCTATGAATACCCCCCATCAGTCCATTTGCAAATATATATATATATATGTACACACACAACACAATCTTCCGCCCACACAATTACAAGAGCAAACTCAACGCTTTTGTTTTTGAGTGCACACTTAGATAAAGTCATATTATCACTTTGTAAATGACGTTATTGTTTTGGCTTGAGTGTTGGGAGTGTAATCCATACTCAATCGTCTTTGTTTTATGCTGCTGGAAATTCGCCTATTAATCAAATTTACACCCTATGAGATAGAATAAGTATGAGCAAATTAAGCCTAAAAGAAAGTGTTGTCCATACCTTGAAGGCATTGATTACTTCTTTCTTCATGTTTTCTTCTTGTACTCCTCAAAGATCCAGTCTTACCAACCATCTTTAAGCTTATTTACAATAATCTTTGGGCTTAATTCCATGAATACAAATGGAGTCCTTAAAAAGAGTTGACTACAACCTTGTGATGTTAGAAAAACGAAGAGAATAAGAGATCATGCTTAGATTACTTAGATTAGAACATGAATCACTCGATCATAGAGTTAGTGTTCAGTTAGATTAGTTAGATTAGATCACTGCCTTTGCTCCTTAATCGATCATGCTTAGATTACTTAGAATAGAATATGAATCACTCAATCATAGAGTTAGTGTTCAGTTACAATTTGCCTCGCCTGATCGATCACAAGACATCCTGATCAATTAGGCAATGTTGATCGATTATGTAACACTGGTTCAAAGCTTTCATGATCGATCACAGGGCATCACTCACGTACTCCCTGATCGATTATACAACTATGATCGATTAGTCAACTACATTACTTATGACTGATTGATTGGGCATTGTTCATTTTTAGGATAAACTTTGATAAATCATAACTCTCTCAATTTAACTCCAAATTTAGCATATAATATATCCATAGAAAGATAATTCAGTCTTGTTTTCAATGAAGAAAGAATAATTGCCAAAATCTTTGAAATTCAAAAGTTATAATTAAAATCGTGACTGTCAGACTTATGCACAATGATAGTTCATTGGGAAAACTTTGAAAATTCATATCTCCATCATTTTAAAAGCTTTTAAAGTGAAACTTGTGTTCATAAAACATGTATTAAGTCTATTTTTATATGAAACGAGTTTTATCCCAATTGAATTTGTATTTTAAAAGATGTGATCCAAAACTTGACTGCTTATCTGATGCGTGACGTGGAAATATTGGATAGATTAAAAAATTCATATCTCCTTTGATATAAATCATTTAGGGTGAACGATGTGTCCATGAATCATGCTGGGATTCTAGATTCATACAAAACAAGTTTCATCTAAATCAGAGTTATATTATATGAGATATGAGCAAAATACTATACATGGGTCAGACTGAACGAAAAACAGAGTAGCTGATGAACATGTTATGATCAATCACAAACACTCTTTTATGATTGATTATCATGCTTTGATCAATCACAAACACTTTTTTATGATAGATCACAAACACTATTTCATGATCAATCACAGACACTCTTTTATGATCGATTATCATGCTTTGATTGATTACTGCTGATTGCAAAACATAAAATTCAGCTATGAGCATGCTATGTAATGATATATGCATGGGAACTTATGGTTTGATGATTTGGACTTCATTTGAGTTTCTTTTAGCTCCCAATTGATCATAGAAATTTCTAATATCAAATCTAATAATGTGATTCTTGATTTAATCATTCAAATCTTCTTCAATCTCATTAGTAATCATTCTACATAATCAAAGACTCCATTATTACTATCAGGATAGCCACACAACATTCAAAGTAGGAATTACACACTTCATACAAACTTTTTGAATATTATAATTAAATCTATATTTGACATCATCAAAACTAATATCATATCTAACAGATATACTATTGACCAAAATAGTTTGATTTTAATAGTGCCTATTAACGAAAGGTATTAAGAACATGGGTAAATCATTATATATTTTTTGGAGTTGAGATCCAAAGATATAGCTCAAGCATAGTCTATTCTCTGTCACAAGAGAGTTATATTAGAGAAATGCTTGAGCAGTCCAAGGTGAATGAATGTGATCCCGTGAATACCCTAGTGACTTCAAGAGTGAATTTGAGTTTTGACATATATCCCTAAACTGAATCAACTTAAAAGTAAAATGGAAAAGGGTTTCTATGTAAAAGTTGTTGGTATTTTGATATATATAGTGGTGTATAAAATATCAGATATTCATTTTAATGGTAGGACTTGTAAGTCGGTATTAGTCCAACCATTGTGAGTGACACTTAGTGGCTCCACAAAAATGCTTAAAAATACTTGAAGGGAATGATAATTATACGCCTTTAAAAGTACTTACCGTGGTAATACATATGGCTATATGGTCAATGATGTCTAAAAGAACATTTTGGATTTGAAATGAGAATTCAAACATAGTGTTAATGCATTGTGAAAACACTACAACCATTGCCTAAATAAAAGACCCTAAGTATCATAGCATGAATAAAATATAAAGATAAACATGTGAGATATGTTGTAGCTCATAAGGTTGTTACTAAATAAGAAGTTCATATGTAATGTCCCTTAATTGAGCCTGTGGCCAAGGATATACATGTGAAACATGATAAGTCCTTTGGCAAGCATAGGATATGAAGTGATGGATACTTCATTAAGGCTTTACATGTGTATGTGATAGTATACAATGTCTAGTATGTCGTACAGGTTGATGAGGTCGTCTCTCTCACACGAGCGACCGCCTTTGACACTCAAGAGTAGTGTGCAAAGATGAGACAATGTGTTCACCAGCAAAGCAGTAATACTGATATGGTAGAGAAGAAACACAAACTATACATCGCCTCGACTTAAAAGTTCAGCAAGTCGAGATGAGATCCGTGGTTACACACATATGGATTGAAGAGCTCACCGTATGGGGTTATGTCGGAGTAGTGTCGCCTCGGGCCCTCTCTTGAAGAAACTTAGGGACCAAGGGGATAGTGGGAGCTACCCCCGAGTGTCGTTCTCTTGAGGAGCCTAAAAATGCAAATGGTTCCTAATAGCTAGATGCAAACAATTAAATGAGTTAAAGCATTTTTGGTTGATTTTAAGTATGAAGTTGGTATAAAAGTATGATATGTTCAAAATGCAAATAAAAGATTGGATTAAAATGGGAGATTTGGATAAATGGGAATAGATAATCCTTGATGATTAGAGGCTTAAACAATCATTGCTTCAAGTTGTTGTTGGGCTTTGGCTAATCAAAAGATCCCTAGAGGAATCCCTCCAGGCTAGGCTTGCGTTGGGTGGAAGTACCAGAATCCCGCTTACTAATCCCTCTAACTCCAAGTTGATTAAGCTCAATAACCAAGGTGAATTTGCTAATTGTAAGGGGTTCCTAACCCAACAACCGAAATCCCGAATTGCCACTTAATTAATCCTAGGGTTTTAATTCATTATTGGAATCTCAAATAATAAATCAAGACTCTAGGAGTGAATCCCAATGCCACTCATGGAATTTGACAAATTCAAGAGCCAATTCACAAATGCAAACGCTTGACAAAATAATCCACTACATGAGAATCCTCAAATAGCACAAAATATTAACTAAAACATTAGTTTAAAATGATGAATCCATACATCTAAACAAAGTTCAAGTCAATGAAGAGCAATTGTCAAGCATACACAAATGAAAAAAAGCTACAAATGTTTCTACCACTCTCTAACACAAGATAAATATGAAGAATACAATCAATTGCATAAACAAAATCCTAGGATCCTAGAAATATGTAAATATAAGAGGAAAAGAGAGTGGGAGAACAAAAACTCTCCTAATGAAGCTCCATGAAGAGCAACACTATCGAGTGTGTGTGCGTGTAGCGCGCCCTTGGGTCCGCCCTTCAAGAAAATAAGAACCAAGGGGATAATGGAAGCTAACCCCCAGGTGTCGTTCGCTTGAGGAGCCTAAACGCAAAAGATGACCTAGTAACTAGTATGCAAACTATTAAACACAGGTAAAAAGTATTGTATTTTGTTTTTGATTTAGAAAAGATGCAAAAGGTATGATATGTTCAAAAGTAAAATAAAGATAGGATATAAGTGAGATTTAGAGGGGGATGGAAATGGAATCATTCTTGATAAATGGAAACCTTGGGATTCATTGCTTCAAAAGATTTTTAGGGAGTTTTTTTATTGATTTTCTAATGAACCCTAGAGGAACCCCTCTGGGCTAGGCTTAGGTTAACTTAATTAATGCCGGTACCCCGCACATTACTTAATTTAACCTAAGTTGATTAAGCTCAAAATCAAAGTGAATTTGCTAATCGCAAGGGACTTCTAATATCCAACAACCGGAACCCCGAATTGCCACTTAATTAATCCTAGGGTTTAATTAATTACTGGAACCCCACATAACAAATTAAGACTCTAGGATTGAAGTCCAATGCCACTCATGCAATTTGACAAATTCAAGAACCAATTAATTATGCAAGACTTATAATCCACAATTTGGGCCACCCCATAATTGTACTTAATTTCTCAATTAACCCTAACTCATTGATGGCCACCCAAACAAAGATTAAGGTTGAAAAGAGTGATTACCCAATGTCTAAACACAATTAATTAATTCCTATGCCATTCCATTCATGCAAAACCCCTTAACATTTTTAATCCACTAACCAAGCCACCTTGCATTAGCACATAATTTTCACAAAGAGAATAACAAAATCATGAACCCATAAATTTCATCAAACTCAAAGTTAATGTAGCACAATGTCAAGTATTCAACAAGAAAGAAACAACATAAAATAGTTTCCAACCCTTATACCACATGTAGAAATGAAGAACACAACCAAATGTCATAAATATACTCCTAGAACCCTAGAAAAGCATGAATACAACAAGAGGAAGAAGGATTAGAACTAAAAGTCCCCTATTCAAGCTTCAATCTCATCCCTTGGCTCCCAACACCAAGAATGGTGGAGCCTAACTGCTACTCTCTATGGGAAGAACAGCAACCAAGGTAGGAAGGAAATAGGCCATGGATTTGGGTGGAAGGAAGTGAGAAAGATGAAGATGGAGATAAGAAAATGAGAGAACTAGGGTTAGAAAGTGTGTGGTGGCTCCAAATCTGAGCAAATGAGGTCCCAATATTGGCCTTAAGTGATTGGAGTCGGGTTGGATGAGTGGGTACCGGTGTGGACTTGGATTGGCCCAAAAACCAGCTGAAATTATGCAGATCGCAATTGAGCTGCGGCCCGGAAATTTGAGCAGCGACTCAATTTTCTTCTGTAAAGACAGTGAGTTGTGGCTGAAAAATTTGAGCTGTGACTCAGTTTGCTTATGTGAAGAATTGAGCTGCGGCTAAATTCTCTTTTGAAAAATTGGGTTTTCTTTTCCCATTGCAAATGAAATGTTCCACTCATGGTTCTTCAATGGTCCTACAAGTAAAAACATAATAGAAAAAGGATCAAATGCCCTAGAAATTAATTATTTCTAATTAATTACCAATTATGGCAAATTAATCCTATTTTTATCCTAATTTCACTTAAGGGTCTAAGATCTTAATTAAGCACAATTGTACCAAAATTGTATCTCTATTATGTTTAAAACCTCATTTTTAGCATATCAAAAACTTACAAATTTAGGGATTTGTCACTCCAAGATCAAGCTAAACACCTCCATCACTAAGGATTAATGCCTCTTAGTTGCTGCCTTCCATGTAGAAACCACCAACAAGAGAGATGAGAGTGGGTGCCATGGAGATTTGGGGTGGAAGAGATGGAAGATGAAGATGAAGATGAGAGAGTTGAGAGAGATTGAGGAACTAGGGTTTTGGTGGCTTCCAATCTGACCTAATAAGCTCTAAAAATTGTATATATATGGTCCAAAGTCGGGTCATTGAGTGGGGTCCAAAACAGGCCCAAAAACCAGAATTCGCGTGCTGTTATCGGGGCCTTGCCGTGGCCCTCACTGTGGGGTGCCACGGCCAAGGCCAGAGAGCATGAAAATTTTGGACCCTCGCTATGGGCCTCGCTTGCCACGGTGAGGGACTTTTTTGTAATTTTAAAATTTCAGGGTCATTTTCTGTAATTTTCATAATTTGTCCAGAAGCTTTATTTTGACTTTTTTTTTTCTTGAATTTTCAGCTTCTAACCCCACTTTTCTTGCTTCTTCTCATATTGAACCTGTCCGCCCTGCACCGCAAGTGCACGGGTCGCGCCAAGTAATAAAATGATGAGTAGAGTATCGTTCCCACGAGGATTTGTCCAAAACCCGGTCAAACAATGATTATCACACTCTCGCCCAATTTGAGTGATACAAATGTTGAGATTTAAAATTAAATAAGAAAATAAAATGAAAATAAAACTATAAACAAGTGATTCTCCAACTTCAAGGATAAATTGGGTCCTAAGATTATATATCCCCCTTGTACTTCTCAAAACTCAATTAACCTCCCCTTAAAGAAGCTCTCAACGAAATCACGTGCTAATCTAGGGTTCGTAGAGTACTTGTAAATGCTCTCTCAAGTCAAGAACAAGTGTTTAGTCTTATTAAGTGCACAATCTCTTGCTACAAATTAATAAGACCCAATTCTCATGCTCCAACCCTAATGTGACTATGCAAGGCTAGCAAGTATATCTCTATCTTACCAACAAAACCATCCATCCATGCAAACTTCAGGTTCTTGCACTATTTTACCCAAGTTCTACACTCAACCTAGCTCTCTCGAGTCATAAATCAAGTGAACCCAACACCTAAATGGTGATCAAGCACTTAGAAGCATTAAGAACAGAGTAAAATAAGCACATAGATATCATTAATCACAACATAAGAGGAGGAATCAAAAATCAATACATACAAGGGTTCAAAATAATCCTAGAATCAAAGTATTTAGCTACTCATGTTCTACAACTCCAAGGGAGCATATATATACAACATTACAAACAGAACAAGAGAAGAGAATGAAGAAGGAAGAGATAAACCAAGAGAGGAAGCCCAAATCTCTTTGAAGCTCCAAGCCCAAGCTAAATCCCCACCAAGCTCCAAGCCCTAGCAGAGCAAAACACTCCCAAAATGCCTCAAAAGTCGAAGAATGAGGGCTCTGAATGAAGCCCTAGCTTTTATATCACTTGAAACGCCCCCTGTTCTGTCCAAAACGCGTGTTTGATACGCAGTTCGCCGTGGGTTTCGCCGCGGCGAGCCCACGGCGAAGTCCAAAAATACAGAAAGGCATTGAGCTACCCGTGACTTCGCCGTGGCGAAGTCCACGGCGAGAAATGGAAAACATGCAGAGGCAGAGGGAGTTCGCCGTGACTTCGCCGCGGCGAGGCCATGGCGAAGTCACCTTTATTCTGGTGCTTTACTCTGTTTTCTTTATTTCTTGAGCTGATCTTTGGCTTCTTCTTATTTTTGTTCAATTGGGAGCTTGGTGGAGGGCTAAAATCTCTTGTTTATTGCATCAAATTATTCCTACAAAAATTACATAAAACAACATAAGAAATTAACTACAAAAATAATCAAAATCTACATAAATATACAATAATGTGCAACCGAAAATCAAATGAGCATTTTTCCCTCTTGAGTATCCAAAATGTATAAATAATAAACAAAAACTTAAGACAAATATACTCAAATAATCATGAATTTCTAGGAGTTATCAGAACCCTTCATATTTGGTCCTTAGATAACCATACAAGTAAAATATGCAACAAACAAGAATTAAAGGGCCCTAAAAATCAACTAATGCTAATTGATCTTCAATTATGGCAATTTAATCCTATTTTCATGCTACTTTAACTTAAGGATCTATATTATTAATTAAACTCTTATGGACCAATATTGCATCTCAATTATGCTAATTACCTCAATTTCAGCACACAAAAGCATACAAATCCAAGGATTTGTCATGGATCAAATTATGGATACCCATATCCGTAATACCTGTTGCCAGGCAACAAATTCTTCAAAATTGATGTCAGACAAGGTGAGAAAAGTTGAAGAATTTGGGTGTAGATACTGTGTGTGTCTAGATTGAAGTATGTAAGGTGGTAGTGATAAAATTAAATCATCGTATGCTCTTATAGAAAAAGAGTAACATCGTAGCATGTGATTCATACCGCGTGTGCTAAAATTACCTCAAACTGGAAGCAGGTGAATGGATCCCTATTTCATTGCTGTGTGAGACCAAGAAAAGTTCCATACTTTCTTGATGTCCTTTGACTTTGACAATTTCATGGAAATATGTTTTAGTATATGCTACCTTAGCGTATATCCTATAGTCATGATAAATGAAATCTAAAGGTTTTATGCTAGAAAAGCAGCTGATTCATATTGAAGTGATATTTGGGTGAAAGGAAGATTACCTAAAATACATACACTTATGCTAGTTCCTGAGACCGGTCCATTATAATGTTAGTGTGCTAATTTCATAAGTGTGGACACTATACATATGAGAAAGGCAGTCTGAGCTTTATTTTGGCTTTAAAGGGATTATATTGGCCTTAAGAAAAGTGTATACGCGTAAATCTGGGATATCTGAGGCACTATATTAAAATGATTGAGCTGCACTGCAGGGTTGTTTTGTGCTGGTCTCTGTAGAAGGGATTTATAGTACAAGACACCTAAAAGAAGACGTCGTGCCCATACGATTACGACTGAGCACTTAGTATGAAAAAAGGATAGAAGAGAAAGAGACTTGACCTTAACATCTAACCCACCAAGTGTGAGTGGGAGATGTAGGAATACACCTAATCCACCCTTGGTGGGTTAGGGCCCAAGCCTAATGAGAATTTGGGCTAATATGTAATGCCCAATGAGAATTGGGGCTATTGTGTAAATATGTAAAGACACGGGTTTAAAGGATGAATTTTCCCCAAATGATTTGAAATCCAAATCAACGTGACTTTTCATACGAGATATGACTTTCCGTATGTTATTTATAAATCAAGGGGTCTGTGGGAAAACCCTAACTCAATTAGAAAAACAAAAACTCCCGTGTTCTTCAAGTCTCTTCTCTTATCTATGGTGCTTTTGTTGTATACGTATTCGGAGTTCATATCGGTGCTTCGATTTCGTGTGGGTACCAAGTGAGTCGCTCGGATTCCAGGTACACCCAAAATCCTTCAGAAAGACTTAGCCAGAGTCTTAAACATAAATGTATATCTCTCCAAGTAATTGGGGATTATCTTCACTAAAAAGAGGATTGGATTATGGTTAACCACTTTTTTTTTATGTGTATGTGCATCTTGTTAGCTTTGTTGTTTACAATGACGTGTAATTACATTGAATTCCCCAAGTGCACTCACTTCTTGAGGATACATGAGTAACACAATATACATTATGAAATTGAATCTTGACCCAAATAATAATAATAATAAGTTGATTAATCATTGTAAATGAAAGTCTAAAAGAAAATGCAAGAAAACTGTTGAGGGACACGGTATTTGAGGCATTATTTTTTTTTGTATCATGTACTTTATATGGAGCATTTTGATGACATATCGTCACTTTTCGGATTTTTTTACCAAAAATTCCTAGTATATGACATATGTCCACGAGAATAAGTGAAATTTTGAATTCGTATTTTTCTCACCAAAAAATCTGTGAAAAATCCCTAGTATATGATCCTGGATACAAGACGTGTTACACATTAGGTATTTAGTCATTCAAAATTAATCTATACTATTTCTTCCAGTTTTTACTGCCAGTCGGCCAGATAAAAATTCTCATTGAAGGAACATAGAGTTCAGTTCATCAAACATTGTAAGTCTCTGCAAAATCTCTCTGAAGCTCAAGTTTGATCTTTAAAGGAGATGCGTCTGCTAGAAGGGAAAGGAGGTTAAGAACCTCAAAATTAAATTTATTGATTGTTCAGATATATGATAATAAGATCTAGAAAAGACGTAGGAAACCGGTCGATAATATTTTTTAAAAAAAGCCCATTGAAGTTGTTGCTAAATTGGATAATTAAATCTTAGTGTTCTGGTCAAAATAAAAAATATTATTGATATCGATGTGCATACAGTAATTTTTTTCAACTATGTGACAAATCTCTTATTTGTAATGCTTTTATATGCTTAAATTGAGGCAAATAACATGATTAAGATGCAAGTTTTGGTCTGATAATGTCAAATTGAATATCCCAAACTCTCAAGGGAAATGAGTGTAAAATTAGGAGTAATTAGCCATAATTGTAGATTAATTGTATTAATTAATTTATAGGGCTATTTGATCTTGGTTTTATCTTATTTTCACTTGCAGGGTTGCTCAGGACCAAAATATCGGACCCGGGATGAAGAAAAAGGCCAAATAAAGGAGCAGAAACGGCGAGGTAGACGGCGAACGGGGCCCCAAATTCCAGAGAAGGAGTGAGCTTGCCATGGCTTCGCTGCGGGGAGCTCACGGCGAGGAAGCCCCAATTTTGGCAGAGAAACATGCTCCTCGCCGCGGGACGCAAACAGTGCGTTCTGCAGAAATTTCAGTCACGTTTTTGGGCTTGAATTGGATCCAACTTGATACCCACTCACTTGACCCGACTTGGGGGGACATAAAACACGAAAGCTAGACCCCATTAGGGCATATTTGGTTCACATTTCACACCCCCAAGCCCTAGCTCTCTCTTCTCCATCTTCATTTTCATCTTCTTCACCGTCTCCTTCCTTCCATCCAGGGCTTCCACACCTTTCTCTCTTGCTGTTGGTTCTTCCATGGGGAGTAGCAGCTAGGCTCCACCATTCTTGGTGGTGGGAGCCAAGGGATGAGCTTGAAGCTTGAATAGGGGAGTTTTTCTAGTTCTAATCCTCCCTCCATTTGTTGTATTTGTGCTTTTCTAGGGTTCTAGGGTTGCATTTATGGCATTTGGTGGAATGTATTAATTGCATTTGGTTGAAGTGCATTTATGGCACTTGGGTTGAGTGCATTTATGTCATTAAGGTTAGAAACTATGTTTATGTTATTTCCTTCTTGAATAATGCTTGACATTGCTACTTATTAACTTTGAGTTTAATGAAATTTATGGGTTCATAGTTTTGTTATTCTCTTTGTGAAAATTATGTGCTAATGCAAGGTGGCTTGGTTAGTGGATTAAGAGTGTTAAGCTATTTGCTTGAGGGAGATGGCATAAGAATTAATTGGTTGTGTTGAGACATTGGGCAAACACTCTTTAGGTCCTAATTTATTGTATGAGTGGCCATCAATGGATTAGGGTTTAGAGAGAAATTTAGAGCAATTATGGGGTGGCCCAAATTGTGGATTTAAAAGTCTTGCATAATCAATTATTTCTTGATTTGAAACTTAATCAACTTGGGTTAAATTAAGTAATGTGCGGGGTTCCGGCATTAATTAAGTTAACCTAAGCCTAGCCTAGAGGGGTTCCTCTAGGGTCCTTTAGAAATCAATTAAACTCCCTAAAAATCATTAGAAGTAATGATTTCCGAAGCTCTCATTCATCAAGAATGATCCTTATCCCATTTTCATCCAAATCTCACGTTTAATCCTCACCTTTTACTTTAATTTTTGTACATACCAAACTTCATACTAAAACCAAACAAAAATGCTTCTTACCCACCTTTTCAAGTTTACATATTAGCTATTAGGAATCATATTACACTATATTACACTAGGCTCCTTGAGATCGACACCCAGGGTTAGCTTCCACTATCCCCTTGGGTTTAATTTCTTGGAGAGCGGACTCGAGGCGGCACTGTTCTGACATAACCCCAACGGTTAGGTGCTCTTCACTATGTATAAAAAAAAAACCTGTAATTCATAACACTCAAGGTATATTTTATCATTAGGGTATAAGGTTGGGGATATGGAGTTAATTCTCTTCAATTTTGAAAAATTGAATGATTATCACTCCCAAATTATTTTTTTTTAAAAAAATGCTTGTAATTATAGTTGAGATGAGCTAATGATTAAACATATGATTTGTAAGTTTGATCCCTTATATCGTTTCGTCATCTATATATATATACATATATATATATATTTTATCGTAGATAAGAAACAAAAGGAGGCAATAAAGAAAATAGAGAAGCATTAACATACTGTAGCAAAAGAGAGAACATCGAGGCTACATGGAGCATAACATCACAGTACTATGACAACATTTTATTCATTATTGCAGATAAGAAGTAAAAGCTCTAGAAGCTCAGAGACAATAATAGCTTAGAGAAGCAAGGGCTCAAGTTGAAACAGACTGAGGCTGAGCAGATAAGAACATGAGAAAGTTTGGGAGGGTAAATTCATCAGCCCTATAGTGCCACTGAGTGAAGTTGGCAAATTCAGACCAAGTGAAATCAGGATAGTTCCTTGTCCCATCAATGCCTAAGATATCTGAAGGAGGCTGAACCACCTTATCTCCTTTAGGGTTCATAAAGAATGCCAAGGACCTCCTATCACTCTGGCTGTTCACCACTGCCCTGTGGCGACTGCTCTTGTAAATCCCATTTGTTAATGCCTACACAATCAACATTGAAATCAATACAAATTATTCAAGTTGAATGCTAAAAGTGTATATTTAGAGAATGGGATTAGAGAAAAGGACATCTATATGTACCATGAAAGTATCACCAATGTTAATGACAAAGGAATTAGGGCGAGGTTCAATAGTAAACCACTTTTCACCGGAGAAAACTTCGAGACCCCCAATATGATCTTGGTGAAGTATGGTGAGTGATGTGGGGTCACAATGTGGTCCTGTGCCAAGTACTTCATCAGGAACTGGGCAATAAGGGTAATAGTTGCATCTCATTAAGGAATATCCATCCGAGAAAAAGTCCCTTAGATACATCTGGTCTAGCCCTAAGCTAATTGATAGCAAATCCATCATTTTCATCCCTAGCTCCTTCATTGCTTCACAGTACCTTTGGAACACCTCTCTGCAAAAGTAATTAAAGTACGACAAAATCAATGTTTTTCATACATATATAAAGTTGATTTCCAATTTTACCTTGAAAGTTTTTAAAGAGAAGCTATTAGTATCCAAAAGCCTTTCAACAAAAGAAGTATTGTTGCCACCACTGACTATAAAAAATGTTCATCATCAACATAATTTTTTAATGTTTTTTATTTTTTTTAATGTTTAGCGCAATTTTTCTTAATTTAACACTTCAAATGCAAAATTGATTTAAAAAAAACTTTTAGATATGCACAGTTTATACACAGAAACTTTTAAGACAAATTCGACCTTAACCTTACACACATACATGTTTATCAGCAAAAAATTACGTACCCAGTTTCGTAAAAGTCTTGGCCTAAGGTGGAGACGAAGTAGTCTCTAACAGCAGGTTGCAGATTATCATGATGAAGCAGAAAAGTGAGAGTCTCCTTCCAAGTTAGGTTGGAAGAGAAGCGTTCAGAATGAGCGCCTGAATAACCTGATAAGGAACCCTTGGGTTTATGGGCCTTCACCTTTGCATCGATAGGTTGCTTAAAGTAAGCATCAGTGCGCTCATATGCTTTCTTGATCAAATCCTCAGGGACTCCATGATTGATCACTATAAAGAAGCCGTGCACTAAGCAAGCCTCTCTGATTTGTTGAACAGCTTGATCGATGGCTTGTTGTTCACCGCGTAGAACTCCTCCTAAGTCTACGATTGGCGCTTCCAGCTGACCTTGTGCTTGAACCAAGTACTCCTTAGACCATACACAGTTCTTGGGCAAGTTGGTCGTATTCCCAAGCTCACTTGGAAACACAAGTTCTCCATCTTCTTTCCTCTCCTCATGCTTCTGTTCAGCTACCAACACACTTGGAGCCATTTTGTTCTTATGCTTATGATGTTTGGCAATACATATGCAAGCTTCTTATATAGATGTCAATCAAGTCTAAGTTTGGCATGTAATTAAAAGCATTTACATCTTTCAAAATTATGAGGGTCTATAAGATAGGAGAAAATTCAGGTGCATGTATTAAAGAGGTTCATTCATTGAATAAAAGTATTCATGTATTTGAAATGATGATAAGACAATATGCCTTTGCCTTTTTGTTTGCTTATTTAAAATGTTCATGAATATGCATTTAATATGAGATACATATATTCAAGTGATACATGCAATGATCAAAGATGAATGACCTCATGATGATAAATGAAAGAATTAAATTTATATTAGAATAAATGAGTGATGAATGGTGTAGATATGAGAGTCTCTTTAATTAATTTATATTTATGTTCATTGAACATGAAAGAAATATATTCATCCAACCCGGGGTGTGTGGATGAGTGGAAGGGACTCATTCACCCTTCACCAACTGTCGAGGGTTCAATATTTAGCGTTGGGTATGGAGAAGCATTAAATCTCCCGGGGCAGCTGTCCCACCCTTTGAGGTGCCTACAATTCAGCGGAGGATTAGTCTCCACCTGTCGAGTGGGAGATACCTTGATGTTTCATAAAAAAAAAATATATTCATCCTTCATGGTATGGATAAACCATTTAAATACATGCATATCATATATTCTCTTTCTTTTTTAATAAATTAGTACACATGAATTGAGCACTTTTTTTTATACTATGATTAAATATCACAGACAATGCACTATTACATAAGAGGGGAATTGTGACATCTTCTTTGAAAAATGTTTTTTGTTTCGATTCGTAGTCAAATGTTGCGTTTCTTCTACGAAACGCAACATTAGGTTTTTTATTTTTTTTTCTTTTGTAAAAAATAATATAAACCATATGTTGCGTTTTTAAGGAAACGCAACAATAGCTGAAAATTTATTTTGTAGAATTATTAAAAACGGGACCTACTGTTGCGTTTTCCTATATAATATGTTTATATAAATATTGACTTAATGGGTTAAACTTATTTTTTTTTAATTCTAGAAATCAATCGAAGCTAACTACAATTAGGAAATGGGCTGGCTTGATCTTAATAGGGCCGAACATTCACAGACTCAGGTTTAAATAGGCCGACTCGTTTAAGCCTAAGTTAAAAACAACCACATTTTAAAGCCCAGCCCATTTACTCTCAGGCTTGGGCCAGCCCGTTATGCCTAAAAAATAAATGAAAAATGCTGTTATCTTTCATCTTTTTAAAGAAATTAAGTTATATCAACAAAATTCTTGATTTAAAACAAAGATATTATCAAAGAATTAATTTTTTATCATTTTCTATAAATAGAATAAATGATTGTTTAATATATGTGTATATTGGCTGCTATTTTTTATGATCTACATGATATATTCAAGCATTTTCAAATACAATTAAAAAATGTATTTCTTTGTTTACTTTAGATCAATAAATTATAATTATGTCAATATTTTAAAAGAAGAAATTTATTTGCAAAACAATTAAGAACCAAATAAAAGATTTTTAAAAATTGAGTAAACATTTTTTTTTTCAAAAATTAATGAGAAGACTTAACACAGTAAACAACATATCTTGTAAACATGTTTGAAAAGTACAATAAATTTTTAGATAAAGAACACTTACAAATTTCAAACATTATCGGTAGAACAAGTAATACCCCATCTCTAAAAGAACATTTTTTAAATTATTGGGACAAACCTCTTCTCTTCATTCATTCATTCATTCTTCTTCTTCTTCTTTTTTTCCCTATATATAAGTATTATATCTGTAACACCTAAATTTTTAATACTATATTATAGCATTTTAGTTAATTTATAACCACTTTTTAATTTCAGAAACCCAAAAATACGAAAAATTTAAAACTTTTTCTTTCCAAAATATTAAATCAAATTTCCTTTCTTTCAAATGGGATTTTCTGACAAATTAGAATATCTTTAAACTTTCAATAAAATAGAGTGGTTATTAAAACAATTAAAATAACTCGAATTATAATGCTTGGGGAGCCAAACCCCTCACCCTATATTTACATATTCTTTAGATTATGTTCTATTTATCTATTTACACCTCTCTTACTATAATAATATATTGGCGGGTTATCTTGATTGATAACCCTCTTTTATGAGTACGCAGCTCTATTATTCCTTAAGGATATATATACATATAAAAATATACATTAACTACTAGACAAGCTTCCAACTTGTCTTAATTATTTAAACATACCACATACACAAGTAAATAGGCTCTTGAAGTATCTACCTACAAGGTACAAGACAAAGCAGGCATTCCTGCCCCTTCATACTACCTTACTTCCTTCTCAGCTAGCTACTCCCATTCTGCTATACTGAAAACGTTTTGGAAAACAGTGAGATTGGAAATCTCAATAGCAGTTTATTCCATATCATGTGTGCACTTATATATATACATATACATCAATTTCATAAACCCGTGCATATAATGAAAGCATATATCCATTTTAAACCAATACTTGCAGATTTTCCAATCATAGCCCTCACGGCTACTCAATAACCCTCACGGTTATAGGAATTTAAATGTAGCCCTCACAGCTACTCAATAACCCTCACGGTTATAGGAATTTAACTGTAGCCCTCACAGCTACTCAATAACCCTCACGGTTATAGGAATTTAACTGTAGCCCTCACAGCTACTCAATAACCCTCACGGTTATAGGAATTTAACTGGCAAAGGGGGAGCGACCCACCTAGACCTTGGAGTACTCCATAAATATCATCAATATCAGAACAGAAATAATGCTCATTTATTGCAACAGATTTTACAAAATTATATATATAAAACTTTATATATGAATTAAACTACTACCTGGATACCAGAGCTATTTCATGAACCAGATCCTTTACTTTCCACTGTCTTGGTGAACTCATATCACTATCAAGGCCTATCTACACATCATATTATATGAGTAAGTTAATATATGTACTTCTATATTTATACTAAGCGTCTCTCTTGAGTCCTAATATGCTTGTGACTACCCCACTATTTATATCTATGAATCATTATAATTTACTATAACTATCTTGACTATTTAAGATTAAAAATATCACTTTTAATTACTTTACTCCAATTAGTATTCCTTATTCTCAATGTTTGACTGATAATTACCTCAAGGATAATTCTTTTAAACAAGCAATTTCCATTACTGTTTATCCATGCCCTTGAAACCTTAAAACAATAACTATAAATTCAACATCAAATTCTAAGCAGACAATACAGCCACATATAACACATATAACACGCATTACAACTTACTTCCAATTAACTTCTCTTTTAAAAAAACTTTAAGCTCCAACTATTAAAATCATCAGCAACATTAATTTCCATTTATCCAAACCATATCTCTTTAAAATCACAAAGATTAACTCAACCACTTCCAAGTAAAGATTAAATAGATAAGACATTTATTGCTAATAAGGAAATGCAACTCCTTCTATCTAGACTCACATCTTCACAAATCTCAGTCAGTCCCTGACTAATTACTATCATCTCTAAAACTTCATAAAGTCTTCCTTGCATCAAGAAACCTTAAATAAAATCAAATTTAAATCAGCTTCTTGGCTCTCAAACTTAATACAAGAACTAATGTTTAAGGTATATACCCTCTGGTTCTTTACACCTAAAACACTCATTTTAGTCTTTAAAAACCTATACCATTACTTTCCAATCAGACTTTGTCCTTCCATAATTTAAGATCCCCAAGGTAAAATAAACCACCCTTTAAAATTCCATAAAACAGTCCACTTTCATATCTATTTCAAAAACTAAATCTTTAATACTCACTTCCAAAACCTGTAAAAATGGTAGATTTATGGTTGAAATACACAACAGTACTTAAAAAGAATAATAATAATAAACTGTATAAACAACCCTTGATCAATTTCTTGTACCTCAAACAGAATTTAAAGATCCCTTAACAATTCAAGTCATGGTACTTTCCTTAGAAAATATCAGTTTCACTTCCAGAATTTATACTTTCCTTTGTTAAGTTCCTAGTTTGATTTAAAACACCCATAGCAACCACCCTAATTATTTCCTCATGGTTAATATAACTTAAGCAAAACAGATGGTTTATAGCAAATCCCCATCCCTTGCAAAAGTTTTACACATCACCTCCTTCCGTTTTGCAAACATTTGAACCACCACAATTTGAATATATCTACATCAGCAAGCATTACCAAACTTTCATATTTAACCATTACCTAACAATATTAATTTCAATATTCTTCCTCTTGTCACAGCCCCCCACGCACATAAATGTCTCAAACAATTTCTTGCTCTTTTATTGGCTAATGTTCCCATTTGAATTTACACGTTCTCCTTCATACCCTTTCATCCACCTTGTATGATATAATACACTAAATTTCTAGGTTGCCTTATTCCCTTGAAATTTTGAACAAAACCAAATTCATTCCTTCGGCTAGCCTTTCAGCATTGAAGATTGCAATTTCACTTTACATAGAATAATCTTTTCCAAGAAGATTCTCAAACAATTTCTCCTCTTATTTACAACCAACTCCAGCTTTAATATTACCGTGCCAACAGCTACTCACAATACTCATATGCACACATATATAAATCCCCTGCTTTGGCATACTCAAAAATCAAAGAAACATAAACATGCAATAACTTATAGGTTTTCTTTACATATCTATTTGACTGTATAACACTAATTTAGTCGTAATCCCAAGGAGGCAACCTCAAAGAAGTCCTTAAGAAAATTAGAAACATATAAGAAATAGGACAAATGAGGCTTAGTTAAAAATCCCTTCTTAACACTTCAAATCGCACATGCAGCAGCAAAAAAATCGATTCTAATGTACTCTTAACTACTTCTAAACACAATTTCGCTTCAGTTTTGTTAGAAATTTTGAAGAGTATTACCTTCAATAGTGACCTTCGACACCTGAAGCTCAAAATCCGGAAACCTTAATGAAATCTCAAATTTCTTTAAGAAAATTAAAAATCTAAGCTTAAGCTTTGATTCAATCAAATTACAAATCCTAAACACCCAAAACCAGTCAAAATCCTCACCCAAAATGGCGCTCACGAAGAAACAAAGTGTAGGAGAAGAGAGAGGAGGCTCACCGGAGTTTGAACCCGGTCTTGCATGTCTGATCGGAGCCTTGCTACGAGGTCGGCGTCGCTCGTCATCTACGGCCGTCGAAAGGGAGTTGAGAGGAATGGGAGAACGAGAGAGAAGGTGAATGAGGGTGAGAGAAAAATGAGACACAGAGGCAGAGAGAGGAAAGTGACGGAAATGATGAAGAAGAGGAAGGGAAATTTTTTTATAAGAGAGTTAGGAGAAATTACGTTTTAGCCCTTTTAACTTCTGTTCCTTTCAATTTAGTCCCTATCCTTATGGTTTCCATTATTTTCAGTTTGGTCCTTATCTGAAAAATATTAATTTCCTAAAATTAATTCTCATATCAGATTAGATATTTTCTTACCCATAAATTTATTTGGGCCTCAAAATAGTTTTTCCCCAATTAATAAAGAAAATAAATCTTAAAATTATTAGAAATACATCTTTACCTAATAAATTTATTTATAAGACTTTTTAATTTCTAAATGACACCCCAAAACCTTCAACACATCCCTATTATCTCTAATCCAAATTTTGGGGTGTTACAATTCTCCCCCCGTTAAATAAATTTCGTCCTCGAAATTTAGAAAATTCCATGGTTAATTATTCCCTGACCTTACGATATCTTGAGAAAAGAGAAAATAACAACAACACTAAACGTATATTTCACATGCTATTCACACAATCATCCAAAAGTACACACATATAAAAACATAAGCATAAGTATCCTTACTACTTTAATCAACTTAAAACTTTCAATCATTACCAAAGATATTAACATACCGCCTTTGATATACTTTTGCCTTCACACTTTCAGTTTCAAAGTCCACTTTCAGTAACTCATAACTTAATCAAATTACTATATCAAAAATCATTGACATATTCAGGGCCATACCCCTGAAATCATATTATTCCTTCCCAACCCTTCCATCACAATTTAACCGGAATTGCACTTTAACAACATCTATTTCACACCACAAATTCTTTCTTCTTCTTCTTTTTTTATTATATTGTACAAATAGCACAAGGAAAACAGAACACAACTAAAAACTTCATGATTTTCTATGTTTTAGCAATGAAAAACTCAAACAAAACACAAATGATTAATTTTGTTTAGATTTGAGTAAGAGGTCAGATCCCACGAAACAGATTTACTTTTGTTACACAGTCAACAAAGACAGCAATGGAAACACTTTGGTCAAACCAACCAATTATTTCTTAGAAACAATTTATACAATATAGATTTCTACATCACTAATCAAAACTAAACCCATGCAGATTGTTATATTCCTAATGATGCACAAAACATAACCCGTTTAGCTCTTTTAGCTTAGAGTAAATGACTGTTCCCTTGCATGCTAAAGTACCAAAATTAATTTCACATTCACAGTATAATCTAAACATGCGGAATTCCTTATTAAAACTCTTACTATTTATATTTTATTTAATATATTCAATCATAAGCATGCCTACAATTTTAAACAAATGCCATCTATAATACCCTTGTAGCAAATTTAATTGTTGCTGGACATATATGAATTTGATTAAACTACTATATTTTGAATGGCCGAGATCAGCTAAATGAATTTCAGTCACAACCAAAGGTTTGTCACTTAACATTCTTTAGCAGTATTTCTTATTCAACAGAAATAAACATACAATTCCATAAACCCATTATTATCCTATCTTCACTATCCTTTGTAAATTTCAAGCAAATCAGAAATTAACCACAACAATTCACACATATCAATAACACTGGAAAGGGAATTTAAAAGAAACTTTCAATCCCACAACACAGTTTATAATAACATTGACAAGCATAAGGTTTAAATATGATATTATATCCAGAATTTGGAACCACTCAAACACACATACACCAAAGCAATTCGACTTAAACAAAACAAAATTACCACAACTTCACATACTCTATGAAACATCTCATTTTTCCTATTCTATCAATAACACACAAATTGCATGTTAATTAAGCGACAATGACAAATGAAATCTACAAATTTCAATTACATCATAAATACTTTCTCCATTTATACTTTTAATATCTGTTACCCTCCTAATTCAATACCATTTTACCAATTTCTAACTACTTCAACTTTGTTTGACTTACTTACATAAGCTAAACTTCATTTATATATTAACTCAACAAGAATTTCAAAAATTCGGTCCTGATTACAAAGCCCAATCATAACAATTACAAAATCATAAACTGGAACAGGGAAACAAATTTCCACACCTCAATTACAACCTAAACACTATCAAGCATATTATAAACCCTTTTTCAAGAAACTCAAGAGAGCAAACCAAGCTTATATTTAGTTCCTCACTCATCAAAATTCACATATTTAATCCTTCTAATTGCTTACACTTGTTCATATCGGGTTTTGTGAGTAAATTAAGCATTTAAAAATTTAATTTATATTCCACGAAAATCCTACAGAGACAAAAACGAACTTCAATCCTTCTCAGTCAGAGAGATTATACTAGCTACGAATCAGTCCAAGCTTTAACTGAAATACAGGGATTTTTCTCAAAAATCTTATTCAATCACCATAATAAACTTCCTATGGTTCTTAAACATGACTACGAACAGAATATGGGAAGAGAAATAATTCAAAGTTCAAAAAAAAATGACAAAAACCTGTGAACAAAACAGAGCAACATAGAATCAAAACAGAACACAAAATGCCAGCCTCAAATTTGCTAGAATCAACAGAAATTAAACATGTAAAATAGCACATTATTTCTTCTCAATCTTCATTTCATCAATTCTTCATAATCCATTCTAAAAATTATCATATATTGCTCATATTCGATATTGTCCGCTCTAGGTAGGGATGATGGCACGAAACCCCCCACACTCATCCATGTAAATATGTCTTTCTTTTGTATCTACTGCGATCTCCTTTTCTTTCTTTTCTTAGATCTACTTCTATTGCTCTTGGCCAATCTGTCCCGCTACATTGATATAAAGTTTTCCCTTTTTGCCTGGCCAGGGCTTCTTTTTCAATAGAAGGAAAACCAAATATCAATGCAGTTAAGGATATTTCTGACCAAATTCCATTTCTGCTTTAGGCTTTTGCCTAATAACTGTTTTATAAACATTCTCTTACATCACACTTGATCAATGTTAAATCATAATACTCTGTAATCTTTCACAAGATTTTTTTTTTCCATAATTCAAACTCCATACTTCCAAAATTCTGAACTTAGAACATATTCTTATCATAATAAATCTCAAATTGTTCAATATATAATCTTAACTTGAATAATAGTACTAGAAATTTCAATTCAATTCTTTAATGATCATATAATCCATCAAAGGATCATGACCTACTATGCTTCTGCTGCTACTCTGATATATTCCTAGGAACATTTAAGCATCTATTTCATCCTCAATTTATCGAACTTACCGAACTTCTAAAATATATATTTTTTTTTTATATCAATCATAAGTTTCTCATATGTCTATTCTAGAAAACCTCATTCATAGGCTATTGATATTATCATCTTTGCCATCAAGTAATTGAGTTTAACTCAAATTTCTACATTACAAATCCTCAAAATTCATAAATCCTTCCTTGGTTTCACATTTTTATTTTGTTAGGAGGAGAAATTGTTACTTCAATCTTCCTCCAAACTAGAAATATCTCCCAAAGTTTCATAATAAACTCCAATAAAACCTCTTATACCTCCCATTTAGAGAACTTATAAGTACTCTCCCACCTTTCTTTTTGCTCAATAATCTTTCAACTTTAAGATATACCTTTATTTTCTAGGGTAAAACTTTTTCCAATATTCAAAATCACCCTAATTATCGTTAGAATTCAATGAAAATCTTATTCTGGTCTGGCTTCTTATACAAAAGCATCCCCTGAGATTGGTATAACCACTGCCAAATTCAAGCCTAGAGCTATCAGCATTCAGAATCAAGTCACAATTTTGATCCAACATTCAATAAAATGTCAACATAATTCACTTCCAATATCCATATCTCACTTCTTATATCTTCCCAAGGGTAATAACAATAACCTTTATTCAACCCTTTATCCCAATCAATCAAAATTTAAACTCAAATTTCAAAATTTTCCCCTATCTAAAGGGAACTATTAGAGATCACATTTTCATCATCCATTATCCTTTTATGAACTACCTCTTACATAACTTTTTAGACTTTGAGAAACTAAGTCAATACAAAATTTAACCAATCCTAATCTCGAACATAACCAACATCAATGCGGCCACCAAAATCGATATCCCCACCATTAACCCAATATTCCTCATTGCCAACCGTAACAGAGCAAGTAAAACAAAATCAAGCTCAATAGTTCTCATTCTATACCATATCAACCTATTCTAATCTTCTCTAGTGGGTTCTTCACTGATTCAATTCTACTTTCTCTCTATCTGTTACTATCAATATTCTCTATAAAATAATTTCTATAGGTGTTCTAAGGGTATCTATGAACAAATGACTAAGTAGCAAAGTATTCTAGCTAACCAATGCCAGAATCTTTGCTCTGATACCAAAAATGTAACACCTAAATTTTTAATACTATATTATAGCATTTTAGTTAATTTATAACCACTTTTTAATTTCAGAAACCCAAAAATACGAAAAATTTAAAACTTTTTCTTTCCAAAATATTAAATCAAATTTCCTTTCTTTCAAATGGGATTTTCTGACAAATTAGAATATCTTTAAACTTTCAATAAAATAGAGTGGTTATTAAAACAATTAAAATAACTCGAATTATAATGCTTGGGGAGCCAAACCCCTCACCCTATATTTACATATTCTTTAGATTATGTTCTATTTATCTATTTACACCTCTCTTACTATAATAATATATTGGCGGGTTATCTTGATTGATAACCCTCTTTTATGAGTACGCAGCTCTATTATTCCTTAAGGATATATATACATATAAAAATATACATTAACTACTAGACAAGCTTCCAACTTGTCTTAATTATTTAAACATACCACATACACAAGTAAATAGGCTCTTGAAGTATCTACCTACAAGGTACAAGACAAAGCAGGCATTCCTGCCCCTTCATACTACCTTACTTCCTTCTCAGCTAGCTACTCCCATTCTGCTATACTGAAAACGTTTTGGAAAACAGTGAGATTGGAAATCTCAATAGCAGTTTATTCCATATCATGTGTGCACTTATATATATACATATACATCAATTTCATAAACCCGTGCATATAATGAAAGCATATATCCATTTTAAACCAATACTTGCAGATTTTCCAATCATAGCCCTCACGGCTACTCAATAACCCTCACGGTTATAGGAATTTAAATGTAGCCCTCACAGCTACTCAATAACCCTCACGGTTATAGGAATTTAACTGTAGCCCTCACAGCTACTCAATAACCCTCACGGTTATAGGAATTTAACTGTAGCCCTCACAGCTACTCAATAACCCTCACGGTTATAGGAATTTAACTGGCAAAGGGGGAGCGACCCACCTAGACCTTGGAGTACTCCATAAATATCATCAATATCAGAACAGAAATAATGCTCATTTATTGCAACAGATTTTACAAAATTATATATATAAAACTTTATATATGAATTAAACTACTACCTGGATACCAGAGCTATTTCATGAACCAGATCCTTTACTTTCCACTGTCTTGGTGAACTCATATCACTATCAAGGCCTATCTACACATCATATTATATGAGTAAGTTAATATATGTACTTCTATATTTATACTAAGCGTCTCTCTTGAGTCCTAATATGCTTGTGACTACCCCACTATTTATATCTATGAATCATTATAATTTACTATAACTATCTTGACTATTTAAGATTAAAAATATCACTTTTAATTACTTTACTCCAATTAGTATTCCTTATTCTCAATGTTTGACTGATAATTACCTCAAGGATAATTCTTTTAAACAAGCAATTTCCATTACTGTTTATCCATGCCCTTGAAACCTTAAAACAATAACTATAAATTCAACATCAAATTCTAAGCAGACAATACAGCCACATATAACACATATAACACGCATTACAACTTACTTCCAATTAACTTCTCTTTTAAAAAAACTTTAAGCTCCAACTATTAAAATCATCAGCAACATTAATTTCCATTTATCCAAACCATATCTCTTTAAAATCACAAAGATTAACTCAACCACTTCCAAGTAAAGATTAAATAGATAAGACATTTATTGCTAATAAGGAAATGCAACTCCTTCTATCTAGACTCACATCTTCACAAATCTCAGTCAGTCCCTGACTAATTACTATCATCTCTAAAACTTCATAAAGTCTTCCTTGCATCAAGAAACCTTAAATAAAATCAAATTTAAATCAGCTTCTTGGCTCTCAAACTTAATACAAGAACTAATGTTTAAGGTATATACCCTCTGGTTCTTTACACCTAAAACACTCATTTTAGTCTTTAAAAACCTATACCATTACTTTCCAATCAGACTTTGTCCTTCCATAATTTAAGATCCCCAAGGTAAAATAAACCACCCTTTAAAATTCCATAAAACAGTCCACTTTCATATCTATTTCAAAAACTAAATCTTTAATACTCACTTCCAAAACCTGTAAAAATGGTAGATTTATGGTTGAAATACACAACAGTACTTAAAAAGAATAATAATAATAAACTGTATAAACAACCCTTGATCAATTTCTTGTACCTCAAACAGAATTTAAAGATCCCTTAACAATTCAAGTCATGGTACTTTCCTTAGAAAATATCAGTTTCACTTCCAGAATTTATACTTTCCTTTGTTAAGTTCCTAGTTTGATTTAAAACACCCATAGCAACCACCCTAATTATTTCCTCATGGTTAATATAACTTAAGCAAAACAGATGGTTTATAGCAAATCCCCATCCCTTGCAAAAGTTTTACACATCACCTCCTTCCGTTTTGCAAACATTTGAACCACCACAATTTGAATATATCTACATCAGCAAGCATTACCAAACTTTCATATTTAACCATTACCTAACAATATTAATTTCAATATTCTTCCTCTTGTCACAGCCCCCCACGCACATAAATGTCTCAAACAATTTCTTGCTCTTTTATTGGCTAATGTTCCCATTTGAATTTACACGTTCTCCTTCATACCCTTTCATCCACCTTGTATGATATAATACACTAAATTTCTAGGTTGCCTTATTCCCTTGAAATTTTGAACAAAACCAAATTCATTCCTTCGGCTAGCCTTTCAGCATTGAAGATTGCAATTTCACTTTACATAGAATAATCTTTTCCAAGAAGATTCTCAAACAATTTCTCCTCTTATTTACAACCAACTCCAGCTTTAATATTACCGTGCCAACAGCTACTCACAATACTCATATGCACACATATATAAATCCCCTGCTTTGGCATACTCAAAAATCAAAGAAACATAAACATGCAATAACTTATAGGTTTTCTTTACATATCTATTTGACTGTATAACACTAATTTAGTCGTAATCCCAAGGAGGCAACCTCAAAGAAGTCCTTAAGAAAATTAGAAACATATAAGAAATAGGACAAATGAGGCTTAGTTAAAAATCCCTTCTTAACACTTCAAATCGCACATGCAGCAGCAAAAAAATCGATTCTAATGTACTCTTAACTACTTCTAAACACAATTTCGCTTCAGTTTTGTTAGAAATTTTGAAGAGTATTACCTTCAATAGTGACCTTCGACACCTGAAGCTCAAAATCCGGAAACCTTAATGAAATCTCAAATTTCTTTAAGAAAATTAAAAATCTAAGCTTAAGCTTTGATTCAATCAAATTACAAATCCTAAACACCCAAAACCAGTCAAAATCCTCACCCAAAATGGCGCTCACGAAGAAACAAAGTGTAGGAGAAGAGAGAGGAGGCTCACCGGAGTTTGAACCCGGTCTTGCATGTCTGATCGGAGCCTTGCTACGAGGTCGGCGTCGCTCGTCATCTACGGCCGTCGAAAGGGAGTTGAGAGGAATGGGAGAACGAGAGAGAAGGTGAATGAGGGTGAGAGAAAAATGAGACACAGAGGCAGAGAGAGGAAAGTGACGGAAATGATGAAGAAGAGGAAGGGAAATTTTTTTATAAGAGAGTTAGGAGAAATTACGTTTTAGCCCTTTTAACTTCTGTTCCTTTCAATTTAGTCCCTATCCTTATGGTTTCCATTATTTTCAGTTTGGTCCTTATCTGAAAAATATTAATTTCCTAAAATTAATTCTCATATCAGATTAGATATTTTCTTACCCATAAATTTATTTGGGCCTCAAAATAGTTTTTCCCCAATTAATAAAGAAAATAAATCTTAAAATTATTAGAAATACATCTTTACCTAATAAATTTATTTATAAGACTTTTTAATTTCTAAATGACACCCCAAAACCTTCAACACATCCCTATTATCTCTAATCCAAATTTTGGGGTGTTACAATATCAACATTTGAATGATTCAAATTTTATTTTTAAAAAAATTAGCTATTTAAATTTAACCTGTCATTTGTAATTTTATAATTTAGCATCTTAATAATAATTTTATAAAAGAGTAATTATGAAAACTTCAAGTGTTAATCTAATGGCTATAAAGAAAGAAGATAGGGGTCCCTCTTCGGGTGTCGGTCGCCATATCAGCGTGCCCCTTAAATTTGGAGCAGTTCCGAAGTGTTTTTTTCCATTTTTTGTATCTTTTGATCATTACAACAACAACAACAACAACAACAAAGCCTTATCCCACTAAGTGGGGTCGGCTACATGGATCGCACGACGCCATTGTGCTCTATCGGTAACCAAATCTTTAGATATATTATTTATTAAAAGATCTCGCTCTACAACTTCATTGAGTGTAAGCCTCGGTCTCCCTCTTCCTCTCTTAATCGGACTCCAAACTGTTTGATCTACCCTCCTCACTGGCGCATCTAATGGCCTCCTTTGTACATGTCCAAACCACCTCAAACAATTTTCTACCATTTTCTCACTGATAGGTGCCACTCCAACTCGTTCGCGTATATCATCATTTCGAATCTTATCCTTTCTTGTGTGACCACACATCCATCTCAACATCCTCATTTCAGCTACCCCCATTTTATGTTCATGTTGACCCTTCAAAGCCCAACATTCACTACCATATAATACTGCTGGTCTTATAGCAGTGCGATAAAACTTTCCTTTTACCTTATGGGGTACTCTTTTATCGCAGAGAACTCCAGTAGCTTTCCTCCACTTACACCACCCAGCTTGAATTCTATGATTAACATCGTCATCAATCTCACCATCTTGTCTTATAATCGATCCCAGATACCAAAACTTCGTCACTTGAGGGATTGTTTGCTCTCCCAGTTTAACCTCCAAATCACCTCTAAGTTGTCTATTTGTAAAATTGCAATGCATATATTCTGTCTTACTCCTACTTAAACGGAAACCCTTCGACTCCAGCGTGTTTCTCCATATCTCTAATTTATCATTAATCTCCTCTCTTGATTCGGCCAGAAGGACTATATCATCAGCGAAAAGCATGCACTTAGGGACCACTTCTTCTATAGGCTCAGTTAGAGCATCTACTACTAAGTTAAACAAATATGGGCTCAAAGCTGATCCCTGATGTAGGCCAATTCTTATAGGGAAGTCTTTTGTCTCACCTCCCGGCGTTCTAACCATAGTCAACACCCCATCATACATATCCTGTATAACTTTAATATAAGCAACACATACTCCTTTCTTTTCCAAGGCTTTCCAAAGTAAATCTCTCGGCACGCGATCATACGCCTTTTCTAAGTCAATAAAAACCATATGTAAGTCTCTTTTTCTACTTCGATACTTTTCCATTATCCCCCTTAGTAGATATATCGCCTCTGTTGTGGATCTCCCTGGCATGAACCCAAATTGTCTCTCAGAAATACTAGTTTCTAGTCTTAACCTATGCTCAATCACCTTTTCCCATAGTTTCATTGTATGACTCATAAGCTTAATTCCCCTATAATTTGCACAATTTTGTATATCACCTTTGTTTTTATAAATCGGAACTAAAGTACTTTTTCTCCAATCAGCAGGCATCTTCTTGGACCGTAAAATCTCGTTAAATAATTCAGATAACCATAACACACCCTCTTCCCCTAAACATTTCCAAACTTCAATCGGTATACCATCAGGTCCAATCGCTTTACCATTTTCCATTTTCTTAAGAGCTTCTCTAACCTCCCAAACTCTAATTCTACGATAAAATGACCTATTAAGTCCATCTTCACTAATTGTCAAATCCCCCAACTCACAAGATAGACCTTCACCTCCATCATTAAATAACTTAGAAAAGTAGACCTCCCATCTATTTTTAATATCTTCGTCAGTAATCAAAACTTTGCCTTCTTCATCCTTTATACATCTTATTTGATCCAAATCTCTCGAATTTCTCTCCCTACTCTTTGCGATCTTGTAAATCTTTTGTTCCCCAGCCTTTGTCCCTAACTCCTTATAAAACCCCTTGTATGCTTTAGCACGAGCTTCACTCACTGCCTTCTTAGTCTCCTTTTTAGCTAAGCGGTACTTTTCCCAATTTTTAGTATTATCACACAAGTGTATAGCCTTAAAACAATTCTTTTTAATCCGCACCTTTTCTTGGACATCCTTGTCCCACCACCAAGTCTCCTTATCTCGTGGTCCAAAACCTTTTGATTCTCCTAAAGTAGCTTTAGCAACCATTTCAATCTTTGAAGCCATATTCTTCCACATGCTGTTAGCATTTCCTTGTGTCTCCCATACCCCTTCATCTAATAGATTTCTCTTAAAAATCTCTCGCTTCTCCCCCTTTAACTGCCACCACTTGATCTTTCGGTTCAAAACTGCCCTGCGCCTTTGTCTTATACATTTAATTCTCACATCAAGAACTAGAAGTCTATGTTGAGCGGTCTCCGCATGCCCAGGAATCACTTTGCAATTAGTACATAACCTTCTATCAGGGTTTCTTACCAAAAAGAAATCTATTTATGACTTGTGAGTTCCACTTTTATATGTAATGAAATGTTCTTCCCGCTTCTTAAAGCATGTGTTAACAATCTTAAGATTGTACGCTAAGGAAAAATCGATAATTGTTTGCCCTTCATTATTCAACTCCCCATAACCAAAACCACCATGCGCCCTTGCATATGATCCCGCCTCTTTCCCAACATGTCCATTAAGATCACCTCCAATAAAAATTTTCTCGGTTGCCGGTATACCTTGAATCAACCCTTCAATATCTGCCGAAAACTTCTCCTTAAGATGTGCTTCTGCCCCTACTTGGGGTGCATATGCACTAATAACATTTATTGTATCATTTCCCACAATTACTCTCACAGATATGATTCGGTCCTCAATCCGCTTAACTTCCACTACATTCTTCCGCCATTCTTTATCTACAATGATACCAACACCATTCCTCCCATTTACCTTTCCTGTGTACCAGAGTTTAGAATCATTAACTCCGATTTCTTTAGATCTCTCTCCAGCCCATCTGGTTTCTTGTAAGCATAATATATTAATCTTACGATCCTTCATAACTTGTGCAGCCTCAAAAAGCTTCCCATTCAGCGTCCCAATATTCCAAGAACCAAATCTGATCTTACTCTCATGAACTAGCTTCTTTAGCCGCCTCCGTCCATTAGAGTGCAGTAGCCCTTGCTCATTTAACACTGCATTCGGGCGAGGATGCAGCGGCTCTTGCTCTCTTATCACTGTACTCGAGCCATACATCGCGTTACAACCAGGCAACGACCTACCCTTGCTCTCTTAACACTGCATTCAGGCTAGGATGCAGCGGCTCTCGCTCTCTTCTCACTGTACTCGAGCCATACAGCGCGTTGCTTACGGGCAACGACCTAGCATTTACACAATTTCTTCGTTGATCCATGTTCATGAGATTCGACGGGGTTTTTACGCTGGCTGTCGGGGCCTAACACAACCCTCCTCCTTTACCCGGGCTTGGGACCGGCTATAAACATAGGCGGAGTTTCTTTTGATCATTACATTCTAAATAAAATGAGTGACCTTTTGATACTTAGTATGCAAAATAATGTGTACTTTTGAATTTTTTACAACTTTCAAGTATTTAATACTTGAATTTAAAAAGAAACAACACAATTTTAAAGTATTAATCTTTGAAAAGTTATGTAAAAAAATGAAAATTACATCATTATTGTTCCATAAATATTAGGCATTTAATGTAAATTATAATGATCAAAAGAAATAAAAAAAAGATTTCAGGAAGGCTTCAAATTTAAGGGCCAATGAACACGCCATGTTCGAGCTCCTTGGTGGAGTGCTATTGCAAATTCAAGTAAGAAAAAACCAACATTACTTAATTCCTTATATAAATCCTCTTGTTTTTATTATATGATTTATTTAAGGACTTGATTTTCATCATAAGTTTAGGACATATCTCTATTTTTTGTTATTTACGCCTAAATTACTTTTATTAATACTCCTCAGCAATAACCAAGTAAAAGAGAGGGAATGGAAATTAAGCTAAGGAAGGTGATTAGAGTACTTAAGAGGAAAAACATATCATATTAGTTAATTCAACAAAAATATTTAATATAATCAAATTATATAAATAAGTCATACATTTAGAACTGAAGGGAGTAAAAAACTATTTCCTTGTTACATATATGAAAGTTTCTCACATAGATGTCAGTTAAGCCCAAGTTTGGCATGTAATTAAAACAATTTACATCTTTCAAAACTGTGAGGGTCCATAACATGGGAGAGTGTTCATGTACATGTGATAAACTTGGAATGTTTATTAACCGGTTCATTCATTGAATAAAAGTATCCATGTATTTGAATTGATGACTAAGAGTATATGCCACTACTACAAAACAGGGTTTTCACGTCACAAATTTTGGACTTTTCACGTCACTTTTTGGTGTGACATAAATTCAAGTGACGTGGAAAACTGGACTTTTAACGTCACACAAAAAAGTGACGTGAAAAGTCATATTTTTCACGTCACAAATTACAAAACTTGTGACGTTGTTTGTCCAAAACTAGATTAAATTGACGTTGGTGTGGCAGAGAAACCACGTCACAAATTGTTAATGTGTGACGTGGTTTCAGGAAACCAAGTCACACATTAAACAAAAGTGACGTGGTTTCAAGAAACCACGTCACAAATTAGTAGTGTGTGACGTGGTTTCTTGATAAACCACGTCACAATTTAAAAATTTGTGACGTGGTTTCATGAAACCACGTCACACATTAATAATTTGTGACGTGGTTTCTCCACAAACCACGTCACAAATTAATATTTTGTGACGTGGTTTCCTGAAACCACGTCACAAATTAATAGTTTGTGACGTGGTTTCATGAAACCACGACGTGGTTTCATGAAACCACGTCACAAATTTTTAAATTGTGACGTGGTTAATTTTTTTTTTTTAAAAAATGATGGTTAATTTATCTTTTGGTTTCCCAATCTGTATTAATTGCAAATGTCACAGAAATAGATATAATGCAGATCAACAACAGTATACATTATTCATACAACATGTATACATAGCTATATTATAACTAAATCAAACTAAACATATATATAGACACACAAAATTCCATGTTTAGACAACAAAGTATTTTCTGCAATGATCACTTTTTAACCAACCACAAATGAAAGAAAAAATTGAGCAATACGGTCACGAAGTGAATCAAGGTCTTTGTCTTCAAATGAGTTGTTTCCATCATAAAACTGCAAAAATAATGGATGCTGTGATTACTGCAAAGTTAGATAAATAAATCATATAATTATATAATGATTGTATCAAGCTATAGATAAGAATTTAATTTATACCTGTGTAAAGGATCCGGTACGATCACTCTCAATAATGTCACACATATACTTCATGACGTAATACCCACACTCCTTATTCGTCGGTTGCTGGGGGCACTTTATAAATCACAAGAAATAGTATAAATTAATAACAAAATAAATAATATCTCAATTGACTAACATTGAATGAATTTAAATTAAAGGTAGTTACTCTAGGTCTTTGTGTCACGATGGGATCATCCATTTCACCGGTTTCTGATGCAAAATGCCATTGTTGAATGCCCCTAAAATAGAACTAAAATTAGCACGTATCCATGAAAATAATTTATGTAGCCCAAAGTAAAAAGTCATTAAAAGTACTTACTTAGATAAGAGGGTTTTATAATATGAGGTTATATTATATCGCAATGGGTCAAACCAAACCAGACGATGTTGTATGGGGCAAACGACAGCTAATGACCAGTGTTTACTGAAAAACATTAAGAATATTATGTCCACACATAAACATAACATTTGTAAATGTGCAAATAATGAAAAGTTGGCAAAAGGTAATAATCACACTTACTCTTGAAGAATAGGCGCAAAATAGACAGATCCCCGATTCGCTGACATTTGATGTGTGACATAAGCCCGCATCTCGTCCTCATACTCCAGTTTAGCCTTGTCGTTTTTAAAATCATCTCGCCTCACCAAGGCCATTGGACTAAGGAATCTGTATTGTTCCCTGCCTAATTGGTTGCACAGCTGGTGGAAGTACCTATCATAAAATGATTGAAATTATAAAAGGATAGATGTAAAAATATTGCACAGACATAAAAAGTAACAGTCATTTACAAAGTCGCTAATTCGAGCCAGGCGAGGTCAATTTCTTCCATCGTCAAAAACTCCACGATATCTCTGTCACCATCAACTAGAAAATCATATGAACGATACGGACTGACTACTCCTGGAGGCATCTTAATGGTTATGGAGTGCAAAGTTGGCTGCATCTCCCGCAGGAGTTGGAGAGAAGGATATTCATCTGAAAAGAACTGCGGGCGATGAAAAAACCAATGTTATATATTTTTACAACTGTAATCATGTAAAACAAGGAGTCTCAAAAATTAAGTGTACATACCGCATCAATCGGCGCCTTTTGTGGAGTGCTGTGTACAAGTCTTCTAGGCCACAGGATGAATGTCCCGATCGCCTCATATAGTTTGGTGACTTCATTATGGGGAATGGGTACATCTGTCCCCCCCTCATCATTTAAGATATTTGTAACAGACACCTTCACTTGGTCCTCCCCAATAAGCTTATTATGTATGAAGGAGGCGTTCGGGAACTGGCGAGCTTCTGCGACCGGGTGCAGGCGAGGGAAATCGAGATGGAGATAGCACTCTACTCCAACTTCAGGGTCATTGTCTGGAGTGGGATTTGATTCATTCTCATGAATTGATCCTAACGGCACAGTCTGATTGCAGCTGTCTTTGCCGCTTGGACCGCCGGTAGCAGGGGACTCCTACAGGAGATGGGAATACACAGAGTGAGCCTAATTGATAAACCCATAATTCGGTAATTAACATATATAGGAGATGGTCAAACCTGCTGTCTTTGTTGAGAAGAATGTGATGACAGTCCAAGCTGCATGGTAGACGCTCTAACTTGTGCCTCAATCTGCGCTCGGATCTGCTCCCCCATATAACCCGACAGAGCCTCCTGGACCTTCGCGGCCACCTGCCCATCGAACTGTGCTTGAATCTGCTGCTCGGATAAAGCAACCCGCTCCTCTAACTGGGCCTCCATCTCTGCCCGAGCCTTAGCCAATATCTCCTCAGTAGAATCTGTGCGAGTGGCTCGAGATCTACGGCCGAAATACTTGATAAACCCTAGAGTCCTGGGCTCCCCTAGTACCCGGCCGGGGCGATCGGGCTTCCCAATTGCCGTGGCCAGGATGTCCATCCTATCAGAAGGTGTGAAGGACCCTTGGGTGGTCTGCTGCTCAAGTTCTTCCTACAATAACCGAAAAAATCTTAAGTTGTAATGTGCTATAAAACCACAAGTTAAAGGAATAAACAACCAAGTAAAATACTTACAATCCTCTTTGCAACTGTTTCAGCCTCCAGATTAACAAATTTTCCTTCTTTAGACTTCCTTCCCTCAGCCCATTTCGTATGACGTGAGATGGGCGGCGGAGGCTATAGAACAGCGGTAGGATCGGTCCGTGCCGCTTCCTCCATTTCTGCAATTTGTTTCTTAATCAACTTTTTCTCGACCCACTTGTAACCCCCCCGAGACATTGTATGCTTGTAAATATTTTTTTCTTGTCTCTCCTTTTGTTTTTGGCTATTCTCCTATGAAAATAAAACTAAGTTAGTTAATTAATATAATGTGCTCAAAATTCATTTTTGAAGCAAAGTTAAAGAACTATTTATAACCTATACACACCTGGAACTTTTGGTCGAGCCGTTTCTTAACAAAGGTCTTCCAAGTCTCTGGGTCAATAGAGGGATAGGTCTGACAGGGATCTTGACCCATCTTGTTCCCCCTGATGTAGTCTCTGGTTAGGTTATTCTTAAAACCCTTCCACATCTTGCGCGATTCATTCAACCAAAAATCCTTGAACGCCTTGGTGTTTGGAACGTCGAAGTTTTGCTACAAGGAAAAATAAGAATAAAAGACACATTAGTTGAGTTAACTAAAAAAAACAAATACATGCATATTAGGAACAAATAGATAAATAATGATAAAGCATACCAAGATATCTGACCAACATTGATCCTTAATGTCTTTATCGACTTCCCTCCAATCGTCATCCAAGATGCTTACTCGGTTCCTTGCTACAAAACCGACGTAGCTCACGAATTGCGCTCCAATCTCTCCAATAGGATTCATGTCCTCGTCAAATTCCACACGGATAGGCTGAACATTTGTCCCTTGACGGACAATAATGTCTTTGAGCTTCGTCGGACCTCTTCCCTTTTTTCGAGGGGGATTGTTTTGTTGTTGATTGTTAGAATCATCCGCCATGATGTACCTGTTAACAAATCAAATATGTGGTTGAGTCATTACAAGGCAACAACTTTCACAAAACCAAAACAATAACAATAATACTTAATACATTATAATTCAAAAAGATTCTCACTTTAGGTGTTATCCCATATCCCCTCACAATGATCATTTCTAGAGGCAAATAGGTCGTCATCATCTATCAATTCCGGTTCCCTTGGTTCATGTGGAATTACGCACAAAGGTGGTATCTCATCAAGATCTAAAGTGGGAGCACGATCTTTTTGCTTTTTACTTTTCAAGACTATGGACAAGTGCTTATTTGAGGGATCCGTTACATAGAACACTTGTTTCGCATGACTTGCTAAGATAAATGGCTCATCTTTGTACCCAACCTTGTGAAGATCAATTGAGATCATACCAGTGTGGGGTTCAATCACAAGTGCGCTATTGTTAACCCACTTGCATTTGAAGATTGGAACCTTGAACTTGGTGTAACTAACTTCCCAAATTTCTTCAATTACCCCATAATATGCCATGGAAGCCAATCTTGGGTTTTTATCTTTTGAACTGGAGAAGTGCATCGCTTCGGCTACCACCATCACGCCACTGTTTTGCATGGTGCTGTTGTTGTCCTGAGCCTTAGTGTAGAAAGAATAACCATTTATGTCAAAAGAGCCCCACGTAACAACCTCAAAACGCGGCCCTCCGGCTAACCATCTTATTATATCCAGGCCACCGGTCTCTTTTTCAACATTCTCCTTGAACCACCCAATGAATGTCCTATTATGCTCGTTAGAAATCTGCATGTCACTCTTTTTCGGGTTCTTTTCTTTTAGGATCCTCTTATGCTCATCCAAATAAGGCTGCACTTCTTCCATATTATTCAAGATATATAGGTGTGCTTGTAACACCTCTTCACGGCACATAGTCTTTACTTTGACGCCCCGTACCCCCTTACCGATCCCATCTTCATGTCGTGGGTTTTCCTCAACCCCTTTTAGATACGATTTGCAAAAATCCATTGCCTCCTCAACTAAGTATCTTTCAACAATTGATGCCTCAGGTCGGTGTGGGTTCTTGGAATACCCTTTCAAGACTTTCATGAATTGCTCGAAAGGGTACATCCACCTTAGATAAACAGGGCCACAGAGCCTTATCTCCCTTACCAAATGAACAATCAAGTGCACCATAATATCAAAAAAGGCTGGAGCAAAGTGCATCTCTAATTGGCACAATATAATGTAACCCTCATTTTCCAACTCGTCTAGCTTTTCAGTGTCGATGACTTTGCTGCATATCGCATTGAAAAACATACACAGTCTTCCTATAGTCTTCCTGACATCATCTTGCATAATGCCTCTTATGGCAATTGGTAAGAATTGTTGCATCAATACATGGTAATCATGTGACTTCATTCCCACCAACTTCAAATCATTCATTGACACAAGTCTGCTAACATTAGAAGAATAACCCTGTGGAACCTTGATCCCACTCAAACACTCACAGACTTTTTTTCTCCTGTTTCGAAAGTGTATGAGCAGCAGGTTCCATATAAGCCCTCTTGCCATTTTCACTGACTATAGGATGCAACCGTTGTCTTATACCAATTTCAACCAAGTCTAACCGTGCACTGAGTCCGTCCTTAGTCTTCCCTTGTATATGCAACAACGTTCCAACAAGACTATCACCGACGTTTTTCTCCACATGCATCACGTCTATACTGTGCCTCACATCGAGATATCGCCAATAAGGTAGATCAAAGAAGATTGACCTTTTCTTCCAAATGATCTTTTCAAAACCGGTCTTTGGCTTCTGTTTCTTACCGAATACCATACTGACATTCTCAACACGGCGGTAAACTTCATCCCCGGTTAAGGGGGTAGGAGCAGATCGGTACTCAGATGAGCCATTAAAACACTTCTTTAGTCTACGGTAAGGATGGAACCGATCAAGAAACCTCCTGTGACCGAGGTAGACGGTTTTTCTTCCGTGTTTGAGATGGTGGCAGTGTGTGTCAGACTCACATATAGGGCATGCCATATAACCCTTCACACTGTAACCAGAAAGATTGCCATATGCAGGGAAGTCATTTATTGTGGTAAACAACATAGCTCGCAACTTGAATGTCTCCTGCCTGTACGCATCAAACACATCTACGCCTTCCTCCCACAACATCTTCAAGTCCTCAATCAAAGGTGCCAAGTAGACATCGATATCGTTACCAGGCTGTTTCGGACCCGAAATCATCATTGACATCATCACATACTTGCGCTTCGTGCACAACCAAGGCGGCAGGTTGTAAATGACCAGCAACACAGGCCAAGCACTATGTGTGCTACTGAGACTCCCGAAAGGGTTGAAACCATCCGTACACAGTCCGAGACGAAGGTTCCTTGGCTCACCACCAAATTCAGGAAACATGGAATCTATCTTCTTCCATTGAGGAGAATCAGCAGGGTGCCGGAGATATCTTCCATATGAGATTTTCTCATCACAATGCCACCTCAGTTTCTTTGCTTCTGCCTCATTTGCAAACAAGCGTTTAAACCGTGGCACAATTGGAAGGTACCACATTACCTTCAAAGGTACCCCTTTCTTTGATCCATCATCATCACCAACGGCATCCTTCCTCGGCTTGTACCTCGGAGTATTACATTTTGGACACTCTTTTAGGCTTTCATACTCTTTCCTGTATAACACGCAATCATTAGGGCAAGCGTGTATCTTCTTATACTCCATGCCCATCTTGCTTAGAACTTTTTTAGCCTCGTACATACGCTTCGGAAGCACATTGCCTGCTGGGAACATATCACTCAAAGCTTCAAGCATCTGCGAGAAACCCGCGTCTGCCCACCCATTTTCTGTCTTTATTTTCAACAATTTCAGGACGCCAGTCAACCGAGTATACTTAGTACACCCCGGGAACAACGGTGTCTCTGCATCACTCCGCAACTTGTCAAACTCTTGTACCACAGAAAATGACTCCGCCCTAATATCATTGATCATGTCGTCCATTCCATCATCACAAACATCATCCACCGTTGCTTCTACATTTTGTGACGGGCACGCATGTACGGTACTTCCCAATTCCCCATGCCAAAGCCACTTCTTATAACGGAGATTGATCCCATCACAAAGAAGGTGATCCCTTATATCATCAACGCTCTTACGATAAGCATTTGCACAATTCACACAAGGGCAAAGATACATGTCATTCTTACTAGGCACGTTTCTCTTGGCAAATTCAATAAATTCTTCCACACCCATCTGATACTCTTTAGTGGTTCTCAATGTATGCATCCAACTACGATCCATTCTATTAAACCTATGCCATTTCCAACAAGCTAGTCAAGTTTATCTAACTGTTTAAGCTATTGAGTTATACTGTTTTAGGATAAAACAACAAATTCAATAATAGTACTAATAGTAATAAAATTCAAGATAACCAAAATGGAGTGGAGGAATTGCTTACTTAAATGAAGTCAGACCCAACACTGAAATCGCAGCACCAAGATGAAGTAGAGAAATTACTCAACTTCTACTTATAATGTTTCTGGAAAAGCAGGGGTTTTGTTTATGGTCCTCAGAATTTAAATGAGTAGATGATAAGCTAGAACATGAGCACTAAAGTCACCCATCCTACAAACAATAGTGTAATAATATGAGGGAGATTAAGAAATGAGAATGAAGGCTCAAAATAAAGAAACCAAGTCAATAAATTTGACCACAATAAGTATCATGTTCATACAACTCAATTTGACATATCTTTATGCTTATACTTCTTAATTCACAAACTTCCTTTCTAGTCTCAATTAATTCTATCACAAACTACATGTAACTACTTTAACCACTCTTTATAGTTTCTTCTCTTTCAATCACCATTGTTCCTCAAAGTTTAGCTACCATTTACTCCGTCCCATAACATCAAGATATAAATTGTATTTATTTTGCTATTTAACAGCAAAATTCCAAAACAATCAATAAACTTTGTCTCTATATACACTTAACACCTAAAATACTTGCATTAGCCTTAAAAATACTAAATACTAATCAAATATCACAAACAACACTTTATAACTAGTTCTTAATTTTAAACAATCCAAATCAGTTTTTAAACTCACTTCAATTGCCCAATATCCCTTACAAACTTCCTGTACAACAAACTCCAATTTAGTGCTTTATCCTCGCTGAAACTTCATTTAAATCTGAATATCACCTCTCAATACATCAATTTATTACTCTACAGAAATCTTTCACCCTAAAAATCTGAACTCAATATTATTCAATCCTTTTTATATTTACAAACAATCAAGAAATGGAGCTAATCACCTATTTAGAGCAGAAATCATAGAGACCAGGTAATGTAAACCATTCCAAGCGATAGCTTGCCCATGTAATTAAAAAAAAACAATCACTGAATCAGAGCAGAAAACAGAGGGAAATAAAGAAACTGAACGGAACATAGGAAGCAAAGGAAGAACAGGAAAATCAGAAATCTTCAAAGTCACTTACCACCCAAAATTTCAACATGCAAAACACAAATCATTGCTTTCTACTCTTAAACTTATCACCCCCAAAATTTTAGTCCCTCCGGCCCGCCAGATTCGAACGAAACAGAGAAGGAATAAGAAAATAAACAGAAATTTCACAGTGGTTGAAGAATAATGGGACATACATTTCTTCACGGATTCCATATCGGCACCGGAGCAACGAGCGGCGTTAACACCTTTATCATTAACAAAATGGGATTTTGGTGATTTTGAGATCTGAAGTTAGAAAGACTTCATAAAAATCAAAACTTGAAGAGGATGAAGGAAGAGGATGCTCACCTGACCTCGGATTAGAGATTGCATGCGTTGGCCGGAGCTGTGGAAGGAAGGAGGTATGAGATTTGCAGAGCTATGGGGCGCGGGACGGAGCTGGGGGAAGTACGAGAGTTTCGTTTTTGGGTTAAGAAATTGGAGGGAGCTGGGGGAATTATTTGGAGAGAGCTGGGGGGACTTTTAACGTCACAATTATCTTATTTGTGACGTTGAAAGTCCCAGATATATTTTTTTTTAAAATTTTTTTTAAAATTTCTGTGACTTTCAACGTCACAATTAGTATAATTGTGACGTTGAAAGTCAACAGAAAATAATTTTAAATTTTTTTAAAAAAAATTAGTAACTTTCAACGTCACAATTAGTATATTTGTGACGTTGAAAGTCACGGACAATTTTTTTTTAAATCTTTTTTAAAATTTCTGTGACTTTCAACGTCACAATTTGTATAATTGTGACGTTGAAAGTCACGGATAATTTTTTTAAATTTTTTTTTCTGTGACTTTCAACGTCACAATTAGTATAATTGTGACGTTGAAAGTCACGGACAATTTTTTTTAAATCTTTTTTAAAATTTCTGTGACTTTCAACGTCACAATTTGTATAATTGTGACGTTGAAAGTCACGGATAATTTTTTTTAAATTTTTTTTCTGTGACTTTCAACGTCACAATTAGTATAATTGTGACGTTGAAAGTCACGGACAATTTTTTTTAAATTTTTTTTAAATTTTTTGTGACTTTCAACGTCACAATTAATTTAATTGTGACGTTGAAAGTTACTAATTTTTAAAAAAAAATTTAAAATTATTTTCTGTTGACTTTCAACGTCACACTTAGGTTAAGTTTTACGTGGAAAGTTAAAGTAAATTTTTTTTATTTTTTCATTTCAAACATACAACGTCACAAATGCTCAAATTGTGACGTTGAAACTTTCAACGTCACAATTTAAGGTTTGTGTGACGTTGTAACTCCCTCCACCTGCAACTTAATTACAAAAATGCCACCGCGTTTTTTTTCCATGTCACATTTATAATTATGTGACGTTAATTGGTGACGTGAAAAGCCTATTTTGTAGTAGTGTGCCTTTGCTTTTATTGCTTATGTATTGGTTAAATACCACTTTTATCCTGGACGTAATGGCCAAGTAGCAATTTCACCCCGAAAGTTTTTTTGTGAGTAATGTTGCCCTGGAAGTCTTAAAATTGGAGCAATATCACCTTAAATCTAACACCTCAATCGGTCAACCGTTAGTTGACCTGTTGTGTTGAGGTGGCATTGCCACCTTATCGATAGTGCCACTTAATGTTACATTTTGCAAATTAAAGAAAAAATAAAGAAAGAAAAACCCCATCTTTCTCGCACTGCCGCACCACACCCAGACTTCATCTTCTTCGTAAGTAATAAGAGATTCAACCCCATGATTATTCTCCGTCCACTTTCTCCTCCTCTATAACCAATAAAAGAAGTAAAAGGGTAAAAAAAAAAGATAAAGAGAGGATTTCAAGTTTGGTTTTGCTTCTATCATTCATGCTCATGGCTTAATGGTTGTGAAGCTTATATTGGGTTATGGGGATGATAGTTTTGCAGGTTGGACAGAAGTAGAGAAAACCATCGTGGTGCGGGAAGCTACGGTAGCGGGCATTCACAGTGTTGAAAAGTTTGTAACTTTAATTTCTGCGGCCACCCTCGTTTCAGGAAAGCTTAGGCATAGGATTCCAAAACCCCAGTACTTTCAAAATCACTATGACAGCTACTGAAGAGCTCCAAAATTGGGGGTTAGATCAGTGCAATGCCGCCTCGGGTCTGCTCTCCAAGAAATTAAACCCAAGGGGTAGTGGAAGCTATCCCTGGGTGTTGGTCTCAAGAGAAGCCTAAAATGCAAATGATCACCTAGTAACTAATTGCAAAACTTGTTAAAGGCAGGAAAAGGATTTTCTTTTGTTTGATTTTTAAGTATGAAATTGGTATAAAAGTGTGTGGTATGTTCAAAAGTCAAAGTAAAAGATTGGACAAAGGGAGTAAGTAACTCTTGGTGATTAGAGGCTTAAGACAATCATTGCTCCAAATTGTTTTTAGGGAACTTTTGGTTAATTAAAAAGACCCCTAGATGAATCACTCTGGGCTAGGCTTGGGTTGGGTGGATTAGTACCGGAATCTTGCTTACTAATCCCTCCAACTCCAAGTTCATTAAGCTCAAAAACCAAAGTGAATTTGCTAATTGTAAGGGGCTCCTAGTCCAACAACCGGGATCCCGAATTGCCATTTAATTAATCCTAGGGTTTAATTAATTACTGGAATCTCACATAATAAATTAAAACACTAGGATTGAAGTCCAATGCCACTCATGCAATTTGACAAATTCAATAGCTAGTTCACAAATGCAAATGTTTGACAAAATAGTCCACTAAATGAGAATCCTCAAATAGTACAAAATATTAATTAAAACATTCATTCAAAATGATGTATCCATACATTCAAACCAGGTTCAAGATAATGAAGAGCTATTGTCAAACATACATAAATGTAAACAAAGCTACAAGTGTTTCTACCTCTACAAAAGATATTGATAGAAATTACAACCAAATGAAGAAACAAGCCCTAGAATCCTGGAAACATGCTTAAATATAAGGAAGAGAGAGTGGGAGAACAGGAACTCCCCTAATGAAGCTTCAAGTTTGCCTTCATCACCAAGAATTATAGAGCTTAGTTGATGCTCTTCATGGAAGGAACAACAACAAAGAGAGGGGAAGTGAGGGCCATGGAGATTTGGGAGAGAGAAGGGGTGGAAGATGAAGATGAGATGAGAGAGTTAAGAGAGAATTAGGAACTATGGTTTGTGGTGGCTCCAAATCTACCCTAAATAAGGCTAATTTTTGACCTCAATCATCCCCAGATCGAATCAAAGAGTTGATAAATGAATTGAGCCTAGGTTAGCCCAAAAACTCGTAGCTGATTTTCTGCAGAATTGCGCTCCCTCACCCACGACGATCTGCAATGCTTTCTGCTCCTTTTGGCTGGACTCGTCGTGGCCTCATGTCTTTCTGCCTCTGTTGGCTATGTTTGCAGTAGAGTGTTCTTCCCCTTTGGTTTGGTATTCTTCTTTGTCTGGGGTCTGATTCTTTTTGTCCTGAGTGACGCTGTAGGTAGAAACAAGGTGAAGAAATGATCAAATAGCCCTATAAATTAATTCAAACAAATTAATCTACAATTGTGGCCAATTAATCCTAATCTCACACTAATTTCACCTAAGAATCTGAGATCTCTATTAAGCACAATTAGACCAAATTTGCATCTTATTCACGTTAGAAGCTATTAAACTCATGAAATTCATGCCATTTAAGCACATTTTCCTATAGTTTTTACAATTTTTGGGTGAATTTATACATATTTGATGTAACATAATAGGAAAATGTGCCAAGCTGATAGTTGGGTTAAGTAATTGAATTCTTGATTTAAATGTGAATATTTTACCCTATTTTTATCAACTTTGGCTTGTGTAGATTCCAATGCTTGTTAGGTTGTTGAAGCCAATCAATTAAGCCATATTTAAGTTGCATTTGAAGCTAAAGTCAAGGGTTAAGAAGTGGAAAAGAAGATATTTAGCACAACGAAGAAAGCTGAAAAAAGAGCCTGCAGAAAGTTATTGCCACAGGCAAAATACCTGACTGCAGCCAAAACCAGAAAGCTCTATGCAGAGAGTTATTGGCCGCAGCCAACCAGCACAAGCAAAATTTTTTGCCGCTGCCAAAATGCTGATAGACTATACAGTGAACACCTCAGCTCGAAAATAGGGTTTTAAAACACCCCAAACTCACACAGAAACACAATCTTTCGACTTGAGACTTCTTTGGGGGATACTTGGGAGCATTTCTAAGCTAGGGTTTGGAGATTTTCAAGGAGATTCAAGTGGAAATTGAAGACTTGAAGAGATTCAACCTCATTTCTCTTAGTTTTTCTTGTTCTTCTCTCTTTCTTCTCTGAAATTTTTGCCATGGCTGTTCACATTTTCCAGATTTGTATTTCCTTCTCCATGAGTGGCTAAACTTCCATTCAAGGATTATTTTGAACCTTTGTATGGATTAAGACTTGATTATATTCTTCCTCTCTTTTGGTAGTTAATGATATGTGTGTGTGTGTGTGTGGATTTTATCCTTCTCTTCATGCTTCTAAGTGTTTGGCCACCATATAGTTTGATTTGTCCATGTGGATTTGACTTGCTAATCCATGTGTAGAACTTGGTTAAAATCATGCTTGACTTGAAATTTACAAGATAAATGAAAAGTTTATTGGTAAAGTAGAGATATCTTTACTAACCTTGTATTCTTACATTAGGGTTGGTTTTCAAAGGGGATTTTAATTATTTGTAGAAAGAGATTGTGCATTTTAATAATAAAAACTAAACTTGATTTTGACTTGAGAGAGTTTAGTCAAGTCCATAACCTTAGACAAACACATATATTCATGGAAAATACCATTTGAGAGGGAGTTCTTCATGTCTTATGAAATACAAAGGGGATAAATAATTCTAGACCCCATTTAATCCTTTAAGTCAAAAGAACCATTGTTTTTATCACTTTCTAGTTTTTAGAAATAGATTTCCATATTTCATTATACCACCAAAAATATTTTCTTAGTTCAACTTGATTGAATTCACTTAGTCTTTTACTTGGTCAAAGATTTTAATCCAAATCTCTGTGGGAATGATATTTTATACTACTTGCGATCCATGCACTTGTGGTTAATGCTTGACAGCAAATATAAGCCTCAATTTAAACACATAAAAACATACAAATCCAAGGATTTGTCATGTACCTCACCTAAACATATTGTGACGTCTTCAAAATTAGGCTTAACAACCTCAAATACTTGTTTTCACTAAAACGTCATTCTTGAACCTTTAGCATGAATATCCCTCATATAAGTTCTGCATATAAGAATCCTTAAATAGACTTCAAGTCACTGACTTGTCGATCTTTTTCTATTAACTTACTATCATCATCATAGGAATTTCGGTATTAATTTCAAAATATTCTGAATTACCATAATATTTTTCCATAATTTGCCAAACTTGTCAAATTTTCCCCTGAAATGTTATCTTTTGAGCAACTTTAAGGGAAATTCCAACTTCCTCTTCTACGTGTCTAATTTGTATAACTTAAAACCATAATATTTTGAAGGTATTCTAATAGTCTCTTAAAATGATCAACTAATGAGCAAAGTATTCTAACTAACCTATGCTAGAACCTTTGCTCTGATACCAAAATGTAACGTCTGGAATTTTACTACTATACTATAACATTTTAATTGAATTACAACCACTTTTTAATGTCGGAAGCCCAAAAATACGGAAAATTTAAAACTTTTTCTTTTCAAACAATGTTCCAACTTTATTGCAGTTGGAATGGGCTTTTCGGACCATTTAGAATTTAAAACTTGTTATAGAGCAAAGTGGTTCATAAAACAATTAAACATACCCTAACCTTCTTAGGGGGGGTCTATTCATGATTCATAATGTTTAGGAAATTTAAATTCCTCTATACAATTTCTATAATTCTATTATCTATGCTTTTCTATTATTAACTTAATAATTTAATTTTACAACATATACAAATAACATTACTAAAATATTTAACTACCTCTTACTTTTTAAATTATAATCCTAATTCCTTCATTTAATCTTCTTCCCCAGCTAGCTCCTCTCATCCTGCGTACTGAAAATGTTTGGGGAAAGAGTGAGATTGGAAATCCCAATAGCAGTTTCTTTCATTAACATATATGATCATACTAACATTGTCATGTATATACTTCATAAATACTGTGCAAATGATGATAGTCTTACTCCTATTAATCTGTGTGCGATCCGCACCTACCAACCACTGATAACGATACTTTCGTTAACTAGTGGAGGCTCTACCTGCAGGACTTCTCGTTATAACTAAACTGATTTGGCAAAGGGGTAGCGAACCACCTAAGCCTGGAGTACTCCAACTGACGAATAACAACTTACCAACTAAATGCAACAGTTATTACAAAATAATACATGCAATTTAATTATTACTGAAATAAACTGCTACCTGGCTTCTTTAGATCTTAATCTTGTACTTGCTCCCGTTTCTTTCTACTGGCCTCTCCACTTATGTCACTATCAAGACCTATTAACATTTAATATAAATCAAGGTTCAAAAAACCGAACCGGACATCGAACCGGATGAGGCACTGGTTTAAGGGTTAATGGTCGGATCGGGGTCGGACCGGGTCAGACCGTTTATATTAAAATAATAAAATTTTATTGATTTTAACATTAATAATCAGTAATATCAAAATGTAAACATAGATAAGTATGCATGATTCATCAAACATGAATATTTTGATGTTTCTATAGAGGGAAAAATATAAAATATTAGTTGAGTACATGTGAAAATAAATATTATTCTACAATCCACAAACTAAAATACAAATACTAAGAGCAATAACAATTAAATACTAAACATATGCAAGTATAATAGCATTTAATTCACCCCCGGTTCTGGCCGGTTTGCCCGGTTTTGGGCGGGTTGAACCGGTTCTCGCCGGTTCAACTGTCTTCCCGGGTTAAAGGGGCACCCGGACCGGTCTTGTGGCCGGTTCACGGTTGAACCGGTCCTACCGCCCGGTCCGATCCGGGTCAACGAACCTTGATATAAATAGTAAATTAATACCTAGACTTCTATATAATTACTCAGCGTCTCTCTCTCGGGGTCCTAATATACTTAATACTACCCCATTCTTATATCTCTTATAAGTAGGTTTTACTTTAAATATTTTGACCCTTTTAAAATTAAAACACTACTTAAGATAATTCGTTTCAATTTAATTATTCTAATTCTCATCATTATCTTTTTCGGAATTAAATATAAAAATCATAATGATTTAACCATAATTAGTCTATTAACCATTACCATCTTTCAACATTTATTAATTCTTTATTTTTATACAGTATAACTCTAATCTCATCAGAATCATAGCTTGCTATTGATTCACTGTTGTCACTGAAAATGTTGTTTAAGAGAACAGAAATAGAACAGAGATTTCAACTTATTATTTTTAACCTAACCAATAAACCATAGATAAATTTAGTTTCTATTCCTATCATTATTTCCTATCATATGTAAAACACAGAGCATTGAAACATGAACAAGCACATAAATAAACCCCGACTTTTAGAAATTTATAATCCTCCATTCACACTATAATATCCTCTAAATCTACTGAACTTAAATTAAAATCTAAACTGAAATTAATCAGGTTAAAATCAAAGTACATAAACTCTCTTTATCTTGCCTAATCAAATATGAACAATTAACCCAACTTCCTACCTTTATTTACTTCATTTCTATTGAACTATCATTAACATTTATTCTTTTCCTATCTCTAGAACCAATGATCAACTACCAACCAAAAATGAGAGTTTTAGCACCTAAAACTTACAACCAATTATCAACACTTCTTACTCCTTTGAAACTCTTAAATTCAACCATTCCAAGATACTCATCCCCGTCACCAATACAAATCATCCAAAACAGAAAGTAAAATAACAATTAATTCCTAAAATCCCTTCAAATCCTTTAAACCCTAAAACACACTTTCCCAATCTCCTACTTAATTCCAACTTAAAACCTCAAATTCCATCTCTTACACAACATAAATCCTCAATTACCAACTTTAATAGTATGCTTTACACCCCTCTTTAACCATCAAGAACACTTGGATAATTATTTAGAATTTTCAATACAGATTTATACTCTAATTGACTATTGGACTTCCCTCTGTAAGAGCTCCCCTTAAGACTCATATTCAAAGTCCACCTCCATAAATCCAAAATCTATAATCCGTCTCCATAAATCAATTCACATTTCGTCACTAATCTATCCTCTATAATTCTTACAGAATACAAGAACTTGGAATAATTCTCACTTGTACTAAATTTATCTTAACCATTCAATTTTAGATTGTACTTTGATAAAATTCTGTAGAACAGTGAGCATCCACATCTCAGGGATTTTCTAAACATTGTTAACTAACAAATATTGAAATCAAATATCTATATCTGTAACCATTAGTTCATTATCAAAATACAGCATCTTAATACCTTGCTCGTATGACCAAATACCCACAGAACTTGGTTTTCCTTGAAGCACCTTCATCCTAATTTAATTGTTTACACCTACCCTTAGTTTTAGAAATTAAATCCTAAATAAAACCTTGAAACCAACAATATGTTTAAATCTAACTCAACCATTCAACCAATTTTATTAATTTAACCTCAAATAAAAGAATCATAGATTCTCAACCACCTTACTTTCTAAATCTTCATTCCCATTTAAAATCTATTTAGAACATTTAAGAACATCAACCAGTAAAGCTAACATACAAATTCAAGATTTGAAATGCTATTTTAGCTACCCATAATCCATTTTCTATTATCTTGTAAATGCCATCTCAGAAGCTTAAAAATCCAACTTCATTGTCCCATTTATCACAATAAACTTCAATCCTTTTTAAGCTTACATTCAGAAATCAAAACAAAGTACCTCAAATCTAATTCATTCCTCTAATGACATGGAACCAATAGGGAAATTATAGAAATATTTACTAAAATATATCCCAGTCAAAATCCAAAATGTTAGACTATCAACCATCTCCCTTTTATTCCTATCTTCATCACCAGACAGGACCAAAACAGAACCAAAGAATCATCAACTCAGATCTCACATACTCCATTAATCCTACACCATCAAACCTCCATTCTATCCTTCATCCTTAAAACCACCTTTACCAACAAGAATTCAGATGTACAACTTCAAAAATTAACTCTAATAGGCCCTATCAACAATCCAACATACAAAATCATAAACTACTCCTCCTAAACCTATTACCAGTCATTAACCAATTACAAACACCTAATCAGAGAAAACGAGCCAGAGAACAAGAGGAATAGAATTTTGAAATCCCCTACAGCTCCCGAAATTTCCACATACAAGAACAAATGCATATTCCATTATTTCTTTGTCTCAAACTCATCAGAACAGAGCTTGGAACCACCATAATATGAACAAAATCATAGCAAATTCCTTGCCTCCGCACATCACCCGAACATAACAGACAAGAGAGGCATTAAGCATAAACATTCAAAGCTCAGAATTTAACATGCAACCTTATATGAGTTCTATCCTATTCTCAATTTCATTAAATCATCCATTGTTCTCTTCTCTGCCATCGGTTTCACTGAACAGGGAAGAAGAAGAAAATTGAAAATCATCCAACTGGACGAAAATTCACATACCACTTAATTCCTTAGTTAAATCTTACTATTAATTGAGTTTAATTAATGGTTTGGTCAATTTTCATCGGAAAGCACCATATATGGCGTCGGTGAACAGTACCCCGGTTAAGGCTCTTGAAGAAATCCTACTAAACACAACTCCCCACTCAAAATCACTTCCCAAATCATTGAAAGCACAGCCCAAGCATCATTCCTACGAATTTACCAACCTTAGAAACCCCTAGAACCGAATTAATCCCTTCCCTTAACTCGCACAAATCGGACCGGAGAAGAGAGGAAAACAAGAGGAAGAAGCTCACCAGAGGTGTACCTCAGCTTCTGGAACGTTTCCCTCCAATTTTCGCCGTCGATCGCCGCTGGTTTTTGTCGGAGTTGTCACCGGAATAAGGAACCCGAGGGAGAACAAGTGAGAGCACGAGAGAGAGTGGGAGAGTGAGTGCAGAGAAAGAGAGTGAGGCGGTGATGAAGAAGAAAGGGATTATATATTTGAAAAAGCAGAGGGTGATATTTTTGTAGAGTGTTTTACCATCTTGCCCTTCCTGTTATAACTGAAGATATTTTGAACTAAGAGTAGATACTGTCTTTTTTTTTCATTTCCTATTTCCTATTTTTTTCTCTTAAATCATAATTTTATTTATCATTATCATTTAGGAATATACCTAAATCTGTTCCCAAAATAGTTTTCCTAGATATACTTTAATTTCCAAATTTATTTATAAGACTTTTTAAATATAAAATAATACCTCAAGATTCTAAATATTTCCTTATTTAAATTTATCTCCCAACTATTTTTCCTTAACTAATAAAGAAAATAAACCTTAAAAATTATTAAAAATACACATGGCCTCATAAATTTGTTTATAAGGCTTTTTAATTGTTATATTCCTTGCCAAGACTTTAAATAAGCCCTTATTGTCTCTTTTCTCCAATTTAAGTTTTCATCTTCTAATTATTTCTCTTTATTGCTTAAAGAAAATAAGCGTTAAAGTTTATTAAAAATGCCTAAAATATCATAAATTTATTTTCAATGCTTTTTAATATTTAGTTAAATTTCTAAAATCCTAAAAATTTCCTTTTTCCTATTTTCTAAAATTTGGGGTGTTACATAGAGGCGCAGCCAAACAGATTTTGGTAGAGATGGAACATGAAAGTATTAATCTTTATTATTATGGCTTCCTTAGGTTTCATTTTGTCGTCAGCAATGTCATCAATACGGGAGATGTTGAGGCATTTCTTAGGTGCGTCAGGGGAGTCGGCAGGTTTGAAAATTTGGAGCATTCAAATATTAGATGGCCATTGAAGTAATAATGTAGCTGGCGAAAAGGGAACCTGATTGGATAGGATTTGAAAATAAGATCAAACTTTGAAGAAGGTTGGGGAGCATGATCTAGGAAACAGGAAGAAGATGAAGTGTGGCTACGAAAGAGGAAAAAGATGAAGTCTATTGAGAATGAGGTGGTTTTTTTTAATTCCTTTTTCCTTTTTCTTTATAAAGTGCCACATGCCGTTGGGGTCGCAATGTGACCTCAACTTAATAGGTCAACTAACAGTTGATCTTAAGGTGTTAGAGTTAGATCAACATTGTTCTAAATTTGAAACTTTTGGGCAATATTGCTCCAAAAAAAAACTTTCGAGACGAAATTGCTTCTTGGCTAGTACTTAAAGTGTATAATCGGTATTTAACCCTTGTTTATTCTATAATGTTCATGAATATGTATTTAGTATGAGATGCATATTTTAAATGATACATGCAATGATTAAAGATGAATGAACCTCATGATGAGAGATAAGTAAAGTATAAAGTGTATATTATATTACAAAAAATAAGTGATGATAAATGGTATAGATATGAGAATCTGTTTAATTAATTTATATCTATGTTCATTGAACATGAAAAAGTACATTCAATCTTTTGTAAATAATCCTAAATATTGTTGGTCGGACTGAATCTATGAGGAGAACAAGAATAAAAATGAAGAAGAAAGAAGTGCACAAATGTCTTCTAGATGTGTGCATCACTTTCCTTTAGGTTTAATTTGACCCCACCTACCCTATCTCATAGGGTGCAAGTTGGATTGACGAGCTGATTTTCTACAAGATACACCGAAGATCTTTAAGTATGGATTGAACAAATAACACTTAAATCAAGATAACAATGGCCTTTACAAAGTGATAAGATGAATTTATCTAAGGGAGCATTCAAAGACAAAGGCATTGAGTTTTTGTAATGTGGTGTATCTCTCCTAATGGAGTGATAGAGCCTATTTATATATCATGATGTGGTGTCTTAAATATTTTCATTTAAGCAATGTCTTGTCAATGAAAGTCAAAACCATAGATAGATACATGCAACCATAAGATGATTCATGAACCATATGAAAATGTACATTTTCACATTTGCCTTTAGGAACTAAAGATTCATGACATTTAGAGTTATAACACCCTACATACCTCTTCATACAAAGAGACGTAATTTTTAGAGTTATGACTCCTGGCCTATACAGCTCTTCATATAAATTTGTTAATTTATAAGAACATGACTTTTCCAAAGATCACACCTCTTCATTTTAAAATGTTCGAACAATCCCCCACCATTTTAATATGATCACAAACTCTTATCACTTTGGAAATCTCATGTATTCAGTAAAGAAATTTCAAGGATTTAAATCTTTACCTAAGTAAAACATGATTTCACCCACCCAAAATAATATGGTTGACTAACTTTTATACCAATTATCTCATATGAATAGGTATGCATGAATTACGCATGGGATCTTTAAACAATTGTGTGCCACTTTAAATGATATATTTGATATGGTCTTGTTTCCATATCCTTTTCATGAGAGCTTTTAGAATCAAGCCATTAGACTCTTAGAAACGGCCCCACTTCACTCTCATATAGGCCAACTTTGTTAAGAGCATCACCATGATAAATACTCTAGCAAATATATGCTTACAGATCTATTAAGAGCAAAATTAAAGCTCGGCCTAGCTACCCCTTCCAGTTTTATTGTTTCCAAGTACTTTCCAACTTGATAACAATCAATTACTTGTAATCACTCTTATAGCGTACTTTCACCATTGAACTCAAGAATCGATATGATGGTCAAGTGCAAGTTTGGTTTCCACTATTGATGATCATGGTACATAAGGCTTTAACCCCATCCCTTTTGTTTTTTTAACACCAAACCCCTTATCAAACCTTTCATCGCAGAATGTGCAAGATTTATTTTAGATCTTATGTAACTAATTGAGATTACTCCATTCAGGATCAAGTTTTTCACATAACAATGTCTTAAGCCAATATATCGCGACTTTCTATTATAAACTAGGTTATAAGCTCTTGTAAGAATTAATTGACTATTGCAATAGAAAGATATCAATGCCAATTTCATTCCGGATTCAAACAATGAAAAACTATAACAATAATCTATTAACATGTCACCAAGTTATAGATCATTTTAATATTATTATGAGAGTATCCTTCCTCCACTACATATACTTTCTCATGAGCATTGGTGTCGTTTGTACCATGATCTATTAACCATAACCCAATTCTCTTATAAGGGAAGATGATCTCCATTTGGTCAAGAGAGATTTACTTTTTATGTTCAAGGTACTCTTGCTAAGTCTTTTCGTGAAGGAAGAAGTTCATCTATGATTGATGACATAACAACAACAATTTCATCCACATACATATGTTATTTGAAACTATTCAAACCATGTTCAACTCATGCATTTATTTCGTTATGAACTTTCATCAATCATTCCAATTAAACTAGAACATAACATAATTTTTTTCAACTTATCTGATAACACTACTGCAGAAAAGGGTTTTAACATCCGTTATTAAAGGGTTTTAACATCTGTTCTGTAGGGGATGTCAATCTAAGTGATGTTGAAAAGTCGACCTTTTAACATCTCTTTAAATAACGGATGTTAAATGTCAGACTTTCAACATCTCATATTATACCAATTAAGAGATGTCAATTGTCCAAAAAAGAGCCCCCTTAAGACACTATTAGGGACTAACGACATCACACACTAAGAAAATAAGAGATGTCGTTTCTTCCGTCAAAGAAACAACATCCCCTATTTTATAATAGGGGATGTTGTTTCTATTTTTCAACATCACTTGTTAACATGACCAGTGATGTCGTTTGTGTCGTCATAAAAACAACATCCCCTATAATATAATAGGGGATGTTGTTTCTTCTTTTCGACATCTCTTTTTTTCTTAATAAGAGATGTCGAAACTTTTCTCTTTTTTTTATTTTTATTTATTTGTTCATTTCCATCTGCATTTTATAGATCACAATTACACATATATACTCATACAGAGATAGATACCTAGATCAACAGAATTAATACATTATTCACCACAAGTTTAACACATATCAACCTAACTAATTAATTAATTAAACTAATTAACATATACATATATATATATGTGTGTGGACAGAAAATAGATGAAATGTGGACAAAGGTAATAAGAAAGAGATATCATTAGTAAAGAAGAGTATATACATGTGGGAGCTAGCTAGGTCTAACTACACATGTGTGCTCACTTTGTTCCTTCTGTTTGTGTTATTTTACTTCATGTTCCTTCTTCAACCTCTCCTGCAACAATCCATTGTATGAAATGGGTTAATTTACCTAGAATGAAGGTAGGTAAGATAAGAAACTTTATAATAGTATAAAGTTAAGCCTTAATCTTCCCTCTTTTGCATTCTTTTTCTTCATCTTCTTTCTTCAACCTCTCCTGCAACAATCTATTAAATGAAATGGATTAGATTCCCAAGAATAAAGCCACTGAAATAGCAGAAAGACATGTCATGGACTAATGAAATCAATCCTCCCTTGATATTCAAAGAACAATTATTTGAAATTCATTGATCTAATTATAGTTCAAGAAGTAGAAAATATGATAAATTGATAATTGAAGTAGGTAAACTAACATCAATCATCAAGATGATTGGATGAATGGGAAGCTCCTATAAATCCAAATATATCATTATTTGGCTGAATGTTTTAGAACTTGAATTTGCAATTAAATAACTAGAATTTTGAGCCTCAATTGTAAATCAAAATAGCATCCATCTTACCCTTAAATGTTCGGCAATGTCTTTCTCATCAACATGGCATCTTATTTTGTCCTTGTCACTTTCATGCATATACACCAACATATAAGCATTTTAATAGTTGATGAATTTGAAAGGAGTGTTATTGAATCCAGGATTGGTCCTTGGTAACTGTCAAAAACAGAAACAGTTAACCATAAACAAAAAATAAAATAAAATTGAAAGGATTACAGAGACAAGACCATGGCCAGCCACAATAAAATAAATTACCTCCTCCTCACAACAACATATTATTCCTCTTTAATGTCCTCTTCAGTCACCCACTAATCATCAAGTTTGTACCTGAAAGATCCAATGAGATTTTCAAGCTCAAAATATAGAAAATGACAAGGACATTTACAAAACAATAATGCAATATAACAAATTGGGAAAAGGCCTACCAATTGCTGTATTTCCATGATCATTTAAAAGCACATACATAAAATTATTTTTCACCAGATTTAACAAGTAACGAATTCAAAGACTATTGTCTCTTCTCATACTAACTATGTATTTTTTTTACTTCTTGTGTGGCTTCAATTCTTAGGCAAGGTACATTTCAGCCTTTCAAATGCTTTTGGCTATAACAATACTCCCCATAGAAACCAATGCTTGTTCAAAATATGAAAACTAGAATAACAATCTGAAAATAATCACATGTATTCATCAAAAATGATTTTGAGCTTCATTGGACCAGAAGAACATCATCTCACCCATAAGAAGGACGAGCAAGATTAACAAAAAGTGGACAACACAGATCAGTAGATATATGTACATACTCCTGAATAGAGAGAGTTGGCCTGCGAAACTGATAATAGTGTCCAACATTGACACCACCACTGTGAACCAAAACACTGGGAAAATATTCAACTGCATCAAGCAATGAACATAATAAAAGGAAATAAATACAACCAGTAGCACAACTATAGACTGATATAGATAGAGTAAGAAAGGAAGAGAAAGAGAAGATAGCAAGGAGTGATCAATTTCAAGCGAAGGCATCCTTTGTGTTAGTAAGCAAATCAATTTTGTAAAGATTGAAAAAATATTTTAGTTAGTTTAATTATGTACATGTGTCATGTTTATATGTATTAGTGTGTAGTCAGCTGGAAGTCATAGCTCTCTTTCTAACAAATTCTGTTGAGTCACGTGAAGTGTACAGTGGACCCCACAACTACTATAAATAATATGTATACACACCTCAAATCTTTGACTTTGAAGACTGAGAGCTTTTCATTACTCTTTCTTTTCTTTATCTTGGTATCATTTGCCAGGCGGTTCTTTCTCTTTTCTAATGGCAACTTCATCACTTTGAAGACTGAGAGCTTTTCATTACTCTTTCTTTTCTTTATCTCTTTGTATCAGTTCATGCAAAGAAGCAACTGCTGTTCTTTTCTTACTGCTGCTCAAGGCATTCACATCAGCCTGTCCAGCTATATCTTGTTGGCATTGACACCGACAAAGAGGCGTATGTGAACGTTGGCATTGGCAGAGAAAACACATCACAATCAGAAGCACAACGTAATAATAATAACAATAACATAGTAATAAATTATTAACAAAGATACTAGATCTCCTTGATTTTCCCTCACAAGTTATCTTTATATTTTAATCAAAACTTCCCCCATTTTTTAAATAAATAAAACAAGAAACAATCACAAAATCAGCAACACACAAAAAAATGGATCCCAACTAAGGTATATTCAACAATAAGATTTAATCACTCAAACATTATAACCAGTATACTTATTTACTCAGTTACACAGAGAGAAGTATATCCAAATCTCCCCCATTTTCAAAGAATTCTTATTACAAGAACAAGCCCTTGGTTAAGATGATATCAGTTAAGATAACTATTAGCTTTTTTCTGAATTGAACACACAGCGAAAAACAGATGGTTGATCCCATCTATAAAAATGGGGAAAGCTGAATGCAACTTTAGTCTACAAGCTTTTGTTTTTCATCAGAATCACAAAATCCACAAGAAACTCATGAAAAATCTGAACTTGGGCAACATGCATAAGAACTACTCACTAAACATCAAAAGCCCAAAGATTTCAATGAACTCCAAAATCTAAGAAACCCCCCAAAAAAATTAGAAGGCATACCACTGTAGTTGACGAGGGCAGGCATGATGAGCACAGCAAGAGAAAGAACGATAATCCAAACTCCAAAAACTGAAACCTCCCAACAAGGATTGACAGAAGAAGCATAGCAAAGAAGACAATGAGAAGAATCAAGGCAATCGTCGCCTCCTTCTTCCACAAAATGAATCTCTATTTCAGTTCAGCTCAGTTCAAATTTGAAAAATCTCCATTCAATCAAACCGCAGAGCAATTAATTCTCACTATAGTAGCATCGATTGAAGATTAGTCAGTTACTGACTCACCTGGTAACTCCTCTGTAACGGAACTTCTTTTATTGAACTCTGAAGTGGACCAAAGGGTGAGTTGTTGAAGAGGGATATGAAGGAGAGGTTTGAGCCTGGTAACTCATCGAACGAAGTGGACCAGGAGACAGGGACGTCGAACCAGGAGCATGGGGTTTCACTGAACGAAGTGGTTAGGGTCGTCAAGGGGGTTCCAGAAGGAAGGGACGCCGGACCAGGAGGAATGAGCCTTCTTGGTTGAGCGAGAGAATGGAGGGAAGGAGGAGGAGGACGATGACAGTGGCGACATCGGCGGACTTCACTGAATGAGGGAAGAGGGAGGAGGTTTCACAGAAATGGGGAGTGGGCGGGTTTTGAGAAAGAGGGAAGTGAGGAAGCGCGGGTTTTGAGAGGGAGGCAAGTGGGAAATGAAATGAGGAAAATACAAATGACATCACTCATTAAAAATGATGATGTTATTTCTTACAAATAACATCCCTCATATTTGATGGGGGATGTTGTTTCCTGGAAACGACATCTCTCATTTTAAATGGGGGATGTTGTTTCCTAGAAATGACATCTCTTATTTTAAATGAGGGATGTCGTAACTTAAGACATCTCTAATTTATTTAATTAGGGATGTCGTTTCTTTTTTAGCATTCCATTTAATTACAAAATTGCCACCGCCTTTTTTTCAACATCTGGTTTATAATTAACAGATATTAATTAGGGATGTTAAAAGGGTTTTTTGTAGTAGTGTAACTATAGAATTTCTTATGATAATTTTCAATTTAATATGTTCAAAATATTCATATCACTATCTTATTGATTAAAACTCAATGATTCCACAAATAATAAACCACATAATTTAAAGCAAAATAATTGCATCAAAATATATCATACATAAACCACATGAAGCTAATCTATTTAATAAAGAGAGGGTAATAGATACTTATCTCTTTCCTTTGTTACTGATCAAATGAATTCAAGATGACTCCTTTGTAAAATTGTAGAATTAAACCATCAACTTTCCTCTTCCATTTCAAGGAATATCCCAGAAACAAAGAGCTCATTATGAACTTCACATCTCTCACACCATATCTTAAATTGAGATCCCATAGTTTATAATGACGAATTGGAAGTTTCAAATCCACTGACAAAATTTCAGCTCCATCCGATGATTAAAGAATGTCCAAATTTTGATTTATTGAGACTACCCTATGAGCATGTGAAAATTTCTTTCCATCTTTTTCTCTTCGTTTTTCTAACTTCACAAGGCTATAGTTAACTCCTTCAAAGACTGAACTTGTATTCAATGAATAATCCTAAAGATTGTTGCAAATAATCTTAAAAGATTGTTGGTGGGATTGGGTCTATAAGGAATACAAAAAGAAAACATGAAGAAGAAAGAAGTGCACAACTTCAAAGCACAAGTAGCACTTTCCTTTATGCTTAATTTGCCCCCACTTATATTATCTCATAGGATGCAAGTTGGATTGATGGGAGGGTTTCCTGCTGGATACAACAAAGACATTTGAGTTAAGATTATGCTCCCAACACTCAAGCCAAGACAACATTGGCCTTTACAAATTGATAATATAACTTTATCTAATGTGCACTCAATGACAAATGCACTGGTTTTTTGTGTTTTGGTGTATATCTCTGTTAACCTCTTGAAATTCATGCCATTTTAGCATATTTTCCTATAGTTCATACACTTTTTGAGTGGAATTATATGTATTTTGATGTAGATATGATAGGAAATATGCCAAGTTGATATTTGGGCTAAAGTCATTGAATTCTTGATTTAAATGTGAATATGTTACCCTCTTTTTAATAACTTTGGATTTTGTAGATTTGATTGCTTGTTAGGTTGTTGAAGTCAATCAATTAAGCCACATTTGGGTTGCATTTGAAGCTAAAATCAAGGGGCAAGAAGTGGAAAAGAAGATTTAAAGCAATTAAGAAATCTGAAAAAATGAGTCTGCAGCAAGTTATTGGCCACAGCCAAAAGCACAGGCAAAATTCCTGGCCACAACCAAATCCTGAAAAATTCCAGTCAGAGAGTTATTGGCCGCGGTTAACCAGTGCAGGCAAAATTCTTGGGCGCGGCCAAAATGCTGACAGAGTGCACAGTGGACAGTTTTCAGCTCGAAAATAGGGTTATAAAACACCCCAAAAACACACTCAAACACATTCTTTTGACTTGGGCTTTCTTTGGGTACTACTTGGGAGCTAGGGCTTGAGGATTTTCAAGGAGATTCAAGTGGAGATCCAAGATTTGAAGAGATTCAACCTCATTTCCCTTGGTTTTTCTTGTTCTTCTCTCTTTCTTCACTAAAATTTCTGCCATGGCTGTGTTTATGTTCCAGATTTGTTGTTTTCACTCCATGAGTGGCTAAACTTCTATTCTAGGATTATTTTGAACCTTTGTATGGATTAAGATTTGATTGTTCCTCTCTTTTGGTAGTAAATGAAATATATGTGTTGATTTTATCCCTTTCTTCATGCTTCTAAATGTTTGGCCACCATTTAGTTTGATTTGTTCATGTGGGTTTGATTTGAGAGAGCTAATCCATGTGTAGAACTTGGTTAAAATCATGGTTGACTTGAAATTTTCAAGATGAATGGAAAGTTTGTGGGTAAAATAGAGATATCTTTGCTAATCTTGCATTGTCACATTAGGGTTTGCTTTCAAAGAGGATTTTCATTATTTGTAGCAAGAGATTGTGCATTTTAATGAAAAGATAAACTTGATTTTGACTTGAGAGAGCTTAGTTAAGTGCATATGAACCCTAGACAAACACATATATTCACGGAAATACCATTTGAGAGGGAGTTCTTCATGAATTATGAAATGCAAAGGGGATAAATAATCCTAGACCCCATTTAATCCTTTAAGTCAAAAGAACCATTGTTTTTATCACTTTCTAGTTTTAGAAAAATAGATTTTCAACATTTCTTTACACAACCCAAAAATATTGTCTTAGTTCAACTTGATTGAAATCACTTTGTCTTTTGTTTGGTCAAGATTTTAGTCCAAATCCCCATGGGAACGATATTTTATACTACTTGCGATCTGTGCGTTTGCGGTTAATGCTTGAAGGCGAACAATCTCCAAATGGAGTGATACAACCTATTTATAGATGACAAATCATTGGATTTGTATGTTTTTATATGCTTAAATTGAGGCTTCTAGTATAAATAAGATGCAAATTTGGTCCAATTGTGCTTATTGAATATCTTAGACTCTTAGGTGAAATTAGCATGAGATTAGGATTAATTGGTCATAATTGTAGATTAATTTATATTAATTAATTTATAGGGTTTTTTAATCCTTGTTCCATCTTATTTCTACTTGGAGGGTCGCTCGTGGACCAAGAATAGGACCCCGGATGAAGAAGGAAGAAAAAGAAGAAGCTGAGGAATTCATGGCAGCCACGGCGAGCCCACGGCGAACTAGCCTAGGAAGCCAGAAACCACGGTGAGGGCACGACTCTACATCATATCAGACTAGAATTTTGGGCCCCCAATCGGGTTATACCTAATATCTACTCATCTAACCCATTTTAGAACCCTATTAGGTCGAAAATTACAGCTCATTTGGCACATTCTTAAAACCCTAGCTCACACCTATTCTCTTCTCTCATCTCTCTCTCATTTCCCTTCAATTATTCCACCATTTCCTTCATCCACCCACTGTGGTTACTCATATATTGGAGCTTGGAGAGGATGGGTTCCCTTCCATGAGTAGCTAAGCATTTCATAGCTCTTGGGAATGAATTGAGGTGGTTTGAGCTCATGGTCTTCATAGGGGAGTCTTTTTTCTTTTCCCTTCTCATTGTATTTATGAATTCCTAGTTCTAGGTTTATCATTTATGCATTTGAGACTTGGATTATGTGTTTCAATTTGAGTTGTGAATTTTGTTTGTAATGAGGATTTGAACTCATCAATATATATGGTTATATATATGTTCTTTATAATTCCATTGATTTCTCTTTATTTATTGATAACTCCTAGAAATTCACGATTAATTGAGTATATTTGTCTTGAGTTTTTGTCTACTATTTATACATTTTTGGATACTCAAGAGGGAAAAATGCTCATTTGATTTTCGGTTGCACATTATTGTATATTTAAATAGATTTTGATTGTTTTTATAGTTAGTTTCTTATGTTGTTGTATATAAATTTTGTAGGAATAATCTGTTGCAATAAACAAGAGATTTCAACCCTCCACCAAGCTCCCAATTGAACAAAAATAAGAAGAAGCCAAAGATCAGCTCAAGAAATAAAGAAAACAGAGCAAAGCACCAGAATAAAGGTGACTTCGCTGTGGCCTCGCCGTCAGCTCGCCGCGGCGAGCGACAATTGTTTCTCTCATTTTTGGACTTCGCCGTGGGCTCGCCGCGGCGAGACGCACGGCGAACTGCGTATCAGACGCGCGTTTTGGACAGAAAATGGGGCGTTTCAAGTGATATAAAAGCTAGGGTTACGTTCAGAGCCCTCATTCTTCGACTTTTGGGACATTTTGGGAGTGTTTTGCTCTGCTAGGGCTTGGAGCTTGGTGGGGATTGAGCTTGGGCTTGGAGTTCGAAGAGATTTGGGCTTCCTCTCTTGGTTTATCTCTTCCATCTTCATTCTCTTCTCTTGTTCTATTTGTAATGATGTATATATATGCTCCCATGGAGTTGTAGAACATGAGTAGCTAAATACTTTGATTCTAGGATTATTTTGAACCCTTGTATGTATTGATTCTTGATTCCTCCTCTTAATTTGTGATTAATGATACCTATGTGCTTATTTTACTCCGTTCTTAATGCTTCTAAGTGCTTGATCACCATTTAGATGTTGGGTTCACTTGATTTATGACTCGAGAGAGTTAGGTTGAGTGTAGAACTTGGGTAAAATAGTGCAAGAACCTGAAGTTTGCATGGATGGATGGTTTTGTTGGTAAGATAGAGATATACTTACTAGCCTTGCATAGTCACATTAGGGTTGGAGCTTGATAATTGGGTTTTATTAAATTGTGGCAAGAGATTGTGCAATCAATAAGACTAAACACTTGTTCTTGACTTGAGAGAGCTTTTACGAGTACTCTATGAACCCTAGATTAGCACGTGGTTTCGTTGAGAGCTTCTTTGAGGGGAGGTTAATTGAGTTTTAAGAAGTACAAGGGGGATAGATAATCTTAGGACCCATTTTATCCCTGAAGTTGGAGAATCACTTGTTTATAGTTTTATTCTTCATTTTATTTTCTTATTTAATTTTCAATCTCAACATTTATGTCACTCAAATTGGGCGAGAGTGTAATAATCATTGTTTGACCGGGTTTTGGACAAATCCTCGTGGGAACGATACTCTACTCACTACTTTATTACTTGGCGCGACCCGTGCACTTGCGGCGCAGGGCGAACAAGTTTTTGGCGCCGTTGTCGGGGATTTGTTTCCCAAAACCGTCCTTGGTCAACCTTGGTTAGAGCACTAGTAGCTTAAGCTTGAGTTTGTATATATTTGTTTGTGTGTTTGTTTTTCTCTTTTAGTTTCTTTTCTTGTGTCCATGTGTATATTTGTTTTCTTTGTTTGTCTTTTTGTTTTTCTAGTTATTTTATTTTAAATTTTGTTATGGATAATCCTTGGTGGACTAATGGGGCAAGTAGTGGATGTGAACAGGATAATGATTATCTACCTTCTTGCTATAATCCTAATGCTTTTGAAACTCAATATGAGTACATTTGTTGCAATTTTTGTGGAGATAATCATTATATTGATCAATGCCCCCATGTCTCAACCTTGGATTATGTAGGGGATGATTTTGCTAGGGTTCAAACTGATTGGAATGATAATTACTTTAATCCTAGTTGGAATCATGAACATGTATTGCCTTGGGATCCAAATTCTTCTTTCCCTTCATATGCATCATATTATCAAACATCACCTAATCATGTAGAAGAGATCACTCCCATTCATGAGAGAAAGCCCACAGTTGAGGAGATGCTTCAACGCATTTTGGATAATCAAAATGAAATAAGAGCCTGGACAAAAGAAAAATTAAATGAACATGAATTAGCTCTTGAAAGTTTAGCATCTAGGGCAAATGAACTGGCTTCTACCATTTAGTCTTTAAAGCAAACAGGTGTTTTCATTGATAAATCAAATGACTCTTATGTGGAAGAGGCCATTTCAAGTGAGCAATTGCATATGGGAAGTGATAATGCGCTTTCAATGGTTTGTGATACTTTTGTGGGTGATTTTGAGCTAGAAAGGGAAGAGGGAGAGAGAAACATTGAGTTTCCTGTAATTAATTTTCAACATCCTCCTACTGTAAGCTTGGCTCTTACTGATGAGAGTCAAGTAGATTTTATTGGGTTTTCAAAGTATTTGGGGGCTAATGAGGATGATTTTGAAACAATTAAATTGGAGCCTCCCATGTGCTATATTGGATCATGTACCTTGAAATCAATTTTGATTAAAGGAACATGTAATGCTTGTATGAATGAATACCCAATATTTTTGAAGCCTTGTCTTTTGAAGAGAAATGAAGACAAGGTGATTGTTGTTTTTGATACGTATGATTAGTAATTAGAAAGTCTGGCTGAAGACTATAAACTTAGCGCTTCTTGGGAGGCAACCCAAGTTTTAAAAGTTTAATAGTTTTCTTTGTTGTTTTATTTCTTTAGTAGGTGTGACCTCTTTTGAGTATTTTCAAGGTTTGTCATCAAATTGATCATGAGGCAAAGGAAAGCAAGATTGGAGCACAAAGAGCATTTACAGGGAAGTATCTTGCATTTCCAATTTTGATTAGAATTGAGTGAATTGATGATAGACTGCTGGTTACATTGACATGAATTTCAATTTTGTAAACTTGGACGATTACTTGTCATTTTACAATAAGCATGATTTAGATTGATTTAGTATCCACTAAACTAAAATGTTGGATCCAATGATAGAATAGTTGCTTAGATTATATGTTTAAGAGGAAGTTGTGGTTAATATTTTTGGATGCTGAATTTGCATTATTGAGACTGGCTTTCTGACAATTTTGAACCAAATCTTGCACAGAGTTGGAAATGGTTTGGATGCTTTTGTTTGGATATGTTGTAGTATTTGAGTGTGTTAGAATCTTAAGTTTTGATGAAGACTGACTCATAGAAAACATAAGTGTAAGTTACCTCTGAATTAAACAAGTAAAATCTGATAGGTAACAGATCACCATTGTAAGGGTAAAAGATATATTGCTAGATAAAAGATTCAAAATTAGCAGATGGTAACTTAGCAGAACAATAAGAATGAATATCTCTATCGCTAAGTGTATCACTACAGCTAGTAGTCAGAGCCATAGCAAGTGAAGACTTAGAAATAGCAAAGTTAATATCTATCGCTAAGTCATTCTCTATCGCTAAAGAACATAAGCAGACGTCTGTAAAGGTTGAGAGACCAAGTCCTAGAGCTAATGAAATCAGCTAGCGATAACAGGATAAGCTATCGATAACAAAAGTGCTTCAGATAATGATCATTTAGATAGCTAGTGCCTGAGAGAAAATGAGTCAATTGAGCTAACATGGTTGCTAGCGCTAACACGTTTAGCTATCGATAATAGGATACCCTGAAAGACCCTTTGATAATCATCTTAGTATCCTTAAAGCTAATGAGCAAGCAAGTAACTAGCGATAATGAAATTAGCTATCGATAGAAGATTGTAAAAATGACAGCTAGTATGCTGAACGATGAACTAAAGAATATGCTAGTGATAATGCTTATATCTATCGATAGAGAACGTCTTATGAAAATCCTTAGCTAATATAATCATCATTCATCATTTAGCTAATGGACTATGCTTGCGAGAACAGCTGCTATGCATTCTATGTTTACTTGTTTAGCTAACAGCTCAAGTGCAGAAATTATACTATGCAGTTAGCGATAGCAAAGCATGCTAGCGCTACTGAAAAAGCTGCTATGAAAGTACAGGTGTTCAGAACGCACAGTCTAGCCTACTCTATGCATGAACAGTTCATAAGTTTGAATTAGCTGATAAAAAGTATCCATCCCCAACGGCTATGGACTTCCAACGACTATATCCTAACGGTCATATGAAGCTGGATCAGAAGACAATCTGTAAAGATATAAATAGAACAAGATCTGCTTCTAGAACGGGGGATGATAATCAACGAACGAATTATCAACAAGCAATGAACAGGGCATTATACATAATTGCAAATTACTCAAACTGAGAGCATTAGAAAAGAAGTGCTAGAGCAATACATTGTTTAGATTATTAAAGCTCTAGTTGTATTTCATCATACATTGCTCTGTACTTAAGTGTGTATCAAAATCAATTCATTAAGTGAACGTATTTATTGAAATCCTCTACTGTTTGAGGTTGTTCTGAAAGCTTGGTGCTTTAGAACAGGGATATTACCTTACAGGTAGTAAGGGGGAGTGTTTAGAGTGATTCTAAAACTCTGTAAAGGTTGGCAGGTGAACCTGTGTTTGTAAAACCTGTGGTAGGCTTCTCTTGTGCCAGGATTAAACAAGAGGGTAGTGAAAAATCTCAGGTGGAGCCTGAGGACTGGATGTAGGTCTAGATTGACCGAACCAGGATAAACTCTGTGTGCATTATCTCTTCCCTTAACCTTCCTAGCTTCCAGCATATTTTACTTTAGTTTTCTTTAATGCACATCATGGTTTGAAATATACACAGTGATAAACCTGAAAGGATTTTGAAGATTGTCATCACTTGTGATTTTGTTTAAAGAATTTAAAGATTTAGTCTATCACCCAATTCACCCCCCCTCTTGGGTGACAGTCAGCACTTACAGAGTGTATATTTTCTTTCTCAACTAATAGACTCTAGAGCCTATCTTGGAATCTCTTGAGGCTTTGTAATGGTTTTTACATGAGTTTGGAAAATGATATGGGCATTCTTTTCAATGAGTTTGAGCCTTTCAAGCCAACCCATGCTATACTCCCTTTTGCACCCTCTTTGAGCCGTATAATGAAAAACCATATGAATTTTCTTTTTGGAGCCCACACTAGACCTTAACCATTGTAACCCGAAAAACCATGAATTACCCTGATTTTGAGATGATTGATAATTTGATGATTACTATTGGTGGTAAGAATTGGTATAGTGGTTATGAGATGAATGTTATTGTAAGTGGGTATGGGGAATGTAAATAATACATGATGTTAAAAGCTTGTACTCCAAAGTCATTTCAAGTTTATGAAAAAAAAAGAAAAAGAAAAAGAAAAAGAGTTTAGTTCCAATAAGACTTGGAGTGCAAAGACATCAAAATGAGATAAGTTTGGGGGAGCGGTTTGACTTTTGGAAGGGAAATTTGTATAGAAAAGAAAGATGAGCTACCTATTGTCATTTATCTCAAGATATTTGAATTCTCTTTATACCTTTCTTTCTATGGGCTTAACCCTTGGCCTCATTACAAGCCTATCAAGTCCCATTGATTTTGAATTTGTGTAAGAAAAATTCTTTTGGTGGAGAGAGAGGAAGAGAGTAGGCATATGAAGTTTTGAATGTTGAGAGAGCTAAATATATATTGAAATGTTGCATCTTTCTTTTTGACATTTGCCGAAGAATTGTTCTCTGACTTTGCACACACTCACTTAATAATTGTTGGGAAGTTTGTTCTTAATGTGTGAGTTTTGCATTCTTCCATATTCCATTCATTTCCTATTGAATATATCTTCTTGAGCAACTAATGAGGAAAACTCCCTGCATGCATAGTAATTGGATAATTCATCAATCTGACAATCTCTTATTTTGTTTTACTCGAGGACTAGTAAAAGTCTAAGTTTGGGGGTGTGATAACTCCTAGAAATTCACGATTAATTGAGTATATTTTTCTTGAGTTTTTGTCTACTATTTATACATTTTTGGATACTCAAGAGGGAAAAATGCTCATTTGATTTTCGGTTGTACATTATTGTATATTTATATAGATTTTGATTGTTTTTATAGTTAGTTTCTTATGTTGTTGTATATAAATTTTGTAGGAATAATCTGTTGCAATAAACAAGAGATTTCAACCCTCCACCAAGCTCCCAATTGAACAAAAATAAGAAGCCAAAGATCAGCTCAAGAAATAAAGAAAACAGAGCAAAGCACCAGAATAAAGGTTACTTCGCTGTGGCCTCGCCGCGGCGAAGTCACGGCGAACTCCCTCTGCCTCTGCACATTTTTTGGCCAGCTCGCCATCAGCTCGCCGCGATGAAAGCCACGGCGAGCGACAATTGTTTCTGTCATTTTTGGACTTCGCCGTGGGTTCGCCGCAGCGAGACCCACGGCGAACTGCGTATCTGATAACTCCTAGAAATTCATGATTATTTGAGTATATTTTCCTTGAGTTTTACTCAATTATTTATACATTTTAGATACACAAGAGGGAAAAATGCTCATTTGATTTTCGGTTGCACATTATTATATTTATGTAGATTTTGATTGTTTTTATAGTTAATTTCTCATGTTATTGTATATAATTTTTGTAGGAATAATTTGATGCAATAAACAAGAGATTTTAGCCCTCCACCAAGCTCCCAATTGAACAAAAATAAGAAGAAGCCAAAGATTAGCCAAGAAATAAAGAAAACAGAGCGAAGTACATTTCATTCTGCCCATTTTGGGAAAGCTCGCCGTCAGCTCGCCGCGGCGAAAGCCACTGCGAGCGACACTTGATTCTGTAATTTTTGGGACTTCGCCGTGAGCTCGCCGCGGCGAGACCCACGGTGAACTTCGCGTTTCTGCCCGTTTTGGACAGAACAGTTGCGCGTTTTAACTGATATAAAAGCTAGGGCTTCGTTGTGAGCCCTCATTCTTCGACTTCTGGGCATATTTTGGGCGTGTTTGGCTCTACTAGGGCTTGGAGATTGGTGGGATTTGGCTTGGGCTTGGAGCTTCGAAGAGATTTGGGCTTCCTCTCTCGGTTTATCTCTTCCTTCTTCATTCTCTTCTCTTGTTCTAATTTGTAATGTTGTGTATATTTGCTCCCTTGGAGTTGTAGAACATGAGTAGCTAAATACTTTGATTCTAGGATTATTTTGAACCCTTGTATGTATTGATTCTTGATTCCTCCTCTTAATTTGTGATTAATGATATCTATGTGCTTATTTTACCCCGTTCTTAATGCTTCTAAGTGCTTGATCACCATTTAGATGTTGTGTTGCTTGATTTATGACTCGAGAGAGCTAGGTTGAGTGTAGAACTTGGGTAAAGTAGTGCAAGAACCGGAAGTTTGCATGACGAACGGATGGTTTTGTTGGTAAGATAGAGATATACTTGCTAGCCTTGCATAGTCACATTAGGGTTGGAGTGTGATAATTGGGTTCTATCAATTTGTGGCAAGAGATTGTGCAAAGAATAGGACTAAACACTTGTTCTTGACTCGAGAGAGCATTACAAGTACTCTTTGAACCCTAGATTAGCACATGATTTCGTTGAGAGCTTCTTGAGAGGAGGTTAATTGAGTTTTGAGAAGTATAAGGGGGATAGATAATCTTAGGACCCATTTTATCCTTGAGGTTGAAGAATCACCTGTTTATATTTTATTTTCATTTCATTTTCTTATTTAATTTTCAACCTCAACATTTGTGTCACTCAAATTAGGCGAGAGTGTGACAATCATTGCTTGACCGGGTTTTGGACAAATCCTCGTGGGAACGATACTCTACTCATCATTTTATTACTTGGCGCGACCCGTGCACTTGCGGCGCGTGGCGAACAGTATCAGACGAGCGTTTTGGACAGAAAAGGGGGCGTTTCAAGTGATATAAAAGCTAGGGCTTCGTTCAGAGCCCTGAAGAGCTCGAAAATTGATTAAGGGTTTAGGTTCGGAGCAGTGTCGCCTCGAGTCCGCTCTCCAAGAAATTAAACCCGAGGGGATGGTGGAATTGTGAACCAAATCTGCCCTAATGAGGGCTAAGTTTCATGTTTTATCTTCCCCAAGTCGGGTCAACTGAGTGGGTATCAAGTTGGACCCAAAACAGGCCCAAAATTCGCGACTGCAAATTCTGCAGAAACGTACTTTGCCGCGGCGAGGTGACAATGCTTCTGCCTTCTTGTGGTTTTCTCGTTCGCCGCGGCGAGCTCATGTCTTCTCTACCAAAATCAAGCTTTCTCGCCGCGGCGAGATGCCTTCAGTTTTGCCTCTTTGTTTGGCCTTTTTCTTCGTCCCGGGTCCAATCTTTTGGTCCTGAGCGACCCTACAAGTTGAAATAAGATAAAACCAAGATCAAATAGCCCTATAAATTAATTAGTACAATTAATCTACAATTATGGCAAATTACTCCTAATTTTACACTCATTTTCCCTGAGAGTTTGGGATATTCAATTTGACATTATCAGACCAAAACTTGCATCTTAATAATGTTAATTGCCTCAATTTAAGCATATAAAATCAATACAAATCAGAGATTTGTCAAGCCCTCATTCTTCGACTTTTGGGACATTTTGGGAGTGTTTTGCTCTGTTAGGGCTTGGAGCTTGGTGGGGATTGAGCTTGGGCTTGGAGTTCGAAGAGATTTGGGCTTCCTTTCTTGGTTTATCTCTTCCATCTTCATTCTCTTCTCTTGTTCTGTTTGTAATGTTGTATATATATGCTCCCATGGAGTTGTAGAACATGAGTAGCTAAATACTTTGATTCTAGGATTATTTTGAACCCTTGTATGTATTGATTCTTGATTCCTCCTCTTAATTTGTGATTAATGATACCTATGTGCTTATTTTACTCCGTTCTTAATGCTTCTAAGTGCTTGATCACCATTTAGATGTTGGGTTCACTTGATTTATGACTTGAGAGAGCTAGGTTGAGTGTAGAACTTGGGTAAAATAGTGCAAGAACCTGAAGTTTGCATGGATGGATGGTTTTGTTGGTAAGATAGAGATATACTTACTAGCCTTGCATAGTCACATTAGGGTTGGAGCTTGATAATTGGGTTTTATTAAATTGTGGCAAGAGATTGTGCAATTAATAAGACTAAACACTTGTTCTTGACCCGAGAGAGCTTTTACGAGTACTCTATGAACCCTAGATTAGCACGTGGTTTCGTTGAGAGCTTCTTTGAGGGGAGGTTAATTGAGTTTTAAGAAGTACAAGGGGGATAGATAATCTTAGGACCCATTTTATCCCTGAAGTTGGAGAATCACTTGTTTATAGTTTTATTCTTCATTTTATTTTCTTATTTAATTTTCAATCTCAACATTTATGTCACTCAAATTGGGCGAGAGTGTCATAATCATTGTTTGACTGGGTTTTGGACAAATCCTCGTGGGAACGATACTCTACTCACTACTTTATTACTTGGCACGACCCGTGCACTTGCGACGCAGGGCGAACATTTATGCATGGTTGTGGTAGGTAGTTTGGTGTTCGCCGTCAAGCGTTAACCACAAGCGCACGGATCATAAGTAGTATAAAATATCGTTCCCACAGATATTTGGATTAAAACCTTTGACCAAAAGACTAAGTGATTCAATCTAGTTGAACTAAGAAAATATTTTTGGGTTGTGTAATGAAATTATGAAAATATATTTCTAAAAACTAGAAAGTGATAAAAACAATGGTTCTTTTGACTTAAAGGATTAAATGGGGTCTAGGATTATTTATCCCTTTTACATTTCATAAGACATGAAGAACTCACTCTCAAATGGTATTTTCCATGAATATATGTGTTTGTCTAGGGTTCATATGCACTTGACTAAGCTCTCTCAAGTCAAAATCAAGTTTATATTTTCAATAAAATGCGCAATCTCTTGCTACAAATCATGAAAATCCCCTTTAAAAACAAACCCTAATGTGACAATGCAAGGTTAGCTAAGATATCTCTATTTTACAAAAAAACTTTCCATTTATCATGTAAATTTCAAGTCAAGCATGATTTTAACCAAGTTCTACACATGGATTAGCTTTCCTAAATCAAACCCACATGAACAAATCAACTAAATGATGGCCAAACACTTAGAAGCATGAAGAGAATGATAAAATCCACACATATATATCATTAACTACCAAAAGAGAGGAAGAATCAAGTCTTAATCCATACAAAGGTTCAAAATAATCCTAGAATGGAAGTTTAGCCACTCATGGAGAAGAATATACAAATCTGGAAAATATGAACAGTCATGGAAGAAGTTTCAGAGAAGAAAGAGAGAAAAACCAAGGGAAATAAGGTTGAATCTCTTCACCTTTTGGATCTCCACTTGAATCTCCTTGAAAATCTCTAAACCCTAGCTCCCAAGTAGCCCCCAAAGAAAGCCCAAGTCAAAAAGATCTGTTTTAGTGTGTTTTAGGGTGTTTTATAACCCTCTTTTCGAGCAGAATTTTTCCCTGTGTAGTTTGTCAGCAGTTTTGGCTGCAGCCAAGATTTTTGCCTGTACTGGTTAGCCACGGCCAATTACTCTCTGCTTGAAATTTTTCAGGATTTGGCTGTGGCCAGGAATTTTGACTATGCTTTTGGCTGGAGCCAATAACTTTCTGCAGCTTCTCTTTTCAGCTTTCTTGGTTGCTTTAAATCTTCTTTTCCACTTCTTGCTCCTTGATTTTAGCTTCAAATACAACTAAAATGTGGCTTAATTGATTGGCTTCACCCACCTAACAAGCAATGAAATCTTCACAAGCCAAAGTTGATAAAAAAAGGGTAAAATATTCACATTTATATCACGAATTCAATGGCTTCAACCTAACTATCAACGTGGCACATTTTCCTATCATATGCACATCAAAATATGTATAAATCCACCCAAGAAGTGTAAGAACTATAGGAAAATGTGCTAATATGGCATGAATTTCAAGAGGTTAACATTTGGATTAAATGGATTGTAAATGGACCTAATACATTACTAACCACTAATTAATCACACTATAAGGTACTTAATAATGCTTAATTGAGTGGGTTCATGATATTAGTTATTAGACTTGCCGGTTGGTGATGTTTGGCATTATAGGAAACTTAGAGAAAACTCAAGGTGTAGGCATTGGATCCATTGGTTAATGGGGTTTGGTATTTTAGTGACTTAGTGCCTTTGACTTCCCAAATATCTCAATTGGGCTAGGATAAACATTAAAAATCAATTTCCAATAGCATCTTCATTATTTTATAAAAACCACCTTCTTCCCACTCTTTTAATTAAAATACCAAAAATATTTATTTTGATCGCATCAATCATTTCACCAATTGATGACCAATTACAACATGTTTTAACCTAATTCATCTTGCATTTAGGCATTTAGTTCACTAGGTAGTTTAGTTAAACATTGGCTCATTGAGAATGACTCAGATTATACAACTATCGCTACATCCTTGCGTTCCGAATTATAAATATCTTTGCATTTGACCCAAGGGCGACAGTCGAATCGATAGACCATGAAGTGGTGTTTTGAAATTGTGCCTATTTTTTTTTATTGAATAAGTTGTGCCTATTAAAGCCATGCCTTTTCAATAAAAAGTTATAACCATAACTAGATACATACAACCATATGATGATTCATGAACCATATGAAAATGTATCTTTTCACATATGCATTTTGGAAGTAAAGATTCATGATTTTAAGAGTTATAACTCCTAACACCTCTTCATATAAAGAGACATGTCTTTTAGAGTTATGACTCTTGACACACCTCTTCATATAAATTCATTAATTTACAAGGATATGACTTTTCTAAAGAATACACCTCTTCAATTTAAAGTATTCTAACATAACCTTCATTATTTGGATGAATGATTTGAATACATGCATATCACATTCTCACTCTTTATTCATAAATTAGTTAACATTAGTTACATACTTTTTTATTTATACCATTATCAAACATGATAGGCAATTGAAGTTATCATGCTTACTAAATAAACAAAATGGAGATTCTTTAACAATAGATGCTTGGGTGTGCCTTATGGCTTAAACAAAATGGATACCATTTAACAAAAAAACTATTGGCATGCCTTATTGATGTTAAAAGGGAATATGATCAGAATCACAAACAAGTGTGCTTGATAAATGATGCTTCAAAGGCAATTAAGCTAATTAAATATGGAAATAATGATATTCATGAAAACTGGAATTCAATCAATCGTGAATAGACATAATATATTTAAACGAGAATGATTGGTTTATCTTCAACATATTAGAGAGTTGAATTTTGAAGAGGACATGCTGGCTATGAAATATTGTATATATATTAGGTTTGTCTTTCCATTATAAAAACTTAAGCCAATTTGATAGGACTCACCTTAACATTATACAACATTGATTTATCTTTCAATGTGGGACTTCTTATTATTTTAATATTCTCTCCACTACTTTTAATTTTATATCTTTCATTTTTCCGATTGAAAGATAAATTAAGGTTATATAATATTGATGTGAATCCTATCAAATTGGCTTATGTATGTGATAGAAAGACAAAGTTAACATAAATACACAATTAATTCATATTTCAATATGTTATTAGAGTCATTCAATTAATGGGATGAAAAGAAAAAAAAGAATGGTTGTAGATATGAGGCCTTTGAGACTTAAAAAAGTACAACTTCAGATGAAGAAAAATAAACGATATTACTTGAACCCTTTGAGATTCAAAAAGAAGTATAAACTCAAGTAAAAAAAAAGATAGATTAAAAAGAAAAAAGAAAAATGAAGGTGATAAGAAAAAGGTAGAAGGGAGAATATTAAGATAATGATAATTACTACATTGAAAGATTAATCAAGGCTCTATAATATTGAGTCAAGTTCTATCAAATTGTAACATATATACATTTAATTTATATTTCAACACTTTTTTTTATACATTTTTATATTTCAACACTAAGCCAAGTTCGTTGTGATGGGATCCCTTATCAAATTTTTTTAATCTTTGTACACGCATTGAAACTGACTTAGGAATCTTATGGGAAGTCTTTTGAAATGTCGATCAAATTATCGTGGGTAATAAAGGGTGGGCTTTCATTACCAGCTCCTTCAGTGTTTCCTCCATTGAAAAAATGATTATATATCAAGTATCTAAATATAAAGTCGAAATGTCATTGGTAAAATAATCATATTATTATTTCAGTAATTTATTATGATATTTGTTGGATTTCAAACGAATTTTATTTGAAAATGTGATTATGATTCCAATATGGGATCTGGATATGTATTGTTGAAGAGCACCTAACCGTTGGGGTTATGTCAGAGCAGTGCCGCCTAGAGTCCGCTCTCCAAGAAATTAAACCCGAGGGGATAGTGGAAGCTAACCCTGGGTGTCGATCTCAAGGAGCCTAGTGTAATATGTTTCCTAATAGCTAGAATGTAAACTTGAAAAGGCGGGTAAAAAGCATTTTTGTTTGGTTTTGATAGGAAGTTTGGTATGTGCAAAAGGTAAAGTAAAAGATTAGAGTTAAAAGTGAGATTTGGATGAAAATGGGATAAAGGTCATTCTTGATGAATGAAAGCTTTGGGAACCATTGCTTCAAAAGGTTTTCGAGGAGTTTGTTTGATTTCTAAAGAACCCTAGAGGAACCCCTCTAGGCTAGGCTTGGATTAACGTAATTAATGCCGGAACCCCGCACCTTATTTAATTTAACCCAAGTTGATTAAGTTCAAAATCAAGAAATAATTGATTACGTAAGACTTTTAAATCCACAATTTGGGCCACCCCATAATTGCTCTAAATGTCTCTCTAAACCCTAATCCATTGATGGCCACCCATACAATAAATTAGGATCTAAAGAGTGTTTGCCTAATGTCTCAATACAACCAATTAATTCTTATGCCATCTCCCTCAAGGCAAACAACTTAACATTCTTAATCCACTAACCAAGCCACCTTGCATTAGCACATAATTTTCACTAAGAGAATAACAAAACTATGAACCCATAAATTTCATTAAACTCAAAGCTAATAAGTAGCAATGTCAAGCATTATACAAGAAGGAAACAACATAAACATAAACATAGTTTCTAACCCTAATGACATAAATGCATCCAACTAAGTGCCATAAATGCACCTCAACCAAATGCAATAGCAATTAATACAACCCACCAAAATGTCATAAATGCAACTCTAGAAACCTAGAAAAGCATAAATACAACAAATGGGGAAATGATTAGAACTGGGAAAACTCCCCTATTTAAGCTTCAAGCTCATCCCTTGGCTCTCACCACCAAGAATGGTGGAGCCTGGCTACTACTCTCCATGGAAGAACCAACAAGAAGAGAGGAAGGTGTGGAAGCCATGGATGAAGGAAGAAAAGTGAAGATGAAGATGGAGATGGAGATGGAGATGGAGAAGAGAGAGCTAGGGCTTGGAGGTGTGAAATGTGAACCAAATCTCCCCTAATGGGGTGTATCTTTCGTGTTTTTAAGTCTCAAAGTCGGGTCAAGTGAGTAGGTATTCAATTTGGATCCAAATCAGGCCCAAAACGCGAGTTGATCTGCAGAATTCACGCAGTTCACCGTGGCGAAAGCCACGGCGAGCTCAGGTTGCTTCTGGAAATTGTGGCCTGTTCGCCGCGACGTAACCCACGGTGAACTACATTCCTCTCTGCTTCTTTGGAGCTGCTTTCGCCGTCAGTTCGCCGCGACGAGGTCACTTTTTTTCTGCTCTTTTGTTTGGCCTTCTTCTTCATTCCGGGTCCGATCGTTTGGTCCTGAGCGACCCTGCAAGTGAAAATAAGATAAAACCAAGATCAAATAGCCCTATAAATTAATTAGTACAATTAATCTACAATTATGGCTAATTATTCCTAATTTTTCACTCATTTTACTTGAGAGTTTGGGATATTAAATTTGACATTATCAGACCAAAACTTGCATCTTAATCATGTTAATTGCCTCAATTTAGGCATATAAAAACATTACAAATCAGAGATTTGTCAATTGTGTCTTCGATTCTATTGTGAAAAAAATCGAGCCAAATTAAATCAAATTTGATTTATTTTGGTTCGGGTTTTTGGGTTTCTTAATTGAATTAAATTGTTTTTATAATATTTTAACACTACAAAAAAAAGGGCTTTTAGTAGCGGTTAACTTAGTCGCGGAACAGTTAAACCGCTAGTAATTATACATTAGTAGTGGTTATAAGCACAAACCGCAAGTAAATCCAACGGTTTGACCACAGAAGTAGTTAGTAGCGGATATTACTAGCGGTTTTGGGGTTATAACCGCAACAAATTTGGCGCGTTTTGGCGGGAAAAGTAGTGGCGTAAATTTAGTCGCGGTTCTGGAGGGAAAAACCGCTAGAAAATGAATGGCCACTGAATTAGTGGCGGTTTTAGTACATTAGTAGCGGTTTCCCCCAAAACCGCCACTAATTCAGCGAAATAAATGCAACTGCATTTATTACTGATTGATTTAGTCGCGGTTTCAGCAGCGGTTTTTGCTGAAACCGCGACTAATAGTAGCGGTTCTTCCTGAACCGCTACTAAAATGAACAGTTTAAAAAGGCACGAGCTTTTTGAGAAAGAAAGTGACCTGACGTGACTTCGACTAGAAAAAAGAGATCAAAATCATGGTGAAAAAGGGCGATCGCAATAAGAGGCCTATGACCTCTGAACAAATGGAGGGTGAGGAGCAGCTACGTAAGGAACTGGCTGAGCAGGCCGAGAGGGATCGTATAGAACAAGAGCGCATCCGTGTACAGAACGATCCGATTCCAGAAGATGTAATCAACGCATTCTGGAGCGGGGGAGAGGAGTTCGACGAGACTGGAGGAGGAGCGGATTTTGAGGATATGGAACGTTGGTTAGACAGTGAGGAATTTGACGAGGCGGGGCACCCTAAACGATCCTCCGGAAGGTCCACCGGTTACGAAGTACAAGTTCAGGGTAAGGAAATTCAATTTTTTATTGTTTTTATGAGATAATTATAATTTTTTATCGCTCATTAAATTGAAATTGTTCCCTAAATTTTACAGACCCTTCTAGTAGCATAAGTGAGAAGAGGTTGACGGTGCACGATGCGATGAACCTTCCGAGCGGGCACAGAGTTATAGTTGAGTGGGACGACTTGACCAAATTACCGGTTGGACAAGGGGGGCAACTGTACTCGAGGTTCGTCGGGGGTGTAGGCCAGAATTATCAGCGATTTCCGATTGATGCTTTGGACTGGAGGAAGATTGACGCGAACTCTAAAAAGTTCGCGTTTGACGAAATTGTTAAGGTTTGTTGAATTAACTTTGACCTTATTTATTGTTTATTATTTATTATTATTAGGATGTGATTTTAATTAATACTATAAGAAATATTCTTGTTATTATGTATTGTTTATTATTTATTATTTATTATTTATTATTTCTTTTCTGTTATTATTTGAATTTGATTTTAATAAATATTATAGGAAATGTATTTATTATTTCTTATTTGTTTTATGTTATTATTGGAATTTTTTATTATTTATTAATTTCTAATTAAACATACTTAAATTTAATATTTTATAGAGGAAGTTTGATGTGAGGGACAGCCGCAAGAATTGGACAGAATCAAAGATGGGGGACGGTTGGAAGAACAAGCGGTTGGATATGTTCAAAGAAAGAGATCGGGGTGGGAGTAGGCCGCTTCAGGAGTTGGTCAATGATGTCCCTGGTGGCGTCCCTGCTGATGCGTGGGAGAGATATGTGGGTTGGAGGAGGGGAGACATTAGGAAGGTATAATGAATAATATTATTGAATTGATATTGAAATATCATATTGAAAAAATATTTTTGAATTACTGATGATTATTTAATATTATTTTATGTTAACAGAAGAGGTCGCAACAAGGTCTTGCCGCGAAGGCCCATCAGAAGGTTCATCATACGGCTGGGACGAAGCCGTTTTCGGTTGGGTACAAAGAGATGGTATGAAGGAATGAAGTTTCATTGTTTGATTTAAAAATAATTTATCTTTATATATTAATAACTGTTTGTATCTTAATTTTCAGGAGGAAGAGGCTGCAAAGAAAGGGCAGAAGGCTACCTACGGTCGTTTCTACCAAATAAAGCACAGACACGCCGACGGGAGCCCAACATCCAGGGAGGCTGAGGAGCAAATTGTAAAATTTTTATTTATTTATTTATTTTTATATTATTATATTTTTAATAACAACGACATCAAAATAAAATTGTTAATATGTTTGTGTGTGCAGGCTAGGATTGAGGCTGCGGAGAGAGAGATCGCCGAGTCGCAGGGGGACAATGTAGACCCCACTACCTCTCTAAGGGCTGCCCTAGGGACTCAAGAGCACCTTGGCCAGGTTCGCGGGATGGGATTCGGAGCCCGACCTACGGTGGTGTACGGCAGGTCAGGCGACCCAGGCAGCGCCCAGTCTACAGCTTCAAGCCAACCATCAACAAGTGGCCCTATTAGGGGAGACGCAGAGTTTGAGGCTCAAATGAGGGAGAGACTCACTCATGAGATTACGGAACGGGTGACTGATCAGGTGTACGACCGACTGGACTCCTGGGTGCACGACGCCAATAGCACGTTGGAACGGATACAGCGGATGTTCGACCCGGATCGATCTCCTTTGCGAGTACCACTACCTCCACGTCCACCGAAGCAGCCTCGCAACCGTTCTCCGGAGCATCAAGACGACGATCAGCCTCCTGCGGCGTAGCTCTAAGGTCTTTTTTTATTAGAATGTTTTTTATTTCAGGATTTCAGTTGAACATTTTTATATTTAAATGTTTGCTAATTTAAATATAAGTTGTTTAAACATTTCATATCTTTAATGTTGCATAATTTTGTTAGTTGTTATTATCTGATTTTATTTTTTACTTTACAAATGGCGATAATTTTTTTTAACAATTAAACAAAAAAGTTTCTCCCTGACTAACTAAATAAATCGTTGTTATTTGTTTATTTTCTTATATAGTATTTGAAAAAAAAAGATATAAATAACGTTAAAAACACAAAATAGCACATTTAGTAGCGGTTTCAGAACCGCTACTAAATGAAGAAATATTAAAAAAATTTCAAACTTAGTAGCGGTTCTAAACCGCTACTATTTACTAATTATAAAAATAACTTATATTAGTAGCGGTTATAAAACCGCTACTAATGTACACTCAGACAGCTGCCACCTGTTAATTTTCCAACGGTCTGATTGAGTTAGTCGCGGTTTTAGTAGCGGTTAAACAACCGCTACTAATGTCTAAATTTCATTTTATAAGCCCTTGATTCTTTCCAATTCATTTTCACATTTCATTCAAACTATTAAGCTCTTTCCTTCTTTGATAATATCTTCAGTCATATGATGGATAAATCTTGGATAAATTTGCCAAGGACGTCGCCCCGCTATTTGGTTAGTGTTGACCACTTTTTAGATTTTGCTTTCAACCGCACCGGTGTTAACAATCAGATATTGTGTCCTTGTCCGAAATGTAAATTTAAGAAGTGGCATCCCAGAAATGTTGTGCGTGAGCATCTTATACTGAAACAATTCCCATCCAATTACACATTCTGGGGTATTCATGGCGAGAACGATGATGATGGTGGTGAGGTAGTTGCTCGAACATCTCAGGTTGGAATGCAGATCGACGATGACGATGATGACGAAAATCATGTGGATCCATTTAACGATGTTGTGCGTGATGCTTTCGGGGTGCAAGGTGACGGCATCGGGAGTCAGGAAGGGGTTGAGGACCACTCCCGGAGTTTTTTCGAAATGAAGCTGCAAAGAATTTTTTCGACCTTATGACGGATTCAGATAAGCCATTGTTTCCAGGTTCTACTAAAAACTGCCTCTCATTTCGTTTCTAGTTTTGTCACATAAACGTTCATTTTAGAATAAGAATAATGTTTATTCAGGGTGCAGTAAATATTCAAAACTATCATTTCTTGTCAAGCTCTATCATATCAAGTGCTTGTGTGGCTTCAGCGATAAGGGGATGTCGATGGTGTTAGAATTATTGGGAGATGCATTCTCTCAGGCAGAAATCGCACCATCATTCTACGAAGCAAAGAAGACTATTAACAAGTTGGGATTGAACTACACTAAAATCCATGTCTGCCCGAATGATTGTATGTTGTACTGGGGAGACGACGCCGAGTTGGACAGATGTAAGCGGTGTAATGCGTCTCGGTACAAACAGGCGAAGAGGGGTCGAATAGCAACCAATAAGCCTGCAAAGATTCTAAGATATTTCCCCCTGACTCTACAACTTCAGAGGTTGTATGTGTCATCCAAAACGGCGGAGCACATGCGGTGGCATTCATCAGAGCCCAACGTCGATGGGAAGTTGAGACATCCTAGGAATGCTGAGGCTTGGAAAGCGTTTGATGCTCTATTCCCGGAATTTGCCAGTGACCCGAGAAATGTCCGCCTCGCTCTCGCCTCAGATGGGTTCAATCCGTTCGGGAATCTTAGCACTACGTACAGTATATGGCCTGTGGTATTGATACCGTACAACTTACCCCCTTAGATGTGTATGAAAAAGAGCTCATTCATTCTTTCGATGATTATTCCGGGGAAGAAAGCTCCTGGAAACGATATAGATGTCTACCTTCAACCGTTGATACAGGAGTTGAAGGAACTTTAGACCAACGGAGTTGAGACGTATGACGCTTACAGTAAGACGCTCTTCACACTCCGTGCGTCGTTGATGTGGACAGTGAGCGATTTTCCCGGACTTGGCACATTGTCTGGTTGGAACGTGCATACAGGCAGAGCTTGCCCCAACTGCAACTTTGACCAAGACTCGGTCCGCCTTCCTCACAGTCGCAAGTGGTGCTTCATGGGTCATCGGCGGTTCCTTCCTGGAGGTCATAGGTTCCGACTGTAGAAGATTAGATTTAACGGATCGCAGGAAATGAGGGATCCTCCTACGTTTTTGTCTGGTGCAGATATTCTTCAACAGCTTGAAGATGTTCACGTAGAGTTCGGGAAGACAGACGGCGTTCAGCCTGGGGGAAGAAGGGGACGCGGCCAGTCCCAGGGGGAAAACGTGCAGCAATGGCGAAAGAAGAGCATTTTCTTCGAGCTCCCTTACTGGAAATCTAATCTACTTCGCTACTGTCTTGATGTCATGCACATCGAAAAAAATGTGTATGACAATATTTTGTACACTTTACTCAACGAGTCTGGAAAGTCCAAGGACCATTGATTTAACCTTTCCTAATCGCCTTGGGGGTTAAATGCAAAATATTTATAAAACCAAGGATTGCACTACAGTGGTGTGATCCCGGATCGTCTCTCAAGGAGCCTAATGACTAACCTAGGAAACTAAATGTCATGCAAATGAAGTATAAAAGGGGGTTTTGATGGGTTTTAATAGGAAATATGCAAAATGAGCCTAACTACAATATTTTTTTTGGTCTTTTCTTTAATGAGGTGGAATGGATGGATGGATGAAGTGAAATAGATGGAATGGATCTCTTGAGTCTAGGTGAGGTGACAAACATAGGTTCAAATCATTTGGGGGTTTGATTCATCAAGTCTAGTTAGAGAAATCCCCAAGCAACCACTAGGGGTCCACTAGCCCTAATCAATGACTAATTTAGCAACCACTTTCATAGCCATTACTTAGGGTTAGTGTTAAAGTCCACTTGATGTGTGAAATACTTTGGGTCAAAACACTTGTGGCTCTCATAAAAATGCTATCACAATGATTATGAATGGAAGCAATCAATTAAGTCCACTAGCAACCACTAGAATGAAATTAACTTCATACAACCACAATGTAGATAAGAATTCATAACTCAAGTGTTCAAAGCCCAAAATAAACACATATAGTTCATACACATATATATCCAAAATCTCAATCCAATACATAAATCCAAACATCTTCCAAGAGAGGTTCAAATAAACATAGAAGAAATCCCAAATACATATGCTAGAACAAAGAAAAACTTCCCCAAATGAAGAACCCATGCTTGAGACACCATCAACCCATCCTCAAGAGATGAAGAGCTCCTCAATCCAACATAGAAACTCCAAGAGGGACCCCAAGAAGAAGCCCCATCCGAAAATCCATGGAAGAAGAGGGTGGAAGAAGGTGGAAGATGAAGGAGATGGAGGTGGAAGTGGATGAGAGGAGTTTTAGGGTTCTTGGGAGTGAATGGGAATGAAGAATATCAAGGAAATGAAGGTATAGGTCGAAATTATAGTGAGGAAGTCGGGTCATAAGGTTTCTGGGTCGGATTCTACCAATTAAAATCAAAAAACTCGAAGAAAAACGCGCAGCAGAATTGTATCAGAGCCTCGCCGTGGGCCTCGCCGTGGGCCTCCCACGGCGAGGGGCAGAGGAGAAACATGAGAAGTGGCCTCGCCGTGGGCCTCGCCGTGGAAGGCTCACGGCGAGGGGCAGAAAAGGCTGCATAACAGGGGGCCTCGCCGTGGGCCTCGCCGTGGAGGGTCCACGGCGAGGGGCAGAAAATGGCCCAGGAGGAGGGGCCTCGCCGTGGGCCTCGCCGTGGAGGGTCCACGGTGAGGGGCAGAAAATCCAGAGTCCTTTCTTATGCTTCCTCGCGCTCCGTCGGCGTTCTTGTCCGCAACTTGGCTCTTCCATTGGGTATATTCCTTCATGATCTGCACATAAAATGGACCTAAGGTAGCATCAAATGTTCTTGAAAATAGGTTAACAATAATTTATGCTAATTATGCCCAAATTGTCCTTGACTAGAATAACTTCCAACAAAGATTGCAAAAGCCAGAAATCACCCTAATTAGGTGCAATTACCCTAAGAACATGAAATAATCTACTGATTTTATCAATGAAAAGTGTATAAAAGTATGGTGCAATCATTTCCCCCACACTTAGACCTTTGTACTCCTGGACAAAGGGTACAATGCAAAGAAGAATGGTTTTAACCAATCAATAATTTCAGGCTAGCATGAGTCATGATCAAGGATATGCAAAGGGAGAATTGGCAAAGCATTCGGATGAAGAAATGGCAAAGAGGACTCTCAAGATAACAGTGTTTCCCTCTACTTACCTCATGTGGGATCTTTTCACACTTAACTTGCTCAAACAACAATTTGCCATAAGCTTGTAACTACCCTAACATCTCCACACATGCATACAATCACATATGAATCAAAAGGGCTTGTATGGTTGAAATGATGGAAAAGGCAATATGGATTGCATGTTATGGAAAAGGAAAGGTTGCAATGCAATTCAAAGTCACAATTTAAGAACATAGCACATGAGAGCATAATTTCAATAATAACGATGCCACATCAAGGAATGCCTTATTCTTCAAACCTTCTTTTTCTCCCCTTTTTCTTTTTTTTTTCTTTTATATGAACTTTTCTATATATATATTTTTTTTCTTTTCAACACATACATGGCATTGACAACAACAAAAGTGGCTTAAACTTAGTGCTTCATCACAAGATTCACATTAATGCATTACAACCAAGGAATGGCTCAAAATGGGTGAAAATGGAAAATGACATATTGAGGGTCTGTGTTTGGGGAGAATGGGTGATGAAATGAATGCCTAAATCATCTTCATGCATGAATGTAATTCTAGCTTTGACAAAGAGTAGAGACAAGTTCTAGAAATTGAATGATCAAGCAAGTATACACTCTTGAAAGGAAGATAGGCCCAAAAATCTCACAACAAGGTTAACCTCAATTTCCAATTAAAATCCAATTGCAGGGCCAATTAACACAATGCATATGCTTGAAAATAACTCATTACTAGCTCTTTGAAGATTGAAAGGATAAAATGCATAATTCTTAGAATTCTTCCCATTGCTCATGAAGCTCATTAATCAAAGGGTAAGGTCCAGTCTTGCTCCAAGGTTTTCCAAAATTTTTGCCACACTAGGTTTTCACAAACAAGTTTTAAAAATGGGTAGAAAAATGCAACTAGGTCCTCCATTGCACTGAATGCGACCCTCCATTGCAACAAAAGACTAAGGAGCACAATCTACCTGGATTTCGAAAAATTTGACACAGAATTTCAAAAATTACCTCTAATGTGGCATAAACATGATAAAACCAATAGATCAAGCAAAAAGACTACCTAGTAACGCGGCCCTTCCCCCACACTTAAATCTTGCATTGTCCCCAATGCAAAATCAAAATGTAAGGTGCAGAAAGCAAGAGAACACAATGGGGATTTATTGACTCAACTAACACTAAGTCTACCTTTTACTAATGGTGCAGTCCCTCCCCCACACTTATCATTCATCATAATCTCAAAAGAGCATGCAACAAGTGAAGGCAATGAAAGTACAAGAGAGGAGAGGGACAACCTTGCGTTTAAAACGCTTCAAACTCTTGTAGGAGAAGTTCTCATCTCGAATGAGAAACATGCATGGCTTCATGTGGGCCACTTCTCCTACCTGCTCCTTCCTTGGTGCGAATTGTTGTGTTTCCTGCAAAAAGGATTCAACAAACACAGCAGTATCCAATTCTAGGCAAGGAAACGATTTATCTAGATAAGTATGGCAACCAAGGAAGTCAATCAAACTCCCATCAGTAGGAGTAAAACAAGAAAATTTATTTTGAAAACACTCAAGTGTGTGTGTAGCGAAAACATTGCATTCACATACACAAGAGGCAGTTGAGAGAGGGGGAAAACAAAATTGGACTGTGGGAGAGGCATAACAAACACTTTCATTTTTAGATATGTCAGGTGGAAGATCACAAGAAAGTATTTGCTGGAAGGATTCCTTGCTGTCAAAAATATCAAAATGCAAAGTTTGGGGAATCCTTCCCAAGTGCACTCTCAACATCATGCAATTCAATGGGAACAATATTACATGCTCAAGCACAATGTAACTCTCATTCTCAATTATCACATGCTTACAAATTGCAGCACTCCTAACACTAGTAGATGCATCATGTTCAGTAGTAAAAGTGGTCATTGTGTCAAAACTATGTTTTCGAAATTCAACAAGTAAGGGTTTCTTCACATCATAGCAATGCACACAAATTTCATATTCCACACATGAACAAGATTTAGCCTCATTGAATTCAACAACATCATCTTTACTAGCATTAAGGGGAGAAGCATGGTTATTACAAGAAGAATTCTTGATAGTGCAAGCAACATTCTCAATTGAGCTACTACTATTTGAAGCACTAAGTAAAGCATATTCATCAATAAACCGGTGAGGGAATTCACAAATGATTTCCTCATCCACCTCATCTTCACTCTCATGATTAGTAGCCTGTTCAATCAAGGGATCAACCAAAGAAGGAATAATCTCCTCAAGGATAGGAGTATTACCTAGTGGGAAGTGCAATTCCTCTTGAGGTTGTTGAGTAGCTTGCTTCATTTCTTCGACTTGTGTAAGGTCATCAATGGTTACCACTGGAGGTTGGGTGTTCTCCACAAGGGGTGTGGGATGTTGCGCTTCATTAAGTGTCCCCGGCTCCTCTTCATCATTAGTGTCATAAGGCCATAATGTTCCTTCTTCTCCTCCCGTTCTTTTCTAAAGCACATGCAGGTAGAATGCATTGAGGTACTCCCCTAGCTCTTCCAATTCATCTTCCAATTTCTTGGAGAGACCAATTGTGGTCTTCTTTCTATACAACTCCATGGAACGAGCCTTATGGACCTCATACATCCTCTTGAGTTCCTTTGTACGATCATCCATGTCAGGATAATCAAAGAAAGCATCAATCCCAGTTGGTTTAGGTGTGATGGGTTTGGGTGGAGGTGAGGGATCACGTGGTGGTGGTTGGTATGTAGTTTGGTAGGAATGGGGAGATGGCTTGAATTGGAGGGGAGATTCATGATATGGCTTATATGGTGGAGATTGGTATGGTGAAGGGTATGGCTCATGGCATGGAGGGAAATATGGTGAGTAAGGTTCATCGAAGTGTGAATGTGGTGTGGATGAAGGTGGGTCCCTACAATGTGTGTCATAGGATTGGAAGAAAGAATTGAGATTGGCCATCATTTTATCTCTTTCCTTACGAAACTCTTCCATGCTTGAAGAAGGTGCCTCTTCCGTCCGAGTGGTATTTCCTGCAAAAGAATGAGAATCCCCAAAGTCCCAGAGAATCACAAGCAATTTAACCTATGCACAATTTAAAACAAGAATTAAAAAGAAGAAGAATAATGCAAAATGCAATGCATCTAAGCTAACCTAAATGGTGAAATAATGCAAATATGACCTAAAGGCTCCTACCCCTTCTAAATGTCTCAAGTGACACTTAGTTATCCTAGGGAGTCAAAAATGACTCCCCGGCAACGGCGCCATTGATTTAACCTTTCCTAATCGCCTTGGGGGTTACATGCAAAATATTTATAAAACCAAGGATTGCACTACAGTGGTGTGATCCCGGATCGTCTCTCAAGGAGCCTAATGACTAACCTAGGAAACTAAATGTCATGCAAATGAAGTATAAAAGGGGGTTTTGATGGGTTTTAATAGGAAATATGCAAAATGAGCCTAACTACAATATTTTTTTTGGTCTTTTCTTTAATGAGGTGGAATGGATGGATGGATGAAGTGAAATAGATGGAATGGATCTCTTGAGTCTAGGTGAGGTGACAAACATAGGTTCAAATCATTTGGGGGTTTGATTCATCAAGTCTAGTTAGAGAAATCCCCAAGCAACCACTAGGGGTCCACTAGCCCTAATCAATGACTAATTTAGCAACCACTTTCATAGCCATTACTTAGGGTTAGTGTTAAGATCCACTTGGTTTGTGAAATGCCTTGAATCAAATACAATTTAACTCTCATGAAGTGCAACCACAACATTCATGCATGGAAGAAATTGACTATAACCACTAGCAACCACTAAAATGGCTACAACCAAGAATACAACCACAAGTAGATAGGAAATTATATCTCAATCATATAAAATTCAAAGCATACACAATATAGTTCACAAACATGGATAGCAATCACATATCCCAAGTCTTAAATCCATATACAAGACCAATACAAAAGAGTAGAAGCCAAATACAAAGGAAATAAGAAATTGTAGACTAGAAACTCCCCTATGTTGGTTCATGAAGCTAGAGCCACCTTCACACCACCAAAGCACCAAGAACTTAGCCTCTCATGTCCTCAAATTCGTGCCCTAGATGACCCATGATGATAGCCTCCATGAATGAAGAAGATGGAAGGAAATATGGAGTGTAAATGGAAGGTGGAAGGAGAAAGAACAAGAAAAACAACAAGAATGGAGATGAATTTGAGTGGGTGGATGAAGATTTGGATGAAGAATGAAGATGAAGAGCAAACCCTAGCAGAGAGGGTGATTTTCGGACTGAGGAAGCTTAGAACCATCAATATGGGTCTGAAATTTATCTTATATACTCCCCCAAATATTTCTGAAACGCACAGCAGAACATCAGATTTCGGGGCCTCGCCGTGGGCCTCTCACGGCGAGGGGCAGAGAGTGTGCATAAATGGGGGCCTCGCCGTGGGCCTCTCACGGCGAGGGGCAGAGAGTGTGCATAAATGGGGGCCTCGCCGTGGGCCTCTCACGGCGAGGGGCAGAGAGTGTGCATAAATGGGGGCCTCGCCGTGGGCCTCGCCGTGGAAGGCTCACGGCGAGGGACAGAAAAGGGGTGCATAACAGGGGGCCTCGCCGTGGGCCTCGCCGTGGAAGGTCCACGGCGAGGGACAGAAACTCAGCCATTTTGGGGTGTCCTCGCCGTGGCCCTCGCTGTGGGGGAGCCACGGCGAGGGGCAGAAACTCAGAATCCCTTCTTATGCTTCCTTGCGCTCCGTCAGCATTCTTGTCCGCAACTTGGCTCTTCCATTGGGTATGCTTCTTCTATGATCTACAAGTAAAATCAAGCTAGAGGTAGCATCAAATGTTCTTGAAAATAGGTTAACAATAATTTATGCTAATTATGCCCAAATTGTCCTTGACTAGAATAACTTCCAACAAAGATTGCAAAAGCCAGAAATCACCCTAATTAGGTGCAATTACCCTAAGAACATGAAATAATCTACTGATTTTATCAATGAAAAGTGTATAAAAGTATGGTGCAATCAACCATCTTCAAGCAAGGAAAGATCTGATGGCGATGGGAATACGTGAAGACGCATGGCCGGATGAGAATGACAAGTTTGCCCCAGCCTCATTCACACTGACAAGAGCCAACAAGGAAGTCTTCCTCTCCACACTTAAGGACATCAAAGTCCCTGATTGTTATTCAAGCAACATCTCAAGATGTGTGGACATGCACTCTAAGAAGATTGCCGGGTTGAAAAGCCATGACTGCCACATTTTGCTCCAGCAATTCCTACCTCTGGCAATTAAAAGCACATTGCCCCCGGAGGTGTCTAATGTTTTGGTTCAACTCAGTTCTTTCTACCGACGGTTGTGTGCAAAAGTTTTGGACAAAGCAGAGCTGGATCAATTGCAGGAAAAAATTGTTCTAACGCTCTATCATATGGAGATGATATTTCTCCCGTCTTTCTTCATGATCATGGTCCATCTCACTGTACACCTCATTCAAGACACAAAGATGGGCGGCCCTGTTCAATACCGCTGGATGTATCCCATAGAGAGGTCCGTTGATTCATTTTTCCAGTGGTTTCATGATTTTGTTTCAGTTACCTGATTGTACTTGTAATTACAGATACTTGGGGAAATTGAAGTCGTATGTGAGGAACAAAGCATCTCCAAAGGGTTCTATAGCAGAGGGTTATTCTGGTGACGAGGTGTTAACATATTGTTCGCGCTATTTTGATGATGACATCGAGACTTCATTCAACCGCCCTCCTCGTGTCGATGACAGCCCCACCAATGTCCAGTCACCTTCCAACACATTATTCCCGCCAGTCGGAAAGCCAGTTGGAGGAAGTCAGTATTACAGGCTCACTCCCACTGAGAGGTTGCAAGCACACAGACATGTCTTGACAAATTGCCCTCAAGTGGAGCCCTACATTCAGTAAGAATTCTAACACTATATACACGTATCATGTTATTTTTTTTATTTCAAAACCACATAACCCTCTGATATGTTCCATTGGAATTTAGGGATTTCCGCCGCTATGTTAAACGCCAACTACGAAGCCGGACAAGGTCATCTGCAGAGGTGGACAAAAAGGTCCATCGAGAGTTTCCGGATTGGTTTACACAGAGGATACTCAATGACAACAATCCCCATGTGCCTGATATGATAAATCTAGCAACCGGTCCACTCGACCATGTCAGGAGATATACGGCATACAACGTCAACGGCTTCAAGTTCTGCACCATTGCAAGGGATGAAGGTTCTCTCACCCAGAATTCCGGAGTCTTTGGCACATTCAGGACAAGGAGTTATGCCAGCTCACGGGATACAGACATGCGATTTGGAGGCGTATCATACTATGGAAAGCTCGTGGACATCATCGAGCTTAACTATCAAGGTCATTTCACCGTGCCTCTCTTCAACTGCATGTGGGCTTTTTGTTGAGTCCAGCATTGGCAGCTACTGAACCCACCATGTTGGGCACCCCAGAGGCCCCTCTCGAGGTCACCCCGGTATTGGCAAGCCCAACTCAGGTATTGTAGAGAAGTCCAGGGCCGCTCTCGCAGACCCGACCCAATGCTGCAACATTTCAGGGAGGAGGCCGTGTCATTGGCGCACCCTGGGGTTCGATCTCTGGACCTCCCACTCTAGGACCTCCTACTTTATAGACCTCCCACCTTATGTAGCTCATCTTTCTTTTCTATACAAAATTCCCTTCCAAAATTCAAACCACTCCCCCAAACTTATCTCAAAATGATGTATGTGCACTTCAAGTCTTATTAAAACTAAACTCTTTTCTTCTTTTTCTTTTTCTTTCAAGCTCATAGAAAGAAAGGTATAAAGAGGATTCAAATATCTTGAGATAAATGACAATACATAGCTCATCTTTCTTTTCTATACAAAATTCCCTTCCAAAATTCAAACCACTCCCCCAAACTTATCTCAAAATGATGTGTGTGCACTCCAAGTCTTATTGAAAGTAAACTCTTTTTCTTTTTCTTTTTCTTTTTTTTTTCTTTTATTCTTCCATAAACTTGCAATGACTTTGGAGTACAAGCGTTGAACATCATGCACCACTTACACTCCCACACCAATTTTTGTAACAACCATCCAATACCTTCTCCCAATGATTCATCAATTATCTCAAAATTTAGGTAGTTCATGGTTTTTCAAGTTGCTAAGGTTAAGGTCTATTGTGGGTACCAAAAAGAAAATTCATATGGTTTTTCATTATAAGGCTCAAAGAGGGTGCAAATGGAATTATGTTAAGGGTTGGCTTGAAAGGCTCAAACGCATTTGAAAGAATGCCCATATCATTTTCCAAAATCATGCAAGAATCATTACAAAGCCTCAAGAGATTCCAAGATAGGTTCTAGAGCCTATTAGTTGAGAAAGAAAATATACACTCAAATACTACAACATCTCCAAACAAAAGCATCCAAACCATTTCCAACTCTGTGCAAGATTTGGTTCAGAATTGTCAGAAAGCCAGTCTCAATAATGCAAATCAAGCATTCAAAAATATTAACCAAAATTTCCTCTCAAACATATGATCTAAGCAACCATCTATCATTGGATCCCACATTTAGTTCAGTGGATACTAAATCAATCTAAATCATGCTTATTGTAAAATGACAAGTAATCGTCCAAGCTTACAAAATTGAAATTCAAGTCAATGTAACCAGTAGTCTATCATCAATTCACTCAATTCTAATCAAAATTGGAAATGCAAGATACTTCCCTGTAAATGCTCTTTGTGCTCCAATCTTGCTTTCCTTTGCCTCATGATCAATTTGATGACAAACCTTGAAAATGCTCAAAAGAGGTCACACCTACTAAAGAAAAACAACAAAGAAAACTATTAAACTTTTAAAACTTGGGTTGCCTCCCAAGAAGCGCTAAGTTTATAGTCTTCAGCCAGACTTTCTAATTACTAATCATACGTATCAAAAACAAAAATCACCTTGTCTTCATTTCTCTTCAAAAGACAAGGCTTCAGAGAAATTGGGAATTCATTCATATAAGCACTACATGTTCCTTTAATCAAAAGTGACTTCAAGAAACATGCTTCAATGTTGTACATGGGTGGCTCCAATTTAATTGTTTCAAAATTATCTCCATTAGCCCCCAAATACTTTGAAAACCCAATAAAATGGACTTGACTCCCCTCAGTAAGAGCCAAGCTATCAACAAGAGGATTTTGAACACAGATTGCAGGAAACTCAATGTTTCTCTCTCCCTCTTCCATTTCTAGCTCAAAATCACCCACAAAAGTAGTACAAGACATTGACAGCACATTATCACTTCCCACAGACAATTCCTCACTTGAAATGGCCTCTTCCACATCATAGTCATTTGAACTATCAATGAAAAACACCATTTTGCTTTAAAGACTCAATGGTTGATGCCATTTCATTTGCCCTAGATGCTAAACTTTCAAGAGCTAATTCATGTTCATTCAATCTCTCTTTTGTCCAAGCTCTTATTTCAATTTGATTATCCAAAATACGTTGAAGCATCTCCTCTACAGTGGGCTTTTTCTCATGAATGGGAGTGATTTCATCTAATTGATTGGGTGAGGATTGATAGCATGATGCATATGAAGGAAAAGAAACATTTGGATCCCAAGGCAATTCATGTTCATGATTCCAACTAGGGTTGAAAGAATTATCATGCCAATCAGTTTGTACCCTAGCAAAATCATCCCCTACATAATCCAATGATGAGACATGGGGGCATTGATCAATATAATGATTATCTCCACAAAAATTGCAACAAATGTACTCATATTGAGTTTCAAAAGCATTAGGCTCATAGCAAGAAGGTAGATAATCATTATCCTGTTCAAATCCATGACTTGCCCTATTAGTCCACCAAGGATAATCCATAACAAAAATTAAAACAAAATAACTAACAAACAAAAAGACAATCAAAGAAAACAAATATACACATGCGAACACAAGAAAAGAAACTACAATAGAAAAACAAACACACGAACAAATATATACAAACTCAAGCTTAAGCTACTAGTGCTCTAACCAAGGTTGACCAAAGACGATTTTGGGAAACAAATCCCCGGCAACGGCGCCAAAAACTTGTTCGCCACGCGCCGCAAGTGCATGGGTCGCGCCAAGTAATAAAATGATGAGTAGAGTATCGTTCCCACGAGGATTTGTCCAAAACCCGGTCAAACAATGATTATCACACTCTCGCCCAATTTGAGTGATACAAATGTAGAGTTTGAAAATGAAATAAGAAAATAAAATGAAGATAAAATTATAAACAGGTGATTCTCCAACCTCAAGGCTAAAATGGGTCCTAAGATTATCTCTCCCCCTTATACTTCTCAAAACTCAATTAACCTCCTCTCAAGAAGCTCTCAACGACACCACGTGCTAATCTAGGGTTCAAAGAGTACTTGTAATGCTCGCTCGAGTCAAGAACAAGTGTTTAGTCCTATTCTTTGCACAATCTCTTGCCACAATTTGATAGAACCCAATTATCACACTCCAACCCTAATGTGACTATGCAAGGCTAGCAAGTATATCTCTATCTTACCAACAAAACCATCCGTTCGTCATGCAAACTTCCGGTTCTTGCACTACTTTACCCAAGTTCTACACTCAACCTAGCTCTCTCGAGTCATAAATCAAGCGAACACAACATCTAAATGGTGATCAAGCACTTAGAAGCATTAAGAACGGGGTAAAATAAGCACATAGATATCATTAATCACAAATTAAGAGGAGGAATCAAGAATCAATACATACAAGGGTTCAAAATAATCCTAGAATCAAAGTATTTAGCTACTCATGTTCTACAACTCCAAGGGAGCAAATATACACAACATTACAAATCAGAACAAGAGAAGAGAATGAAGAAGGAAGAGATAAACCAAGAGAGGAAGCCCAAATCTCTTCGAAGCTCCAAGCCCAAGCTTAATCCCCTCCAAACTCCATGCCCTAGCAGAGCAAAACACCCCCAAGAATGCCCAGAAGTCGAAGAATGAGGGCTCAGAACGAAGCCCTAGCTTTTATATCAGTCAAAACGCGCCCCTGTTCTGTCCAAAACGCGCAGAAATCCCGCAGTTCGCCGTCACTTCGCCGCGGCGAAGTCCAAAAATCCAGAATTGCTTGCAGCTCGCCATGACTTCGCCGCGGCGAAAGACACGGCGAAAAATGGCAAACATACAGAGGCAGAGGGGGCTCGCCGTGACTTCGCCGCGGCGAGGCCACGGCGAAGTCACCTTTATTCTGGTGCTTTGCTCTGCTTTCTTTATTTCTTGGGTTGATCTTTGGCTTCTTCTTATTTTTATTCAATTGAGGGCTTGGAGGAGGGCTAACATCTCTTGCTTATTGCTTCAAATAATTCCTACAAAAATTATATACAACAATATAAGAAATTAACTACAAAAACAATCAAAATCTACATAAATATAATAATGTGCAACCGAAAATCAAATGAGCATTTTTCCCTCTTGAGTATCCAAAATGTATAAATAATAGACAAAAACTCAAGTAAAATATACTCAAATATCATGAATTTCTAGGAGTTATCAGCAGACACCAGAACTTCTCGAGGCATTGCTTGGGCATCACGTCCGTAAATTTCTCGAGGCTCATTCACACAGGGGAAATGGCAGATGATGAGCCGTATATTCTTGCCTCACAGGCGCAGCAAGTATACTATGTGAAAGATCGGACACATAAAGATTGGCACATGGTGATTCATATGAAGCAACGTGACCTCTACGACATGGGTGACGAAGATGATCTAGAACTAGGCAGCCAACATTTTGAACCTGAAAACTTCGACAATTTCATTTCTGAAGAAGACGGTCATTTACAAGTAGTTAGGTGAGGATTTTCACTACAAATAATTTAAACAAATTTCAACACCTTTAGCAATAGAAATTTATATATTTGTTTATGTTCTTTTTAGGCAGGAGCAAGAAGAAGATGATTGAAGCAGCCAACCATAATTATTTTTCAGTTTACAAAATTTTCATAAAAATTTGTATCAAACGTTCATATATCATATTTTTTTTAATGTAGGTTGAGCTTTTTTTTTTAATTAAAGACATCTAGTAGCGGTTTTAGAACCGCTACTAATTCTGCGGACAACTATTAGTAGTGGTTCTAGAACCGCTTCCCAAACCGCTACTAAATCCCGCACAAACCACTATAAATATCCACCCCCTCCCCTCATTATTCTTCACACATTCATTCAACTCCTTCTCCCTTTCCATTCAATTTATCCTCAGTCTGACCGCTAATGCTTTTATTTTTTGTTCTGAAAACAATTTTCCTTATATTTCTTATTATTTAGTGTGTTTTATTTTCTATTCTGAATTAATTTTTTTACTAATATATTTTTTTTCAGGTAACAGTATCCGAATTATTTATCCATTTTTAGTTATAAAAATGTTTTAATTAATTATTCATATTAATCGAACAACAAATAAAATTAGTTGTTTATTTATAATTATTTCTTTTTTAAGTGTGTAATATATTGTTTTTTTATACATATGGTTGTTAATATAGTTGAGAAATTTTTTTTTTAACAATAAAAACATTTTGTAGTAGACTAATTTATTATCATTATTTTTTGATTACATTTTAATCATATGACATTGATTATTTAATATCTAATCTGGTCATTTTTTAAAATCCTTAAAATTTAGTAGCGGTTTCGAACCGCTACTAAAAAATTGGAGCAATTCTTTTTTTATTTTTTTTCCTTCTTAATTAGTAGCGGTTTGAGAACCGCTGCTCAAACCGCCACTAAAAAATGGCCAATTTTTTTTTTTGTTTTTTAATTAGTGGCGGTTCAAACCGCTACTAAATTGAGAATTGAATTTTCCCGCGATTATGCTACTTTTTACATTAGGGGCGGGTTTTTTTATTTAGTAGCGGTTATAATAACCGCTACTAATTAGTAGCGTCTTTGACTTTGTTACACGCGGTTTCAATAACCGCTAGTAAATGTTTGTCACGGACGATTTAGTGGCGGAATTAGAAACCGCTAGTAACATGTTAGTGGCGGTTACAACCGCTACTAATCGGCATTAATAACCGCTACTGATGCAGCCTTTTTTTGTAGTGTAAGGTTCCATTTTGAGAAGGGAAAATCTCTTTAAAAGATGATTAACTTCTTAAATTCTAAATCAAATAATTAAATTTAACAAATCTTAAATAATGTAATATGATTTTTTTAGTAAAAAAAATTCTTTTGAAGAAATTAATTATAATCCCATGAAATGAACTTAGTTAAGATAAGGTCCAACAAAATCCCATAATTAAAATGAGGTCCTTGCCAAAAAGTTGTGATCATCAGGCCAAAAGTTGTTATCATGGGGACAAAACTTGTTATAGTCAAGTCAAAAGTTATTAGTGATCAAGAGTTTAAATTCTTGGTCACTAACAACTTTTCACCAGACAATAACAACTTTTTGCTTCACGATAACATTTTTGGCCTGACGATCAAACTTTATAAACTCTTGAATAGTAAGAACTTTTAATGTAATGATAGCAAATTTTGGCCAGGTGATGACAACTTCTTGCGACCTTAGTTTAATTAGGGGATTTCGTGAGACTTAGTTTAATTAAGTCCCTTTAATGGGACCTGTAATTAATGTTCAACACAGTTTTTATTCGATTAAACTAGACTACATTAACAACTACCGTAATATGTATTAACAACTGATCAGTAAGGGTAACTTGATAGTAATACAATTGCATTATATTACTAACAGGATCTGTTAGTAATTTTAAGATTTCAAGGGACTTTTTAGTATTAAATTGTTTTCCTTTGGACCTAAATGCAACCTATCCAATTATTTAATTATGAAATCCCATTTAAGGATATGTAACCTAATTTAGGATTTGTTAACTTAAATGACCTAATTTAGAATTTGGTTAATTCAACTATAATTTAAATATATTTTGCCTATATATTTTGAAATATGTTTTAATTGTTGATTATTAGTTTATCAGAAAGGGACATTAGGGTTTTTTTTAACAACTTTCAGAAATCTATTGGGAATTATCAAAGTGCTTATAATTTAGTGGTATGACATATGATTCTGTTTGTAACTTCAAGCAATTAATTCTTACCCATTTAATTAAAAAATGAAATAAAAAAAGAAAATCTGCAGGAATTTGTTAAAAATGTAATCTTGAATTTAAATATTGGTATTTCAGTTATATTTGATTAAAATTTCCCCTTATTCTTCTCATTTTTAATCTCAAAATCTTTTATACACCACCTCTCTATGATAGATACTTTAATTATTTTTTCTTAAAAAAGTGATACCATAAACTCTAACATATTAACTTATTAATTAAATTATATATTTAGTCCTTTAACTTATTAAGATTTTATTTTTTATAAATGAAAGTTTATGTGAGTTGGGTTGGGTTTCAAGGGTTCACCAACAAGGTCTTCACATCTTGAGGATCTGAATCCACAATCTTATGGTTATGGGTTGACTCCTTTACTTACTGGACCAAAAACATAAGATTTTATTTTGACCCATTAGTTTAAAAGAACATGTTTTTAGTCCTTTAACTCTAATATTGTTAGTCTCAAATGATTATTTTTTGCAATAATCATTGTTATTTTGCAATTAAACTTAATATGTTGGCAATTTTAAATATTATACACACACATATAAAATCTTAATATTCCATTTTTTTGTTAACAACTTAAAAGTAAAAAGGCTAAAAAATGCTTTTTAAAGTTAAGAGACTAAAACAAAATCTTGTATGAATTTAAAGGACTAAATGAATAATTTCTCTAAGGGTAAGCATGCACATGAAGTTCAGTCACTTTGAGTACCCACCCGACCCCTGCCAAACATTGGCTAGCCTAGTCCAAAAAATTTTGGTTAAGGTTGGGTCGGACTAAATATCAGACAAGGGGTGATGCCTTGCCCATTTGGCCTTGTACAAAAAGTTATATATAATTTACTTAAAATATATAATTTTACATATATCGAATAAATATTATGCAATATCTATTACTTTATTTTTATATATCGAATAATAATTTATCCAATATTATTTTAAAAAAATTAATTAACAATGACATGTTTTTTCAAATATTTTCAAATTACCCTATTGATGCTACCACAACAATAATCAAGTAAGATAGGGAGGGATTCAAGAAAGATGATTAGGGTATTTTAGAAAAAGAAATATTATTTTAACTTACTTAACTAACATATTTAATTTAATTAAATTAGGTAAATAAGTTATACCTTTAGGAATGGATGAAGTAATTTATTTCTTGACTTGCTTCTAATCCCTACTAATAGGAAGATGAGTAGGTTCATGCCCTGAAATTCTATAGCATGACCCGCATGAAGTATAGGTAGATCTCACTTCGTAAGTCTATTTACTAGTTAAATATTTTCTATGTACAACCAACAAAATTCACTTCATTAATACAATATCAGGTGATACTAATGATAATCCTTCATGAAAATTTTCTTAAAAAAATTCATTTAAACATTGGACTTCCCAAACAAATTTGCAACAATAACCAATCACCCAATTATTTCAGAATATAAAGCCTTCCCCCTCAACACCCACACACACAAGTTTTATGAAATAGCTTTTCTATATGATAAATAAATCAATACATACATAAATGAACTTGATCATAACCATACAGCCAATTTTACTACTCAATAAGTAGATGATCCACTCTAAAGTACAAATAAAATAGTATGTTCATCAGACAGAAATAATTAACTTGATAAAGAAATAAACACACATTGCACAAGGTATTACTAGAACAACTTAAGGGTGCATACCAAAGATTAAATCCAATTATTGTTATTTGGTTCTCAAAACGAAAGAAAAAAAAAGCATACCTCAATAATTCAAACCTCATTACAATGCTTGAACCAAATATACGTAAAAGCATGTTTATAGGTAAAACTTCAATCCAATGTGTAGAAGATAAACTTCATCTTTGATATATGTACGAAACTAAAGTCTTAGACTTACTATGCTCAAGCTTGTATTGGAAAAAAATAGAATTTGTAGGAAATAATCATCAAAACACATTAAGAAAAAATTTAGTAAAAGACTATCTATAAATAATAAAAATAGCTTGTTTTTTTTTTTTCTCAAAGGAACCATCACAAAGCAAATACCAAGCGCACCACAGAGGCCATGAAGCAAGCGCAGCACAAAGGCCATGGAAAACGAGCGCAGCTCAGAGTATACGAAAACAAGCATGGACACACAATCCATGATGGTAAGTAACCAAGCCCAACTCAAGGCTACGAAACAAGCGTATAACAAATGCTCTATGTCTGGTTCCTCTAATAAAACTAAAAACAGAAATATCTAACTCTAGTAATAAAATTTTATAATTATTTCTCCTTATGAGTTATCACCGGAGATTCTCACTCTGACTTGATTTTCATTAAATATTTATTAATTTTTAAATTAATTTCTCCTTTTATACAATTTTAATTTATCATGATTTTTGATAGAATTCAGTAGAATCTTATTTAATTTGATAGAGTGATTATCATTCCATAATTTATTAGCATCCCCTATTTGATGATTTTACCATCAGAGCCAACAGGGTAAAGATGTGTAAAGCCTTGCTTTAGTGTATACATCTTATTTATTAGGTCAGCCCCTATGTTACTGAAAACTCAACGAGCAGATTAATCCAGATTCAAGGCATAATACGAACTATCAAGGTTGGCTTCCCTGGCTCCTAAGATGTTGCATTCCTAATCTCAATCTCAAGACCCGTGATTAAGTTAGAACAACTTGAGCTAGCTGAATTAATCGTTGGAGTGAAGGGTAAAGCCCTTTCAAAGTACGGGACGCTATAGTTCTTTTGCTCAACGTTTCTCCTTTTGTTGGTCGTTATTCTCTTGAGATTATATTATCTCTGACATAGACAGTTGAAGAAAAAGTATAGTTATTTGACCCAAAAAAAAAAATGTATAGTTCCACATTAAAGGGTTTGCAATTTTATAATATTGAAACTCAAGCTTCTAAAATGCTTTGAAAAGATTGGGCTTGGGAGGGTGGGATAAGATGCAATTCAAAGGTATTTTTTTATTAATAATAAGGTTAAAAACTCCTTTAGGATATTTCTCCATTCATTTAAAAAAGTTGCCAAATATTGAAATAATTACCTTTTTGGTAGAAATAAATTGATTCTTGTGTTTAATTGAAAATTTACAGAATATTTTAATTTTAAATAACTATAAATAATAATGATAAAATTTATTATGGATTTCATTCAACCAATTGCATTTAAACATGTAAAACTGAACTATAATAACTACAATCTATAATCCAACTTCTTCAATGTTGAAGTTGCGTACACCAATTCTACTGCTTGAATAGGGTCTTATAGGAAACCGCTTAGTGATGAAATTGAGCATATATAAAACTAGAATTGAACCACCACCCTCCAACTGATAGACAGGACCAAAGACAATCTCATCTCCCCATATAGCGATTGGATCTAACACGTGCGGACAGGGGCTACTGGCAAATATTGTGGTCCAAATCAATCTCTCCCCAGATTCACATGTATCATCCTCCGTCACTCACAAATGAATCAAATAAGATTCATCTTCTCCCAAAATGCCACCAAGTATGGCGAGTTTGTTCTGATGCTCAAGAAGACTTCTATAATGGTAATTGTTTAAATCAGGCATTGGTATCACTTTCCCCTCTTAGTTTGATAGGTCAAATGAAAGGATCAAACTACAATCATTGTCCACATCTTTCTTTGACATTTTTTTTTTCACTTCTAATAGCTACACCTGTTAAAGTCTCAAAGTCTACTTCCTTCCAAACCCCAGATTTCAATGAATACACTTCCATTGGGCTGGCCACAAATTGAAAATCAGAAACTTTAAGTCTCACTATCTTGTAGTCATTATTGTCAATCATATAACCAATTGGTTAAAGGTAAATTTCGGACTTCAGAGAGTTGCATGTCACGATCTAACAAACCAACCTGCACATGAGATGACCTTGAATTTTGCCATTTGAGGAGAAGGGAAGGACCTTGATTGCTCAAGTGGGCTTGGATGAAAGACGGAGACTTGATGAGGTTTCTCCAATCTTTACATACGCATTGAAACCGGGTTAGAGATTTCGCGTGAAGTCTTTTGAGAATGTCAAGGATAACATGAAATGGAAGAGAGGGAATGTTGGGCCTATTCATGGTTTTCCAGGGTTGTTTTCCAACAGGAGCTTTGATGGATTTATTGGTCTCTTCGGACAAGGACTTTGATATTTTATTTTCTGCGAAAGTTTTGGTCATTTTGATTCAACCCAAAAAACAACACTACGAATATTCTTCCATTGAAAATGAAAGAAAGAAATTAACTCCCCACATTGTAAAGAATGAAGATATAATTTCACAATGGAAAAATTATTATAAATTTATCAGAGATATAAACATGACAATAGTACTTACAAAATGGTTGCATAGCAAGCAATCTGGCGACAAATTTGGGATGTTCTTATTTAGTTTATTCTTTGAGTGTGTATAAGTATTTGAAAGGGCCCTATATTTATAGGCCTACAGTCATTAAATACTAATATACCATATATTACATATATAATACATTGTATCTCTACCGACTTATCACATGTACATTCTCGTCCATGAATCTTAATTGGATTGCTATATATATTCATACACTTAATAACCTGATTCATGAACGGGGCTATGGGGATAATGATTCATGAAAGTCATAATTAAATTCTTTGAATGTCAAGATGTCACAAATAATGATGAGATATATACAAAATAATAATAGTCGTAAATCAACCTAATTTTTCTCATTCATTTCTTTTGCACGTAATGAACAAAAGATACAATTTCGCTCATCATAATTAATTGATATCTTCTTTGAGAAATACACTTATATAATCAAATTTTGATTTTACTGTCAAAATTTTCTATCACCAGAATTTTACAACCTACAAAAAAGCCTACCAACAACAAAAACATAATTGGTCGGCAAACTCTGAAACTGAAATATTCAGTTACTCAAATACTTAATAAATCCATAAAATGCGCCAGGCCGTTTGACAATATATATAAAATAATCCTACCAACATTGTGTATATATGTAATATTATATACACACATTAGATCTATAAAAAGTCTAATGATCAATATAATAATATCATAATATATAAAATTTTCAATTAAATAATACAGTATAGCTCAAAAATATGTTTTCTTTATGAGAGAGTTATTTTTTATTTTATTTTTTTTTTTTTTTTTGCATTTGGTAGAAATTTTTCAGTAGGTTGAAAAACACATAAGGTTTTTAGAAAATAGTTGCGGTTCCTGGTCTATTTCCGGGTTTTGGCTTAATAACAGCCCAACCCATGTTGAATCCGGTTAAAATGGTTCTTTAGCTCAAACCAAGCTATTGACGCGTCATTGCGCTTGAAGAAAATGATGTAAAAATATACATGAAGGTTTGAAGGACTTTAAAATTATTATATTATCTTAGAAATATCATGTATATTTTTGCTTAATTTTCTTGACATAAATGTTTGCTAAGTTGTCAGTGTTAATTGATTTAACGTCTAGCATTATTGCATTATTTTAATAATTTTATGTGTAATTTTAGTATTTTATACCAAATAAGATTTTATAGTGCATAATGCTGCTCGCACAATTAACTTGACTCGTTCAGTTAGTGTTACTACATCTTCTTCATTTCAACGAAAATATGTGTTTGCTTACTTGATTTGGATGCTTCTCGTATTATTTTCCATGCTTTCAATTTTATTTCCCCCGAAAATTTGCCCTTATTTTATTTTAATAAATAAATCACTTTTCAGGCAAGTGCCACCTTGACATTTTCCACATTCATTTCTTAAAAAAGAAGTGGAAAGTGACTTTTCGTGTTCATTTTAAAACAGACGTAAACGAAAAACATTTCACCATCATTCATATATCCGTCCATCCTTTTTTTTTTTTTTTTTTGCCAGGTATATCCGTCAATCCTAAAACAAACGATTTCCAGAAAAATATCATACACATACAAATAATGGTAAAATCATTTTGAAATGAACGTGGAAATCTTAAAAGACATTATATTGTTCGTTATTACCTATCATAAAACAGAAAAGTATCACATATATACAAATATAATAAATTTTATATCATTTAATTAAGAGTGAAAAAGCATAGTCCAAAAGTAAGTAAATGTTTATCGAATGCAGTCAAATAATCTTGAATCTAAATTTACAAGGACGTTTAAAATATCAAATTAAAAATGAAGTTAGAAAAACCAAAAATAAAAGATAGAATTGTTGTGTATATATACACTTATACTATGACAAATCCACATCCATTTATACTATGAGCAACCTTCAACCTACCTCCACTGCATGTAAATTAAAAGACAAAACAATAAAGAGAAGAGAGCGCACATTCTGTCTCTTATGATGTTTGAGTCAACATGGATGTTAAGTCCTTCAATGATATCCTGAATGCATTAGTAGAGAGATCAAACAGACATATAACAGTTTTTCTATCTCCATTGTCAACTTCATCTTCAGGATACACATGCACATATACTCCCCTCCAAGACAAACTTTACAGTCCACTAAAATAATTATATATGCAATATTTGTTGAACCATAAATGTTGGGTGACAAATGCAGTAGGAAGACATCAGTGAAAACTTCTGATGATAGATTAGGCTAAAAAAATTAAAAAGCATTCATATTTAATTAATGGCGGCTAAATCTAATGAAGAACTAATATGGAAATGTAATAATTGATAAGCTCCTAAATTTCACATATTTCATCACATTTGTCCCCCTTTTTTGTATATATTTTTGAAAGTGATGTTTTGAATAGACATAAAAATTCAAAGAAAATCCTTAATGAAGAAGAAAGCATTTATGCATGAAATTTAAAGCTTAATAATTCTTTGCTTGACAAGTTGTGTGTATGCTATTAAATTTTAAAAGCTCATCAACCCTCTTTCAATCTTGTATAGGAAGAGTTGATAAAGAGAAAGAACCAAAGAGATGTAAGGAGAGCTGGAATGAAGAATGAGAGATGACAAAAAGGCAAAGAACCAGAAGCGAAGTGACTTCGCCGTGGGTTTCGCCGCGGCGAACCCACGCCGAGTGTAAGAGCCCTCTGAATGTCACCCTCATTCGCCGTGACTTCGCCGCGGTGAAGCCACGGCGAAAACACTTGATACTGCGCGTTTTGATTAATTAACGTGGTCTGAATGCAATAAAGGGAATTGAATGCGAACTGAAACGTACACAGAGCATTTAGGGCACATTTTGGATCATTTTGGAGCTTAAGGAGAGAGTGGGGAAGAGCTAGGAAGCTTGGAGATTCTTGGAGAGATTCAAGTTGTGATCTTGGTTTCTTTTCTTCTTCCATTTTGCTCTAATTTCTGCCATGTCTCTGCGTTTTATTTCTTGTTTCATTTCTTATTTACTCATGTGTAACTAAACCCCTATTCTAGGGTTACTTTGAACCATTTGATGGATTGACTCTTGTACTTCCTTCCTTTGATGTATTTAATGAATGTTTATGTATGGATTTTCCTCTTGCTTTAAATTTTACAAGTGCTTGATCACCACTTGAAGTGTTAAATGAAGTATGACTTGAGAGAGTATATTTTGTTTTAGAACTTGGGAGAAATCATGTTAGACTTGAAATTTATGATTTTAAATGGACGGTTTGTTGATAATATAGAGATATAATTATTGACCTAACATTGTTCATATAAGGTTGGTGGAACATTTATGGCTAGCATTAATTGTTGCAAGAGATTGTGCAATTAATGCTAGTAAAAATTTGATTTTGACTTGAGAGAGCTTTTTCAAATGAAATTGAACCTTGAACTCGTGCATGAAACTCATTGGGTAAGGAAAAGGGAAGGAATTTATTGGGTCTTGAAGTTAAATGGGGAAAGGTAACCCTAGATTTTCTCATCCAATTTGTCAAGTATTTCTACGTCATTTTTCTTGTTCAAAAATCTTAAACTAAAAATCTCAAAAAGAAGTAACCTTTTAGTGATTTAATTTTACATGCTAACTCTTCAAAGCAAAATCTTGTTTAGCTCAACTTAATCTAATACACTAAGCCTTCTGCTTGATCGCATTTGTAACCAAATCCCTGTGGGAGCGATACTTTTCTTATTACTCTATTACTTGATGCGACCCGTGCATTTGCGGACCGAACAATAATCCTTGTATCAGTAAAAGGACAATTATGTTTGAAAGGTTTAACTACAAACACAATCTCATACCAATCACTTTCCTATATAAATTAAAGATTGTAGCATTAGTTACACTTGTCAATGATTTTCAACATGAATATTGCCAATTGATATAAGGCTTTCAGCATAACTGTGGACTAGTAGGCCAAAGCCATTGTCATCACTGTCACGAATTTCAAATGTCTTGAACTCATTACTACTAACATTGTACACGTTTAGAGAAGTAGTTGGCTCATCAAGCTGCTCAACTTCAAAGTCAGATTCCAATTCAGATTCAGAGTTAGATCCAAATTCAGCTGTGCAGACTATTTCGTTACCCCAAATAGTCTTAGGATATAACATATTTATGCCTGGACAGACATTGTCTTTGTAAGTCCAACTCCATCTCTCCCCAAATGTTTCTGAACCTTTCTCCATCACCCACAATTTAATGCAATATTCATCTGGAATATTCCATTTGACACAAAGCATAGCAAGATTGTTCTCATACATAGTAAGCTTTTGTACTAAACTGTCATGTCTAGAAGGCATCTGTATCAATGAAAACATGATAGGGACTTTGTATGGGCAAAGTCCTACATCAGGTAGAATGGGCTGCTTGATGGGGTATTTAAGCTCTTGGCTCTCCCTCCCTAACAGCTAGCTTTTGGGGATGGGCTCTCCAAGGGTTTGGGTACCTATCAATTGGTATCAGAGCCGGTGGTCGACGCATCGGAAAAGGGCTACTTGTGGAGGGGCTGACCTGCAAGGGCCGAGTGAATCGCCATAGAGTGGAGCCGACGGGACGTCGGCTTTCTGGGGAGGGTGTATTGATAGGGACTTTGTATGGGCAAAGTGCCACATCGAGTAGAATGGGCTACTTGATAATTAAGCAGCCCAAGAATCGTCTGCACCATGAACCGTCTTGAACCCCAACCAAAACACACATCCATTAACACTAATAGTATCAAAGCTAAAACCTAAGCCTTCCAAGTTTCCAAGTTTTACTTCCTTCCATGATTTTTTAGACAATGAAAACACTTTAACTCGACACAATTGCGAATTCCGACCTTCATAATGCATAAAAATTACCACAATCTTATAATCATTAACAACAGGACTGAACCCAAATCCTATATGACATGTAGCTTTAAAATCATTGTTAATTATGGGCAACGATCTAATCTCTCTAGTAGATGGATTCCACAATAAAATAGAATTCGCATATTGACTTTTAAGACAAAGCAAGCCATTACACATTGAAGTTGAATCAGAGATTTTACTAAAAGCCTTTTGAGAATGTTGACTATTATATCATCAGGAAGAAAGGTATGTCACCTTCCAGTATCAGCGGCTTTACAGATCTCTCCATTGAAGAAAGTATCAAAGTGTTTGAATTACAGAAGGAATTCAAAAACACCAAGGGCTAAGAGGAACAAAATGTGCCGCATTAAACCATCATCACCAAGCCACAACTTTTTAGCCTGCAATGTAGGCATATTATAGAGTCAACAGTGGTACTCTTTGCTTTTTAAAGTAGAGCTTATACACAAAGTTTAAGCAGCAAAACTAACAATAATGTTAGATATTTAAATAGAACTGAACCAGCGTATATTACAAACAGAATCAGTTTCTTTACTCATCAGAAAAATGAGTAGGAAGCATGTCTAAACCATCAAATCTCATGTGAATAGTCTAGATTTGGTTTTATTAAAAATATTTTAATAGATACACAATCAAACATCAAATCTATTTAGACCATCCAGATGAGATTAGATTATCTAAGTTAGTTTAACTCTCCCTACTCATCTTTTTAATGAATAGGGAAACCGATTATTAGAAACCCATAATTTTGCGAATTTGAGAAGAACCATAGAATAATAGCAAAATTGATGCACCTATCCAACATTCAAATCCAGTTTTATTAAAAAGAATCCCAGTAAAATCAAAGCAAGGCAAGCAGATTGACAGCAAATTCAGAAGAAAGGGGACAAGAAATTGATAAACACAAGTGCAAATCAACAAGAAATCCAACAATTTGAGATCAAATCAACAAAAAGTACAGAGAAATCAAAAGAAGAAATCATACTTTGATCCATGATTTACAGCATGTTTGGATCTTACTTCTAGGGGCTAGAAGTGCATCACAGAAGCAGAAGTCAATTTTAAAAAAAAAACATGTTTGGATGATCAACATTTGAGAATGACTTATGGGGAGGGATGTGCTTCTGGGAAGAAGCAACAATTTATTGCTTCTGGATTTTTAGAAGCACGATGGAAGGGAAGAAAGAAGGAGAAAAAAAAAGAGAGGAAGAAAAGTGGGTAGGAAAATTAGACTACGAGACCCCTAAAATTCTCAAATAAGATATTTTCTTTTAATCTAAAATTTCTTTTTTATCTCCAAAAATTTACCATAATAATTTCTAACTATTTTTCCCCATAATATACTCCTTTGAGCTGAAAATATTATTTTTTTCAAATTATTTTCCTGAAAATAAGGGAGAACTAGGCTTTTAATAAGAATATATACATATTATATATGTATTATTTAATAACAATAATGTCTTTTTTAGCAATTTTTCATCTAAACTTACATTTCAAAATAATCATCCAAACATGTTTCTAAAAGTCAGATTGAAAAAAAGTCACTTCTATCATCATAAATCCAAACATAAATCATTTCATACAATCTGACATTTTTCCAATTTTACTTCTGAAAAAGTCAGATTGACAAAAAAAAAATCACTTCTCCTCCGCCAATCCAAACACACCCTTAGTTTCGTTGTTCATATAAATGCATCACGAGACGATGGAGACGAACAGAAAATGAAAGAAAAGCTGGAAGTGTTCTGGAGGAGGAATTGAACTGCGTTCGGTGACTAAAAAATGACTGAGGTGTGATTGAATAAAGAATTAAATATGCTCTTTAGGGCTTGAAATTGGAAGAAGAAGTAGTGGCCACGATTGAATGAACCGACAGGGAAAATATAATTTTAATATTTTTAGATTATTCTATATAGCTTCTAAATTTCAAAATCTTATATAGAAGATTTTAATTAGTTGAGTAATGAAATTTTCTAGTAAAGTAACAATATTAACAACTATAAGTCACCTATCTATTATTTTAAAATTCAAAAATTATTTTTCCATCATTAAACCCTTCCATTGTTACTATATATTTATTTCACATTTGAATTTATGAAGATTTAGCAATTCGATTTTGTTTTATCAAATAATATATTATTTCATTAAACTAAGAAAAAAAATGAGATACAAAACACAAAATAAAATGTGTACACAAAGAATATTTATGGTAGGTTTAATGACTAAAACCTAAGCAATTCGATTGTTTAAGGTAGGCTTATTGACTAAAATCTACTACTTACTACTTCCAATCTTTAAAATAATGTTTAATTTAGTTGGTTTTTAGTTGGATCTAGTTTGCAGTAAAAGAAAATAGAAATTATGAGATAAATTAGATCTTATATTAATAATAGAAGACAATATTATTGTGGTATGAAATCCCAACTCGATGCGGGGGCTAACCCATTACACTTGTGAACCAATTCCCACTGCTACAAAAAAGCCTTTTAGCATCCCTAATTAATGTCTATTAATTATAAACAGATGTTAAAAAAAAGGCGGTGGCAATTTTATAATTAAATGGTTGCTCAGGAAGAAACGACATCCCTAATTAAATAAATTAGAGATGTCGTAAGTTATGACATCACTCATTTAAAACGAGTGATGTTGTTTCTTAGAAACGACATCCCCAATTTAAAATGAGTGATGTTGTTTCTTAGAAACAACATCACTCGTTTTAAATGAGTGATGCCATTTGTATTTCCCTCTCATCTCATTTCCCACTTCCCTCCCTCTCAAAACCCGCGCGCGTTTCCCTCTCATCTTATTTCCCACTTCCCTCCCTCAACCCGACTTCACTCTCTCATTCTCCTCCCCCGTGCTTTGTCTTTCAGCAGCGGCGGACGGCCTAGACCAGCGACGGTGACCGGCGACGAGGAGAAGAAAAGACGCAAGAAGCTTGGAATAATCTTTGGTGAGTTATTCCTCTTTATTTCCTCTCTTCTTAGGCGTGATTTTGAGTGAAATGGGGGGGAAGAATCCGAATTCTTTGGATGTTTCTGAAGTTTCTAAGCTTGTAGAAATGATGCTTGAAGTTTATTATTGTTGTTTTGGTTGTTGATTTTGAAGATTGAGGTGAAATAGGTTCGGATTTGTTGAAGGAATTCCGTCGGGTTACTGTTCACCCAAAATCAAAAATTGGGATTTCAGATGATTGGTTGTTTTAAGGCTTGAATTCTTACATTTGATAGTCACTTTAAGGGTATGGAATAGGGTATTGGGATTGATTGGAGGGATTTTGGAATTTTGGTTGTTATTTTGTCTTCCCCTGTTTCATTGAATCTGTTCGGCCAAGAAGGAGAAAAATTTCTGGAATGAGATACACATTAATTGGAAGCTAGAATGGATGTTCAAGTGTGTGGATTGAAGAATCCTTGATTTGCTTGATTTGTTGCTCTTCCCTGTCTTTGTTTCTGTGCTGGCCGAGAATGAAGAGGAAAAATTATTGAACACGATATAGTTGCAATTGGGAGGTTCTAATAAGCATGTTATATGTGTGATTTGATAAATTTGAAAAGGGGTGAATTATTGCTCAATTTCTCTATTATGTTATGTTCTGTTCTGCTTTGGCCGACGGATGGAGGAAGGGATTTGAGGGTTGGATTAATTGAATTGCATGTTTGGATTGATGGCTTAGTGTTGATTGATAGTAGATGTTTAATTTTATTCTATTACAATTTTTGCCCTGGCCGTGAGTTTGTGAAGGGAGTATAGACTATATTGATATTTTGTTAAAGAAGAATTAGAAAAGGGAGAAGGAAGTGTATTGCTGGTTATTATAGTTTAGGTTCTAGAATCCTAATTGTTGATGTTGGATTGCTGGTTTACTTGTGTAAAGAAAAGGGATTTTGGGGTTATAATTATTGAGAAATGCATTGGGGTTGTTTGCTTAGGGATAATTGATACGAAGTTGTTTAAAATATGTTATTTTTGTTCCTTGCTTCTCTGGTAGTGGAAATTGTTCAGAAAAAGAAGGAGAAATGATAAGATTGATTTGGTAGGAATAAAATGTAAAGGAAGAGATATGAAAGGTTAGATTGGTGTTTTGAATTTCGTTGGAGGTTGGTTTAAAGTATGAATTGAATGGTATTTCTAGATATGAATTGAATGGTATTTCGCCGCTCCACCATCTCAGTCCGCCGCTCCATTTCTAGATATGAATGGTATTTCTAGATTGGTGTTTTTGTGATGGTTTTATGTTATTGTGTGTTTTTAATCACAGTACAATCTGATTTGTTAAGCAACTTTAGGCGTGGAATATTTGACTCCTTTGACTGCTTGTCTGAATGCTTGTTTGAATTTAAATTGCTGAGAGTATATGGCTGTACTGGTGTTTCTATTGTGCAAGATTATTGTTTTTCATATATAGGATCTTCTTGATGATTTAGTAAGCCAATTTCGAAAGTTAAATGTTGTCCAGGGCTGCAAATTAAGCTGTAGCAGCTGATTTTGTTTTATGGTCATATGTGGTGGTTCCATTTTGGGTTCTATGGCCATCTTCTCTTAAGCTTCAGCTTTGTTGTGCATAGGATGTGAGGGATCAGGGAGACTATTAGTAATGATTTATTTTGGAAGCAACAAGTTCGGAGATGTTATGTAGATAATTAATTAATTTCAAAGGCATGGTTGAAGTTTAGAATCTCTCTTTCTGGGTAGTTTGTGGGGGGAAAACCATGACTACAATGCATTGTTTTGGGAGATAAGCTATATGAAGTTTCTGATTCTCAATATTTGGGAAAACTCTCCCCACTAGCGTAAGTTTGTGAAGATAGGCAACACAATCAAGAACCAAAAATGGCTCCTAGCTAGTCACCTAGAATGCTCTGCGTTTTTTCTTCTAAAAACAGAAATTCATAAAGACTTTGATGACAGTATTTGATGCTTTATATGTGTTTGATTTACTACTTATATCTATTGCTTGCTCTCTCAGTCTTTAACTTAGACAAATGTGCTCTTCCTTCTTTTGTTTAGTCTGCTCTTTGATCTGAGTTTCATATTTTTTGTTGTTTTTTAATTTTTAGCCTAGTGAGGCATTTTAAAGTTAACAATTTGCATTTTTGAAGTTTATGATCTGCTTAATATTTAGTTCAAGATGATTATAGCATAGTAGTTGGAGAGGGTTAAGAGATATTACATTTTGTAGTTTTATTTGTCTAAGTTCATTTTGCTCAAGATTGATCTTGAGTTAGAGCTACTGCTTACTTTAATAATGATATCTCTTTCTTAGTACTTTTGTCCACGTTTCATCTTTTTTTTTTGTCCACATATATATGTACATGTTAATTAATTTGATTAGTTAGTTAGTTAGGTTGATATGTGTTCGCCACGCGCCGCAAGTGCACGGGTCGCGCCAAGTAATAAAATGATGAGTAGAGTATCGTTCCCACGAGGATTTGTCCAAAACCCGGTCAAACAATGATTATCACACTCTCGCCCAATTTGAGTGATACAAATGTAGAGTTTGAAAATGAAATAAGAAAATAAAATGAATATAAAATTATAAAAAGGTGATTCTCCAACCTCAAGGCTAAAATGGGTCCTAAGATTATCTCTCCCCCTTGTACTTCTCAAAACTCAATTAACCTCCCCTCAAAGAAGCTCTCAACGACACCACGTGCTAATCTACGGTTCAAAGAGTACTTGTAATGCTCTCTCGAGTCAAGAACAAGTGTTTAGTCCTATTCTTTGCACAATCTCTTGCCACAATTTGATAGAACCCAATTATCACACTCCAACCCTAATGTGACTATGCAAGGCTAGCAAGTATATCTCTATCTTACCAACAAAACCATCCGTTCGTCATGCAAACTTCCGGTTCTTGCACTACTTTACCCAAGTTCTACACTCAACCTAGCTCTCTCGAGTCATAAATCAAGCGAACACAACATCTAAATGGTGATCAAGCACTTAGAAGCATTAAGAACGGGGTAAAATAAGCACATAGATATCATTAATCACAAATTAAGAGGAGGAATCAAGAATCAATACATACAAGGGTTCAAAATAATCTTAGAATACAAGTATTTAGCTACACATGTTCAACAACTCCAAGGGAGCATAAATATATACATTCAGAAACAAAGAACAAGAGAAGATAATGGAGAAGGAAGAGATAAACCAAGAGAGGAAGCCCAAATCTCTTCGAAGCTCCAAGCCCAAGCCAAATCCCCTCCAAACTCCAAGCCCTAGCAGAGCAAAACACCCCCAAGAATGCCCAAAAGTCGAAGAATGTCGAGCTAGATCGAAACCCTAGCTTTTATACCACTTAAATCTGTCAAAAAACGCGCAGCAGAGCATGCAGTTCGCCGTGGGTTCGCCACGGCGAACTATGATCGTTTCTGCCTCTTTTTGGGGGTTTTGGCTCGCCGTGAGTACGCCGCGGCGAGCTCACGGCGAACTGGGACCTGTCGGTAATTTTGGAAATTCGGGGACCTATCTGTAATTTGGGAATTTCGAGGTCCTTTTCTGTAATTTTTACAAGTGTACCTGAACCTTCCTCTATCACCCACAACTTAATGCAATGTTCATCTTTTGCATTCCATTTGAGACAAAGCATAGCTGGTTTGTTCTCATAAACAGTAAGACTGTGTACGAAAACTATATGTTCAGTAGGTATTGGTATCAATGTAAACACTTCATTTGCTATGTCAAATGCAATTACATAGCAATAAGGATCACTTTCATAATCATCCCCCATACACCCAATCCAAAATACACATCCATTAACACTAACAGTTTCAGGAGAAACATTTATACCCTCCAACTTTCCAAAGTCTACTTTCTTCCATGACTTTGTACATAATGAATACACTTCAACTCGACACACTTGACAATCCTTAGGCTGCTCATAAATTGCCACAATCTTATAATCATTAACAATTGGACTGAACCCAAATCCTATATAGCAATTACCTTCCGGCTTATTGACAGTCATAGGCACCTTTCTGATTTCTCTAGTTGCAGGATTACATAATAAAATGAAATTTATAGAATTGCTTTTGAGACAAAGCAAGCCATTACTGGACCCATGTATGTCAAGGGGTAAGCAATCAGTAAAAGGTGAACTTAAAACTACAAGTTCTTGCATGTCACCATCCAGCAAACCCTAGCAATACTTTGAGGATGAAAAACTAAGACATCTTAGGAGAAGCAAAGGCTCTTGATCACAGGAGTAGCGAAGATGTTCTGCTATAAAAGATGGACTCATGATAAGATTTTTCCATTGCTTACATACACATTGAAGTTGGATTAGAGATTTTACTGAAAACCTTTTGAGAATGTTGAACATTATATCATCAGGAAGAGAGAGTAAGTCGCTTTCCATTGTCAAGCACTTTATAGTCTTCCCCATTGAGGAAGGTATCAAAGTGTTTGAAAATTACAGACGGGTTGAGAAACACGATGGGTTAAAGCATCAGCACTAAGCCACAACCTTTTTTGCCTGAAATGTATGTATAAAAAAGGGAAAATGATTATTTTTGGCCCGAAAGTTTTTTTAGACCAATTTTAACCCGGAAATTTACAAAATGTAGTGATATAGACCTTTTGAGGCCTCTCTATATTGTAAAATTGGTCTATATTACTACGTTTTGTAGACTTTCGAGTCAAAATTGGTCTAAAAAAAGCTTACAGGCCAAAATTGCTCTAAAGTTAAAACTTTCGGGAAAAAAATGAACCTTTTCCCTATAAAAAATTTCAGCAGCAAAACTATCAATAATATTGATAATTAGCATGATCAAACTAGTAAATATTATAACAAAATCAAAGCACTAAACGATCGCAAAATCAGTTTTAAATACGGGTGTTAATGTGATGGAACAAAGCCTTCCATGATAGTAAAATTGTCTAATGTCCCATCACGTTTGTGGCTTTGTCTCGTCCCATTGGGATCAGAAGGAATAGTATCGTAATGGGACGTCTCTTTATTTTAGTTTTCTTTTTTCGTTCTATTCTTCAAATAAAAATATTATATATGTGAGATATATTACAATTTTAGATGATTCTAATATTTTATATTAAAAATATAGCCAATTGACAAATCCCTGATTTGTATGGTTTTAATGTGCTTAAATTGAGGCAATTAACATGATTAAGATACAATATTAGTCCAATAATGCTTAATATACATCTTAGACTCTTTAAGTGGAATTATCATGAAAATGAGGTTAATTAGCCATAATTGGATATTAATTTGTATTAACCAAGGTTCAAAAAACCGGACCGGACATCGAACCGGATGAGGCACTGGTTTAAGAGTTAATGGTCGGATCGGGGTCGGACCGTTTATATTAAAATAATAAAATTTTATTGATATTAACATTAATAACCATTAATATCAAAATGTAAACATAGATAAATATGCATGATTCATCAAACATGAATATTTTGATGTTTCTATAGAGGGAAAAATATAAAATATTAGTTGAGTACATCTGAAAATAAATATTATTCTACAATCCACACACTAAAATACAAATACTAAGAACAATACCAATTAAATACTAAACATATGCAAGTATAATAGCATTTAAAATATTATAATTTCCTTGTTTCTAAAATTAAGTGAAGTGAAAGTTGGTAATTAGGTGAAGTATAACAAAATTAAAACATCAAATTTTGAAAAAAAAAAGAAAAAGAAAAGAAAATTAGAGAACCGGTTCAACTCCCGGTTTTGGGTGGGTTGAACCGGTTCTACGCCGATTCACCTTCCTTCCCGGGCTAAAGGGTCAACCGGACCGGGCTTGTGGCGGGTTCACGTTTGAACCGGTTCGACGGTCCGGTCCGGGTCTTTGGACAGTGGTATTAACTGAATCTAGGGCTTTTTTATCCTTATTTGTTGCAATTTTGTTTGTAGGGTCATTGAAGGACCAAAAGAGGAAGAAGTTTTTATGAAGAAATTGGCCGGGTTGAAGAGCGAGTTGCAGAGAATGAGGCAGTAGAAGCACAAAAATTCAGCCCCAAAATTCCGTACATCTCGCTACAACAAGCAAAAATGGTGGCTACAGCGTGAAAGACATAAACTTGGGTTGAGCTCTCTGTGTATCTCACCACAGCGACCAAAAGTTCTTGCTACAGCAAGCACGCACTGACAGATGTGTGATTTTGCTGGTTTTTTTGGGCCAACCCGGGTTTAATTCAATTACCCACTTCTTGACCCGACCTGGGGAGCATATTAGGTCGAAAATGAGGAGCATTTGACAGATTTGGAGCCACCACACACTCTCTAACCCTAGCTTTCTCATTTCCTCTCATCTCCATCTTCTATCTTCCACCTTCTTCCACCCAAATCTCCATGTTTTCTCAACCTCCACTCCTTGGTGCTGGCTTTCTCATGGAGGACAGTAGCTAGGCTCTATCATTCTTGATGGTGGGAGCCAATAGATGAGCTTGAAGCTTCAAAGGGGGTTTCTTGTTCTCCTACTCTCTCTTCCTTATGTTTAAGCATGTTTCTAAGATTCTAGGGCTTGTTTCTTCATTTGGTTGTAATTTTATTCTATATCTTTGTATGAGAGTGGTGGAAACAACTTTTATTTTCTTTGTATGGATGCTTGATATTGCACCTATTGACTTGAGCATATGTTATTTGTATGGATTCATCATTTAATCTATGCTTTATTGTTAAAATCTTGTGCCAAGTGAGGATTCTTGCTTGGTGGATCATATTCAAGTGTTTGTGTTTAGAAAGTAGCAAGTAAATATACTATTTGCTTGAATAACATTAGGCTTCCATCTGTTAGTTCCAATTTATTGATTGGGATTCCGTCAAGGAGTTGGGATTAATGGATTAATCTTGTTGCAATTCAGGATTCCGATTGTAGGATCAATAGTTCCTTGCGATTAGTAGGTTTAATTGGTTTTAGATTTGTCAAATTGCATGAGTGCCATTGGACTTCAACCCTAGAGTTTTGGTTTATTATGTGGGATTCCAACAATGAATTGAAACCCTAGGATTAATTAAGTGGCAATTCGGGATTCCGGTTGTTGAATTAGGAGCCCCTTACAATTAGAAGATTCACCTTGATTTTGAGCTTAATCAACTTAGGTTAAATTAAGTAATGTGCAGAATTCCGGTATTAATTAAGTTAATCTAAGCCTAGCCTAGAGGGATTCCTCTAGAGTTCTTTGAAAATCAACAAACAACTCCCTAAATATCTTTTGAAGCGATGAATCCTAAGGTTTCCATTTATCAAGAGTGATTCCATTTTCATCCCCTTCCAAATCTCATTTTTATTTTATTTTTATTTTACTTTTGAACAAGGCAAGCAAACTTACAGCATATCAAGAGGAAATTGTGAGAATAAATTAACGAAACCAAGTGCAAATCAACATGAAATCTAGCGATTTGAAGACTAAATCAACAGAAAAGTACAAAGAAATCAAGAAAAGAAATCAAACCTTGATCAAGTGTGGTCGTTCACGCAAATACATCACGAGAACATGATAGTTGACAATATTTACTCTAGCGGTGGGGGTTCAGTGACTTGAAAATGAATGTGCTCAAAATTTATAGAAGAATGAACGGCCAAGATTGAAAGAATGGTCAGGCAAGGATCAATAAACTATTTTAATATGTGTTAGATCATTGGAACCGTTAGATTTCACGGACGGCCTAAAACTGGAGGTTGAATCATTATTAATTGTTTTTTTTTTGGCCCAACGCTTGAGGTTGAGTAAAAGAAGTGTTTGTGCAAAATATTTCCACTCTGATACTTATTATAAGTCCAATTTAATTAATTTTCATATACCAAAAATTGTTGGTTAGATCATTAAACTTAAATTGATAACATTTTTCAAATCTACCCTTATTCAAAATCTCTCTCTCTCTCTCTCTCTCTCTCTCTACATTTGTAAATTATTCTCATATCTCTTTCCTCTTTATCCCTTCCCAACAAGAATAAAATAAAGATAAATTTGAAAAATAATCATTAATAACCTCTAAATGGACTTACATTTAGGAATAAAATTCTTTTAAAAGTTGGATTTATAATAAGAAACAGAGTCATATTTTTTTTTATAATTAAACGGAGTGGTATTTTATTGTGTTTATAGAAGACTAAAACCTTTCCATTTTTGCCATATGCGTGTTCCACTCTATAATTTGTGAAGTGTTAACAATTTGAATTTTGAGTTAGGCCTAAGCGCCGAAAATATACTATTACTTCCTTTTGTCCTAATAATAAGAGTCAGTTACTTTTTTTTTTTTGGAAGTTAAGGAAGTAAAATATACTACTCCTTCCGTTTTCAAATATTACACATATTTAACTAATTTGATAAGATTAAGAAAATTAGTCATGTTTATTAAAATCACATGACAATACCTAAACACCCTAGCCACCTATCTTTATTCAGATACTCACTCTATTACTTGTTTATTATTGAGGAGCATCAATAAGAATAATTTGAGAAAAAGTTAGTTTCAGAAAAATTAGAAATGGGTCTTACATTTAGGAACTGAGAGAGTAGTAAGTAGTTTTTAAATATGTTATATGTAAATAAATTATATGTTAATAATTTAAAGTGGTGTATTTTATATCTTTAATTTTTTTCCTAAAAAATTCAACTGGCGCCAAACCAACTAGTATTCATGGGTATTAATAAACCCAACCCAATTTGGTGGAAAAGGGAAAGAAAATATATTCTTGCAAAATGAATCGCATTTTAGACCATAAATATTTTCTAAATACGTGACATATATAAATGATACGAGGAAGATGGAGTATGATGTGCACATAATTTGAGAGTGCTATGTACATAATTTAAAAGTAAAGTTATGGTAACAATACAAAATTTATGAACCGGAAATAAATTCTTGCAAATTCAATTGCATTTTAGCAAAACTCTATGAACTGGAAATAATTTTTTGCAAAATGAATCGCATTTTAGACGATAAATCTTTTCTAAAAAAGTGACGTCTATAAATGATAAGGGGAAGACGGAGTATGCTGTGTGTAAAATTTGAGGGTAAAGTTAAGGTAACAATACAAATTTTATGAACCGGAAATAAATTCTTGGAAAATGAATTGCATTTTCTTAAACCATAAATATTTTTCTAAATAAGTGACATACATAAATGATAAGAGAAAGACAGTGGATGATGTAAACAGAATTTGAAAGTAAAATTATGGTACCAATACAAAATTTTAAGAAACAAAAAAATAATTTTTTTTGCAAAATGAATTGCATTTTCGAGCATAAATATATTTTCTAAATAAATGAAATACCTTGTCAATATTCTCTAAATGAAATACATAAATGTAACGTAGAATGCTCTCTACCTTAGTAAATGTCGGAGAAGAGTTGTTCAAGAGGCTTCTAAACATAACTTTTATGATTGCACAATATAATGTTTGCTAAATTCCCTAAGCTAAATTCGTATTCTTTTTTTTTTTTTTTTTGGAGTGAATTCTTCCTTAGATTATTTCTTTCAATTGCTAGTTTGAGGTGAAGAAATCTTCTTCCTACAAAACAATATATGTGTTTTGTTTTTTGAACAATATATTTTCTTCTTTCTTTGATACAGTAAATACATATATTTACTTCCTTGCTTAAACTTGTTGGTGCCAAATACAGGAGGTAATAATATATCAGTGTATACTTTGATGGTTGAAAGCTTATTGCACTTCGTAAAGATACATGCATGGGATAGACTTCTTAGATTTTTGAAAAATAATTCAAAATTCACTAATGGCATCTAAATATATATAATGAAGAACTTACATACAAATATGATAGTTCTGGCTGTATCATAATTTAATAAAAAGGCAATTATCTAATACTAGTTAAAAGATAAATATATGTTTGAAAGGTTAATTAGCTAGTAACACAACCTTATAATCATCATTTTCTGATTAAACATGGAGATTCTAGAATCTGTTACAATTGTCCATGCCAGCTTTTATGTGCCACCAAACCTGTTCTTGATCTACTCCCTCCGGTCATAATTATAAGAGCCAGTTGACTTTTTTGAAAAAATTAAGGATATAAAATACACCACTTTAAATTGTTTATATTTGTCTTTTTTCCTCAAAACTAAGTTATTTTACTTATAAATTATCATATAATCTAATTACATGTCACATATATTAAGATTTAGGGGTCTAATTTGCTTCCTTAATCTCCCCAAAAAAAGTCAACTGGCTCTTATAATTAGGACCGGAGGTAGTATTATGGATTCATAATTTCCATCAAAAGTTCATGCACAAAAAATAATTCCCAAAATCAACAATATTCAGGTTCAAGTATTCTCAGCAGGGATATCACCAATTGATACAAGGCTTTCAACATAGTTGAGAGCTAGTAGGCCTTCACCATATTTACGGATAGCAAATGTATCAAATTCATCCGTAGCAAGATTGAACAGGTATAGAGAAGATTTTGTTTCATCATTCTCGTCTTCAGGTTCGGATTCAGGATTATAGACAATTTGATTTCTCCAAATAGTCATAGGTTGAAACATTGACAAGGATGGAGAAGGGTTGCTAGTGTATCTGTGAGTCCAAATCCATTCATCCCCTGATGTATCTGAAACTTCCTTCATCACCCACAATTGAACACAAATTCCATAATCTTGCTCATTGCATTTGACAAAAAGCATTGCGAGGTCGTCCTCATACACAACAAGATTTTGTACTATACTGTAATCTACATTTACATCAGGCATTTGCATCAATGTAAACACTTCATTTGCTATGTCAAATGAAACTATCGAACAATAATCTTCATTTCCACTTTCATCTTCCACTAACCCAAACCAAAAGATATCTCCATTGATGCTAACAGTTTCAGAACTGACACTTAACCCCTCTAAGGCTCCAAACTCTACTTCCCTCCATGACTTTGTACATAACGAATAAACTTCAACTCGATCCACTTGATAAATCTGATCCTCATCACTCCGCAGATAAATTATCACAATCTTATAATCATTAACAATTGGACTGAATCCAAATCCTATACAGTATATACCTTTAAAATCATGAATAGGCATGGGCACCTGTCTGATTTCTCTAGTAGCTGGATTCCACAATAATATGAAATCAGTAGAATCACAATTAATACAGAGCAAGCCATTACTTGACCCATATATACCAAAGTAGGATAAGGAATTGATCAAAGGTGAACTCGGAACAACCACTTCATGCATGTCACTATCCAGCAAAACCCAGTGGAACGGAGGGGTTTGGCGCCATCTGAGGATAAGGGAAGAGTTTTGATGACTGGAGTAGTGAAGATGATTTGCTATAAAAGAGGGCGTCTTGATAAGATTTCTCCAACGCTTGCATACACATTGAAATCGGATAAGAGATTTTACTGAAAGCCTTTTGAGAATATTATACATTATTTCATCAGGAAGATAGGGTGTGTTGCCTTCCATTATTAATTGATTCATAGATCTCTCCATTGACGAAGGTATCAAAGTGTTTGGAAATTACATTGAACCATCACCACCAAGCGACGACTACTTTTTAGCCTGCAATGTAGGCATATTGTAGGGTCAGCGTTTGTACTCTTTGCTCTTGGAGCAGAGTTTATATACAAGGTTTAACCGTCAAAACTATCAACAATAATTCATTTTTAACATATAAGCAAACCAGAAGATATTACAACCCCATCATGTTGTAAATTTGATAAAAACCAAAGCAAGGGAACGAAATCGAAGCACTAAACCAACACTAGAATCAGTTTTAAAAAGCTAAGAAAAGCACAGAACGAAGGCAAGCAAACTGGCAGCAAATCTGTAATAAATAAACGAAAAAAATACGCAAATTAACAGGAAATTCAGTAATTTGAAGTCTAGTAGTACCAGGGATTTGGAGGGGAGTGGTGGGAAAATTTTTGTGAGCTAAAATTTTGAAAAACTAAAGAAATGGAGTTATGATATTTTAACAAAATATAAAATGTAAGATAAAAAGAATAAGAAATATTAATTTAAAATTTTTAACCCCACGACTTTAATTTTCGTAAATTCAAGTCAAAAAATTTTCTATCCATACACTTTCCCTCCCACCATACTAAACAGATCCTTTTTCCTGAACTGTACTAAACATATGCTCCAACTCAACAGAAAAGTACAAAGGAATGAAAAGAAAAAAAAAAATCAAACTTTGATCATTACTTCAGCTTTGTTGTTCACCCAAATACATCACGAGAAGACAAAGATCAGGAAGATGGAGGCGAACGGAAAAAGAAAAGGACGATGGAGGTGACTGAAAAATTAAGAAATTACTCTGGCGGTAGGGATTGGGTGACTGAAAAATGAAAGTGAAGTGTGATCGAGTAAACTTGAAGATACCCTTTTTTTGATAAAAACTTGAAGATACCGTTTAGGACTCAAAATTTATAGAAGAATGAGCGGCCACGATTGAATGAAGGGACAGGCAAGGATCAACAAACGATTTTAATGAGTTAGATTATTGCAACCGTTAGATCTCACTACTACAGAAAAGCCCTATTGAGACGCAACAATAGCGGCGCTTATAGTAAAAAGCGCCGCTATTGGTAAGGTTGGGGCCTATACCGGTGCTTTATAAGAAAAGCGCCGGTATAGGGTTTTGTTCAAAATATTTTTTTTATTTTTTAATCATAAAAACCAATACCGGCGCTTCTACAGAAAGCGCCGGTATTTCTTTTCAATCATATTTCTTTTTTTTTATTATTTTTTAAATGCCTATACCGGCGCCTACTAGAAAAAGCGCCGGTATAGGGTTTTATTCAACATTTTTTTTTATTTTTTAATGATAAATACCTATACCGGCGCTTCTACAGAAAGCGCCGGTATTTATTTTCAATCGTATTTTATTTTTATTTTTTATATACCTATACCGGCGCTTTCTGGATAAGCGCCGGTATAGGTTGTCATAATCAATTTTTTTTCTGTTTCAATTTTTAATAAAAAATTAAAATAATAATTTAATAATAAATAATACATAATAAAATAAAATAAAAATATGAATTTAGTATATATATACCGGCGCTTTTTTGGAAAAGCGCCGGTATAGGCCAAAATTTTGGAGGGAATTTTCCCTCCAAAATATTTCGGGCAACCTATACCGACGCTTTTCTAAGAAAGCGCCGGTATAGCTCCCCTTAAATACTCTTGTTATTTCTTCATCCCCACATCGTCCGACCCAAATCCTTCCCCCATCCGGCGAACCAGCGGTGTGCCCCCACCGGAAGCTCGCCCCAGGAAGCTCGCGTCACCGGAAGCTTGCCCCACCGGAACTTGCGTCGCCGCCGCCGTCTCCGTTCGGCCGTCCTTCTCTTCGTCTCCGGAAGCTCGCGTCGCCGCGCCGTCTCCGTTCGTGTCGTATATTTGGCCGATTTCCGTCTCCGTTCGGAAATCTTGGCCGATTTCCGTCGCTTTTTGGCCGATTTAGCTCCATATTTGAGAGGTACATATCTGCATTTTTTCTTTAATTGGATTTAGCCTAATATTTCCCTCGCCTGGTTAACAATTTTGGCATATATTTGGGCATTTTTTTTAGTCAGCCTTCATGCTATATTGGTCTTGTATATTTCTGAAACTTGCCCAAACATTAGATGAGTATTTAAGTTATCCTTACCTTTGTAATAATTTAGACAATTAGGCTTATTTTTAAGACCATATGGGTAGCTTGAAAAGGGGAATCTGGATGATTGGAATGCCTAGCTATGTGAATTATAGTTACATTGCTTTTTTTTTCATGAGGATTAATTATGGTTAAGCTTCAGCTTTGATTAATTATGTATTAATTGTGTATAATTTTGGGTATTACTATGATGCCTAAAATTGTATAGAATTGCTGGAATTTTTGCAATGATGCAGGTGGGTGTGAATTAAAAACCAAATTGTATATTTTAAAAAAATATAACCTATACCGTCGCTTTTTATGAAAAGCGTCGGTATAGATCAGACTATACCGGCGCTTTTTTAAAAAGCGCCGGTATAGGCCTTTTCAGTTTCAGTAAAAAACTAATTAAAAGATATCTATACTGGCGCTTTTGGGTAATAAAGCGCCGCTATAGAGAGGCCTATACCGGCGCTTTGTAAGCGCCGGTATAGGTCTCGTGACCTATTGCGGCGCTAGCTATAGCGGCACTTCAAAAGCGCCGCTATAGGGGTAAAAAAAGCGCCGGTATAGGTGTTTTCTGTGGTAGTGTCTCATGGATGGCATATCGCTGGAGGTTGAATCCTTTTCTTTTTTTTTCTTTTTTTCAGTTGAGTAAAATAACTATTTTATTGGGTTTCTAGAAGACTAAAGCCCTTCCATTTTTGCCAATTGCCATATGCTTGTTTCACTCTATATTTTGTGCAGTGTTAGCAATTTGAGTTTTTGAGTTAGGCTAAGCGCCGAAAATATACTACTAATCATGGTATAAAAAGCCAACCCAATTTGGCAGCCGAGAAAATTAGATGGGCTTACCAATTTCGTAATCAATCTTGCTAATGTTGTAAAACCTGGTGTTGGGTACTGGCATTGGCAGCTACCAGCCCACCATGTTGGGCACCCCAGGGGCCCATCTCTGGGACACCCCGGTATTGGCAAGCCCAACTCAGGTATTGTAGCTCGGTTGGGGGCCGCTCTCGCGGACCCGACCCAATGCTGCAGCATTTGTGGGAGGAGGCCGTGTCATTGGCGCACCCACGGGTTCGATCTCCCAACCAAGCACTTTATAGGCATTCTAGATGCCTCGCTTATCACCACTTGAGCTGCAGCTCAAGTGGTAAAGGCCATCCCCTTCGGGGGGTGATATCCCAGAGGTCTCGACTTCGAATCCCACTAGGGCTGCAGCCTGGGGAAGAAGGTCTCGAGAGAGCCTTGGATCTCTGGGTAATGCGGGGCCCAGTACCGTGGCAGCGGGGGCCCATTTGGGGAGTATAGTATACTGCTGTGCTCCCCCCAAAAAGCGCCTTTTTGTTGAGTCCAGCATTGGCAGCTACTGAACCCACCATGTTGGGCACCCCCAGGGCCCCTCTCGAGGTCACCCAGGTATTGGCAAGCCCAACTCAGGTATTGTAGCCCAGTTGGGGGTAGCTCTCGCATACCCGACCCAATGCTGCAGCATTTGTGGGAGGAGGCCGTGTCATTGGCGCACCCACGGGTTCGATCTCCCAACCAAGCACTTTATAGGCATTCTAGATGCCTCGCTTATCACCACTTGAGCTGCAGCTCAAGTGGTGATAAGCGAGGCATCTAGAATGCCTATAAAGTGCTTGGTTGGGAGATCGAACCCGTGGGTGCGCCAATGACACGGCCTCCTCCCACAAATGCTGCAGCATTGGGTCGGGTATGCGAGAGCTACCCCCAACTGGGCTACAATACCTGAGTTGGGCTTGCCAATACCTGGGTGACCTCGAGAGGGGCCCTGGGGGTGCCCAACATGGTGGGTTCAGTAGCTGCCAATGCTGGACTCAACACCTGGATTGGATCAGACAATCAGACTGATCAAACCGTAATCTAGAGTAATCTTCAGCTCATTTTAAATGGTTTAGTCGCTTTAAGGGTTGTGTCATGTTGCGTCGTTTCACACCTTTTATTGGATAGGAAACTAAAGTTCAGCTAGGAACCTGTGAAATTTTAAAAAACTGGATGACCTAAATACCCATATACAAGGTCCAAAAAAAATACCTCACCTCCAAAATGCTGAAAAAAAACAAACTCCTGTATCTAAAAAAACAATCAACTCTTGTCCAAAATTACCTGATAATCAAACCACACCCATTAATGATGTCAACATGTTATGACTTTGTATTTGAGAAAAAATGTTGCATTAAAGCTCTTGACTATGTTCAATTTTAAGTTATATAAAATTTCATACTTATTTTATGTATTTATATTATTATAGCCACATATAAAATTTCATTAATTAATAATTACATCATCGACATGACCGATTCGACCATACGAACTATGACCCGCTAACCTCTATGGTTCGCCTTTCGGTCCGGCTTTTAAAACACTAAGTCTAGCTAGGAGTTTTAGACTAGGCTATAATTGGATTTTATAAAGGAAAATTAATTGCAGGTCCATGGAATTCAACAAAATCCCCTAATTAAATTATGGTTTTTAGGGACTTTATTTATATTAACTTCTAAAATAAGAAGTTATAATCATCTTACCAAAAGTTGTTAATAAACAAGAATTTAAACATTTTGTGGAGGGCCTCTGTCTATATAGGCCTAAATCATGAAGTTAATATATATACATGTATAAACGATGTACCTCCTCCGTTGATATTATAGTGTATACCTTTCTTAACGTTAATGAATCATAACTTAATTATTTGGTACGTACATATACATGTTGATACATGTATATATATCTATATATATATACTTAATAGCTTGATTCATGACCAGGGCAAGACGAAATAAGATTATGATTCATTTACTTCATAATCAAATTCCTGGAATGTAAGGATGTCACAACTCACAAGTATACATATAAAAGATGATAATATTATTAAAATATACTCATTTCCGTCCTAAATATCTGATTGAGGTAGGTAATTTATTTTTCTTAAATATAAGATTTCAATTTAATTTATCTACCAAATTTACAATTTTTTTGTAAATATCTCACAAGTATACATATAAAAGATGATAATATTAATAAAATATACCCATTTTGGTCCTGCATGTCTGAATGAGGTAGGTAATTTATTTTCCATTAATATAGAATTTCAATTTAATTTGTCTACCAAATTTACAATTTTTCCTAAATATCCCTATTGGTTGCAAATATGAAAAGGATTTCCAGCAAAAAATAAGTTCAATACATACCATTAAGAACCATTTCATAAAAAATTATTACACAATTTTTGCAAATAACTTGGTAAACTAATTTTGTTAATATTTATGAATTAGTTATGTAACCCACATGTTAGGGATTAGAAGTCCCAAGTTTTTTATTGGATAATTGTATCATCACATTTTGGATCACTTGCAATTCTAAAAACTAATAAATTTCAGGTAACTTTTGGTATACTACATTGTCCCAAAGTAATCGAACTTAGTTTGTTTCTTGAAACATTCTGAATCGCCCTCCCCCAGTATTGAAAAAAATCCTGGATTGCGCCCAAAAATCATATTTTTATCTTGGCCTTGGGCATTTCTAAATGGTTAATGTTGTTTTGTGTCAGGGCTTTGAACAGTTATAAAAATCGACGTAAACATCATACGAATTGACCCCTTATTTAACAAAAATGGAAGCTTATGGTAACTAAATATTGATTAGAGTTATTTACCCACTCTTAAAAATCAGGAGAAGATTAAATAAAAACAAAAGAAAAGAAATATTGTAACCAATATAGCTGCTTTCAAATGATTAAAATTTAATGGAAATAGAATGATTAGTTTGAAAAAAGAACAAAATAAAGTTTAGTTACATACAGTGGAAAATTTCTTTTAATTGTTAACATGTTAGTAACCTACAGTGAAAAATATCTTTTAATTGTCACCATGAGACGAAAACAAATACGAAGGTATTCATATCTTAAATAATTAACCATGAACCAATTATATATAATGAAGTTGGGACGGAGGCGAATGAAGCCAATTTAATAATGAATTTTTATCCTTAGATATTTCACCATTTATCTAAAATGTGTACATGCCGTCATATGTATGTTAATAACAATTGAAACAAACAATTCTTTCATTTCAAACAGTTGATTCTTTTGTTTAAAAGAAACTTGCTAGAATAATTTATTTTAATCCGCTCGTGCCGAGAAAACAAAATATCCTTTTTTGGATGAACTATTAAAAACTTGATACCATGAATAGATTATAATAAGGCTTGGAAGTTGGAACATTTGTTGTCAAACATATATATCTAATTCATCATTGCAGATAATTAAGATCATCACTAAGGACATCAACAATCAACTATAACAACATAAAAAGTCCTTACACAAAAAAATTGCAAAATTATTAAAATGTAGGATCAAGCTTCTTGGATATATAATCAATAGATACAAGGCTTTCCACATAATTGAATATTATTCTAAAGCATTTGCCATATTTAGTGATATCAAATGGATCCCGTTCCTTGAATTTCATATTGAGCACACATAGTAATTCCTTTTTATCGTTCTCCTCTCCTTGAATCCAAAATAAAATTTGCAGAAAATTTCATTCCTCCAAATCGCCATTCGATACAATTCTATCAATCCTTTATAAGAAAAGCTAGTGAATTTTTCAGTCCAGATCTGTCTGTCCCCTGATGTGCTATAAGCCTCCTCCATCACCCATAAATTAACATTAATCCATGGATATGTTTAGGTTTTCAAAGTAGGGAAGATCTTTATGATGAAAAGGCAAAATAGAGGAGAAATTAATGCGTTTTAACTTGTTGTAATGATATCGTGATGGATTATTACTTTATTAGGTTTATTAGTAATTATTTCCTTAAATTTGCATATATATAATAAAAAATTAATCAATTTGGTCATTACTAATTAAGTGCTCATTCGTTGGCAAAAAAAAAAATTTGGTGCCCACTCAACTCTGATTGATCTATTTTCGATGTCATCGGTTGATGTTTGCAAAAAAGAAGAATATGTAAAATAAAATGCTCTCAACCTCGGTAAGTGTTGGAGAAGAATTGTTCAAGAAGCTTCTTTTTCTTAACCTTTATGATTAATCAATAGGCTAAAATACAAATATACCCCCTCAACTTTAGCTTAGTTACATAGAACTCCCTCAACTTCAAAAGTTAAAAATCAAGACCTTGAACTTTTGCATTTTGATCATTGAGACCTTGCTGTTAAAAAAAGAGACACTTGTATTCAGGTCTCAAGTAAGATAATTAATTTCAAAGTGGTCCCAAGGAGTTGTCAATAGTAACTATTGACAACTGAAAATAGTTTTTGTCACATGGGAGAGAGAAGAAATAATGAGAGGAGGGAGAAAATTCAAATTCAAATTAAAAAAATATGGGTATGTATTGAAAAAATATGAGAAAATTTTAATGGAAATTAAAAAAATTTGATATTTTACTATAATAAATATTTAGTAGTAGGCATTAATTACTATTAGATTTTGGTATTATTGGGTGATAGTATATACTCCCTCCGTTCCTAAATATAAGAACTATATACATAATTTGATTATATTAAGAATATTAGTTAAGTTAGTTAAAATCACATGATTTTATCAAAACACCCTAACCACTTGTATTTATTCTCACTCTTCCTTTTCTTCTTATTTATTATTGAAAAGCATCAATAGGATAATTTAAAGAAAAGTTGAGAAAAAATAAATTGAGATCTTATATGTAGGAACAACTTCCTTCCTCAAATAGGTAATATATTTAAGAACGAATGGAGTATGATGTCAATTTGTCCAACGAATTGTAAAATATGTTGGCTACTTGAAAATGATTTTTTGTTATTAATTTAAAGTGGTGAAATGAAATTTATTGTTTGAAATTTCGGAAGGTATAATGATAATTTAAATATTTTTTAATTTTTTATCCCTCACCATTCTGACTTCTGTGTTGATTATGGTATGACCCACTACCTCGTTTGATTCAATGGCTGGTCCAGGCTTCATTACCTTGATTTAAAACCAACCCAATTTGGTAGGTGAGAACAGTAGACAAGTTTACCAATTCCCTAACCAATCTAGCCAATGTTGTAAAACCGAGATTGGACCAGACAGTCGACCGATCTAACCGTCGGTTGGAGCAATCTTTTGCTTGTTATGAATGGCTCATCCGCTTTGAAGGTTAGACAATGTTGGGCCGCTTCAAACTCACCTTAAAATTGATGGAAAAAGCAAGGACACATATCTACAAAAAAATCAATTAACGCTTGTCCAAAAATACCACGTGATCCTCAAAGATGATGATCAAATCAAGCTCATTAGAGATTTCAATATGTTATGAGTTGATATTTGAGAAAAATATTTACAGCTCTTGAAAATGCTCGTTTTAAAGTTACATAAAATTTCATATTTATTGTATATGTTTATATAATTATATATACATATAAACTTTTTTAATTAATTAATTATTACATCATATGTCGGACCATACGGACCGTGATCAATAGCTTCTTTGGTGTATCTTCCTTTCCAACTTGTAAAACATTAATCTAGCTAGGAGTTTTAGACTATGACACCAAGTTGGATTTTATAAATGCTACGTTTTCTCTCATTGAGATATAAAAACATCTTTTCAAGTTTAAAAATAAAAATAGTATACCACTATATTGGTGCTTTAACAACTCTTTTTATCAAATCATACGTGTGGTATATGGATATTTATATATGTATATATATATGTGTGTATATATATTCTATTGACACGTATTATTCTTTGCAAATTTATATATGAATATTTTTGTATACTTTTTTTACCTTATATTATTTTAAATGAATTATCTGGTCATAAGTTGATTTTGGTTTGAATCACTAACCCTTAAAACTATTGTCTTAACCGATTCATTCATTGGTCCAATTTAAAATACCTTACCATCCGTATAAAAATCACTTTTATTATCTCAACTAATAAAAACGACTTATATAATTCATATTATTTAGAAACTGAATTGGCTTTTAATTCTTTCTGAAGTATAGGCAATAAATATGAAAAACATTTAATCCATCTCTTAATATCAGAAATAGACAAGAACAACATTTTTTTTAAATAGAGGCATTAATGCTTTTAAACTTTGCTTAAATGAACTGCTCATTTTAGACGATAAAATCTTTTTATAAAAAGGTGACATCCATAAGTGATAAGAGGAAGACGGAGTATGTTGTGTACGAGTGTAAGGTTGTGGTAACAACACAAAATTATATGGATAGGCAGTACTATAGAAAAAGGTTATCTTGTTTTGTTTTTTTTTTTTTTTTTTGCATTATTGCGGCGTTTTCAAAATGAATTGCATTTTAGATCGTAAAATCCTTTTTAAATGAGTTACAAACATAAATGATAAGATGAAGTTACGGTAACAATACGAAAAACCCTTGTTATTGACCTTGTAGATCTGTCCTCATGCAAAATTTTATCTTTGGCTTATTGTTAGAAATTCTTAATTCTTCTTCCTATTGTATTTCATGTACTTTTTGAATAGAAACTGGATAACATTACTCTAAAAACGAAAACACATTACATGGTTGTTACATACTCGTTCGTTACCCCCTCAATAAAGTCTGTGGGAGGGGTATTTCATGTACTTTAATCGTTTTAAATTCTAATATTGCTTTCCATTGCAGTGTCTCCTTCACAGTATTATATAACGATCACTGCCTCTCATTCTCAAACTCACTACCTCTTCCAATACATATGATTAAAGATAATAGTTTAGAAAAACTAATACACATTTTTACAAACAATTTACTCGCACTGAAATTTCTTGATTTTTGTGAATTAATTATGCAACATGTAAAAGAAGAATTAGTAGGTCCAATTTTTTTACTAAATAATTGGATCACCTCATTTTGGACCATATCATGTGCATTCCTATAACATATGTAATGAACACTGTCCAAAAGTAATCAAACCATGCCCCAGTATAGGTAAATAATCATGGATTGAACATTTTGGGACCAAACTATATCCCTCTATATTTCAAAAATTCATGTTTTGCCATATGCGAACATCACAACTCCTTTGTTATACAGTCATTTCAAGAAAATCCCCAGCAAGCGGAGGTTTTAAAGCTACGCCACCAATGGGAACTGGCTTCTGTTCTAAAATTTTCTAGAGGTAAGTTTTCAGTGTATTTATCGAATTTTATGCAAAAAAAACCATATTTTTTTCTTGGCCGTGTGCATTTGTAAATGTTTAACGTTGTTTTTTGTTGGGGTTCGAACAAGTGTAAAAAAATTGATGTAATCATCATATTTACGTGCCACTTTTTTGACAAGAATGAAAGCTTAAGATTACTAAAGTCTAATTAGAGTTATTTTAACTGTTAAAATTAAGAGAAAATTAAATATAAAAAATACTGTAACCAGAATAGCTGCTTGCAAATGATTGAAAGTGAGCGGAAATAGAATGATTACTTGTAAAATGGAGAGACTAATGTTTAGTAAGCTATAGTAGAAAATATCCTTTAAATGTTAACATGAGAGGGAGACACATACTAAGGTAAGGATATGTTAAATAAATCACCATTAACCAATGAATCAATAACTCAAGCGTCAAAACTATTCGTACGAATTAATTAACAGAAAATATCAAAGAAGTTGTGGAAAAAGACACCTTAACAAAGGGAGATTATATAATTCACCATTTCACATAATTCTGCTAGAAGGATACATGCGCAAAAGATAAATAATGATATTAGCAATAATGGTTTCATTTCCACCAAAAATGTTCTATATAACAATTAAGATTCAGAATCCAACTTCTTGAAGCTTGACATTGTCAACTGATACAAGGCTTTCAACGTAATTGAAGATATTAATGTTAATGCTATTGTAATTGCAAGATCTTATAGGAAACCTCTCAAACTCATTAGTGGTGAGATTGAGCATGTGTAGAATTGGAGTTGGAACACCATCATCATCAGACTGGTAAAAAGGACAGAAGACAATCTTATTCCTCCAAATATTCACTGGATATAACTTGGGCGAAAATGGGCTACTAGCAAATATTTTAGTCCAAATCCGTTCTTTGCCTGATGAACAAGGATCTTCGTCCATCACCCACAAATGAATCAAATAAGATTTATCTTCTCCAAAAAAGCCAGCTAACACAACGAGTTTGTTCTCATGATTAATCAATCTTTTCCTACCATAATAGTTCAAATCAGGCATTGGTATCACTGTCCACACCTCCTTGGATAGGTCAAATGAAAGTATTAGACTATAGTCACCATTCACACCTTGCTTTCCTCCGATCCAGAACATAACTCCGTTAACAGTGACATTTCTATAACTTCTGATTGCCACACCCTCTAAGTTTTCAAATTCTATTGTCTTCCATGACCCAGAATTTAGAGAATACACTTCCATTGGGTTAGCCACAAATTGAAAATCAGGAACCTTAATTCTCACTATCTTATAATCATCATCAACTGGACTAAACCCAAATCCTATCAATTCATCAAACTCAAAACTAGAAGTTCTACGATACACCTTTCGGACTTCTCTAATCACTGGGTTCCACAATAAAAGGGGAAAAGGAAAAATACCATTCTCAGCAATTTCAACACATAGCAAGCCATTGCTAGAACCAATGATCCTAGCAAAATACATATTTATCAAAGGTGAATTATCAACTTCAAGGACTTGCTTGTCGCAATCGCCATCTAACAAACCCACTTGCATCTGGATGGAATTGTGCCATTTGAGGAGAAGGGAAGGGGTTTGATTGCTAGAGTGGTTGAGGTGGTCTTGAATTAAAGACGGAGTTTTGATGAGATTTTTCCAGTCTTTACATACACATTGAAATCGGATTAGGGATTTCACTGGAAGTCTTTTAAGAATATTAAGAATGACATCATGGGGAAGAAAGGGTTTGTTGGACTCATTCACAGTGCTCGACTCTGATAAATGAGATATACTAACTACATTGGAAGGTTGTTCTTCTACAAGACCTTTGACGGTGTGATGCAACTTTGATTGGGAAAATGGATTGGGTTTGCGGGTTTCTTCAGATGAGGTTTCTTGGTTCTGTAGCTTTGATTTTCTTTCACCTGTGGAAAACAAATATGAATATCAACTTCATTTCATCAAAGAATGAAAGAGATTAGCTCCTATTATCCAGAGGACATAAGATGTAATTTTATGATAATTTTTTAAAAGATATTAAAAATATAGACAACATGTTAAGAGCACTCACAAAATAGCGGCATGGTGGTGAAGGTGCTTTCCTTTTCCATTGCCAAACAACAGAGTATGAACCAAGCAAGCAAATTTTAGGGAGGAAAAATGGTGGGGAGATCCTTCTCATTTGCCTATTTATTACTTCTTAGTCATTTTATAAGACTTTGAGGAGGGCTTCCATTTATAAGCCTGAAATCATTAAATACTAATATTGATCAGTACATTGTAGCTCTACAGGCAGTATAATGTACATTAATTACAGTGAATGAATCTCAATTTATCCTGTACATTTGAATGTTTACACTTAATTCATGAATGGGAGTCAAAAGGAAAGTAATGGAATGATACATGAAAGCATTAATTAAATTCTTTGACCCACAAATATCAATATATCTTGAAAATATGGATAAGCACACTTTCCTTGTATCTTCATCTTATTACCCTAGTATAAAGAATCAATCTAAGGAATCCAATTGTCAAGGTTTTGTTGTCCAAATGACACTAAACAAATTCCTTAAAGTTATCTTAAATGTTGAGTTGTCATTTCAAACTCTATCTAAGGTTTATATAATACTCCCTCTATTCCTTAGTATAAGACTTAGTTGACTTATTTTAGAGAGATTAAGAAAACTAAATAAACAACTCAATCATATAATATTTTGTATATTTTGATTATATGTTACTTATAAGTTAAATAAATTAATTTAGACAAAAATTTCAAGCAAATCAATTTATAAGTAATTTATTTAACTATTTTAATATTTTCCAGAAAAGTTAACTATGTCTAATATCAAACAATTTATAACATAATTAACATGTTTGAAATTTTAACATCAAGAACTCGAACTTCTGAAATGCTGAAATAAAGTTGGAAGTGGGGAGAGTGGAGGGAGGCAATTTAATAACGAGTATCATTTTTCTTCTTTCCATATATCTCCATCCTTTGAAAATGTGTACCTGTCGTAGTTAATATATGTTGAAAGAATTAACCTCTATCATTTCAAAATATTGATTCTTTTGTTGATTTTTTAACACCGTTCTTTCCTTTAATTGAAAATTGTAAGAATAATTAATTTATAATTACTTGGTTCTTTTTTTGGAAAATCAGGGCTATTAGAACTTTTGGCCCCCCGCATTTCCTGGCATCCGACTCTTTTTCTGGGCTCTGGTCTTATCAATTGGGCCAGGTAAATCCGAGCAATTGACTAGTCCAAAGTTGAAATAGCGTTGAGCATATTTTATAACACCTTGTGCCAAAATAGGTATCACCTTCTACTTACAAGTGCGCTTCCAAGAATCAAACTCATGTTCTCTCTTGGGAGCGTAAGCCGCTTTAACACTCCACCCAACATTTATTGGCCGTTACTTGGTTCTTTTTATCATAGGCTACTTCATTTTATTTTCCCATGCCAAGAAAACAAAATCTCCTTTTTCTGGATGCACAATGAAAAAGTTGATATCATAAATATATTAAAATAAGGCATGAAACATCTGTTATTGAATATACCTTTAATTCATCATTGCAGATAAGATCATCACTAAGGACATCAACAATCAATTATAACAACAAAAAAGTGCTTACACAAAATAAACTCGCAACATTATTAAAAATATACGGTCAAGCTTCTTGGATATCCTCTACAGATACAAGGCTTTAATTTATTGAATATTCTAAAGCATGTGCTATATCTAGTGATATCCTGTGAATTTAGTTCATTGAATTTCATATTGAGCACACATAGAACGTTTTATTTTATTACTCTCCTCTTTAAATCTAAAATCAATTTTGCAGAAAATTTCATTCCTCAAAGTCGTCAGTAGATATAATTCTACCAAGGCTTTATAGGAGTAGCCAATGAATTTCTTAGTCCAGCATTGATTGTGTGAACCTGACGTAACATGTTATTTGTATTTTAACCAATTAGCAAACACTCAGAACATATATTAGTCCGATATGACACTTAAAAGTCTTATTTTTCAAAAAAATAAGTGGAACTTTAATTTTTTTTTTTTTTATAACATAGAGGCACATCATATTTTTAAATTCATTTTTTCCTATTACATTAAACAAAGTGTTGGCATATGTGATTGGTCATTCCACAAATAAGTGGTACATTAGATTCGCACAAGAATGCCTCACAATTTTAATATACGTTAGATTACTGGAACCGTTAGATCTTGATTCATTGGGCATAATGCTGGAGGTTGAATAAACGGAGCGTGTGCGCAGTATTATTTTGTTGGGCTCCTATCCTAGAACCATTATTTTCATATGCCTGATTTATATTAGATTTTGTCACGATCAATTTGATTTTTTAAGCTAAAGCTTAGCGGTTAAAATATATATACTACTACTATCTTTATAGGAAAACTAGGCCAATTTTACCAAACAGACGCTGTACTGTGATCTACCGACAAGAGTTGTTTAAACTTAATTAATGGTCTTATATTTGAGCCTTAAGTTTATTGTCAAGATAATTATTTAGAGGTAACAAGTCAACCACATTGTGGACAAACATTCCTATGAATTAGACTAGTCAGTTGTTAGTAACACTGGATGTTAGTAAAACTCGATTCGATAGGTTAAAATGGTATAATTTTAAGCCATTTCTTTAATTAGTATGGTTAAAAACAAATTTAATCACAAATTTTACCGACATAATTTCCATAAAAAATTACCGACTAAAATATTTTGTTGACAGAAAATTCCTCAATAATTTACTATTTTTTTTTTTTTTTGTAGTGAAGTTGGATTTTATAAATTTGTTCACTTTTACTGTTGAGTTTGAGTCTAAACATCATTTTAAGTTTAAGAAGTTTAAAAAATAGCAATCCAATATATTTACGCTTTATTAAATTTTTTATAAGATTATGTGCGTTATATGTGGATATTATTTTTATAGATAAAAGAACATATATGTCTATATATATGGATGTTCTATTTATTTGTGAATTAATGTATTTTATTTATACATTATTTTCAAAGTTATCAATGATTATTCTTATATAATTTAGTTAAATTATTTTTTTAAATGACACGTTTTCACATTGAGTTGAATTAGATTTATATAACAAACCTTTAAACCATCGTTTCACCTATTCATTCACCAATCCAATTTTCAATACCTTGATACTCATTATTTTAAAATAGAGTTGAATCCCTATGTAACTTTAACACCATTAACTCCATATCTTACTCCTTTTTAAACTACAAGGACCAAATTTACAAACGGACAAAACTAAAAAGAACCAAAACCCACGCTTTGAAACTTCATGAACTAAAACTCAGATGAGACTAAACTATAAGTACAAAAGGTGATGCTAACCCTTTAATATAAATCAACTATCCAAGTGAGATTTGAGAATCCAAACTACTCTCCGGTTCTATATATAAGAACTATTTACCTAATTTAATTAGATTAAGGATATTAGTTAAATTAGTTAAAATCACACGATATTACCAATACACCCTAATCATCTACCTTTACACCCACCCCTCCTTCTCTTACTTATTTATTAATGGGCGCATTAATAAGGATATGATAATTTGGGGGAAAATTGGTAACAATTAAAAATAAGTCTTATGTTTAGGTCTTAGTAAATTGTTTATTATTGGGAGTATTAATTATATAAGTAACTTAACATAAGGTTTGCCCAATCCACTACTATCCTTATATAAATAACTTTTCCCTATCTCATAGCAACTAATAAAAATTAATTACATTTTCTTCTTATGCCCACTTGTTAGGGCAGTTTGGTGGGGCGCTCTTTTCATCAGATCTGAGTGGAGTAATTTTCACTCTTTCAAAGAGTGGTTTAATTCTTCTCTTCTCTCTCTTCATCAAGACATACAGATGTTATTATCAGAATCATTATATTTTTAAATCAGATTTGGATGATAAGGAATGATATTCTTCATTAAGGAGTTTCTACTTCTCCTTCTAAAATCTTGAATCTTTTCAATCAAGCTATGTCTTTCAATTATATAGCCTTCAATATATCTAAAGATTAGATGCCTCATTGTTCATCATCATCTTCGACTCTTACTACTCATGCCAGTATTTATCAAGTCCTATTGTGTAATGGCTAGAATATTCTGATATATCGATCTTCCTCTGGTTCTGGATGTTCATGCAATATACAGATTTTCTTCGATATGACTCTTATTCAATGCTTTCATTGGAAGAAAATCAAGTTTCAATCTTCGAGTTTCACTCTCAAATGTGTTAGGGCAGCAATTCATTGGATTCAGAATTGTGATTTATTTCATTCAGATCAATCTCTTAGAATCCTTTTGTCTATCTCCAGTCAACTAATATCATAACCCTCTCTGCAAGCTGACATTATAGGAACGGATATAAATCTCATGTTGAAAATTTTCCAATACCATTACTACAAATATGTTGATCAACAACAGCTCTCCTCTTTTATGAAAGAGCATCTATCTGTTATAGCTCCTTCTTTGCTTTTTACGTAATGTTGTACGTTACTTTTTCATTTGAATGAATTTTCCTTTATACCAAAAAAAAAATTAATTACATTATTCATATTGTTTAGAAACTGAATTGGTTTTCAATTTTTCCTCAATACATAAAATAAATTTGAAAACATTTACTGTGTCTCCTGATTAGAAATTAATGAAAAAAACATTTTTTAAAATAGAGGCCTTAATGCTTCATAACTCTGGCAAAATAATTGCATTTTAGACCATAAAATCTTTGCTAAAATCAAAAGTGACACGCATAAATGGCAAATTTGTATCAACTGGAAATAAATTATTTGGTTAACTTAGAACCAAATTTTGTTAATTAAACTTAAATCTAAGTAAAATTAAAGTTAATTATGATTATATATAAAAGCTAGCTTGAATTTTTCTTATAGTTACCAGTAATAATGTCCCAACAAAATAGCTCTACATGAAGAGTCAAGCATGAAATATTGAATTTAACAGAATATATGCGCAGTAGACACATAAGAAATATTGACATATGCATTGGAAATCTAAGGAAAAAAAGTTTATAGAAGGCTTATTAACCATGTAGGTCACAAATGCAGGCGCAAGATACGTGAAAACTTCTATGATAGTAAGCTTACAATTGCGCTGTAGTATTGAACAAGCATTCATATTCGATTAATGGGGACTAAATCTAATTAATGAACTTATACGGAAAGGTGTTGATTCTGGTGGGGTAATCTTTAGAAAAAGCGATTATCGAACATCAGCTGAGGAAGGTACAGATACAATACTCAAGTTTAAATGATTATATTTAAAAGTATTATGGAATTTGAAATTCCTGATGAAGTTAACCTTTTTATTTGGCATAAAGGATGCTCTACCTCAAAAGAAAAAAAAAAAAAAAAAAAAAAAAAGACACACACACAGAGATGATTAAACACAGTAAACCTGGAATATATATGTGAAGTAAAATAGCAGTATTTTTTATTTTTTGATCGAAAAAATAGTAGTATTATCGTTATGTCATTGTTGAGTGTAAAATACATGTATAGTGTAAACATTGATTATTATAGAAAACTTATAATTACGCTTAAGTATACTATGGAAAAAGCATTCATACTTCATTAATGAGGGCTTAATCCATTGATGAACTTCTATGGAAAAGTGTTAATTCTGGCTGTAAATCTTTGGAAAAAAGCGATTATCTAACATCAGAGGAAGGTACAGATGTAATACTTAAGTTTAAATGTTTCTATTCAAAAGGTTTTATGAAATTCTCAGACTCATTAGAGGCAATAACGGTGCTGCTACGAGATAGTGGAATTAATCATCCTTTTCGTGAAGAGATAACGGAAACCAGGAGCTTGATTTATGGATATTGGATGTGGAGATCTATCATGCAAAAAGACAGCATCGAATGTGCAGATATCCTAGCTAAGGAAGCCCACCAGGAAGGAACCCAAGTGGTGTTTTTGCCTGATATCTTGCCTCGGGTCCAGCAGATAGTCGATCGGGACAGATATCACATTGATGTTATAGACAATGTGGTTAGCTAGCAGTTACTAGGGTGCTAATCTCAAGCAGAAGCTTGCCTACTGTATGCGGGGAAAAAAAAAAAGGTTTTATGAAATTTGAAATTCCTGATGAAGGTAACTCTTTATTTGGCATAAAATGATGCTTTACCTGCTACAGACACGCATGTATGTGAACCAATTAACCTGGAAAATATATATGAAGTAAAATAGCAGTACTATCATTATGTCGAATACAATCAGTAAAATAACTCACGCACTTACTCTACGTGGTAATATTGCAGTTCCAAATTACTTATTTCTTCGCTACTTTCCATGGCAGGGAATAAAAATAATCTTCTTCATCGAAGGCACTCTGGATGACTTGATATCATGGATAAGATCAAATAAAGCCAAAAACATTTACTGTTGAATATATGCAATCTTAAATCATTCAAAAATCAATACAACTTCACTAAAGGACTTAACTTCAACTACATTATATGATATAAACTACCATGGATTCATTTCCACTAAAAGAGCTTGCACTACATAAATTTGGAAGATACTTAAGATCTAGGATCAAACTGCTCCAATGTGGACATTGCCAATTGATACAAGGCTTTCCACATAATTGAAAAATTCATTTTCATAGCCAAATCTAAGCATCACACGCATCTGAGCAGTAGGATTAAACATATACAGAGCAATTTTGTTTCCATGAGCTAAATATTCATTTTCTTCTTCAAAGTCATATTCAGATTCATCTTCAGACTCATCATATTCATATTCATCTTCAGACTCTTCATATTCATATTCATCTCCATACTCTTCATATTCAGATTCATACTCTCCATATTCGGATTCAAACTCTTCACATTCGCATTCAAACACTTCACATTCACACTCATACTCCTCAAATTCAGATCCAGATTCTTCGTATTCACCTCCCGATTCTTCATATTCAGATTCAGTTACTTCATATTCAGATTCATTTACTTCATATTCACCCTCATATTCTTCATATTCAGATTCATTTACTTCATATTCACCCTCATATTCTTCATATTCAGATTCAGATTCCTTATATTCATCTTCAGATTCCTCAGATTCATCTTCAGATTCCTCATATTCATCTTCAGATTCTTCATATACATCTTGAAATTCATCTTCGGATTCTTCATAGTCAGATTCATATTCCACACAACCACCTTCATATTTGCATACAATTTCCTCCCTCCAAATAGTCACTGGATCTAATCTTAACCAGCCACATGAGCTGCTTGTATATTTGTTAGTCCAACTCCATCTCCTTCCAAATGCACCAATACTTTCCTCCCTCACCCACAATTTAAAGCAAATTCCAAAATTTTCATCACCTGTATTCCTCTTCTCACAAATAATAGCAAGCTTATTCTCATATACAGCAAGCTTTTTCTTTCTAGAAAAAGGCAGTTCAGGCATTGGAATCAATGTAAATACTTCGTTCGCTATATCAAATGAAACTATCAAATACTCCCTAGAATCTTCATCTTCCTTGAACCCAATCCAAAACAAAGCTCCATTAGCACTAACAGCTGTAGATCTAACAATACATATGCCCTCTAGGTTTCCAAATCCTACTTCCTTCCATGACTTTGTCAACAACGAGAACACTTGCACTCGACTTACTTGTTCACTCTTAATGTTAAGCACATAAATCACAACAACCTTATAATCATTAACAATTGGACTGAACCCTAATCCTACAAAACACATTCCTTTAAAATTACTAATAGGTCTGACCTCTTTAGTCGCAGGATTCCACAATAAAATGGAACGCAGAGATCTACTTTCATCTACGACCTTAAGACAGAGCAAGCCATTGCTGGACCCCACTATGCGTGCGGAGGGGAAGGAATCAATCAAAGGGGCATTCTGAACATCAATTTCTTGCATGTCATAATCCAGCTTAGTCAGTTGGAATTTAAAGTTTCTGCATCTACCCCATTGAATAAGAAGTGAAGGGTACTGATGGGTGGAATGGTGGAGATGATCTTCTATGAAACAGGGCGATTTGACAAGACTTTTCCAATGTTTTGATACACATTGAAGTCGTATTAGGGATTTCACCGGAAGTCTTTTGAGAATATTCACTAGGATTTCATCAGGAATAAAGGCACTGTCGACTTCCATTATTAGAAGAAAACGTACGAAATCTACAGAGGAGGTAGAAAAACACGGTAGGTTAAGCAATTCGCAGCAATCCAAACAACAAATTTTACATCCTCATTATTTTGTAAATTTTACAGTAACCAAATCGAAAGAACAAAATTAAGGAACCAAGTAAACCCCCAAATTAAAGGCAAAATACACGTAAAATTAAAGGAACCCCTAAATTGACAGAAAACCCACACAATTATGCAACCGAATTAACAGAATCCAGAAGAAATCAACGAAATCAAGTTCAAACCAACAAGAAAATCCACCAGCTTTAACATTAAATCAACAGAAAAGTACAAAAGAAAAAGTAACCTTTGCTCGATTCTTCAGGTTTGTCTTTCACGCAAATCTATCAAACAAAAGTGTGAAAAAGAAAAAGAAGAAGAAGATGGTGAAGAAGAACAGAAAATCAAATAGACAATGGAGAATTTCTCGCGAAGCAGTTTACGGAGACTAGGAAGCAGTTGTGGTGTTCTTCGCAACTGAAAAAATGACGTTTGGTTTTCTAATTTCTTCAAGGCCTCCCAATGAGGTCCACTAGAATGAGCGGCCATGATTTGATGGAGTTGACGGTCAAGATGAAATTTTGGTGTGAGATGATACGGACCGTTCAATGATGACACTTTGTAATTGATCTGCCAATATTCTGAACTCATCATGAACAATGTAATCTATACCTTGTTTAGATAGTTTATATATTTAATTTTAGATATTTTATCTTATAAAATACTTTTATATTGGTTTTTAAAAAATATATAATCCACACTATTTAAATGAGATCTGATTTAGATTTCTTAACTCTTTTTGGTTAGGAAAAAAAAAAGATATTCTTAACTCTCTATTCATTTATTTTGATTTCTTTTTTTTTATTCAATTTCCAATTTTTTTCAATGTTAATTGGTTTATCTCCAAGGTATGAAAAATGGAGATTAGACACATTTCCTTCCCAAATTATTAAAGACCCCATTAGGTCATTAATAATACAAATCAAAGTTCTTTTAAGTAGCTAAATACTTCATTTAAATCTCAAACTTATTTTGAATAACCACATATTAAATTATTCTTTTGGTTCTATACTCTAGTTTATAAGTAAGATTATCTCGCTCATAATTGGTATTGTGTACATGCAATAATTTGGTTTCGTCTATATACTTAATACATTTTTGTTATTTTAACTCCAAATTAATTATATGCCTTCAATATCTTCTTAATGACTACCATTTTGAATAGATTTAAGATATATTTTTGATATATTTAAGGAGTTGTTAACACTAAATTAAATAGATTTGTTTGGGATTTTAATAAGATATCGACTTTGTGCATGATTTAGAGGATTTCATTATAAATATCTTTTGAAAATAAATTACATCAAAGAATATGCATCAAATATATACCGTTATTATAAAGTTCAATTAAAATATATGTTTTAAATTTTCAATTAAAAAGTATTTTAAATTATCAACCTAAAAAACAAAACCTCTTCCACTTAATTCAAATTCTAAGACTGAGTTTACTGTTCACAGATGAGCAATATTCTGGTGTGCAGCAGCTACTCGGTGCAACTTCCTTCATGGGACGCTACCTATCCTTGCTTCAACAGAATGTGGCATCAATAAATGCTTTCAGTAATGGCTCAAGTGGGCCTCACACTATTCTCTAATGTTATTGTCTTCATTTTAAGAAATAACATTCAAATAACATTCAAATTGTTTTCCCGACAGTCACTCAAATTTCATCTAAGCGCCTAGTGTATATATATATATGTCCCTGTCTCTCCTGCAAAATTCATCCATCCATGCCAAACCATTATTGTTAGAGTAGATTGAGTTATAATGGACGAACAGCAACACGAATTTCAAAACCTCTGTTTGCTATGAGGAAGATTGTTTCCGTCAACCTCAATGTGTGGGACAAAGAGGTGAGCTTTCCTTTTCCACATTCAGACTTAGTCTTTTCATATATAATCTTTGTGGTAACATGCCTGATTATGTTTGCCTACACTGTTTCCTCTTCTGTGGAGGAGGTTCTATGTTCACACAATATTAGTTTTTCAACCTGAGATGTCCTTCCACAATTTCACAGACCATTGTTATTCACAACGACTAAATGGGTGAGTTTTTTATGTTTATATCTTAATTTGCAATTGAGCTTTACACTATCTGGTGGTTAAGTATGCCTACACCTTTAAAATTAGACCATTTTGTGGTTTCATGTAGAAGGAGGTGCTTATAGTACTTGACATGAAGATGAAGTCAGATTCATGTTCTGCGTCAATTTACAGAGATCATTCAAGACCACAAAAATTGCTTGGTAAGGGAGCACATTGATATTTGTTCACATGTTTTTTGTAGGCTGCCCCAATCTTCAACCACGAAATCGCATAGGTCTCCGCCATATCGATTCAACAGTGACAGACGCAGCTTACAACCTATTTTCTTTTCTTATTTAATTTTGTTGAATATCTCTAATGTTACCGTAGTTGCAAGTTCATATGTATCGTATCCACTATTGTATCTTGTATTTGAACCACTAAATCATTATTGTTTATCATCTGATTTATTTGGATAATGGCATTAGTCTTAACATGGTCCATTAGACTTATCTCTTGATTTTTTTCCAAACTACAACTACTAATGTTATGCTTAATTGTTCAATTTTCTAATCACAGCTACAAAAGTAGTGTTAAAGTTTTCCTCCATGGATCCTGGGTTGAAGCAGTGAAAGAGAAGCTGACCGACTTGAAACATACTCATAACCCCTTTATTCTTATCAAAAACTTAGTCGGGGGATTACCGTCCATTATTGGTGAGCCTAATAGATTACATGCACAACTATTTTTTTATCTAATCATGTGTAATTATATCTTAGTTTTGTTCTGATTGAGGGTCACTATTTTTTGTGCAGGTTGCCTTACACTAAACTCTATCTTCGGTGCGACAACTATCGTATACAATCCGACTGTTCTTGAAATGAAGTCTAATGAAAATGTTTTACAGTTGTTACTACTAGTGCTATTAGTATTTTATAATTGTTGGTCTTGATGACCTGAATTGAAGTATGTTCCGTTGTGTTTGTCTTATTACGTACGCCATGTTCTCATTTTCTTATTTTCGTAGTGAAGTCAATTTGTTACGTGCTATATCCACTTTCAGTTTGCTTATATATATTAAATTGAAGCTCTGTGTCCAGACCGAAGTCTTCATTGATGTTGTCTTCATGAAGCTATTAAATCTATTACAATTTATTGCATTGACGTAAATCAATGTCGCTAATAAAATGTTAGAGCACTGAACCAATACAAATATATATTAATATCCCTATATAACCAGAATACCACATTATTTTATCATGCCGAAGTGACTCTAATTTTAGTCACACTCATGTTATTTTTCCCAAACAATTATTATATTTGTGTATGTATTTTATTATTTTATCATGCCGAAGTGACTCTAATTTTAGTCACACTCATGTTATTTTTCCCAAACAATTATTATATATTTGTAATGTATTTTATCTTTCTTACTGATATATTTTCATGAAATATAGGAGCTCCAAAGTTCCCAAAACACTTCAAAATATAGATTACTAACGGAGTTCTAACACATACTACCAAGTGGAGAAGACAACAAACATACTTAAAATGCTTAAAATTTAAAACCACCTAATGGGTTTGAGTTATTACGTACACCATGTTTTCATTTCCTTATTTCCGATGTGATGTTAATTTGTAAAGTGCTATATGCACTTTTAGTTTGCTTATATATTAAATTGAATCACGGTGTCTGGACCTGAATCTTCATTGATATGTTGTCTTCATAAAGCTATTAAATCTATTACAATTTAACAGATTATAAATCAATGTCACTAATAAAATGTTAGAGCACTTAACTAATACAAAAATATAGGAGTAGCTTCAAAGTTCCCAAAACACTTGAAAACATAGATTACTAACGGAGTTCTAACACATACTACCAAGTGGAGAAGACAACAAGCATACTTAAAATGCTTAAAACACCTAACTACGATTAAAAAAGAGATGTCTGAAAATTCATTCAAACCCAAAAAAGAGCTTCATAGTGACCTTAAATATGCTACCGAGGCCTTTTTATCTTGACCCTAGTCTAGCTAAAATAGCCCATGAAGTTGGCCAAATCAGCTTCCATAGCAGTGATCTCTTCATCTACCATTGTGTTTCCTGCTGGTGTATTTGTGAGGTTGATCGATTCGTTAGACACAGCGGTAGCCACAACGTTCTCTTCAGGCAGATTAATTATGTTGAAGTTTGCAGCAGGTTGTGGCATGTTGATATCCGAGATCTTAATGTATACTTTCGTCCACAGATCTTGGATCACAAACTCATCTTGAAGCAGCATTGGGTATTTTACCCTCATGAGAGGTGCGTTCAACTGAAGAACTTGGTCCAACACCTTTGTGATCACCCTACAATGATTCAAATTCAACCAAACATCAAATTTAACTTCATATGAGATTAGCAAGTCTGCGAGAAATTTGAGGGATTCGACCATATATGTTCATGAAGAACTTTAAACTCCTTTTTATAATCATTTATATCAGTATACTAATTATATGGAACAGCAAAATATATTATAACTTATTCTTCTCTTTTAAAATTATTAGTCATTTTTAAGTACTTTTCTTTCTTACTGATATATTACACAACTTTGAAGCTCCTATATTTTTAATCCAAAATATATATCAGTCATTTTTGGTAACAGACTATCAACATCAATCCTGCATCTTTTGTATAGGTGTCATGTTATTTTTCTCCCATTTTCTATATCATTTTTCTGGAAGAGGATTGAGAATTTGTTAATATATTAACAAAAGAAAAATAGCTGTCACTTTCTCCTATTGTTGTTGTGTTGCATGCATGGAATGCGACAGTGAAGCTTCAATTTAATGGGGAATGGACAAAAACTTACGTTCCCCAATGATGGGGCCCCTCCGATGTTGACATGAAAGAGTTTTTTGCTGTCCTTTGTTCACATATTTCTTTTTCATTCTCATTGTCCCACCACGTTGTTGATATAGATATGGACAAATGACTTTTACATGGCATATTCCATACCACTGACACCTTTTATGTAATGTGGGCCTTTGTTTCGTTTGCTAATTTCACACTGTGAACTATGATTCCTATATAAGCAGGGTATCTGACTTTCATATCTTAGTGACTCTTTTTGTCGTATACTTGCCATACAATGTAGATTTATTTTTACTTCATAAAAAATGTCTAAATTCCTAGGCCTCTTACAAGTAAGACATAATACAATGATATTATAACACTTTCCAATTAATTCATACAAAATATGGCATGCAAAAATAATAATAATAATATTCTTGCCTCCATTAAAGATAAGTGAAAAATATTGCTATTCCAATGCAATAATTTTAAGTCTCTACAATATTTCAAAGCATTTATTGCTCTCATATACTTTATTCATTATGATGTTGCAGACATTCTGCCAATTTAAGGAAGCAAGTACTCACATATACTTTTTTCATAATGATGACCATATGGATTATTTACTGCATGCAAGTATTTGGATTTGTTCTCACTGAGATGTTGTTTCATATATTTGTGCATGTATGGGAATACACAAACATTTATTGCATCTTTCTCCCAAATAGAACTGCCAGTAGTATCTGTCATTTTACTCAGTATAGTCCAGCAAACATATAAGCCATTTTGCTGATAGATATGCTTCCATGTTATATGCCTTTCGTGTCATTAAATCGTTCTATCTCACTCCTCCTATGTCATTATTAATTTTTCTGATCATGTTTGTCTTATATGTGCAGTCAACTAATATGCCAGCCTTCACTTTAATATTTTTGAAGTTACATTTGCAGCGTCAATTGCAAGCATGTCATGCTCTTGTGGTCAACATCATTCTGTTGTCCCACATGACTCACGGTCCTTGCGGAATGTTCAATCCACGCTTTCCATGTATGAAGGACAAACAGTGCAACAGATATTTCCGGAAGGACTTCAATGCTACGATCACAATGGATGATGAAGGCTATCCAACATACCAAAGGAGAAATCATAGTCATGTCATAGATGTTAAAGGGATTCCCCTTGATAATAGGTTTATTGTTCCATACAATGCAACATTGCTGCTAAAATTTGAGGCACACATTATTGTTGAGAAGTGCAATCAGTCAACAACAATCAAATATCTATTTAAGTACATTAGTAAGGGGAATGACCGAGTTGTTGCTGGAATATTTGATGACAACAACGGTGATCCAAATAAGATCCTTGATGAGATACAACAATATTATAACTTTCGGTATATCTCAACAAGGAAGCACTGTGAATGGAGTTAGAAAAAAGTGCTAACAACCTCAATTCTGGGCAACGAGCAATATATGACCATGTTATCTCATCTGTTAACAAAAATTCTGGTGGATTTTACTTTGTTAATGGATATGGCGGTACTGGTAAAACCTTCTTATGGAATACATTAGCAGTTTCATTGCGCTCTAGGGGGAAATTGTTCTTACAATTGCATCTAGCGGTATTGCCGCAATATTATTACCATATGGAAGGACAACTCATTCTAGGTTTGCTATTCCTACTGATATAACTGAGTTTTATACATGTTCAATTGCCCAATCTTCACCCCTAGTAGATTCATTGCGAAGTACGAAGTTGATTATATGGGATGAAAAGCCAATGGTGCAGTGCTATTGTATAGAAGAGCTTGACCGTTCACTACAAGATATCATGCACTCAAACAAACCGTTTGGTGGAAAATGCATTATTATGGCTACTTAACGTGGGTGATGGGAAATTAGGTATCCCTTTTCTTGCTCCTTCATCACATAATCCAATGGAATCAACTGTGTCTTCCACATATGAAAACTTAAAAGACAATCTTCATTCAAATGAGTACTTCAATGATAGAGCAATTCTTGCACCAACAATTGAAGCTGTTAACCAACTCAATGATTACATGTTATCTTTATTACCTGGAAAGACCCACATTTACTCCAGTTGTGATTTTGTCTACAAATCAACAGATGACATTGACGGTATTGACAATCTTTACTCAACAGAGTTTTTGAATTCAATTACTTCATCGGGCTTGCCTCCACACAATTTATCCCTCAAGGTTGGTGCACCAATAATGCTTCTACATAACATTGACCAATCAGCAGGTCTTTGTAATGGAACACATCTTCATGTAACCAAGCTAGGTAAATCTATTATTGAAGCTATTACTCTTAACGGATCTCACCCAAATGAAAGTCCTTATTCATAGGATGGATATGAACCCTTCTGAGACTCGGTGGCCATTCAGGATGACTAGCGATTCCCAATAACATTGTCATTTGCCATGACAATCAACAAAAGTCAAGGACAATCTTTACGTTGTGTTGGAATACATTTGTCAAAGCCAGTGTTTGCACATGGACAGCTTTATGTTGCATTGTCTAGGGTGAGGAGCATGGATGGCTTAAAGATTTATTTACCAGGACATTGTGTTGATGGGAAGAAAGTGACGAAGAATGTTGTCTACAGTGAGGTTTTTAGGAACATTGTAAACTGAATTATGACTAAACAGATATGTATTATTCTAGTATTTGGTTGTGAGGGAATTGGTGATTTTTGCTGACCATTCTTTGAAATAGTTTGTAGGAACACTTGCTTAGTAAGTATTGCTAGCCGCGCATCACACGGGGAAGGAATGGCTAGTTATGTTAAAATAAGAAATCACATTTTAGTTAACAACAATAAGCTTTATCCCTAATTTATTGTTGACTATTTAGATAACATGATATCATTGTACTCTATTATAACCAATACTCTATTATAACCAAATCTTAGTTACATTTTTAACGAAAATGTCTCTTTCAATTAGATCATTTAGCCTCCCTTTTAGTCTTACTCTACTAATCATAACTCCACATTAATTGATCTCTACCGTACCATTCTTAATGGCACACCAATTGTTGTTTTTGTAAATATCTAAGTGACTTTATATAATTTTTAATCATTTTCTCTTTAATAATAGATGTAAATTCAAATTTAACTTTTAGTTCAATGCAAAAATTATTATACAATTTAATTGTTGTGATCATTAGAATACCCAAAATAAAATCATTCGGGTACACCCGAGAAAATATAGGGAATAAAATAAATTTAGTCATACTTTATATTCTTTTTATGATACACACATCCCTTTTATTTTCAAACATTTCACTTTCATAAAATATTTCCTTTTTCAATGGCAAAAAAATAGACGTTATATATAAGATGCCCTAACTCGGGCGTTAAACAGCCGACTTAGAGATTGAGAAGACAAAACATTAATTGCATATGTTTTCTTCGAAACTTGTAATGAAAAAATGTGCTTTTTTTAAATTAGAAAACATAAAAGTCAGAAGATATGCTAGAAATGGGCAAAATTCATCTCAATATGATGAAATATTAAAGGAAGATTAATTACATATTCATGAAATGAAATTAATTGAGATGAGGTCCCATAAAGTTGTAATCACCTGGTCACAAATTGTTAACATCAGGTCAAAAACTCTTATTTATAGCTCTGTGAGATCTCATCTTAATTAAATTCCTTCCACCGAACATGTAATTAATTTTCATAATAATAAAGCCAAAATGTGCCAACTCAATGAATTCCAGAATGCATTTTAGCCTATGAGTGGTTGGTTTTAAATTTAAAAGAAGGGGTAAATTAGCAACATGGACAATTACATATGCAACATTCAATCTCACATAAATCCCTGGTAAAGCTTTAACTATAACTGGTAATTCTGGCCAAGCTGATTAAGCCGTTTAAATATAACATCGGATTTTAATTTTAGAGCCCCTAAAAAGGAGTAGAGCCTAAAGAGGCTAGCCCGCTAGGCTCTTTTATTATTTATTTATTATTTAGAATTGTTCATATAATATTAATATTATTATTTTTTACTTAATGAGTAATTATGTTACAAATCTTTTGTTACTTTTATTTTTTTATAATATTCAAATTCATAAAATAATTTGATTTATGTGGTTTTAAACAATATTTTACTCATCTAAATTTTAGATAATGATTTGATTTATGTTATGTGTGTTAATATTTCTAAACTATATATATACATATATATTTAATAAGATAATATATTTAATTGTGGACTTAGTACATTATACAGTGTTTGCAACCTAATTTTGATAATATATATGTATTAAATTAATTTTTTTTATTATTTAACTTTATTTTTTGAAATAATAAAATAATTTTTTTATTAAAAGGGCCGGCATTTTTAGGCCTAAGCCCAGGCACTTAAGGGCAGGCTTTAAAAAATGACCAAAATTTTGAACTTGAACCTCAAAGGGTAGTTTTTTTAAGCCCGAGCCAGTGAAGTGTCGGCTCTTTTTCCCAACTCTAGTTTTAGCTTTACTCTTCGTTGACTTGTGTCATGTGGGTCATCCTCTAGAGGGGTTGGCTTTCCTATTCTCCTCCTCATCTTCTATATTTCAGACCTTAGAGGGGTTGGCCAAGATTAATGAATAAAGGAGTTTATTTATTAATCATTGAGCTCATCCTCTCAGCTGTCAAGATCCACAAGATTGTGAATGAATCCCTTGAATATGCCATCTGCCTCAATGACTTCCACAACTCGGACTTACTTCGACTCATCCCAAAATGCAACCACCTCTTCTACCCCTCATTGGATTAACCAGTGGCTCTCCTCCCACACCACCTATCCCCAGTTTTAAAAAACCCGGCCCCGACCAATCGAATTGAAAACCCAGCGACCCGACTACTTGAGAGGGTCGATTTGTGTTTTACCTGGGGTAGAGATCAACTCGGGAATATTCCTAGTTAACCCTTAAAACCCGGCCAACCCAGCGGTTGGACCGGGTTTACTGGGTTAAGTTTTTTTTAAAAAAATTTCTTGTGCCCAAAATAGTATCTTCTATTTATTTTCTCCTATAATAACATCTTTTGAATCCAAAATAATATCTTCAAGTTATTTTACTTAAACTAAGGAAATAACTAAGCCTTTAAAAACTCTCCAAAACACCTCAAATTCCCCAAATATTCCAATAATTTATACATTCGTATTAATTAATTCCTAATCACATCCACAAATCCTCAATAATTTCTTAAATATTACATTATTGAAAGAGTTTCTACTTAGTTTTTGAATGATTTTGATAGTATTGATTAAAGGATTGCAAGGAACTAGTGATGGACATTCTTAATTTTGATGTATTGTATTTTTAAAATAGTTAGATTTTTGTTGGATTTTCTTATATTTTGACATGAATGTTGGTATGTTATGTTATTTTATTAAATTATATTATTTTAATGTGGCCGGTTTGACCCCGAGTCGACCCTCGGTTGAACCTCTGACCCTTGATCCAGTGCATTGGCCGAGTTGATCCCCGGTCCGGGGTTTTGAACCTTGCCTATCCCGTCTGCCACAACGATCTCACCACCGCCATACTGGAACCTCCCACAGATATTCAGCAACCTCTGGCCAACAACTGTGAGATCGCTACATTGTTGGGAGTTAATCATAAGATGAACAATAACCGTATGTTTTTAATTATTATTGTTTAGTGATTGGCCACCATTAAACATATTTTGAAAATTTATAATCTCCCACAGATATTCAGCAACCTCCGGGAAATGACTGTTTGCCTTGCCAAAGGTTAATTAGAAGATGAACAATGACCGTATGCTTTTAATTATTATTGTTTAGTTATTAACCTCCATTGCACATGTTTTGGGAATTTAGAATTAACTTGACGAAGGGAATTTTAAATAGACCATGAGATCAAATAATATGGAATTAGATTTTAATGTAATTTGCATGTAGGATAGACATATACATAGAAGCTTAGCGTATTAAAATTAGAGTGTTACCAAAATAAACTGTATATAGTTAATTTGTGTAAGACGTTGCATAATTAATTTAGGTAATGATATAAATGGACCGAAAGTCATTTGTGGAAACTAGTACTCTAAGTTAGCTGATTAAGTTGAAGAATAATTAATTTAATGGGAATAAAATCTAAAAAGAAAACAAAGACATAGTGACTCTAGGTTGTTCGTTTAATGTTTGAATTTAATCCGTGCGAAAGTTTATAGTTTTGATTAGATGTTAGTTAATTTTTTTTTGAATAAAAGGCAATTATCATTAAATACAAAGGATAATACAACTAGGAGTTCTAAATAGATAATAAATTACAACCAAACGATGGAAATGTAAAATCTTGAAAAATAGATAGATGAAAATTCTTGTCCATGGAGAAAGAAACCATTGTAAAGGAATGTAACAACTTTCCAATATCCTTGTGAAGCGATTCTCCAAGAAGCTCCTCAGTACTTTTGAACAAGTAAATGAGACCACAGTTGGAATGAATGAGAAGTGAGCTAGGTTCCTTAGTCAAATTACTTGATGAGATTCATATTAATAAAGCTCTAAGACATCTCAAGGTAAAGCTCGACGATAATCTTTGATCTTTTTGCCATAGAAAGGTTTGGATAATCTGATGTTGCCAAGATATTTGGGCTAAACAATAAAATGTTCTTTGCTTTTTGAACTTGACGAGGAGAATGATCCAATCATCATAGAAATCTGGAGGTAACGAAGGAGGAATTGGAGGTGAAAACCTTTGAGCATGCATCACATTATAATCTACAAGCATATTGAAAGACAAAGCCTGTAGTATTTGTTGTGAGAATCTCTTTGGGTCTATTGTTCCACAATGATGGAAAAGATGGTTTCTAAGCATCCAAACATGGTTTAAAAGAAGAACAATTTTTTGTAGAACCAGTGGATGATTATCTTCCTGTAGCTTTAAGACCATACGTTTAAGCCACGAACAGAAAGAATTAAAATTCTCCCAATCTGGATGAATGCCAAGCAAATCAAACCAAATAGCCCGAACAAAAGGGCACTGAAAGAAAAGATGATCCACTGTCTCCAGACAATCACAACCAAATGCACATTTAATATTGACCTCCATATGATGATAATGCAAAATATCTCCTGAAGGAGTGCATCTAGAAATCAATTTCCAAATGAACAATAAATACTTGCCCAAAGGTATTTCCATACTAAGTGATTTTGAGAATTAGTTAAGGAACTAGTAATCATCTTGTAACCCTCTCTAACTGAATAAAATCCAGATGGACTTCCTTTCCAGATCAAGCAATCAGGCTCACCAGTAAAGGAGAAAGACAGAGACAAAATTTTATTGGCAGTTTCTTGAGAATAAATAGAAGTGATTAGGTGTTGGTTCCATTGAAGAGGTTTCCAAGCAAAAGGGGTATGCATGATGAGATCTTTAGCTTTGCCATGATGAGAAAAAGCTAGTGATCCAGATTGCATAGGCCACAACAGTGGGTGGTTGAGAGGAATAGTGTCACTACTTCCAACTTTCCATTCGAGGTTGCCAAGAATAATGTTAGGAACTGATCTGAAATCTTTCCATATCCAAGAAGAGTTATATGGATACTTAAGAAGTTCCTTTTTGGATAAATCCACATATTTCACCTGAAGGGAGCCAATCAAAGTTTGTCTGTTAATTGAGATGATTCTCTAGACTTGTTTAGCTAAAAGAGAGAGGTTAACCTTTTCAGTAGGTCTAATCCCTAATCCTCCTATAGAGATTGGCTTAAATAAATGGGACCTATTGAGTAAATGAATTTTCCTTGTACCTACATCAGATTCTCCCCATAAGAAATCCAAACATTATCAATTCTATTACAAATATATTCAGGAAGTTTAACACAAGATAGCAAATATATATTGGAGGCAGACAAGATCGATTTGATTAAAGCTAGCCGAGACTCTTGAGATAACAATTTTATTTTCCAAACCGCAGCTCTCCTATTGACTGATGTAAGAACTTGATCATAAAGTTGAGACTTATTTCGCCCTGGATCAATACATGTCCCCAAGTATTTTCCAAGTTTTGGGGAATAAATGAGCTGAAGGATGCTAGCCAATGAGTTCTTATAAGATAGAGAGAGATTTGGGCTGAAAATTATTGTGGATTTGCTTTTGTTAATAGCTTGTCCTGACCATGAGCAGAAGGTTTCAATGACTCGTTTGGCAACTTCAAATCCCTTTCTATTACCTTCCACAAAAAGGAGAGAGTCATCTGCATAAAAGAGATGAGTATTGGGTTTGGCATTTGCAAAAATTTTAATCCCCTTCCATTTCTTGTTTAGTTTCGCTTCTTGAATTAGGCTTGATAGAACATTGGCAGCATTGATGTATAGAAAAGGAGAAAGTGGATCTCCCTATCTAATCCCATTGGATGGTGATATAGCTAGTGCCACTTGTCCATTAATATGAATGTGATATTGTACAGTAGATACACATTGACCAATAATTTGAATCCACTTATCAGGGAATCCCAACTTTTCCAATACCACCTGAATGAAAGACCATGAAAGTCTATCAAAAGCTTTGGAGAAATCCAACTTGATTGTTGCTAGTTTCTTCCTCCTTTTATTTGAACAGTGAATCTGATGAAGTAAATCAGCAGCCATCATCACATTATCTGAAATAAGTCTACCTTTCAAAAAAGCACTTTGATCATCACATAAGACCTTGGAAATGATCTTATAGGACACATTACTAAGACTGATAGGCCTAAAATCCTTGAAACTTTGTTGGTGATCTGATTTAGTAATCAAAATGATGTTAGTTAATTTTTCTTCATTCATTGGAAATCAATTATGTCTTACTAAACTTAAACAAGAATAGAGGATTTAATACAAGATAATAAATTATTTGGGTCTCTGTGTGGTGGGCCAGGTCTCATTCGACAGAGGCACTCGCTCATATAAGTGGAGGAAGTCCGGATATGTGCACTTTAAGGGCGTGTTTGGTTCAGGGGGAGGGGAAGGGAGGGGAGTTGAATTTAGAAAAATTAGAGAAGTATGGTAAAAAGTTTGCAATTATTTTTTCTTACTCTTTTATCTTACATATAATATTTGTTTAATAATTACAACCCCACTTTTTTAATTTTTTTAAAATTCACCCTCCCCTCCCCCCTCCCCCTGAACCAAACACACCCTAAGGTGCGAATAAGGGAGTGCATGGGGAGGGAGTGCATGATGAGCTCGATGATTAATTTGGACCGTCGAAATTTTTATCTAAATGTTGGAATGAAAAAAATGGGGGAAGAGGAGGAACAGAGAAACGAAGGTAAGTGATGGGAATCACAAAAGGGTAAGGACTGCATATTAAATAAATGTATTGAGTTTTCTGTTCTCTCTCTCTCTCATATTAAATAAATGTATTGAGTTTTCCGTTCTCCCTCACTCCCCTTATATTCCGCCTCTTTTCTTTCTTTTCTTCTTCTGATATTCTCCACTCTTTATAATCCTTTTATCGTCCTACATCAGTAAGCCAACCCCCTAATGGGCTAATCCACTAGCATGAAACATGAAGAAATTTGAAGGAACTGACTAAAAAAGGAGGGGAAAAACGCTGCTTTTTACTCTCCCATCTGTCGATAAACTGATCCTCCAAATTTCTCTGTCTCTCCCCCCCCCCCCCCCCTATGTTGACTCTCCTCCTTCACCATCCTTTCTCCTATTTGTTAATTGTTAATTGTTAATTGTTAATTGTTAATTGTTAATTCTCTCCTCATTCTTGTTTCCACCATTCTACTTTCATTGGCTATTTTGACCAAAACCCCAAGTTTACTTACATTCTTTTGATCCTCTTCGCCATTTTGCAGAGCCAAACCGTTTTTGTTTTTCTTTTGTTTTTAGCAAGAGGGTTGGAAGGCCTTTTTTACTGTTCATCAGTCAGTCATAAACATCGCTTTGGGTGAGAAAATCTCGGAGAGAGAGAGAGAGAGAGAGAGAGAGAGAGAGAAGAGAGCGGACTTTACTATTCATCGTCTTCTTTGTTGGAGGCTGCCATTCACTACTCGCTACCTTCTTCTCACCGTCTGGCCCAGAGATCTAGAGAGGAAGCAGAGGATGAGGATGCCATTCACTATTCAGAATGAAAGAGTGAAGCCAGTAGATAGGTAAGGAGAGTGGCATTTTCTGTTGGTTTCTAAAATAAAGGTTGCTTTTTTCATATTACACAAAGAGGCATTCAACAGGAGGGATTAACTCATAAGTTCTCATTCGGGCTCTCTTTCTAGAATTGTTTGTTCATCTTATTTTCTTCTCTAGACCAGAAGAATCTAGATGAATAGAACATGCCCGGAATTTAGAGAGTTCAGATGATATTATTGATACGAAATGTGAGGTTTTTTCAAGTTGAATTGAGTACTTTTCAGCTTTGCTTTAACAGCATTAGATAATTGGGCATTTGTTAATAAATGTGGTTTAATGTCGCCTTACATACAAACATAATGCCTCGTTGAACAATGTGTTACTCTTATTATGTGTATTTGAATATGCCTTTGTATGCTGTATGAAGCAATGGAGGTGGCGGAGCTGCTTTGCAGAATGCATTATTTGCCCAAGTGATGACCTATATTGAAATGGTGAAACAAATGTCTCAGAACCAATCTGAAAAATATATGTTCCTGGAGGTCATGATAGATTTCCATCATCAAACATATAAATTCTCCACACATTTCATAATTTGTCACGAATGTTTTACTAAAGGAGTTATGGGTAATCTGTATGTTTGCTTTTTCTGCAGCATTGTGTTAAGAATATTGTAGGGAATGTATTTCATAACACATTGACATTGTTGTTGTCAGAGAATGGATGAAGGAAGTGTTAAGAGGGGCAAAGGAATTGATTTATGGATTCAATGCCTTATTGCCGGAAAGATACCAGATAACGCCCAATGAGGATGGAGATCCTCCAACGAGGGTGATTGACTATGAAGAAGGGCTGAATTATTTAGGCAAGATAAGGGCCAGTTTTAATTATTTGTTCTCTTTGAGTGATGTTTCACCAAAATTTTTGGTTATTATCCTTTTGATTTATAGGTTTTGCTCTCCTTAGGGATCGATTTCAAAATGATCAGCATGCGTACCTTTCATTTGTGGACACTTTGAACATGTTCCACATTGGGAGCAAGTGTGTAACTGAGGTCAGAGTAAAGGTGAAGGAACTATACGAAGGGCATGGTGATTTGATTTCCGAATTCAATTCCTTCTTGCCCAAAGTCTATGGGATAACACTTGATGAGGATGATGGAAATGAGAGAGAAACTGATATTTTTATCAACAGGGTAATACCAGTTCATGAACTTGACCTCCATGATTGTGAACTTTGTAATGATAGCTACCAGGGTCTTCCTGAAGATGTAGAGAACTACTAGTTTTGTCTTTCTTGTATCACCTTGTCAACATGTTGTTGTGTTATGAAAATAATTTTTCTTTACTATGCAGAGCCTAATTCCTATTATAATTCAGAGATCTAAGATTGATGCTGAAGTATTGAATGATCACTGAGTATCTGTAGTAAGTGATTGCTCTTCCAAACATATGCACAGGAATCAGTATGAACTAAGCCTGCTCAAATGTGATGATGACCGGAACAACTGTTTTCGTTTTTAATCTTGAGTTCTTTTATCTCATTATCTTGGCCTCACAATTCCTTTTTCTTTAAGTTGACATGATTTTTTCTGTGATATCAAATATCCACCCTGCCTTCTCAAGCTTGTGTTCATTTTCAATTTCTTCTTTTTCTCGGTTAGAATAATTTTATGTGGAAAACTATGATGGCATCACTTCCATTGTAGATTTGATACTGACTTGTTTATACAGCATGTGAGTCAACTGCTCAACATCCAGAAGAGTTCTATAATAGCATAATTTGAAACAAAATCAACATTGAGGGTCTGAACTGTATTGAAGAATACATTAGTGGTATGCATTGAAATCATCTTAATTTAAAATGTTAATTTGAAGTTTTCTATTTATTATTATGGCTGTTAGAGCGTTATTTATAAACTGATTCTATCATGTGGGCTTCATATCTCAGTTTTACATTTAAGATGTATTTAGCGTCTATATGATGCTTATGGTCTTCAAGCTATAGATGCATTACGTGAGAATCATATAGTTTTTTCGCCTTCGATAATGACTCAACTAAAGCACAAGCAGCACGAGTGGAGGAAGCATTGTTCTGAATTCAACAAGGTATGGGCTGAGGTTTATGCTAAAAACTTCTACAAATCACTTTATAATAGTGGATACAAGATTGATAGAGATTGAACCTAAATGTAAGTGACTTTTTAGTGGATTATGAAAATAGATTGGAATATATCAATATTAACTACTTGTAAAATTAGAATTATGACAAGTGTAAACTGGGATTCTAAAATAAGATTAACATGATTTCATTTAAGGATAAATTGTAAGAGGACTTCAGTAGTTTGATTATTTTAATTTCATTATCTAGTAATTTATTAGGATTAGATGTAATTATTTGTTTAGATTTTCATTGTATAATCTATTATTAAGTTTTCATATTTTTTACATTTATAAATGTATCATTTGGGCTCTGTTTTCATTGTATTCTTTTTATTCTCATGGCTTGTTAGCCATTTTTCTTCGTCCCACTTTCTAAATCTTTCTATTTTTCTCTCTACTTTATTTCCTCTATATATACCACATTTTATTTATATTTACCATTCTATAAATAGTTCTCTTTTGTTCCTTAACAAACAAAATCAATTGCTTTTTGAAATGGGTCTTGCCCGCTCAACTTTAGTCTGCATTTGGTGCTTAGCAAATAGATCCTGCTGCTAATCAGCCTAAACACATTTCTTCTGTTCATTTCAAAATAATCTCTGCGGTTTGGTTTAATTAGGTATCGTGCATCCCCCAATTCTTTTACCGATTATATAAAGATGTTTAAAGTCCGTGAGCAATGAGATATGGCAACTCTGACTTGCCATGATGCTGTTCATTGTATTCTTATTGTGGTTTTATGGTATCGCTATCAGTATTACTAATTTCTCAATGTTTGAGCTATATGGTATGACTCTGTTTGCAGGGTTCTTCTGTAGGAAAGGAATCTCAAAATGAGGTTGTAGGCTTCATTTTCCATGGGAAACCAGCACAGCATAGGCATGAAGATTTTGTTATTGCACCTATCACCAGCTGTGTACAAATGTTTCAAATCTCTGTGTTGTGAGTGCTTGGAGCTGCACTTGTTGCGAAGAAAGCTTGTGAACTAGGATATCACAGGTTTGTTTTCTCTGAAATTTGGTATTGATTAATTTCAGCTATATCAATTTTGTCTTTCATGCATTAACTTACCAAATGCTTAGGTTTTCTTTTGGTGATTATATAGTCAAGCAGTTTATTTCATAAATATGTGTGCGCACATAATAGATTACAGCTGTGATCATCATTTCATTATATTCCCCCCTTTTTTGGGCAAATAATTGATTGCTGTGATTGCCATGGTTGTAAATCTGTGATGACTTGTGTATCTTGGTTTTTTCTGTGGCATGCAGATAGAAGCGTTTGAATTGGCTTGGGCTTTTATATTGTTGGTTATGGACGTACCACCTGCATTGTCAATTCTGGGGATGTTGATGAAGCTGTTGCATATGCTATTACCGATAATGGTATAAATTTACTACTTGGTGGCTCTTTGTCATCTTCAAAGAAGGCTATCGGAGGCAAGGAACATATATCAAGCAATAAGGAGCCCTTTGAAAAGATATATTGAAACACGTAGAATTAAACTAACCAAACGCAAATAAGTCGCAAAACAAAAAAAACCTAAGGTACATATTGCATTCACAAGAAGTTCATAATTCCAAACCTTGTAAGAAATTATAAGCTTTTCGATTTTGAAGAAGTTTCGGAGACATACAGTTCACCATCTTAGTCCCAAAAGCATCTCACGTGGATTGAATTGTGCAACATTGGCGTGGCCATTTAATGATGATATGTCATAATGTCAATGCTCCACAAGTCAACTCACCTGGAATGCTTTTGGGAGAAAAGTAGTTGTATGATTATAGAAACCTTTGATAGAGGGAACTGAAGGCAGATAGTCTCTTGACCAAAGTCGACATAGCAATAGCCTGTAAAATTTGTATTCGGTACGTAGTTAACATTTATCATATCATTTTACTGTTTTCACACTAAGAAACGTAATTAAGCTTTGAACTCTTCCCAGATGAATTAGTACCCTCCCACATTATAAATTCATGACAGAATATTTAAAGTCTTCGCAATATGGACTCGTAAACAGAAAATCAGATAGATATCTACTTAAGGTATATGAAGTTGGTGTGTTTGGATTGGCTTTTTTTCAGAAGGATTTTTTAGAAGGATTTTTTTAGAAGGATTTTTGAAAAAAAGTCAGATTGTAAGAAGTGATTTATGTTTGTATTAGTAATGTTAGAAGTGACTTTTTTTCAATCTGATGTTTGGATGATTGTTTTGAAAAGTAAGTTTAGATGAAAAATTACTAAAAAGGCATTATTATTATTAAATAATACATATATAATATGCATATATTTTTATAGTTTAGAAAGAAAAAAATGAAATTTGGGTTTTTGAAGGATTTTAAAGGTTTAGTTTCTCCCTTATTTTAAGGAAAATAATTTTAAAAAAAATTATATTTTTAGCTCAAAGGAAGATATTGTGGGAGAACATAATTAGAGATTATTATGGTAAATTTTTGGAGATAAAAAAGGAATTTTATATTACAAGAAAATATCTTATTTAAAAATTTTAGGGGTCTAATAATATAATTTTCCTACCCACTTTATTAAATAACAAACAATAAAAGGTGTGGGGCCCATCAGAAGCCAAAAGCCAAAAGTCAAAAGTCAAAATTTTTAACTTCTGGCTTTTGGCTTTCCCACCGGACTTCTGAAACAGAAGTACTTCTCTACCTGAAATCAACCCAAACATAACTTTTATCCTAAAAATGACTTCTCCAGTCCAGAAATCCTTTTGGGCCCAAAAAAGCTATCCCAAACATGCACAGTATCAATGCAAACTCTTTCATTGCTATGTCAAATAAAATCAGCCTAAGACGGTTATCTTCATCCACTAACCCTACCCAATTGGAAATACCACCTGTTGATGATTGGTCATATTTTAATGATTTGCTAACATTTTATCTTAATTATATACTGTATTTATTTTATCATCAACAATTGGCATGTGCTTAATGTTAACTCTATCCTTGTTGCTCCATTATATCTGAAACAATGAGAAAGCAGGATCATTTAATCCATCACTCTAAAATTTCCTGGCCTTTTACCGACAGGACCCAGCAAATTTATATGGCAGCAACTAAATTATAAATTATCCATAAACTAAGTCGAATAAATATATATATATGGGTTAATATAACTTTTAGTCCCTGAACTTTCACCCAATTTTGGTTTTGGTCCCTGAACTTTAAAATTTTTGGTTTTGATTCCTGAACTTTCAGTCAATTTTGGTTTTGGTCCCTAAACTTTAAAATTTTTTGTTTTGGTCCCTGAACTTTTGGTTAATTTTAGTCTTGGTCCTTGAACTTTCAATAATTTTGGTATTGGTCCCTCAGTTTAAAAAAAACTTCAAAAAAAAAAAAAATCAAAGTGAGCGACCAATACCAAGATTACGGAAAGTTCAGGGACAAAGACCAAATTGACCGAAAGTTCAAGGACCAAAACCAAACATTTTAAAGTTCAGGGACTAAAACCAAAATTAGGTGAAAGTTCATGGACCAAAAGTATATTAACCCTATATATATATATATATAAATGATGGTGTAAATAGTTTAAACAACTAATACCTAATTTATGCATAAAAACAAAATGTTCAAATAATTCATGAATTAGAGACAAAAGAAATTATCATACTTATATGAGCAAAAGCTATTCAGTCTCGGTGCTCCAAACAGACACAAGGCTCCTTTCATAACTGCAACCATTACACCGGTAAGTGTCACATGAAAAGTTGCGGAACTCCTTCCATTCCTTAGTAGTGATGTTGAACAAGAGGAGAAAGAACTTTGATTTACGGTCCAACTTGTAATCTTCATCATGACAAACTATTTCGTTCCTCCAAATACATAGGGGCTTAAAAAACCATTCAATCTCGGTAAAGTTATATACTTCCGTACAACTAAAACTCTTTCCAGATTCACCAGCGACTTCCTCCATCACCCATGAATCGATAGAATTATAAGAATCTCCATGATTGTCATGTTTAAATACATAAAATTTGTTCTGGTACAAACCAAGAGTAGTTCCATATGGATAAAAATCCCTAACTGGCATCCGTATTGGTGTTAATGTAAACATTCCTGTGGCTATGTCAAAAGAAACAACCACATGAAAAGATTTTCGTACTCCTAGCCATAAAATGGTTCCATCAGTACTAACGGCTGTTGATGTAATTGTTGTACCCTTTATAGCTCCCAATTCAATCTCCTTCCACGAACTTGTGCTTAATGAATACACTTCTACTCCTTGATGCCCGTCTAGGGCACGCCGCCAATTTTTCTTTTTCTTCTTTTTAAGCAACTCTAGATTATAAAATCTCACTATCTTGTAATCATGAACGATGCTACTGAACCCTAATCCATATTTGTCCCAGCCGAAATGATCATTCTCTGGTGTGTGTGGTATTCTTCTGACCTCTCTAATCATTGGGTTCCACAAAAAAAGTGAACGAGGAAATCTGCTTCCATAACCATAATCAGCAATTTCAACAAGAAGCAAGCCATTGCACGAACCAATGATGTGCCAATCATATTTAGGGGAATGGAAGGAGGGAATGCTCAGAACTTCAAGGGATTCCATCTTATGATTAACCAAACGTAAGGATAAAGGTGTACCTTTGTGTTCAGAATCTCGTTCAATGAAGAGAAGCAAAGGGTTTTCATGACCAAAGTGGTGAGCATGTTCACCTATGAAGTATGGGTTTTTGAAGAGATTTTTCCAATCTTTACACAGAGAACGAAATCGAATGATGGATTTGATAGGAAGCCTTTTGAAAATGTTGGTTACTATCTCTAGGGGAAGGAAGGATACGTCGCCTGCGCTCGCCATTTGCGTACAAGAGGGAATTAAGAGTGAACAGCGCAAGTAAAGGGCTTGTGCAGGTGGGAAGAAAAGTTAAATAAGAAAAAATATAAATTGTTTGATAAAAGGTTAAACCACGTCATATAATTATTATGGCAATGATTGACTGATTTGCTTTTGAAAATCAAATACAGAGAATCTGGAGTTTTGTGTTGCGGTAATTAAGGTAAACATTTTATTGACTAATTGATCATTATATTAATCTCCAATTTTTGGCTTTTAAAATTTATGCATTAATTATTTTGTTTAAATAGGTCACTAATTTAGGAAAAAAACAAACATATATATTTGATTTGCATTTAACACTATTATTAATTTTGCTTTTGAAATTTACAAAATAATTAATGTGTTTGAATAGATCAATAAATTAAATTACACAGCAGACCACTAATTATTTAGGAAATTTTTATTTTAAAATTTTGATTTCCATAGTAAAAAATAAATCGGTTGCTTAAAAGCTTCGTACATATATATATATATATATATATATATATATATATCTTACTTTACTAGTGTTTTAAAAAAACAAACTATATATATTTTGTTTCTTGTACTACAATATTTGAATTTTGAAAGTTATGAATTAATAATTATGTTGAAGTATGTCACTATTTTAAGCAAAAATACAAACATATATATTTTTCATAATCTGCCATATCTCTTAAAAAAGATACTGCACTCATTTTGAATTTTTGATCACCTGCATACCTGTTAATTTAATATTGTTTATAAAAAGCCAAACCACATATATTTGTTTTTAATATCCAAAATTTGGCTTTTGAAATTTATGAATGAATTATTGTGTTCAAATATGTCACTATTTTAGGTTAAATATAACAAAACATATGTATTTCAGTATTTGATTTACAATATGCAATATTACCTAAAGGCTAACACTTTCGTTTCCAATTAGAACACTCTTCAGAAAACTTCTTAATATTAGAACTCCACGAACCTTCTTGGTGCCGGTAATTCTTAACAAAGCCATCAAGATCATCATGCAACATGGGCATTCTAAAGTCTTTACCAGTTCAAACTTGTGACCACCGTTAAATTCCCAAAACGCAGGATCGGTCAATAACAAAATAACACATGGGCATATACGTAAAATCTACAAATTCATAAATGTCTAATAAGATTTCTCAGCCTTATTAGGGATTTGTTTAAAGTGTAGGTCTTAATTGGGATTCGACTATTTCAGTTTGTTTTAAATGTGATTTTCCCTTTTTAATATTGTCCAACACCATGAAAAACTTAGCTGATTGATAATTTTTTTTGTAAAATTAAAAATAGGCAGAAAACAAAAGTTTAAGACCGTTTTTATCTTTCATCTCTTTTTTTTCCAATCAAATTAAAAATCTCTATTCATTTCAGACCTCAACTAAGGTATTTTCTTGTGATTCACATCCCATTTGATGTGATGTGACCAATGAGATTTGCTTAAGATTTTTTCTCGAACTATAGTTGTCCATTTGGTTTGATTCCGTGCGAGATGATTACGTATAATTATGATGTAACCAAGGTTCAAAAAACCGGACCGGACATCGAACCGGATGAGGCACTGGTTCAAGGGTCATTGGTCGGACCGGGTCAGACCGTTATATTAAAATAATAAAATTTTATTAATATTAACATTAATAATCACTAATATATCAAAATGTAAATGTAAATAAGTATGCATGATTCATCAAACATGAATATTTAATGTTTCTATAGAGAGAAAAATAGAAAATATTAGTTGATTACACGTGAAAATAAATATTATTCTACAATCTATAGACTAAAATACAAGTACTAAGAGCAACAACAATTAAATATTAAACATATGTAAGTGTAAAATAGCATTTAAAATATTATAGTTTCCTGATTTCTAAAATTAAGTGAAGTGAAAGTTGGTAATTAGGTGAATTGTAACAAAACAAAAAAAACATTTTTTTATTTTTTAAAAAACAAAACCGGTTCAACCACCCCGAGTTGAACCGGGCTGACCGGTTTTCACCGATCTAACCGGGTTTTGACCGGGTCAACCACCCCCGGTCTGAAAGTCTGAATCGGACCGGACCAGAGACCGGTTCACGGTTGATAAGCGAGGCATCTAGAATGCCTATAAAGTGCTTGGTTGGGAGATCGAACCCGTGGGTGCGCCAATGACACGGCCTCCTCCCACAAATGCTGCAGCATTGGGTCGGGTCTGCGAGAGCGGCCCCCAACCGAGCTACAAAACCTGAGTTGGGCTTGCCAATACCTGGGTGACCTCGAGAGGGGCCCTGGGGGTGCCCAACATGGTGGGTTCAGTAGCTGCCAATGCTGGACTCAACAATAACTAGAGGAGTGAGAACATTTACAAGGACAACAAAAATTGCATATATTTCAATGTTTGAAATATGATTTGTTAGCCTATTAATTATTTAGGTAATAATTTCTCTTAATGACTAATTATATTTCAAAATTATGATAAAATTTGAAATATAATTATTGCTGATTTTTTTTACCTGAATAATTATTGCTCATTGAAACTTAATAAATACTGAATATATGTAGTTAATTGTTGTTAAAAAAATCATACAATTTATGATTGATAGGATTGTTGGGTTACTGTTACAAGATTTTAAATTAGAAGTTGATTGATTGATGATTAATTGATTTTCCTTGTTGTTACGTAATATTAATTTAGAACATGTGACATCCTATATCATCTAATAATTTATTACTTATTTATATAATTTTTATATAAGGTTAAATTGTCATTTTATTATTAAAAGCCTTAATTCTACTTGAGTCTCCTTATCATTTGTGACTTTTCCTTTCAACTTTCAAATTCTCAATGTTTGAAAGTAAAGATTTATATTTGTATGCGCTGATTTGGTAGGATCTTAGAAGTTAGTCACGTAGCAGCTGATTTATTAGGATATTAGCTGTTTTTTTTTTCATTAACATGATTCAATGAATTTAAATATTCATAAGGCAAACTTAATAACATACCAGTACCAGTAAAATTAAAATATATCCTCGATAAATATTTTTCCCTGCTATTTATTCACGTTTTCTTTGGGCGTTAAACTTTCCAGAATTTTGTCTAATACTTCCCAGATTCACCAGTACCTTCCTCAATTTCCCATAATTCTTTTATTCAATGAGAGAATAATCAAAGTTTCCAATCACAAAGTGAAATAGAACATAGCATATTTTTTCCAACAAGAAGATTCGAGAAAATGAATGGCCAACAAAACCCAAATAGTTCACAGAGATTTTGTGGATTAGAGACAAAAGAAAACTGAATTATCTAAAACCAATCATACTTCAGAGCAAAGGCTATTCAACCGGAGTGTTCCAAACAGAGACAAGGCTCCTTTCATAATTGCAACCAACACAGGAGTCATAGTCAGATAATAAGTTGCGGAACCGCTTCCATTCCTTAGTAGTGATATTGAAATTGTCAAGAGAGAACCTTGATTTACTATCCGACTTAAAGTCTTGGTCACGACAAACTATCTCATTCCTCCATATGCATAAGGACCGAAATTCCCATGAAATTAAGCTAAAGGTATGTACTTCAGAACAAATAAAACTCTTATCAGATTCACTAGTGACCTCCTCCATCACCCACGAATCAATAGTATGTAAAGAAGTTCCAGCTTCATCCTCAAATACAAAAAATTTGTTCTGATACACACCAAGAGTAGTTCTGGTTAAACTACGATATGGTGTTTTTATTGATAACGGTGTTGGTGTTAATGAAAATTCTTCCGTTGCTATATCGAAAGAAACAACCACATATGAAGAATCACGTATCCCTAACCATACAATTGTTCCGTCAACACTAACACCTGTTGATGTGATTGTTGTATCATGTAAAGCTCCAAATTCTAGTTCCTTCCACGAACCAATGCTTAATGAATACACTTGCGCTCTATGATGCCTAAGTAGGGCGGCAACATAGCGATGTCTTCTCTTATTTTTAATATAAAATTTCACTATCTTGTAATCATTAACAATACTACTGAACCCAAATCCATAAAATCCATATTCGTGCCTGTCAAAACAATCCTTTGTAGTTGATTGTGGTATTTCTCTTACCTCTCTAATCATCGGGTTCCACAGGCAAAGATGAAACCTTTCTCCAAAAGCATCATCAGAAGCTTTGACAAGAAGCAAGCCATTGCAGGAACCAATAACCCAATTATGCACACGTAGATTGAAGGGTCGTGGAATGCTAAAAACTTCAACGGATTCCATGTTATGATTAAATAAACGTAAGGACAGAGGTGTACCTTTGTCATAAGAATGAATATCCTCATCCTCATATTCAATGAGGAGAAGCAAAGGATTTTCATGATCAAAGTGGCGAGCATGTTCAGCTATGAAGCGTGGGGTTTTGAAGAGAATTTTCCAATCTTTACATACAGAATGAAATCGAATGATGGATTTTATAGGAAGCCTTTTGAAAATGTTGATGATTATATTTCGGGGAAGCAAGGGTTTGTCGCCTGTGCTCGCCATTTGGGTATGAGAGAACAGCGCAAGTGAGGGTTTGTGCTTGTGGGAAGAGTTAAATAAGAAAAAAAAAATTTGTTTAATGAAAGGTTTTTTTTTTTTTTTTGTACAAAGGTTTGATGATAGGTTAAACCACGTCATATAATTATTATGGCTATAATTAATTGATTTGCTTTTGAAATTCAAATCTAGAGAATCTGGAAATTTGAGTTGCGGTGATTGAGGTAAACATTCTATTGACTAATTGATCACTATATAATCTGCAATTTTTGGTTTTTAAAATTTATGTATCAATTATTGTGTGCAAGTAGGTCACTATTTTAGGAAAAAACAAACACATATATTTGATTTACATTCAGCGCTATTAATTTTACTTCTGAAATTTACAAAATAATTAATGTGTTTAAATAGACAATAAATTTTACAACAGACCACTAATTATTTTTTTGGGAAGTTTTTCTGTTAAATTTTGATTTTCATAATCAAAAATAAATCGGTTGCTAAAATGCTACACTTATAAAAAGTCAATTCTCGTGTACATATATCTTAATTTCTAGTGTTTTAAAAAAACCACACATATATATATATCTTGTCTTTTGTTCTACAATATTTGGCTTTAGAAACTTATGAATTAATAATTATGTTGAAACATGTCACTGTTTTAGGCAACAAACCAAATATATAAACATATTTTTCATAATCTGCCATATCTCCAAAAAAAAAAAAAAAAAAAAAATACCGCACTCATTTGAATTTTTGATCACGTATAATATATATATATATTTGTTTTTATTTCAAAATATACTATTGATCCTTTATATGTGCATCCAGTTTTATTTTAATCCTTTAGGTATGAAAAGTATACTTTTAGTCCTTTTTTATTAACATCGTTAATTTTATTTAAAGGAACAAGATGACTCATCAAATGTAAAGGGTGGTTCTATAATTAAACGTGGATAAAAGATGACTAATTTTTAAAATTTAAAAATGATTATACCAAAAATATAAATTTATGCATATTTCGTCAACATTTAATTATATGATCACCCTTTAGATTTGATGATTCATCATTTTCTGTTAACTGAAACGAACGTTGTTATCAAAAAAGGATTAAATGTATATTTTTCAAATTTAAGGGATTAAAATGAAACACGATGCAAACATAAAAAATTAAATGTATAATTTAGTCTTGTTTTTAATATCCAATATTTGGCTTTTGAAATTTACGAATTAATTATTGTGTTCAAATACAGTTTCTATTTTAGGCAACAATATAATCGGAACATTTATATTTGATTTACAAGTTGCAATATTACTTAAAGGGGCTAAGACTATTTTTAAAGATTTAATTTTCAATTCCTATTTGAACAAAGCAATTATGTCGATTATTGACCACTGTGTGTGTATGCTCCCATCAATTACAATCAAAACATATACGTATATTTGATTTATAATATGTAATATTAATTTTACTTTTGAAATTTAAATAATAATTGACGTGCTTGAATAATATATGGATATTCGGAGCTATCTGATCCTAAGGAATGTTTCAATTAAACTGTTAATTTACTGGTAATAACATTGTTACACTATCATGATTACTTGACAATTACGAGTAATTTTTTTTCCGATTACAAAAATACAAACTAGCACACTACGTGCTTACATCCAGAGTATTTGATTTACATTCAGCGCTATTAATTTTACTTCTGAAATTTACAAAATAATTAATGTGTTTAAATAGGCAATAAATTTTACAACAGACCACTAATTATTTTTTTGGGAAGTTTTTCTGTTAAATTTTGATTTTCATATTCAAAAATAAATCGGTTGCTGAAAAGCTGCACTTATAAAAACTCAATTCTCATGTACATATATCTTAATTTCTATTGTTTTTGTTTTCTAAAAAACCATATATATATATCTTGTTTTTTGTTCTACAATATTTGGTTTTAGAAATTTATGAATTAATAATTATGTTGAAACATGTTACTATTTTAGGCAACAATCCAAATATAGAAACATATTTTTCATAACCTGCCATATCTCCAAAAAAAAAAAATATACTGCACTCATTTGAATTTTTGATCACGTATATACCTTTTAATTTAATGTTGTTAATAAAAAATCAAACCATATATATATATATATATATATTTCTTTTATGTTAAAATATAATATTGATCTTTTATATCTGCATATAGTTTTATTTTAGTCTTTTAGGTATGAAAAGTACACTTTAGTCATTTTTTATTAACTTCGTTAATTTCATTGAAAGGAACAAGATGACTCATCAAATATAAAACCAAATATAAAATGTGGTTCTATAATTAAACGTGGATAAAGGATGACTAATTTTTAAAATTTAAAAATGATTATACCAAAAATATAAATTTATGCATTTTTGGTCAATGTTTAACCATATGATTTAAGGGACTAAAATAAAACACGATGCAAACATAAAACAATTTACGATGCAAACATATTTTGTCAATTTACACAAAAATTTCCTTTAACTGAAACTAATGTTGTTAACAAAAAAGGATTAAAACTGTATTTTTCAAATTTAAGGGACTAAAATGAAACACGATGCAAACATAAAAAAAATTAAATGTATAATTTAGTCTTGTTTTTAATATCCAATATTTGGCTTTTGAAATTTACGAATTAATTATTGTTAAAATACGGTTTCTATTTTAGGCAATAATATAATCGAAACATTTATATTTGATTTACAAGTTGCAATATTACTTAAAGGGGCTAAGACTATTTTTAAAGATTTTATTTTCATTTCCTATTTGAAAAAAGCAATTATGTTGATTGACCACTGAGTGTGTATGCTCCCATCAATTACAATCAAAACATATATGTATATTTGATTTATAATATGTAATATTAATTTTACTTTTGAAATTTAAATAATAATCGACGTGTTTGAATAATATATCGATATTCGGAGCTATCTGATCCTAAGGAATGTTTCAATTAAACTGTTAATTTACTAATAATAACGTTGTTACACTATCATGATTACTTGACAATTAATGTTTTTTTTTTCCGATTACAAAAATAGAAACTAGCACACTACGTGCTTACATCCAGACGAATAGACTCATCCAACCACTCAGGTGACGGCAGACCTGACACTTAATTTTCAATAGCTTTAGGTGCACTCTTTTTGTTTTATTTAACGAGAAAAATGATGATTTAATGACTTTAAAAGATGATTATATAATTAAATACTAATAAAATTGGTTAGATTTTAAAATATAAAAAATGATTATACTTAACTATTAAAATTTAAGTTTATCTTGTCCGTATCTAACTTTATAATCAATGTCTAAATTTAGAATTTTGGATGAGATGAAGTTGACAGTTTTAACAGAAAAAAGATTAAAAAATGCATTTTTCAAACACAAAGAATTAAAATGAAACTTGATGTAAATATAAAAAACTAAATGTATACTTTAACCATAAAAAATATAAATTTCTTGGTTATGACTTTTAATTATATTTTTAATAGCTAAGTAAGGGTTACAATATTTTAATAGTTAAATTTAAGAATTTGTATACTTTTTATATTAAAATAATTTCAAAATTATGGTCTGACAATTTGAATTTACATTAATTATTAAATTAGTTTTTTATTCATAATTATACTTATTTTCCAAAAGTAACAAGGCTTTTTTTACCTTCAAAAGTCCTTCCCTTAAACTCATATATGGTCGATTCAGACACTCAGTATATTTAAACCTTGACGACTTAGAGAACCATTAAAAAATCTATATATTTTAAATTAAGGGTTACGGTTCTTCCACGAACTTAAAACAATTTTGGGCTAGGGCCTAAAATACCTCTGAAGTTCCCACTAAAGGATACTGAGTGTCTGGAAGTGTTTTTACGACTAAATCTATCACGAAAGTCATAAAAATGGGGTAATTTAGCCCCTTCTTTAACACCTCTTAACGGCCAATACGTTGACTGAAAGTTGCAAATGTGGCATGCCTACGTGGCATTAACGTCATCCTCATTTTTTCATGTCACGTTTTTTTAAAAAAATAAAAAATAAAAAAATAGTTGGCAACCAAATTTCTCTTCTTTTGTTTTTCAAAATATGTTTTAAAAACTATTTTTTTTTTACTTTTTTAATTAATATATAGCATGAAAAAAATGAGGATGGCGTGGTTGGCATGCCACATAGAGTGACGTGGGTGCTACATATGCATGCCATGCCTGCAAATAACGGTCAAAGGCATTGACCGTTAACTTCCAGGGCAAATTTTTCGCCTAAAAAATTTTTAGACTCCCAATGCTCCTTCATGAAAACTTTTAGGACATTTTAGGCCTTTATCCCAACAATTTTTTTAAGGGGGTCTAGTATTATAAAGTAGCCTGTAGTTCATTCTACTTTTTGAATTTTTTTCCCCTAACGCAGCCAGTATTTCAAGTTATCTTGTGATTTAATTTTGCTTTTAAGATATTTCTCTCGCAACTGTTCTAGTCGCCCTAAAGTTTATTTAAAATTTATAGGTGCTATTGATAAACTATTTTATAATGCTAGCTATACCTTGGCCTAAACAATTTTTTTTTTGGAAGTTAACGGTGAGGCTAAAATTCATATTTGTAAAAGATATTCTACTCATAAAATTACACAAAAATACATATTGGACACATTTTAGAAAATATTTCAAATGTTGGATTAAAGTTTAACCTAAAGAATAATAAAAATATAACCGAGACCTGAGCACGCACACAATGCGAGACTACAGTTTTCTTTTTGAAAATATACACTTATTAGCATCTTGTAGATTACATTAGATCAGCAAAAATCTTCCATTAAATCATATATGTGTGTGTCGTTATTAGCTACTCAACTACTACCTCCTCTCATTAATATTATAATGTACCGCTTCTCATCCTCCTCCACTGCTTTGCAACAATCACATTCTGTTACCACATTCCTCCAATATTCAATTAATTTTTCTAAATAGAATTACCCATACAAATATAAACTTTTTAGTTCATTTTTTATTTTAGTTTTTATCTTTTAGATCTTAAATGAATTTCACATTTACCTATATGTGTAAGTGCATATATATATATATATAGCGACTGAAAAAAAATCTAGTTTCCCCTCAAATATACATGACGATGGTACAGTTTCTCAAGAGAGGTTAAAAGAGTGGAATCTTCATGTTTGGGGGGGGGGGGGCTTAGGATTAAAAATACATTATGAAAGTTTGATATTTGAAAAAAAGAAAAGAAAAGTTAGAAGTGGATGATTTTTAGGGGATAAAGCAAGTAGATTTTATTTGAGGAAAGAGTTTGAGGTGAATATTGACCTACTTACTATCCAGGGGACCTTCAAACAATTTCATTAAAAGATGAAATGATAAATAATTTGCCTTAATTGGTAAATAGTCAATGTTACATAAGTAAAATTGTAATTCAATGAATAGCAATATTGTATTATACCAGAGCCCACAATCAAGTTTAGAATATTTGTTACTACTTATTTGTAATATTTAACATATAAACCTCCGGCAAAAAAAAAAACATATAAATCAATTTAACATATAAACCCCGGGCAAAAACAATAACACTTTGGGTCACCCTCCGCCTCACTCTCAATTTTCCTCATCGCTCCAAATATTTACAAACGGGCTCTAAAACCTTTCTCGCGCGCTGGTCCATTCCTATATTTTTGAGTAGGACCAAGGTTTTCAGAACCGGACCGAGACAGACGGTCCAACCAGTTGTACTGTTGGCCGGTAATAGGAGCGGGCCGGATTTGTGCTTTGGGCCGTCCATCCATTTTAGCAGCTATTAGACCGGGAACCGGACCAGTTATATAAGAACCGGGCGGGTAAAAAAAATCAAAATTCAAACAATTTTTTTTCTTGATGGAATTATTTAAAAAAACCCAAAAGCCCAAAAACAAAATAAACACTCCCCCGATTAGTTCACCTTTTTCTAGTGCCCTAGAACCTGGAAAAAAATTGAAATTACTGTCTTTTTCCATTCAGTTTAGTCCTCTACCGACAAGGAATGCTTGCAAGCCAGAGACGAAGGCTTTGCTGGGTAGAAACAGGAAGACGATGGCTTTTGCCAGTTTTATTCCCCTTATTCCTATGCTTTTTATCGTTGAATATCTCACTACTTTCATTTCCCCCCTTTTTATCTTCTTCTCAACATCAACAATGCAGGGAAAAAAAATTTATGCATATAATTGTTTGTGAGATATGTATTGGAATGTTAAGAGTATGTCTTAAGCGATAAAGGAAGGTTTTGTATGGAGATTTTGTTAGGGATTTGTACCTTAAAATATGTTGGAATTGCAGCAGTAATCCAACAGAACTTAAGGGCTGATAATGTTTTAAATTAGTCTCAATTGATTTGAAGTATGTTGACTTATCATACTCCATTGACGATATTTTGTATTTTGTAACCTTTGTTAAATTTTAAACAAATTATATTAACTATATTTGATATACAATTTTTTTATTAAATTATTACGTCACCGGCCCGACCGTTTCAACCGTTTGAACCATGACCCGCTCGTCTTTCAGGCCCAACATCCGGTCCGGCTTTTAAAACATTGAGTAGGACTGAAACTCATAAATTCATTAGCAACGTCCTCAATCACCAAGTGAGAATTCAAACTTTTGTTAGCGTTATTATTTATAAACTATTATATATATAAAATTTATTCACCCACAATTATAATTATATTTCATCTTATATATATTTTACTTATTTTTATATAAATTATTTTTTGTATTCATATACTTTACATTATATTCAGTATTTGAATTTATATTTATAATAAATTTTCTTGTAAATTACTTTTAATTATTATTTTATTATAGATATTATTAAAATATAATTATTTTTTTTATTTTTATACTAATATTTATTAATAATTAACATGTTATCAATAGAAAATTAAAATTTTAATTTATAATATATATTTATATATTAATTTTTATTAATATTTTTATATTATGACATATTATTTATTAAAATAATTTATTTATCATGTAAATTATCTAAAAAATTACCCATGGAATTTCCGTGTCTAATTAACCATGGAATTTCCTTGACTAAATTCCGTGGGTGATTAGCCATGAAAATTCCTCCATCGGAAAAATTTTGAATGGGTAATCCTACCGGTAATTAGTGATGGAAAAAATTATGTCGGTATTTCCGTCAGAAATTTTACCGATGTAACTTTTGTCAGAAATTAGTGACGGAAATTATTCCATCGGTAATTGATTGCTTTTTTGTAGTGTGGGTAATTGACTTCACTGTGCCATCAGGTCTTGGGGGAAAATTAAACCAAGCAATATAATATAGTGCAAAATTTGGATTGTTTCAATTTGAGGAGCTTTTATTTTATTATTTTTAATTTTTTATATTAAATCATGTAAATGATTTTCAATACTTTATGTCTAATGAGTTATCATTACTTTTATTTTACCATGTTAAGTTATCATCATGCTTCATATTGTTCCGGGAAAGAAGAATTTCTCAAGATTGCAGCTTTGTATATTGAAATTGGAACAAGAAATACAACAGAAATGAATGGTCAACATTGAACGGTTGTCTATGCCAACTCTCTGAAGTGAAATAACAACACAGAAGTAATACAAGTTTTGAAAGATTTGGCCATCAAGGACAAATATATAGACACGACTGAAACATCAGCATTTGTCAAGGTTATTTCAATTTGGGTGCTGCAAACAAACAAAACTATACATGACTGTTTGCGTAGTTGAAAATATTGTTCACCAACTAGATAAAAAAAGTATTTTAACCATTTTTTAATATGTTATCTTTAATATAATTTTTAACCTTTCAAATTCATCATATTAATTTCACACACATTTCCATGTTTCTTTCTCATATTTGATTGAAAAAGATATACAAGTAATTGTTTAAGAATTTAAATGAGAACATGTGTAAGCCCCTTTCTTTATGCAAACAAATCAATAAACTTACAAGCTTTCAACAAATGTTGTAGGAAAAAAAGATCAAGGAAGGGACAAAAGCCACCTCAAAAACATAGCATTAACACTGGAGCACTCGTTATGACAAGAGTAACTTTGCTTCTCGTGATGATGAGCAGGCAAAGATTCAAGCACATTCTGTGCCCCTCACCATGGTGAGTAACTTGCTCACCTGGGCGAGAAAACCTGAAGAATTGGCACATTCTATGCCTCTTAACATGGCCAACAATCTTGCTTGCCGTGGTGAGGAAGTGTGCTCATCGCGGCAAGCAATGCAACAGTACAACTGCTCATTTCACACATCATATATAAAGAAAAAAATTGGGGACTTTTTAAGTTAGGGTTAGGCAAAAAATCACTCTTTCTGCACTATAGGTCGAGTTGGAGGTTGAGAAACACATTTTATGAGTTCGGGAGAAGGTTTGGAGAGATGGAGGAATTATTGGAGCTTCTTCAAGAGTTTAACTTCCTCTAGTTTCCTTCTCATTTCCTTCACTTTGTCTCATATGTTCTGTTTGTTGAACACGTTTGGTTTGTATAAACAGTTTTCATCTCTGCCTGCCCTTAACTTACAGTTGAGGGCAGCTTTCCCAATGTCTAAATCCTTTTTATCAGTAATCAAGCATTCATTAGAGTCAATTCCTTTTTATCCATTTGTTAGCACTCTGACTTACACTTAAAAGGTTGTGGCAAAAACCTTTAACAAAGTAGATATCTTTTACAATTTGTCCATTTCTTTGGTCTATTTCTCCTATCCCAGTTATCTTACCTGACTAGTTTCCTCCAAAACTTATTTTGGCTCCATCTGTTAATCTCTTGGAATTCAAGTCTTTTGGCACATTTTTGATTGCATTTTATACATTTTTGGTGCATTTGTACATCTTTTGGATACTCAAAGATATAAAAATGTGCATGATGTTTTTGGTTGCAATCTTTGCTCAATTGTGCATATTTTTGGGATTTTCTCTTTGTTTAATATGAGCTTATTAAATTTATTATTGTGCAAGGTGTGTTTTGGAAAGAGAATTAGAGTCAAGGCATTTGGGAAATGAAAGATGATGAAAATGATAGCAAATCATGGATACAAAACTTCATTGTAAGAGAAGAAATCAAATTTTCAGTAAGCAAATTGAGCCACACACTACTACAGAAATATCCTATAGCAGCGCTTTTTAAGCGCTGCTATAGCCATTGCTGCAATAGGTCATATAACCTATTGCAGCGCTTATTTTGTGTTATAAGCGCCGCTATAGGTTATAATCTCAAAAGCGCAGCTTTAGGTCATACTTAAATGAATTATTTTTTTAAAAAAATAAAAAATAATGCCTATAGCAGCGCTCATTACGTAATAAGCGCCGCTATAGGGTACTCTATAGCGGCGCTTATTACGTAATGAGAGCTGCTATAGGCATTATTTTTTAAAAAAATATTCATTTATTTTTGTTTTACACCCTCTTGCATCAGTGCAAAATTCCTAATGAAGACTTCATAAATTCAAGCCTCGGAAAACATCAACCAATGCATATTAACAATCAATATGATGGAATAAAAAGAATCAGACAATGATACCTTCATATCAATATGATGGAATGAACATAAACTAAGAAGAGCAGCAACCAAAATATCTCTTCTAATTAAATTATCAACTTGCCATATCCAGAAACAAAAGAGCAAGAAAGCATCAGAATTGTAACCATAGCTACAAAAAATAACGAGTTTCAAATAAAATAAAAATTAAAACATGAATAAGAAGTGAGTCCAGAAGTGAAGTCAAGAGTAGTGAAGAAGAAGAAAAAACAGAGCACAAAATCTGATCCGTGACTAAAGACAAAAAAAATTTGGAAGGGGAAGAAGAAAAGAGAAAAAGGTAATGAGATTGAAAACACAACATTCAATATAAGAGATGACCCTTACCCTTAAGAAACCACCATCAGCATGTAGATCTGGACTTGATCCATACAGATCTGAGAGACCTCGATGATGATGATTGGAGAGAAGGAAGAGATGAAGAAGCAAGGAGGAGATGAAGAAGAGTGATTAATTAAATGGGTGGTGATGAAGAAGAGTGAAAGTACGGTGCTTTTTAAGTGAAATGTGGGGGAATGTGAGGAAATGAGAGGGAAAAGGAAAATTTTAGATTTGTGGAGAGAAATTTCCCGCGCACCTATCCCAGCGCTTTTTAAGTAAAAAGCACTGGGATAGGGTCAAAAAATTAAAAAAGGAGGAATTTAAAAGAAATTAAATAAAAAAGATAAGGTTAAATATTCAGAGAATTAATTAAATATAAAGCAAATGACCTATCCCAGCGCTTTTTATGTAAAAAACGCTGGGATAGGCCTTGAAAAATAAAAAACATATTCTAAAATAATCTGATAAGTAAAAAGAGAACAAATAAAAATTTAAATTAAAAAATTGTTTAATGAGACCTATCTCAGCGCTTTATACGTAAAAAGTGCTGGGATAGGTCATGAAAAATAAAAAAATTGAAAAACATATTCTAAAATAATCTGATAAGTAAAAAGAGAACAAATAAAAATTTAAATTAAAAATTGTTTAATGAGACCTATCCCAGCGTTTTATACATAAAAAGCACTGGGATAGGCCATGAAAAATAAAAAAATAGAAAAACATATTCTAAAATAATCTGATAAGTAAAAAGAGAACAAATAAAAATTTAAATTAAAAAATTGTTTAATGAGACCTATCCCAGCGCTTTATACGTAAAAAGCGCTGGGATAGGTCATGAAAAATAAAAAAATTGAAAAACATATTCTAAAATAATCTGATAAGTAAAAAGAGAACAAATAAAAATTTAAATTAAAAATTGTTTAATGAGACCTATCCCAGCGCTTTATACATAAAAAGCACTGGGATAGGCCATGAAAAATAAAAAAATAGAAAAACATATTCTAAAATAATCTGATAATTAAAAAGAGAACAAATAAAAATTTAAATTAAAAAATTGTTTAATGAGGCCTATCCCAGCGCTTTATACGTAAAAAGCGTTGGGATAGGCCATGAAAAATAAAAAAAATTGAAAAACATATTCTAAAATAATATGACAAGTAAAAAGAGAACAAATAAAAATTTAAATTAAAAAATTGTTTCATGAGACCTATCCCAGTGCTTTATACGTAAAAAGCGCTGGGATATGCCATGAAAAATAAAAAAAAATAGAAAAACATATTCTAAAATAATCTGATAAGTAAAAAGAGGACAAATAAAAATTAAATTAAAAAATTGTTTAATGAGACCTATCGCAGCGCTTTATACGTAAAAAGCGTTGGGATAGGCCATGAAAAAAAAACATATTCTAAAAAAATATGATAAGTAAAAAGAGAACAAATAAAAATTTAAATTAAAAAATTGTTTAATGAGGCATATCCCAGGGCTTTATACGTAAAAAACGCTGGGATATGCCTTGAAAAATTAAAAAAATTGAAAAACATATTCTAAAAAAATATGATAAGTAAAAAGAGAATAAATAAAAATTTAAATTAAAAAATTGTTTAATGAGGCCTATCCCAGCGCTTTATCTGTGAAAAGCGCTGGGATAGGTCATGAAAATTATTTTTTTAATTTTAATTTTTAATTTTTCTTGTTTTAAAAATAAAAAAGATATCTGAATTAGTTTGAAAAATTAGAAAATTACGAGAAAAGGTTTAATAATTCAAAACGTGAAATAAAAGTTAAAAGAAAAAATAAAGTCAACCCAAAATCAAGCCTTACATAAAACAAATTTTAATAGATTAAATTTGAGTTTATCCTGGCGCTTTATAATATACAAGATATAAATGTTGGGATAGGGTTCACCTATACCAGCGCTTAGTTTTATAAAGCGCTGGGATATGTTTTCAAGTATCTATAGCAGTGCTTGTAGTTATTGAGCGCTGCTATTGTTGTGCTGCAATAGGACATTTCTGTAGTAGTGACAGCTTAAAAACTGGGCCGCAGCTCAAATCTGTGCAGAACAAAACCAGGCCGCAGCTCAAATTCTCAGCCGCAGCTCATTTCTACACAAAAGAAAATTGAGCCATAGCTCAAATTTCTGGGCTGCGGCTCATTCGCATCAACAAAACGCACAATGTAACACCTAAAATTTTCTACTATATTATAACATTTTAATTGAATTATAACCACTATTTCAATATCGTAAGCCCGAAAATACGAAAAATTTAAAATTTTTTCTTTTCAATCATTAAACTAATCTTCTTTTTATTGGAATGGGCTTTCCGGACAAATTGAATAATTTAAAAACTTTGTGTAAAGCAGAGTGATTCATAAAACAATTAAAAGTACATTAATTCTCTTGGGGTAGCTTTTCTCTATTCATAATACTTAGGAATTTAAAATTCCTTCATAAATTTATACAATTACATCTTCTATGCTTTCTACTAATAAACTTAATTTAATTTTTATATCATATACAGATACACTACTAAAATACTTGACTACTATAGTGTTATTCTTACTTTCTCACATATAATCTTATTTCTTCGTCTTATCTTCTTCCAGCACTCCTGCCTTATCTCAACAATCTAACCATCTCCCAGCTTCTATGAAACAGCAAATAGTTTGACGTAGTTTATCTCATTAACTTTTGTTCTCATGAGTATATTGACATGTATACATTTCATAATTCAGCACAAATACTGATAGTCTTACTCCTATTATTCTGTGTGCGATCTGCAGTTACCCTCCACTACTAACGATATCTTCATTAACTAGTGGAGGTTCTACCTGCAGGACTTCTCGTTATAACTATCCCGTTATAACTAAACTGGTTGGGAAAAGAGGTGGCCAAACCCCTAAACCCTGGAGTACTCCAACTGAGGAATAAAAACTTATCAACTACATGCAACATATATTACAAAATGATACATTTAATTGTTATTGAAATAAACTGCTACTTGTATCCTGAGCTTACTCTTCACTGTACTCTTGTCTTTCACTGTACTCTGGGGATTCGACCCCACTATCTTGTCCTATAAATATTTATAATATAAAAATAATATATTAATATCTAACCTTATTCAAAATAATTAAACGTCTCTCACGTTCCTATAGTTCTACCCTTTCTATTTCTAATATAATTAAATCTTAATTTCTAGCTAAATAATTAATCACACCATTATCAATCAACACTGCACAAACATAAGAATATCCTTATCATTTTAAATTAGACTTACATTGCCTATTAATCAATTATCCTTTAGTCCAATTTACTTTCCAAATTTCTTGATAACCCATACAACTACTTACTTCAGACTTAGGAATTTAATTCACCATTTAAGTATCCAAAAACAACACTTCAAACAGAATAAAGCACACATTTCATTTTCAGAATAATATCATCAATTAATAATTCAATCAAACAATAAAACTTACACCCATTTTTATTTGCAAATCTTTAAATTTAGCTTAGCAACAATTAACTCTCAAATTACCTATTTAAAGCAATAACACATATTTATAATCCTACTTAAAGCTTTGTCCTAATCTTTGAAAATCCATGAGCGATAGGTTAAACTTCCAAACTAAACTTGCAACTTCTTGTATCTTGTAACTTCTATAATTATAATTAATGTTCAAAACTGTAAATGATCGGTTTCATTTTTAGATTCATCCCTAAAAATTCATGATAAAACTTCTAAATCAATTTAGATTCAATTAATAACCATTGAACCTTCAAACACTAATGAAACTCAAAGTCTTGAGTTAACAATTTACCTTCCAAGCTACTAATTTTCATCACCAATACAAATCATCTAGAACAGAAAATAAAATAACAATTAACTCCTAAAATCCCTTAAAATCGTTTAGACCCTAAAACACACTTTCCCAATTTATATCACACCTTATAATCTAATTTCCTACTTAATTCCAACTTGAAACCTCAAATTCCATTTCTTAAACATCATAAGTATAAAAATGAAATTTCCTTGTTTAAACAACTTAATTACAAATGCCAACATTTTTAATTTTATTCTAAACCAGAACCAAAACATACAATACCTCATAGTTTCTAAAACCATACAGATCCTTATCTGCTATACCAGAACCTTGGCTCCTATACTCCTTCCTAACTTTAACTCATTATCCTAAAGCAACCATTGAAAACCCAATTGATCAAATATAAGCACCCAACTTCAACCTCAAATCAATACATCACTTTGTTTATTACTTTCATTCCTAATTTAATAAAGATCTATAGCTTTGATCGTACATACCAATTTTTCCTACTTGGACTATATTTACAAAGCATTCATTAGACCAATATCTAATATTTAACAATCCCTTAAACATTATTACTCAGTTTCTAAAATCAATACCTTACAAATCTAATCCTCAAGCCAACTACGTCCATTAATTCACCCCTAACCATAACATTAATCTTTCCTTAAATACTTCAAATCAACTTAAGTCTGTAAATTTAATTACCTACTTCAAAATAAACATCCTATCCCTTTCACGTTCTTATTTAACAATCATCACTAGCAATTTTTTATCTCCTTTTCAGCCTATGCTCAATATCAATTAATATCCTAGCGTTCAATATTAACTTGAGCACTCTCAAACATCTTTCTACCCACAACATAATATCATTCAGATATACCAAGCTTCAATTAGAATCTAAACTGAAATTAATCAATTGGGATTCAAAATACTTAAACCCTCTTTTCTCCTTTACTTTTCATAATTAGGTAACATGAACCATTAATCCCTTGTCCCTTTAAATTTTACTTGATCCTCAAATCCTCAAGTAAAATCCTCAATAGTTATCCTTCGTTTGCTCCTGTTTCATCTATTATTCACAATTCTTCATCACACTTCTATCTTACTATCAAGTATCAATTCATCCCTTTAATTCATGATAATCAATCAAACAAAGCTAACCAGAAGTGAATTAACCACAGTATCTCTTCCCACAATTACAAGACTAACCTAATCAAATATTTCCAAAATCTTATACAAATAACATGAAATCCACTTTGGTGATCAATTAAATAAAATCAATTTCATTCCCACTTCCACCTGCAAATCAATCAATTATCCATGAAAGTCCAGTTTCAATGCCTTAACTTAATCCTTCTCAATACTAAACACCTAACTTCAATTCCTAACTAAGCTTCATTTATAACATTTACCTAGAAGAGTTAAAGCTTTTTGCCAAACATCAACAAAGGAAACAAAACAATTTATGGGTTTAATTCTGAAATCCTAATCTCATCATTAACCTCAATACATGAGTTCAACTATTACCAAATCAATTTAGAGCTTTCCAATAATTCCCAGAAATTCCTAAACATCATAGAAACTTCCTTTTTAAATTCATCTTCTAATTATTTTTCCTCAATTAATAAAGAACATAAGTCTTAAAAATTGTTAAAAATACACCTGGCTTCAAAAATTTATTTATAAGGCTTTTTAATTTCTAAATGACTCCCCAAGACCTTAAATAAATCCTTATTTTTTGTTTTCTAAAATTTGGGGTGTTACACACAACATTAATATCACGCGAAAATCAGGTTTTAAAAGGGGAAAAACGAAGGGAGGCTCATTCATTCGACTTTCTGGACTTCTTGGAGCAACTTTGGGTGCTAGGGCTTGGGTTTTGAAGAGTTGGAAGCAAGGATTGAGCTTTGGAAGAGATTTGGAGCTCAAATTCTTTGGTTTTTCTTCTTCATCTTCCTTTCCTCTCTTGTTTTCTGTTATGGCTGCATATTCTCCTTGGATTTGTAGTTTTTTTACTGATTATGAGTAGCTAAACTTGTTATCTAGGATTATTTTGAACCCTTGTATGGATTAACTCTTTAATACTCCTCTCCTTTTGTGATTAATGATATATATGCGTTTATTTTACTCTTTGCTTAATGCTTCTAAATGCTTGATCACCATTTAGATGTTTTGTTCATTGATTGAAGCTTGAGGAAGCTAGGTTAAATGTAGCACTTGGGTGAAATTGTGCAAGAACTTTCAATTTGCTTGATGAATGGATGGTTTTGTTGGTAAGATAGAGATATACTTATTAACCTTGCATAGCCACATTAGGGTTGGAGTTTGGAAATTGGGTTTTATTAATTGTAATCAGAGATTGCGCAATTGATGAAATGAGACACCTTTTCTTGACTTGAGAAAGCTTTTACAAGTATATTTTGAACCCTAGGCTAATACATGAATATTTATTGAAAGCATTTGTGAGAGGAGGGTATTTAGAGGTTATGAAATACAAGGGGGATAAATAATCCTAGGCTCAATTTTATCCCTAAAGTCAAAGAATTAATTATAATTATCAACTTTTATTTTTAAAGGCATTTTTCTATTAGTTAATTCTTCAACCAAAATTTGCTCTAGCTCAACTTAATTGAACTCACTAAGCCTTCTGTTTGATCACATTTGTAACCAAATCCTCGTGGGAACGATACTTTCTTATCACTTTATTACTTTGCGCGATCCGTGCACTTGCGCCGAACAAGTTTTTGGCGCCGTTGCCGGGGATTTGGTAACAAATCCCTTGGTTAACCGTAGGCTTGGTTATTAATTTCGCTTGAGCTTGTAGATACATAATTATTTTTTTCGTGTTTATTTTTACTTTTGTTTAGTTTGATACTTGCTTGGTTGTGCTTCTTTTAGGTATCCTTCCGGTCTATGCAAACTTTGGATCCGAACGGATTGGAAATGCAAGAAACTTCCCTGTAAATGCTCTTTTCTCTTTGAACTTGCATCCCTTTGCCTCATGTTCAATTTGATGATAAACCTTCAAAATGCTCAAAACAAGTCACACTATTAAAGAAAAACAACAAGGAAAATGATTTAAAGTTTGAGAGTTTGGGTTGCCTCCCAATAAGCGTTAAGTTTATAGTCTTCAGCCAGACTTTTAAATACCAATTATTAATCAAAGGTATCGAAAACTAAGATTACCTTGTCTTCGTTTCTCTTCAAAAGACAAGGTTTCAACCAAAATGAGCATTCATTCATACAAGAATTACATGATCCTTCAATCAAGAGTGATTTTAAGGAACATGATTCAATATGGCACATGGAAGGCTTTAATTCAATTGTTTCAAAATTATCCTCAATAGCCCCCAAATATTTTCAAAACCCAATAAAATCCACTTGACTCTCATCAGTAAGAGTCAAAAAATCAGTAGTAGGATTTTGAACATAAATTGAAGGGATTTCTACTATATTCTCTTGTTTACAACAACAAGGATTAGGCTCCAAACTTGAAACCTCAATTAGACACTTAATTTTGTTCTCTCCCTCTTCAATTTCCAACTCATAATCACCCACAAAATTATCACAAACCATTGAGAGCATATCATCACTTCCCACAGTCAATTGTCCACTTGAGACCACACCTTCTACATAAGAATCATTTGATATATAAATGAAAACACCTTTTTGCTTTAAAGACTCAATGTTAGAAGCCATTTCAATTGCTCTGAATGCTAAATTTTCAAGAGCTAATGCATGTTCACTCAATTTCTCTTTTGTCCAAGCTCTCATTTCATTTTGATTATCAAGAATACACTTAAGCATATCCTCTACTGTAGGCTTCTTCTCATGAATAGGAGTGGTTTCATGTACATGGTTGGATGATGTTTGAGAATGTGATGCATATGAAGGGAAAGAATAATTTGGATCCCAAGACAATGAATGTTCATGATTCCAACTAAGGCTAAAAGAATTATCATGCAAATTATTTTGAACCCTAGTAAAATCATCCCCTACATAATCCAAGGTTGAGACATGAGGGCATTGCTCAATATAATGATTATCTCCACAAAAATTGCAACAAATGTACTCATATTGAGTTTCACAAGCATTAGGGACATAACAAGTGTAACACCTTACTCTAGAGACATTCTGTAGAGCCCTTTAACTGAGTTTGAACCACTAAAGCTTCTTAGAAGACCCAATGATATCTTAAAACTTTTCTTAACTATCTTACTTAGGCTTCTAACTATGAAAATACATAGCTAATTCCTTTTAAGCTCAAAAATAGTGGTTCAAAGCTCAAACTTTAGCTCTTAAAATATTCTTTATAACCATGATAAAACTTTGGCTCAATCTGGTCCCATTATCATTGAAAAACCTTCTTATACTTTCCAGACATATTGGAATTTCGCAGGAATTTCTGTTTTTATGCTTAACTTGCAAAATTCATATCTCCTAATCTACAAGTCCAAAAATTATGCATGAGTACTTGATTTAAAGCTTAGGACGTGTACTATATATCTGGAAAATATCATGGGCTAACTCAAATGATAACCTGACGAAATATCTACCACAATAAAACTTGTTCACATGCTCTCATAATTTTTCTGTGTAGATATAGCTTTCTACTTGAAGTAGAGTTCAGGTTCTTGGTTTCTTTGCAGGTCTTTAAGCTACTCAAGCTCCTTATGGAGTCTATACATACAGACCAAAATATGATAACTAACCCATAAATTCCAAAAATACTCCTTTATCCCCTTGCCTTAGCTAATGATCCACCGGCTTCTCCTTTCCTTTGGAAGTGTTCTGTCCTATGGGTGGGACAGGGAAAGAGGGGCTGAGATTTGGGGAAATCTCAGTAGCAATAATCACAATTAGTATTAGAGCCGGTAATACGGGTCGAAGCCCGTGGGCCAACCCGAAACCTGTAAAAAAATATGGTTATGGGTTTGAAAAAATAGGGCCCATATTAAAATGGGTATTTTGGGCCCGAACCCGTCAAACCCGAGCCCGTGACGGGCTAACCCGTTAAACCCGTGGGCTAACCCGAACCCATTTTCCTTTTTTCTTTCTTTTTTTTTATTTTAAAACAAAATCAAATTAAACCCTAATAGTCTAAAGTAATACCATTCCTTTCCTGACTTCCTCACCCAGTCACTCACCTTCCTTCATCTCACTCTTATATTGGAATAAATATCATGTTGATCGTTTAACTATAGTAGAAAGAATTTAACTACACTTTATAAAAAGCTCTACCATGGTTAAAAGAGAACATCACTTTATAAAACATTAACCATGATAGAAAAATGACAAGGTATAATTTTTTAAAATACTATCATAGTTAAAATGGATTAACCTCGGTTGTAACATCCTGATTTTTAATTAGTATAATTTAAACAGCTTTAAGAAATAATTATTTATGATAAATAAGATTTATTGAATATTTACTGGAGTAAATGCTATTTACCCAAAATCTAATTTGTTTAAGGGAAGGAGAATTAAATAATATATATATATATATTACAAATGTAGGAAAAAAAAGTAAAGGAAAAGGAATATACACACACATATTACGTGCTCCTCTGTTGTATATATGTATATATATTAAAAAAAAATAGAGAGAGAGGCGGAAAAGAAGAATGTAAAGACTAAAAAAAAGAAAAATTAATAAAATACAGCAGCACTTTCTCTCTTTGCAGTCTAAAATTCTATCTTATAAGTTCAAATAGGTAATTAAGTCTACTTTTTTTCAGAAATTTTTTTTATGAAAGTTGTTATGTATAATTTTGTCTTTATAATTATGCCATTTTTGCACTGATTTGGATAAATTTTTGGGTTGGAATTTTGAGTATGTTTTGAGTTTTGATAATAGAAGATTATAGGCATATAGAGTTAAATTAGAAAATAATTTTCATCATTCAGATTTTTCATTTGATGACAGTACGAATTTGAGTACGAATTTGAAATCATTTTTCTTATTAAAAGCTCTATGTTTTATGCTCTAGATGTTTTTTGAACCAATGAAACTTCGGATAAATAATTAATTTGAGATATGTAATGTACTATATATTAAAGTGCTGATATTGTGTAATGTGGAACAAACTGCAGATTTGTTACTTAAGATTTTTGTTATAATAGAATTAATTTGATGATTAATTTATTAGGCAAATGAATTGTGTGGGTAATTGATGTGTAGGGATTTGTTGTATTTTGGAATATTTGAAGTTGAACAATATATTATATGTTTTACTATCATTATTGTTATTTGTAATGTGTTAAAAGTTAAAAACTTTGAACTTGAATTTATAATCTTATGTTGTATATTTGTATTATAATTATATTGTAAACCCCGGTCCTCGAGGGGCTTATTCGAAGAAAAGAAAAAAAAAGTGATAAAAAATGGCTTAAAAAATGGGCTTTTTTGGGCCCGCCCAAAACCCGAACAATATAGTCCGGGCCGAAAAATCAAGCCCATATTCAAAAAGGGGTTTTGTTGGGCCCGGCCCGTTTTTTCACGGGTTTTTTTGGGCCCGACCCGAACCCGACGGGCCCGCCCATATTACCAGCTCTAATTAGTATATCATGCATGGTAAAAACTAACTGTGCATGTAAAACAAGCCAATGAGAATAATACCTTACAAGCTGATTAACTGTAAACTGTGAACTGTAAACTTTAACTAATTTCACCCATGATCATGGCAAAATAATTAAGTAAGGATATTACATATTCTCATGCCTAACTACAGCATAAATGGCAAACATATACATGCAACCAAACAAAACATACAAAATTGCAAATTAAAGCTACCTCTAACTGGCCTCTTTTTACAGCACTTCTGCTCTGATTTCCTTCTGGTAAAACAAGAATTTTAAGAAAACTTTCTACTATAACTTCTTCTAACTAAGCCTCTTTTTCTCTTTATTTTTCTTTCTCCTTTTCTCTTTATTTTTCTCTTTCTTTCTTCTTTTCCTCTTGCTCACCGTCCTCTCACCTCCCTTGCTCTTTTCCTTGCCAACAAGTCTTATTTATAGACTCTTGGGTGCTTGGTGGCCACGCATGCACCAACTTGAATGGTAAGTACTTGACTTTTTGAACATAGACTTGTGAATTATTTATTCTAGAAGGGGGGGGGGGCTGCCACGGCTGCACAAGATTGGGGAGGAAGAGTTGATCATGTGAAAAGAATCATATAGTCAACTTGAAGACTAAGGCTTTCTTGCATGCAAAAGTCAAGTGTTCACACTAGCTAATGTGTGGCATCTTGAATCATGCAAGAAGCCACGCCTAATAGAAACTTTATGGAGCAAGATGGCTTCTTTTTGAAGCCTAAAATTATCTCTTGTAGCAAAATAAGTCATATGTCTAAGGTATCTTTATAGATGAAAATTATTTGGAAACTTAGTAAATAAAATTATCTTAATTTGTAACAAGATGACTAATTATTTTGGGATTATTTGACATGTCCTAGACATGTAAATTAAGCTCCTCTATGATCCCAATAATAATTTCCACGTGAACTTTGCTACATATAAACTTTTGGAACATATAATTTACTTAATTCAAAAGCTTATATAATTATTTTGGGCCCTTAATCTTATAATAATTCCCCTTAAATAACTCTATTTTCTTAAGCCCAAAATTAACTTCTACTAACATCCTTAATGATATACTCAAATAGCTATTTTGGAGCTATTGAGATTTTTGGGATGTTACAACAAGAATGTAGATAATCATTATCATGTTCAAATCCACCACTTGACCCATTAGTCCACCAAGGATAATCCATACACAAAATTTAAAATAAAACAACTAACAAAAAGACACACAAAGGGAAAAAATATACACATGAACACAAGAAAAAAGTCAAAAGAGAAAAACAAACAAAAGAACAAATATATATAAAACTCAAGCTTAAGCTACTAGTGCTCTAATCAAGATTGACCAAGGATGGTTTTGGGACACAAATCCCCGACAACGACACCAAAAACTTGTTCGCACCGTAAGTACACGGGTCGCGCCAAGTAATAAAGTGATAAGTGAAGTATTGTTCCCATGAGGATTTGGTTCCAAAACCTGGTCAAGTAGCGATTATAACACTTTTGCCCAATTTGAGTGAGACAAATATCATGAGTGGAAGGAAGCTAATTTTAAAATAAAATAAAATAAAAACAAATGATTCATGGACTTCAAGGATACAATTAGGACCTAGGATTATTTATCCCCCTTGTATTTCAAAAGCACTTAATTAATTCCCAACTATATTTGCTTCTTAATAATATATTATGCTAGCCAAGGATACTAAGTTACCCATAAGTGCTCTCTCAAGTCTCCAAATAGGTGTTTAGTTCAATTAATTCTTTGATCTCTAAATTGAATAATTGAACCCCCAAACCTCATTGCAAATCCCATGTAGCTATGTGAGGTTAATGAGTATATCTCTATCTCATTAACAAAACCAACCATTCAACATCAAATTTCAAGTTCCCACATGATTAAACCCAAGTTCTACACTCAATCTAGCCCTCTCAAGCATCAATCAAGTGAACCCAACAATCTCATTGGTGGCCAATCAACAAGAAGCATTAAGCATAGAGTAAAATCAACATAATCATACCATTAATCACAAATAGAAAGGGAAATGAGTACTTAATCCATATAAGAGCTCAAAATAACCCTAGAGCAAAGTGTTTAGCTACACATGTTCAAGAAATAACAACAACCAAGCCTTATTCCACTAAGTGGGGTCGGCTACATGAATCGCACAACGCCATTGTGCTCTATCAGTAACCAAATCTTTAGATATATTATTTACTAAAAGATCTCGCTCTACAACTTCATTGAGTGTATGCCTCGGTCTCCATCTTCCTCTCTTAATTGGACTCCAGACTATTTGATCTACCCTCCTCACTGCGCGCATCTAATGGCCTTCTTTGTACATGTCCAAACCACCTCAAATGATTTTCTACCATTTTCTCACTAATAGGTGCCACTCCAACTCGTTCGCGTATATGATCATTCTGAATCTTATCCTTTCTTGTGTGACCATACATCCATCTCAACATCCTTATTTCAGCTACCCCCATTTTATGTTCATGTTGAACCTTCAAAGCCCAACATTCACTACCATATAATACTGTTGGTCTTATAGCAATGCGATAAAACTTCCCTTTTACCTTATGGGGTAATTTTCTATCGTAGAGAACTCCAGTAGCTTTCCTCCACTTATACTACCCAGCTTGAATTCTATGATTGACATCGTCATCAATCTCACCATCTTATCTTATAATTGATCCCAAATACTTAGACTTCGTCACTTGAGGGATTGTTTGCTCTCCCAGTTTAACCTCCAAATCACCTCTAAGTTGTCTATTTTCAAAATTGCAATGCATATATTCTATCTTACTCCTACTTAAACGGAAACCCTTCGACTCAAGCTTGTTTCTCCATATCTCTAATTTATCATTAATCTCCTCTCTTGATTCGGCCAGAAGGACTATATCATCAGTAAAAAGCATGCACTTAGGGACCTCTTCTTCTATAGGCTCTGTTAGAGCATCTACTACTAAGTTAAACAAATATGGGCTCAAAGTTGATCCCTGATGTAAGCCAATTCTTATAGGGAAGTCTTTTGTCTCACCTCCCGGTGTTCTAACCTTAGTCAACACCCCATCATACATATGCTGTATAACTTTAATATAAGCAACACATACTCCTTTCTTTACCAAGGCTTTCTAAAGTAAATCTCTTGGCACGCGATCATATGCCTTCTCTAAGTCAATACAAACCATATGTAAGTGTCTTTTTCTACTTCGATACTTTTCCATTATCCCCCTTAGTAGATATATCACCTTTGTTGTGGATCTCCCTGGCATGAACCGAAACCGTCTCTCAGAAATACTAGTTTCTAGTCTTAACCTATGCTCAATCACCTTTTCCCACTGTTTCATTGTATGACTCATAAGCTTAATTCCCTTATAATTTGCACAATTTTGTATATTGCCTTTGTTTTTATAAATCAGAACTAAAGTACTTTTTCTCCAATCATCAGGCATCTTCTTGCACTGTAAAATATCATTAAACAATTTAGATAACCATAACACACCCTTTTCCCCTAAACATTTCCAAACTTCAATCGGTATACCATCAGGTCCAACTGCTTTACCATTTTCTATTTTCTTAAGAGCTTCTCTAACCTCCCAAACTCTAATTCTACGATAAAACGATCTATTAAATCCATCTTCACTAATTGTCAAATCCCCCAACTCACAAGATAGACCTTTACCTCCATCATTGAATAACTTCAAAAAATAGGCCTCCCATCTATTCTTAATATCTTTGTCAGTAATCAAAACTTTACCTTCTTCATCCTTTATACATCTTACTTGATCCAAATCTCTCGAATTTCTCTCCCTAATCTTTGCGATCTTGTAAATCTTTTGTTCCCTAACCTTTGTCCCTAACTCCTTATAAAACCCCTCGTATGCTTTAGCACGAGCTTCACTCACTGCCTTCACCCAATTTTCAGCATTATTACACAAGTGTATAGCCTTAAAACAATTCTTTTTATTCCGCACCTTTTCTTGAACATCCTTGTCCCACCACCAAGTCTCCTTATCTTGTGGTCCAAAACCTTTTGATTCTCCTAAAGTAGCTTTAGCAACCATTTCAATCTTCGTAGTGTTCGCAACACAAGTGCACGGGTCACGCCAAGTAATAAAGTAATGAGAAAGTATCGTTCCCACAGGGATTGGGTTACAAATGCGATCAAATAGAAGGCTTAGTTGATTCAATTAAGTTGAGCTCAAGCAAAGTTTGGATTGAAGAATTAACATTTTCAAAGGTTAATTATAAAAATTCTATTTATAGTTCAGATTTTTAATCACAAAGATTATAAAGCAACGAGGTGATTTAGAAATACTTGTTAAGGTAAATAAAACAACCTAGGGTTACTTATCCCCATTTGACTTTATGAACTAGTAAATTCCTTCCTTTAGGCATCATAATGAATCAATGTGTGAGTTCAAGGTTCAATTTCATTTGAAGAAGCTTTCTCAAGTCTAAATCAAATTTATACCTGCATTAATTGTACAATCTCTTGCCACAATTAATGCAAGTCATAAATACTCCACCAACCTCATATGAACAATATTAGGTTAGTAATTATATCTCTATATTACCAACAAACCATCCATTTAACACTATAAATTTCAAGTCTAACATGACTTCACCCAAGTTCTAAAATAAAATACTCTATCTCGAGTCATATTCCATTTAACAAATCAAGTGGTGATCAATCACTTGTATAAATAATAGCAAGATGAAAGTCCACACATAAAAATTCATTTAATGCATTAAAGAAAGGAACTACAAGGTTCAATCCATTAAATGGTTCAAGGTAACCTTAGAAGAAGGATTTAGTTACACATGATAACAGTAAAAACGAAAATAAAGATTAAAGAAGAACACATGACAGAAAATTTGAGAAGAAGGAAGAGGAAAGGAACCCAAGAATAATGAACTTGAATCTCTCCAAGATCCTCCAAGCTTCCAAGCTCTTCCCAACTCTCTCTTCAAGCTCCAAAATGTCCTAATAAATGCCCTAAATGTGTTCTCCCCTTGTTTCCATGAAATTAATGCCTTTATCTCATTTCAGACAGCTAACTATAAGTGAAACGCGCAGTTTTAGGCCAATTCGCAGCGGCGAAGTCCACGGCGAACTATGTAAGTAAAATGGCAAAGATGGATCACACTCGCCGTGACTTTCGCCAGGGCGAAGTCACGTAGCTTCTGGTTCTTATGCTTCTTTTTAGCTGGTCTTTAATCCCATTGATGTGTGTATGCTTCCTCTGAGCTTTTTCACTTGAGCACCTTTTCCTATTGGAAGAAAGAAAGAAGGTTGATGAGTTTTACAATTTACCACATTATAAAAATTCTTTAGGCTCCAAATTTCATACAATTTTCAACTCTTTCTTTGCCCAGTTTTCTTATTAAGCTTTTGATTCCTTTTTGTCATGTTAATCACCAAATTATGCACAAGTACGGAGTAAAACATGATGATTTTGTAATGAAATTTAGGAGCTTATCACGTAGCCATATTCTTCCACATGCTGTTAGCATTTCCTTGTGGCTCCCATACCTCTTCATCCAATATATTTCTCTTAAAAATCTCTCGCTTCTCCCCCTTTAATTGCCACTACTTGATCTTTTGCTTCAAAACTGTTCGGCTCCTTTGTTTTATACATTTAATTCTCACATCAAGAACTAGGAGTTTATGTTGAGTGGTCTCCCCATGCCCAGGAATCAATTTGCAATTAGTACATAACCTTCTATCAGGGTTTCTTACCAAAAAGAAGTCAATTTGTGATTTGTGAGTTCACTTTCGTATGTAATTAAATGTTCTTCCCACTTCTTAAAGAATGTATTAACAATCTTAAGATTGTATCCTATGGAAAAATCGATAATTGTTTGCCCTTTATTATTCAACTCCCCATAACCAAAACCTTCATGCGCCCTTGTATATGGTCCCGCCTCTTTCCTAACATGTCCATTAAGATCCCCTCCAATAAAAATTTTCTCGGTTGCCGGTATACCTTGAATCAACCCTTCAATATCTGCCCAAAACTTCTCCTTAAGATGTGCTTCTACCCCTACTTGGGGTACATATGCACTAATAACATTTATTATATCATTTCCCACAATTACCCTCACATATATGATTTGGTCCTCAATCCGCTTAACTTCCACTACATTCTTCTGCCATTCTTTATTTGCAATGATACCAACACCATTCCTCCCATTTACCTTTCTTGTGTACCAAAGTTTAGAATCATTAACCCCAATTTCTTTAGTTCCCTCTCCAGCCCATCTGGTTTCTTGTAAGCATAATATATTAATCTTACAATCCTTCATAACTTGTGCCACCTCAAAAAGCTTCCTATTCAGCGTCCCAATATTCCAAGAACCAAATCTGATCTTACTCTCATGAACTAGCTTCTTTATCCGCCTTCATCCATTAGAGTGTGGTAGCCCTTGCTCATTTAACACTGCATTCTGGCGAGGATGCAACGGCTCTTGCTCTCTTATCACTGTACTCAAGCCATACAGCGTGTTACAACCAGGCAACGACCTATCCTTTAGCCCTTACTCTCTTAACACTGCATTCAGGCTAGGATGCAGCGGCTCTCATTCTCTTCTCACTGTACTCGAGCCATACAGCGCGTTGCTTACTGGTAACGACCTAACATTTACACAATTTCTTCGTTGATCCATGTTCATGAGATTCGACGGGGTTTTTAAGCTAGTTGTCGGGGCCTAACACAACCCTCCTCCTTTACCCAGGCTTGGGACTGGCTATAAACGTAGGCAGAGTTTACACATGTTCAAGAAACCCAAAGGAAAATACATAAGAATCAGCACAAAGATTGAACAAGAAAAAGGAAAGGAGAATGGAGAAGAAGAACCAAGATATGAAGCCAAAATCTCTTCCAATCTTCAAATCCTAGCTCAATTTCCACCAAAAATCCTTGCCCTAGCACACCACAAAGCTCACAAGAAAGCCCCCAAAGTCCAGAATGTCGGCCTCCTTTGATTTCTCCCTTTTAAACCCTAAAATTTCCATCTAATTGGTGCTATGCATTTTGCTTTTGCTCCTGAGCTGCGGCCCAGAAATTTGAGCTTCGGCTCAATTTGCTTCTGTGTTAAAATGAGCTGCGGCCCGGTTTTTGAGCTGCAGCTCAGTTTGGTTCTGTCATTTGCTTTCAATTTGCTGCAAAATGAGCTGCGGCTCAAAAAAGAGTGGGCTATGGCTCATTTCGCTTTTGAAAAATTGAGTTCTTCTATTGCAAATAGGGTGTTCTATATATGATTTGGCATCACTTTGATCATCTTTGAATTCTCAAATGGCTTGATTCTAATTCTTTTACCAAATCATACCTTGCAAAATAATAAATTTAATAAGCTCATAATAAACAAGGAGGAGGAAAACACAAAATATGCACAATTTGGCGAAAATGTGCAACCAAAAACATCATGCACATTTTCCTATATTTGACTATCCGAAATATGCACAAATGCACCAAACATTATATGAAACTTAAGGAAAACGTGCCAAAAAGACATGAAATTATAAAGGTTAACACTTACAAGACAAGGCTAGAGAATGGTTCAATAATCTCCGTGAGGGCTTTATCAATTCCTGGAATGAGCTTGAAAGTAAGTTTAGAGCTCGCTTTTTCTCTGATGATAAATCTGTGGAAGCTAGATATGAGTTTCTTAGCTTTAGAGAACATCCAGATGAGCATCTCTATGTAGCTTGGGAAAGATACAAAATGTTGATGAAGCAATGCCCCAATCATGGGGTAGATAAGTGGGTGATAGTTCAAATCTTTTGTAATCGCCTTAATGCTCAATCTAAGGCCATGGTGGACTTTATGACGAATGGAGGATACCTGAATGTTCTTATTAATGAGGTGATTAGATTGCTGGATCAATTATCTACAAACAACTCTCAGGGCACTGATAGAAGGACTTCACAACCGCTAGCTACTCCTAAGGATGACTCTCCTTATTCTTCCCAAATTACTACTATTCTTTCTGCTATGAATAAGCGATTTGATGTAATAGAGTCTCAAATGCAAAGGGGTAAATCTCATGGGGTGCATTCTGTTCATACTACCCCAGTTGTGTGTGACCAATGCAATGATGTTCACCTTCCGGACCATTGTCCTCTTTCTATGGCTTCGGAGTTAGTCAATTACATGGGAAAGTTTCAAAACCCTCATAATAATCCGTATTCATAGACTTACAATCCAGGGTGGAGAAATCATCCTAATTTCTCATGGAATCAAGGGCAAACTGTGAATCAACCTTCATCTTTGGGTGCTAAACCTTCTCATCCACCAGGTTTTCAAGCACAATCTAGGCAAGTCCCTGTGAAGGAGGAAGAGTCTAAAATGGAAAAGATGTTGGCTCAGATCTTGGCTGGACAAGAGGCTTCAAGGGTTGAGACTAAGTGATAACTCCTAGAAATTCATGTCATTTGAGTATATTTTCCTTGAGTTTTATTAAATCATTGATAAATTTTGGATACTCAAGATAGGAAAATGTTCATTGGATTTTTGGTTGCACATCATTGTTTATTTATGTAGATTTTGATTGTTTTTTTATAGTTAGTTTCTTAGGTTGTTTTATGTAATTCTTGTAGGAACATTTTGATGCAATAAACAAGAGATTTTAGCCCTCCACCAAGCTCCCAAGTGAACACAAATAAGAAGAAACCAGAGCAGCACAAGGAATAAAGGAAAAAAGGCATAAAAGAGAAGAAAAGGACTTCGCCGTGGGCCTCGCCGCGGCGAAACCCACGGCGAAGTACATTTGCCTCTGCCCATTTTAGGCAGCTCGCCGCGGCGAGCATCTCTCAGTTCTGGAGCTTTTGTGAGCTCACCGTGGGTTTCGCCACAGCGAAACCCACGGTGAACTGCGTAATTCTACGCGTTTTTGGACAGAACAGACGGACTGAGCAAAATAAAAGAAAGGGTTTCGAGTTGAGCCCTCATTCTTCGAATTTTGGGACATTTTGGGAGTGTTTTGCTCTGCTAGGGCTTGGCGTTTGGTGGGGATTTAACTTGGGCTTGAAGCTTCGAAGATATTTGGGCTTCCTCTCTTGGTTTATCTCTTCCATCTTCATTCTCTTCTCTTGTTCTGTTTTGTAATGTTGTATATATATGCTCCCATGGAGTTGTAGAACATAAGTAGCTAAAATACTTGTATTCTAGGATTATTTTGAACCCTTGTATGGATTGATTCTTGATTTCTCCTCTTATGTTGTGATTAATGATATCTATGTGCTTATTTTACTCTGTTCCTAATGCTTCTAAGTGCTTGATCACCACTTAGATGTTGGGTTCACTTGATTGATGGTTGAGAGGGCTAGATTGATTGTAGAACTTGGGTAAAATAGTGCAAGAACCTGAAGTTTGCATGGATGGATGGTTTTGTTGGTAAGATAGAGATATACTTGCTAGCCTTGCATAGTCACATTAGGGTTGGAGCTTGATAATTGGGTCTTATTAAATTGTAGCAAGAGATTGTGCAATCAATACTTGTTCTTGACTTGAGAGAGCTTTTACGAGTACTCTGTGAACCCTAGATTAGCACGTGGTTTCATTGAGAGCTTCATTGAGAGGGGGTAAAATTGAGTTTTAAGAAGTACAAGAGGGATAGATAATCTTAGGACCCATTTTATCCTTGAAGTTGGAGAATCACTTGTTTATATTTTCATTTTCATTTAGCATACGTTATTTTCTTAGTTAATTTTCAATCTCAACATTTGTGTCACTCAAATTGGGTGAGAGTGTGACAATCATTGTTTGACCGAGTTTTGGACCAAATCCTCGTGGGAACGATACTTTACTCACTACTTTATTACTAGGCTCGACCCGTGCACTTGCGGCCGGTGACGAACACTAAGGCAACTCTTTCTCTCCATGAAACGACCATTAAAAACCTTGAAGTGCAAATGGGGCAATTGGCCTCACAAATGAATGCTATGTCAAGAGGTAATCTCCCGAGTGATACTATTCTTAATCCTAGAAAAGAAGGTAAGGAGGAGTGAAAGGCAATAACTTTGAGAAGTGGGAGGCAATTACCTAATGTGCCTCAATCTAATGACAAGAGGAATGAAGTTTCTGAGGATGTTGCTCTTGATGAAGATGACAAAGTGATGAATCCCCATATTTAGTACATTTTTAGAAATATTTTATTGTATTTAGGGAGTCATTAATTCGGAAAAAAAAAAGAAATTTTGTTGTTATTTGAAAATGAGACATTAGTTCGGGATTTCCTTTTTATTTCAAATACTAGAAGTATTATGGAGAAACATACTTATAAAGTCACTGAATAACATGCATGTATAGATTATATACAAGCATTTGAAAGTTCATGAAGGATTATCTAAAAGTATATGATTTAAATAATTGAAACTCCCCAAAGGATTAAAGTTTCCAGAAGCAAACAATTTAATCCATATATCTATATGTTTCAAAGCAACCTGGATAAATATGGTATTATCAAATCGATAGATATTAGTTGAAAGAAGGATATATTGTATTTAATCTTTCAAGATATGTTCTTATGAAAATATCTGAATGTTATTAAGACTCTTGATATGTTTAGATATCTCTAGAACTCCTGAAGAGCTTGCAAAATTTGAATATTGCTTAAACTCCTAAAGAGCCTGCAGAAGCTAAAAACATACTTCAAGAAAGAATTTGAAATGAAATACTTTAAAAGAACAAAGTGTTTCTCTATATATAAATTATCATGTGCTCCAATAGTTGTAAAATCCTTAAATGTGTATTGAGATCATTTTATACCTCAAGAAGTTGATGGAGAAATTTTGGTCCGGAAGTACCATGTCTTTATAATTCAAGAAGGTGATGAAAAAAAATACTTAGTCTGGAAGTACCATATCTTTGTATAACTAGAGTAATTATATTTGATCTGACTTTGTATAAGTAGAGTAATTATATTTTATTCGACTAGCCATGCACGAGTTGGTATATCATTTGCTAATCAACATGATATGTTGATTCACCAACACGAATAAATTGGGGTGGACTACATTAACAGAAGATGGTGAAATCAATGTCCAACAAATTCGATCAAACAAAAATTTAGCAGATATATTCACTAAGTCATTTCCTGTTACAATATCTGAGAAGTTTGTTCATGGCATCGAACTTCACAGACTCAGAGATATTAACTAAAGTGGTCAAGAGGGAGAGAAGATACACGCTGTACTCTTTTTCCCTTGTCTATGGTTTTTCCCACTGGGTTTTCCTAGCAAGGTTTTTAATGAGGCAGCATTAGGAAGTGTATCACTAAACATTGTACTCTTTTTCTTCTACTAAGTTTTTTGTCCCACTGGGTTTTACTTAGTTGGAATTTTTTAACGAGGCACATGTTTAGTCATAGACATCAAGGGGGTGTTATGAATTTCCTATTATTATGGATGTCCATAACTCCTATTTTCTATTATCAATATATTGTCGTTAATGCTGATTGATTATATTGTAACCCTAAAGCCTTGCCTATAAATACAAGGCTTGTACTGTGTATTCAACAACTCTTGAACGTTGAATGAGAACAGCTTTCTATTCTCTCTGCTCTTCTCCCCCATTCTCTATTATCTTCTTCTATTATTTGTAACAATTATATATATATATATATTTTATATTCTACCATATGTCTACAAAATCTGCACTTATTTTATTTTTTGATCATGTACATCAATCTTTTAAAAACCGGACCAAACGTCGAGCCAGAAAGTTTGGCTGGTCATAATTCAGAATGGTAGAAACGGTTTAGCCGTCTGGTTGGACCGGTGATGTAATAATTGAATAAAAAATTTAAAAAATAATTATAAGTGTACATAATAATATATTAAGCATACTAGTTCAATTTCAACTTTATATTATTATCTCCATCTTTATATATCTAGAATTAAAATCTACTCTCAAATTAAAATATACTATCTAATTAAATTTTACAATATGTTAAGAATGCAGATTGGGGAGTAATAATAATAGACAAAATAAAAAAAGCAAGATAACATTTTTTTTAACGAGCAAGATAATGATATTGAATAAAAGGAAGAGAGAGAGAGAGTACATATATAGTCATGTAGGTATTAAAAAACGCGCTGACACCTTTTTCTCTTCCGCACTCAAAGCTTTTGTCCATTGGGCAGAATAACCTTTTTTTTATTATTTCAAATTGCTCCTTCTTCTCTTAGGAAAATTTCAGTTTACCCCCATAATAAGGAATTAATCTCAGATTTTCCCCAAAACATTCTGAAATTTCATTGCACCCCCAAGGGACTAAAGTGAAATTAAATATTTCAGCTAAAAGACCAAAATATCCTTATTGAATTTTGTATTGTATTTCCAAGACATATATGAATAATTTCTAAGACACATGAAGAATTTCCAAGACATTTATGAGAAATTTCCAAGACGCATATAAAGGAACTTTTCAAAACATTTGTGCTATTTTTAACATCAATGTAAGTATTTTCAAGTCTCAAAAATCATGGAATCCAACACTAAAACATCCAAAATTTCACAACTATATTTCCAAGACACATATAGAGAATTTCCAAGACACATATAAGAAATTTCCAAAATGTTTGTACTTCTTTCAATAAGGACATTTTGGTCTTTTAGCTGACACATTTAATTTCACTTTAGTCCCTTGGGGGTGCAGTGAAATTTCAGAATGTTTTGGGGGGAATCTGAGATTAATTCCTTATTATGGGGGTAAAATGAAATTTTCCTTATTTTCTTTTCAAAAGTCAGATAAAAATAAATGGCACCAGAGTTCTATTCATCTTCTTCACTGGTGTCGATGGGAGTAAAGGAAAAACGAGATGAAACAACTTCAAGTTTGCTTATGTTTCTATTATAGTCTTTCATTGGTCTCAACTCTAAAGATTAGCCTATATATGAGAAAATAAAGTATAAGCTTTTCCCCATTTTCATTATGTCGGCCTTTTTTTCTATTCTTCTCCTTCCCCTTCTTTTTCTTTATGTTGAAATGCAAACAACTCTAAGCCGGATGGTTTTAAGAAATCTGTTCCAGGTCATGGTTTAACTCTAGGCCTCAACTTGAAAGCCAGTTCTGAATGGCTTAATACGGCTTGACTCCTTGAGTGGCCTAAAGATGGAACCCTAGCCACTTTGCCCTACGGTTGACTGTCGGATAGGCCCAACCGTCCCTTCCGGTCTGGCTCCAAAAATAGTGATGTACATGCTTATTAATTTAATATTGTTTATAAAAAATCAAACCATAGATTTTGTTTTTAATACCATATATTTTGCTTTAAAAATTTGCAAATTAGTTATGGTGTTCAAATAGGTTCTTATTTTAGGGCAACAATCAAAACAAATTTGCAATATTACCTAAAGGCTAACAATATTTTCAAGATTTTATTACTATTTGAACAAAGCAATTATGTTGATTAACCACTGAGTGTATGCTCCTATCAATTACAAACATTGTTGTGTTTGCAGAATCATGACTACTGAACAATTAACTTTTAATAGCCTTAATTGCACTCTTTCCATTTCATTTAATGAAAAAATGAAAGAAATACTTACATACTCTAAGAATATCACATCATATGTACTCTATCCAATGAAAACCTAACAACTAAGATTATTTTAATCCCACTTGAATGACAACTCATCTAATGGAATTCAAATTTTATAATACTTTTGCGAAAAATAAACATTTTAATTAAATAAACAAAAAAAAAGTTGAGTTAATATTTTTCTTAAAAGTGAGGTAAAATTTGAATTATTTTGGATGAGTCATTATCCAACTTGGATTAAAATAATCTGATGAGTTATTATGTTTTCATTGGATAGAGTACAGATGATGTGGTACTCGTAGAGTATGTAAGTATTTTTCCTGAAAGAGATAACTTAATGACTTGAAAGGTGATTATATAATTAAGGGAAAATACAGTTGGTACCTATACTTTATTTAGTTTTTATTTTGGTACCTATGTGTATTTTTGACATATTTAAATGCTTTAATTTTAATTTTTGAACATCATTTAACTTTTATACAAAGGCTAGCCATGCTAATAGAACAAATATGGATGAGTTAATAATGGTAATTGGGCAAAATTGATGGTTTAATTAGGAGATTGAAAACCATATGTACCAAAATCAAAATTGAATAGAAGTATAGGTACCAATAGATGAATTTTCCCTATAATTAAATGCTAATAAAAAATTTTAAATATTAAAATGATTACACTAAATTATTAAAATTTAAGGATACTTTATCTATATCTTACTACAAAATCAATGTTTAAATTTATTGAGTTAGCATTTTCAATAAAGGTGATATTGTTAACAAAAAAGGATTAAAAATACATTTTTCAAATGGGATGAATCAAAATGAAACTTAATGTAAATATAAAAGACCAAATGTATACTTTAACTATAACAAATTATAAACTGCTTGGTTAAGGCTTTTAATTATATTTTTAATGGCTAAGTATGGGTTGTAATATTTTCTTACTTAAATTTAAGAATATCTATAATTTTTATATTAAAATATATTTTAAATGACGTTCTGACAATTTGAATTTACTTTAATTATATATTAAATTAGTTATTTTTCTTCAATAACATACTTATTTTCCAAAAGTCACAATGGCTTTTTTTTTTTTTTTTTTTTGCCTTCAAAAGTTTTTCCCTTAAACTTATTTGGGTCTTCATTATATCCTGAGGTGGGCACTTTCCATAACTCTCTAGTCGCTCGGTTCCACAAAGAAAATGATTGTGTGTGTGTGTGTGTGTATAACTATGATCATCACACAAAGCAAGCCATTGGAGTAACTAATGATGCGGAAATCACTTCTTAAGGAATTCAACGTAGGTATTCTCTCAACCTCCATGGTTTCCCTCTCATAACGAAACAAGTATAGGAAATTATATTCCCGGCAGTCAAATGCATTATGGAGGATGAGTAAATTTTTTTACGAGATGAATGGTGGCAGTGCTCCTCCATGAAAGATGGGAATTTCAATATATTTCTCCAACATACACAACAAAATCGAAGGATGGATTTCACAGGAAGCCTTGTGAGAATGTAGGCTATGATGATAGGGAATTTCACCTCCACTGGAAATATTGCTTGCTGGATTGAATTAGGGATCTGAGGGAAGTGAAGGAGAAGATATTCTATTATTATAATTTTGAGCGCCACATTCATGATTCAACTGCTTTATAAGCGCTAAGAATGGAGGTGTTGGTATATAATTATAATTTACATATTTTTTTTATAATTATCAGTTACAACTTATGAGCATAGTATGTCAACATACCATTAATTGTCATAAAATATAAACCATTATTATATTGGACCGGAATGAAATCGTCTAGTCTACGATTTTTTATTGGTAAATTTATTTTTAAAAAATAGAAGTATCAGTAAAAAAAATTAATATAGTTTTTTATTTAATAAATTAAAATTATTTTCCATTTTCATTTTCACATCGAGTTCCGCAACAAATGGCGTATCAGTTAGTTGGAATCATTTTCTGCTTCAGAATTATGTGCCTTGATGTTAGCTTCGAATGAAGGTTACTGTTAAACCTAAAAAATAACAGAAAGTAAGAAAATTACTGCTTTTATCTCATTCATACTATTTAGGTAAAAATGCAAATTTGTTGGGGAAAAAAAGGTAAAAAACGCACATACAGTGCCAACAGTCTTATAGCTTAGTGACATTAGAACTCATTAAATGTAGGGTTGTTTAAGTATTGTGACGAAACAGAGTTACCCCTTGTCCAAGTCCTGGTACTAGAAGAAGGCCGGGACCCCATTTGTGTCCCAATACCGGTACTGAAGGGGTCCTAGATCCATCGGGATAATGCCGAGACATGAACCAAGACCGGGACTTCCCGATTCTTTTTGACACAATCTGCCTGATCAAAATAAAGGGAAATGACAAAAAAATCCCTTTGAATTTCAAAATCCCAATAACAACTTCATGATAGGTATTAACAACCATTAATAACTCAAAATTCCTTATTTGGGATTTTGCAAATTGGAAATGATTTTTTTGTCATTTACCCAAAAAAAAACATAATTTTTGGCTATGTATGTTTATACTTTAGTTACTAATAATCTAGTATAAGTAATTTTTGGCTAAAATATACTTTTAATCCTTTAAGTTTAGGCAATAATCTCTTTTAGTCCTTTAATTTTGAAAAGTAAGTTTTTAGTCCTTTTAAATTAACACCGTTAACTTTTCTAAAGGAAAATGCTGATGGGTAAATTTAAAATGCTAACAGGCAACATTAAAATGTTGACATATCATAATTAAATTGAAAATATTACAAATAAAAAAAATAAATAAACCTTAATAAAACTTTTGGATTCGTAAATATTAAAACACACTTTACTTTTGAGTTATTATCCAGACTGTTTTAAAATTTCTTCAACAAGTACAAATTGGCAATCATCCATTGCAAATAGTCGACAATCCTCATGAAGAAGAGTGAACATATTATTTCCTAATTTTTTTAAAAGGTTATTTAATTTAAAAATATAAAAAGTGAATATATAAAAAATATTAAAATTTGTATATGTTAGCATTTATTTGGTGACTAAACATTTTAAACTTATCCAATCAGCATTTTCTGTTAGAAAAGTTAACAGTGTTAATTTAAAAGAATTAAAAATATACTTTTCAAAATTAAAGGATTAAAAGAGATCATTACCCAAACTTAAAGGACTAAAAGTATACTTTAATCTTAATTTTTTAATATCACACATATACTTATGAGTAAAAAAAAAGATTAATCATTCAACAACCATTCAGTCCAACTAACAAATCCTTTTTAACTACTTATAAAATCTCCAAAATATTATAACGAAACAAGACAACAACCACAAGTCTATAATGAAAATTTAAACATTCAAATTCAAAGCAACATCATTGTTCGGAAAAAAAAATTTAAAGCAATAGCCAACAATTCAGTCATTCCCTACTTCTTCGATCCTTCCTATTTGTTAAGGATTGTGGAATTGTGGAAAAGAAAAAAGAGGCATGCCTCTTAAAAAGTTAAACCCTAAACCTTAAAAGATTGAATCAATTAATCATTAATATAGTTAGATGATTTTGTGGAGAAAGAGAAAAAAATAATATTTGAGTAGGGGACTGATTAATTAATTGAAAAAAATAAAGGAATAAATGAATGGTTAAATTAGGAAAAAAATTAAATAAGTAACTATATTTATGGAACCGGAACAGGACCAGGAATCCCTGAAATGTGACCATGTCCTGGTACCGTCCCCATTTTAATTTGGTCATGGTACTAGATCACGTTGGTCTCAAAAAATTCTCGTCCCAATAAGTCCGAGACGGGACTGGGACAATCAGGACATGAACTTTTTGAGCAGCCCTAATTAAAAGTAAGAGTTTGCAAGTTCAAACTTCAAAGTTGGAGCTCACAAGTTCAATCCCTTACAATCTCATGCCATTAGTACATACCCCTATAATTTTAAAAAAAAATATACCTCTAGTCAATTAAATTTACAAGATTTTATTTAAGTCTTTTATATAGTTTTTGTTCAATCCGTTACAGCCTCATATCATTAGTAAATATCCCTTCAATTTAAAAAAAAAAATGTATTCCTAGTCAATTAAATTTGTAAGTTTTTATTTTATTCTCTTGATAGTTTTTCAGTCTCACAACGCCCAATCAAGGGCAGGGGAGCAAAATCCCTCGCAGCCATCATAAATCATACCAAACAAACCTTGCGTAGCCGCCAACAAATTTGTACAGTGGCATCCAAACTATATATCATCTATTCATGAAAACTATACATATGATGATACATATAATGCTAAAATATAGTTCAAACAACTAGTACTGAATTCGCTCATTTGAGATTCCAGATAAAAGAGACTTAAAGAATTCAAGATAAAACCAAAATGTTCAAATATTTTGTGAATCAAACAAAGACGAGAAATGTGAAATGTAGGAATGATCATAATTCAGAGAAGGGCTAGGCTCCTTTCATAACTAAAACCCGCACAAATGTCATAGTCAGGTGAGATGCGGTAGTACCCCTTCCATCTGCTGGTTGCGACATTGAAGAGCTGAAGAAAGTATTTTGGTTCATCCTCATCAGTATTTTGGTCACAGCAAACTATTTGATTCCTCCAAATACATATGGGAAAAAAATAATATCCAATTCTGCTAATGTCATATTCTTGGGTACAACTAAAACTGATTCCTGATTCACTAGCGACCTCCTCCATCACCCATATATCGAAAGAATTCCAAGAGTCATCATTGCGGTTATACTGAAATATAGCAAATTTGTTCTGGTACACACCAAGAGTAGTAGAAACACGAGTAGTAGGCCAAGTATGACACTTTAATGGAAATGGCATTGGTGTTAATGTAAACACTTCCGTGGCTATGTTGAAAGAAACCATGACATGAAAAGAATCATGTACTCCTATCCAAAAGATAGTTCCATCAGCACTGACAGCTTTTGATAAGATTGGTGTCTTTTGTAAAGCCCCAAATTCTAGTTCCTTCCATGAACCTGTACTTAATGAATACACTTCTGCATGCTCGGGTATTGCGGCTTTCTTCTTATTCTTCTTTTTAGCCAACTCTTGATTATAAAATTTCACTATCTTGTAATCATTGGTTTTGTTAGTGAAGCCAAAGCCAAATCCAAACACGGAAAAGCCACAATAGTCCTTCTTTGTGTTGGGTATCTTTCTGATCGCTCTAATCATTGGATTCCACAGACAAAGCGAATGAGGAGTCGTGTTTAGATCAAAATTGACCTTAACACAAATCAAGCCATTGCTGGAACCAACGATTGTCCAACCATTTCTTAGGCAATCAACCGAGGGTATGCTGAGAACTTCAACAGTTTCCATCTTATCATTAAGCAAGCGTAAGGAAGGGGGCGTACCTTTGTAATCGAAATCACTTTCATGGAGGAGAAGCAATGGGTTTTCATGAGCAAAGTGGTGAGCATGTTCAGAGATGAAATATTTCGTTTTGAAGAGATTTTTCCAATATTTACATACACATTGAAATCGAACTATGGATTTGATTGGAAGCCTTGTGAGAATGTTGATGATAATGCCAGAGGGCATAGAAGGGTTGTCGCCTCCACTCGCCATATGCTTGCAGGAGGGAATTTGTTTTCTTATGTGGGAAGAGTAGTTTTATACAAAAGTTTCTATTCGTAAATATGTAGAGTATATTATTAATTCAAAACCCTAATCTTTTTTTTTATTGAACTGGTTCAAAACCCTAATCTTGACCTAACGCAAAACCCAAAAAAAATAAATAAATAAGGAGGTGTTTGCATTCTAACGCATGAAAAGTAGGCAAGAGAGATAATTCCTTTTAAAAAAATTAACATGGTGAGGAGGTAGCTACAAGAAAAGAAAATGAAAAGGTGAGGAAAAAGTTCTATTTGAAAAAAAAAATTAAAAATATATACATGCAGGGGAAAATAAGGAAATGCTCTCAGAAAGGAGAAATTCTTATCTGAACCCCGGTTTACCATGTTATTTGTGGTCTCCATCAATCACAAACATGCATGTAATGTGTGACGTAAAAATTTTAATCTGACTAGGCACTCTAAAATTTTTTTTCTAAAAGATAAAAAAATTTATCTCCTATTTTCTAAGTTTTCTTAATTTTTCATGTTGAAAAAAATTAAATTTATCTATCAACTAGAAGAATTCTTGTGTGAATCCGGTATATCACGTCATTTGTGGTTTAACCAATCACAAGTAAACATATAAGATCTGATGTAGAATTTGTAATATGACTTGACACTTTAAAAAATTAATTAACAGTTAAAAAAATGTAAATATCATGTTTTCAATGTTTTTTGTTATGTAAGTTGGAAAAAATATTTTTTATCAATTAGTTGAATTTTTTAGGGTGCCAAGTCAGATTAAAAATTCCTCAGACCTTATGTTTTTACTTCTGATTAGTTAGACCACAAATGATGCGATGCACCGGGTTCAAAAAAGAATTTCTCCTATCAACTAATTGATTTGGCACATAGTCAGATTAAAATTTCCACATCACACATCACATGTATGTTTGTGATTGGTGGAGACCAAAAATAAAATGAAGTGGCAAACCAGGTTTACCTAAGAATTTCTCCTAAGAAAAAGGATTACGACATATGGAGAAATTCTTAGGTGAACCTGGTTCGCAACATATGATATAATGTGCATATTATAATCTGAGTAAACACCCTAAAAAATTACTTGTCAAATAAAAAAATATTCTGTATTTTTTTAATTTTACAAGTTTAAAAAAATAAATTTATTTGACAAGTACTTTTTTAGGGTGCCTACTTAGATTATGGTATCCACATCATATCGTATATGTTTGCTTGTTATTGGAGGAGACTATGAATAATGTGGCGAGCCGGTTTCACCTAAGAATTTCTCATAACTGGTATTGCGCCCGGGGGGCTATTTTGTTTTGATAAAAACATAAACTTAGTTAACTAAAAATAAAGATAAAAGTATATTTTTATACACATAAAAGAGTGGGATAATGATAAAACAACAAAGCAAAATGCTATCAGGGGTACATTCAAATTTCTCCTATTTCATCTTTTCAAAAAAACATATTTCTTCTTCATTTGGTTTGCGTTTTGAATCCATATAGTGTTTTATTATAACTGACATTTGATATAGTGTAAACATGTACACCCTATTTTTTTAGGCCCACACCCATGTGTTATAATTGAAAAATGAAATTTTAATTATTCTCACACAAAAAATTCAAAAATCCATTGATTGACTATGATTAGGTGTCATTAATGTTTAGGTCATAATTGAAAAGTGAATTTTGAAATTTAACATTGATAATGATTATGAGCTATTAAGGGTGATTGATGACTCAGAAAAATAAAGAAAAATAAATAAGAAAATAAGAAAAATAAAAATAAAATAATTTAAAAAATGTATTTATTTATGTTGATTGGATCTTAGAATATGTTTACATTTAAGAAAAATATGATTAAATGTTAACAAAATATGTTTACATTTAAATGTTTTAGTATGATTATTCTTATATTTTAAAAATTAGTCATTTTTTATTCATATTCAATTGTAAAATCACCCTTTATATTGATGAGTTATTGTTTTCTGTTTAATGAAATTAAAAGTGTTAGTAAAGGACTAAAAGTACACTTTTCAAATTTAAAGGATTAAAATGAAACTTGTTATAAATATAAAGAACCGAAAGTATATTTAAGCCTTTTTATTTCAAATTAATGCATTAGTTTTAAAATTTTAAATTAATTGCATCCACCTAATCTCCGCCTTAACTACATCTAATCAAATCATTATCAATCAAATTACTTTTCAAAATTCAAATGTCAAATTTAGATATAAATATATATATATATATATATATGTTTTAAATCATGTATTTACGATTCTCAAATATTTGGGCATTTTATATCAATTCTATAAAACTTAGGGATAAATACTAATTTTGCCCCAAGTATGCAGCCAGTACCAAACAATTTTGTATCAATTCTATAAACTTAGGGATAAAACATCTTCTTTTCAATTTTTTTAGGGTGATTTTATATGTACATCACATTGTCAATAGTTTTGATTAATATATTTGGGAGGAGTGTCAATTTTTGTCCTAATACTCTTCCTTTATCGTGAGATATGTATAAACTACCATGTAAATATGCCACTACAGACTATCCAAGCATTATACAATGTGTGTTTCTTAAACTTCTTTTCACCCCGCGCAATGAAGAGCAGTCATTGACGAAGAATGTTGAGTGATACCGGTGAAAAATAGGAAGTGAGAAAGAATATAAACCAAGAGGTTCTGAACCTTTTCTGTTGACCGATGGACAAAGGTGTTTGTTGCATTGATTCCAACTCAAAACTATGAATATGTTGTACAGCTGTAGCTGTTTGAGTTTTGCTTCCCACACTTTCATTGTATTTCTTTCTAAAGTCTAATGCTAAAAGCTGACAGACCAATGGTAGTAGCACACTAATTAAGCTCAATTCCATTCAAAATTAAAATAAGAGTATGATGAATAAGTTAATAATAGTATAATATTACAATAAGTGAATGATAAATTATTGTTGACAGTGACGAGCTGGCCTCCCTTGCGTTGTACGGGTGATATTTTTTATATGATTCGACTTGAAATCATAAATATGTTTTTTCAATTAAAAAAATCATAAATTTGTTTGCATGAGGTCATGGGAAATAATAAAATAAATCATTATAAAAATATAGATGAAAACATAATACTTATGCAGATCATTAACCAAACTATTACATCCCTTCATCAAAATTTAAGACTTAATTATTTGTGGATTTAATTATACCAGAATTTGGAACTTGTGATGCAGCACTTTGTGAGTCATTCATTATGAGTCCCTTTTGTAAATCTTCTCTCCTTGCTCTCTTTATTCTCTATTTTGGTATGTTACTTTGGATCTAATTCACGCCATCGTGCACTCACCCGCTTACAAGATGGGATGTTGATCATTACTTTGTCATGGCATTTAAATTGATTCCAATCTCTTCATACTCAGTGTTTGCAAAAACTTTAAAGAAATCAAATCTAACACATTAAGGTTTGACCTGGTGCGGTAGCTACTTTTCCTATTTAAATTATTATTATTTTTATTTTTTGTCTTAATTTTGGCCAAAAAGGATCCACAAATATTAAAATATAATTGATGAACTGGTCAAAAACATTGGTATATTGAAAATCATAAGAAAATAAATTATATTGAGAAATATATTATATTATTACTTTTATTTATATGGATTGGTGGCGCCTAAAATGGTGTGATGCATACATTATGCTTCATATATCCCTTATGTTACTGATTACCTGAAGCATATTTCAACCTAAAAAAATTAAGATAAATATAATCATAATATATATAAATCATAATTAGCGATATATATTGAGATTGACCAATCAGAAGTTGTGGACGTTTTGTGAACATAATTTTATGGCTTATCTTAAATATAATAATTATAAAATAATGATGATATATTTTCTTAAATATAATTAGTGATATATATATATATATTGGGATTGAGTAATCAGAAGCTTCTTACAAACATAATTTAAATAATTAAAAAATAATGATTATATTTTCAAAAACAAACGTCTAATAATGATATATATATATATTATATTTTTTAAATATAATTAATAGATATATTTAGTGATATATATGTTTTGGGATTGACCAATCAGAAGCTTCTTATCTAATTAGTGATATATATATTTTGGATTGAATAATCAGAAGCTTCTTATGAAGATAATTTTAGGGCTTACCTTAAATATGGTAATTCAAAAATAATGACTATATTTTTCATAAGTATAATTAGTAGATATAATTAGTGATATATATATATTGGGATTTATCTTTTTTTGTTGACAAAATATATTCAAAAAAATGTCGAATAAGCTTTTATTTAAATATGTACATAATGAAGCTTTTATTTTAGAGCAAACCACATATTTTCATCTTAAAATTTAATTAAAATTATATTTAAGATTTAAGATAAACCTTAAAATTATGTTCATAATAAGCTTGTGGTTGATTATTCCCAATATATATATATATATATATATATATTTATCACTAATTATATTTTGAATCATTATATTTAAGATTTAAGAGAAACTCTAAATCAATTTTTTCGGTTGATTTTACTTAAAATGGCATTAGCTTACTTTCTAATTGTATTAACTATAGCTTACTTTTGCCTATTATTGTTTGGTTGGGCAGTATAAAAAATGAAAATTGATTTTTCGGTTGTAAAATTTTAATTAATTTTTTTAATCCTAAATCCTAAATCCTAAATCCTAAATGGAATTTTAATTAATTTTTTAATTAAATCAAAATCTGAAAGTATAAAATTGATTTTTCGGTCAGGGCTTATTTTAAATATAATAATTATGGCCAATCATTCTTTAAATTTAAATATACTTATTAGTAGATATAATTAGTGATTATCAGTCTTTAAATTTAAATATAATTATTAGTAGATACAATTTTAGAGCTTATCTTGAATATAATAATTCAAAAAATGGTTAATGGCTATAACCAATCAAATATAATTAGTAAATTATATAATTAGTGATAAATTGACCCGTTAATCTGAATGGAACTAATCATCTTAGCCGTTAATTCCTTATGAATAGTGTTTTGGTGGAAGAGTTTTTTATGTTATATAGATATAGATATAGATATAGATTGGGAGAAATTTCAATCAGACAATTTAAACATTTTTAATTAAAATAATTGAGTGTAATTTTCAACCATAAAATTAGAATATATATTTTTAAACAATTTTATATAATAATTTTATATTGTTTCCAATATATTATTATATGTGTCTATAATATCATTTTTTTTATTTAATTATTGCATCACCGGCCTAACCGAATCGACTGTTTAAACCATGACCTGATGGTTTTTCCGACTCGATGTCAAGTCCAGCTTTTAAAACATTGTTGGAATCATTTATAAAAAAAATTATTTTTTAAAGTGGTTTACACCATGTGAGATTTTTAAAACCTCCTTAGGTAAAAATCAATTATTCTTTTGTATGAGATTATGGAAATCTCTTTAAAAAATTTAATCCAAAATTCTTTAAAAAGAAACATTCTTTTGCAAATAGAAATAAAATTATTTTCAAAATGATTTTCATACTGTGTGAGGTTTTTAGAACATCCCCAATTGATTATTCTTCTATATGAAATTATGGGAGTTTTCTTGACGTTTAATCCAAAATTATTTTGAAAGTCTTTTTTTAAATAAAATTAAAGGCATGTTTTCCTAAATAAAAAACACAAACCAAAAATAAATATTTTTCTTAATAAAATTAAATAAACATTTTCTCTAAAAAAATGCAATCTTAAGCACACACATTTCTATCTTGAACTATATGGACTTTGATCAATCTAAAAGTACGTAAGCCCTAGGTTTCATACTAGGTCAAGTTCAATTATGTAAATAATTATTTTTGAGTTAATTTTTTTTATATTTTTTTGTAATTAAAATAGATTTAAGGCCATATTGATTTTAAATTATTAATTTAGGGTAATCGTTCTCATGAATAAGGTGTTGTGGGTGCCTAATACCCTCCTCATCCTGAACCCTTTTTTGGTTTTAAAAGATTGTTTTTATTTAAAAAAGAGTTTTTAAAAAAATCATACTTCAAAAATTTTGGTAGCGACTTGATTAACCTAATTTTAGGGTGCTATAGTAGGGATGCATGATAGTCTTGGATCTTGATTATACCATAAGGGGACAATTGTGTCTTATGTTAATGAATATTTTCATTGTAATTTTTTCAGTTTCCACATTAAGAAACGTAATTAATACTTCATCCCATTCTAATTATAAGATTAAGTTGACTTTTTTGGAAAAATTAATAATGTAAAATAAATCATTTTAAATTGATTATATTTATCTTTTTCCCTCAAAACTAGTTTATCTTACTTATAAACTAAACTATAATATAATTACATGTAGTATATGTTATATTTTAATGGTGCAATTTGTTTATTTAACCTTCACAAAAAAAATCAACTTCATTTTATAATTAAGACTGGAGGGAGTACTATATAATAAACTGTTGAAACATGCCTGATTTTTAGGATTTAGGTGCAATTTGATAATTAATTGAGTCTATTACTCCTATTATTTTAGGGAGTCATGAGATAAGCTGATTTGGTGGGATCTTAGAGGTAGTTAGGCAACTAGTGGCTGATTTAATGCATTTAATATTTAAATATCATAAAGCAGACTCATTAATAAATAGGAAAGATTATTAGCTAGCTGATATTCAAGATTTAAGAGCAATTTGAATTTGAAATTTGAAAAACAAATTAATTGAGTCTGTTACTCCTATTTTTTTGCCATGTTTGTGCTGATTTCCTGGGAGCTTAGAAGTTAGCCACCGTACACTTGATTCGTTGGATATTAGTTGATTTTTTTTCATTATTATGATTTCATGCATTTAAATACCCTAAGGTAGCCTCTATAACAAAATGGGCTAAACCCTCAACGGGCCTATACCTAATAGTTTAAGGGCTTGTTTGGATTAGCTTTTGGAGAATAACTTTTGAGAAAAAAGTGCTATTAGATAATAGTCAGGTGGCATTATCAGAGTTCCCAACAACGGCAGAGTAACCCAAAGAAATCTCCTCGGAGCATTTGGGAATTGAAACTTGCATATGAGTCTCTTAAGCAGTAAACCTAACCAGACATTAACAAAACTCCATTATTATCAATCATTTTGTTTAAATCAATGAATTTCCTGTTGTTCCTCTGTGTATTTCGGATCCATTTTTAGTTCCTCCAATACCCATTTTGTTGCCTGCTCATCACAATTCGTCTATGCTTCCATGGCTCCATTCCCCATCAACAAAGCTTTAGAGTGCAGAGGAGTATGCTTATTGAGGGCAAAATATGTGAAACAGCTTTCCATTGGTTTTTCAGCTATCTCTGCTTACAACATAGGAGTTTCTTCCTCCACCATGACCATCATGATTTACCCATTCTAATTTTTTTATTGATTCATTGACTAGATCTTGATCAAATTTTAGTACTTTAGCGGTTAAATTTAACATTTTATACAGTGGTGGCAATATTACTATATTTTTTACACTTCTGAGTCAACATTACCCCTAAAAAAGGTCCAAATACCCAATGCGGGAAGTGAAAAATTCTAGGACAAAATTGGATTTTAGCCCTATATTATACTATATAAAGAAAGCTGCACATAAGAGAAACCAAATTGTTCAAAGCTTTGGAGGTTCAGTTCTACAAAAAGTGGAACCAATATGTTCAAAGCTTTGGAGGTTCAATTCTACCAAATGTGCTCATACAAAGTAAATCTGCAATGTTTGAAGAAGATTATGGATTATGCAACAAGGCTCTCCCTGCATAATTGAACAGATATGGTCTAAAACTTCATCCACACGGACTATTTTATTCTTCCAAATACTCACTAAATATATGGCCTCCGTAATAGCTACATTGCAGAGTTAGTTTAACTAAATACTAGCATATCACTTTAAACCATGAGATAAGGAAATGATGTTACAGTCTACATGAATATCTGATCTCTCGAAATGATACATTACAAAGCAAAAGTGAAAATTGAGAACCAGCAGCAGCATCAGGTAGATAGATTTCTGATAGAGATTTTTGACAAATTGACACATCTGGTAAATTAAGTGACCAACAAAAGCTCAAAAGGTTTATATAGTACTGGCAAGTGAAAAAGATATTCATCCATGAGAATTGAGCATATATGATGATACAGAAAGATAAACTTTAAGTTTGAAACAACTAAAAGTTCTGAAATTCCCCATCTAACATCACATATCAAAGGGGCCTTTTCAATTACTAAATATACAACCAAAATGGTCAAAGGTTTTGTGGATTAGAGACAAAAAGAAATGATCATATTTCAGAGCAAAAGGCTATAGAACCTGAGTGTTGCAAACAGAAACAGACACAAGGCTGCTTTCATAATTGAAACCAGCAACACAGTCATGAGGAGATGAAAAGTTGGGGAAATCCTCCCATTTCTTATCAGTGAGATTGAACAGATCAATAAAGAGCTCTGCTTCACCCTCCTCCTCTTCCTCCTCCTCCTCATCATCATCACTTTCAATGCCACTGAAAACCATTACATCCCTCCAAACACATACCGGATCGGGAGCATGCCAAAGTGTATCAGCCCTATATTCTTCAGTACAACTCAAACTCTTGCCAGATTCACTAACAAATTGCCCCATCACCCTTATATCTGTGGAATCAGATTCATAATCACGCCAAAATACAACAAATTTATCCCCCCACACACCAAGATTAGTTGGAAAAACCTGACCCACAGATGGTATTGATGTTATGGTGAACACTTCTGTCACTATGTTAAAAGAAATTAACACATAAATAGAATCCTCTTTTCCTAACCAAACAATTATTCCATCAGAACTTACAGAAGTTGATGTAACTGTTATCCTCTGTAAAGCCCCAAATTCTAGCTCCTTCCATAAACCTGTGCTTACTGAATACACTTCCACTCCATCATGCAAATGACTGTCAATATGATAGTTTTGATCTCCGTCCTTCTTTTTACGCATCTCTTGATTATAAAATTTCACAATCTTGTAATCATTAACGATGCTACTAAACCCAAATCCAAAAACGCATAAACCCCAATAATCATATGTTGTTTGGGGGATTTCTTTTACCTCTCTAATCACTGGGTTCCACAGACAAAGAGATTGAGTAGACATGCTTACATAGAGATTGACTATGACACAGAGCAAGCCATTGCAGGAACCAATGATTTTCCAACCATTTTGAAACCCATTATTAGAGGGTATGCTAAGAACTTCAACGGTCTCCATATTTTGATTGAGCAAACGTAAGGATGTACTCCCATTGTTGCAATCGTATTCATGGAGGAGAAGAAAAGGGTTTTTGTGATCAGAGTGGTGAAAGTGTTCAGCAATGAAAGTTTGGGTTTTGAAGAGATTTTTCCATTCTTTACATACCGATCGAAATCGGACGAGGGATTTGACAGGAAGCCTTTTGAGGATGTTGATGATAATCTCCAATGGAAGAGAGGGGTTGCCGCCTTTGCTCGCCATCTTCTAGCGGGAGGGAATTAGGGATTTCGAATTCGCGATATTGGAAAGAGTAGGGACGAGTGACTCACTCCGAGTGAGAGAGTGAGAAATTTTGAAAGCTGTGACCAAGAAATATTCACCTTGCCACCCAATTTGTTACCCAACGCATAGGCACAATTGGGGTTTTCCCTTTGGTTGCTCCCATTGGGGTTTTAAGTATCCAGATAAGACAAGGACAACTCTGTTCCAAATCACAGTCCGGTATTGAGGATGTTCCGTCCTGCTGTGAATGGACCGAGATCGGAACTAGGACTCGAAATTTCCAATTTCTTTAGATACAATTTCACTAATCGATGTTTATGTGTTGGTTATTAATAATATATGGTATAACAAATTTTTTTGAATATAATATATATATATATACACACACACTTACAAAACGATATGGTGCAATTTTAATATAGCTGGACCTTAACAAACTTTATGATGCTACATGCTCTTGAGCAAAAACTTCATTGTTAAATTTGCACCTTCACCCTTAAAAGTATTTCTGAGTTTTTGACTCAGAACACCAAGCGTCACAAAAGACATCCGAGTGCTTTATGAATAAATTTGCTGAACACTCTGTGATCAGGTGTTTTCCAAACACTCGCTGAAATATCGAGTCTATCTAAAAGTGTTATGAAGAATTTCTAAAGAACACCCAAATGTTTAGTAACACTCTAGAGTTTTCAACGAAATTAAGCACTAGAGTGTCATAGAAACACCCAAGTGTCTCAAAAATATCGTTTTTAAAACACTTCTTGGAAATATCAATACCTATGAAGGTGTTCTCAAAGTATTGACTATTGAAAACACACGAATATTTTAGAAAACTATTTTTAAGAAATACCCGCTAGAGTATCGATATCCCTAAGAGTGTCTCGACAAAAGTATTAACTATCTTGATAACACTCGAGTGTTATGTTTCTGAAAATTGCTTTGAAAGTTTCGAATGTCTCTCAATAATTTTCAAAGTGTTCAGAACACACAAGTGTTTTAAAAGAACTCGAGTGTTTGGACTAAAAATAATCTAGAGTTTAGACACACTCCGATGTTCTTGGATTTGTTTTTTTCAAGTAGAAATATCGATACCTTCATAAACACCCGAGTGTTGTGAACAATCTTTGAAGCATGGGTGTTCTATGCAAGGTTGTTAAACCCGGACTGGACCTGCTGGGTCAACCAAGAACTCGCCGGCCGGGCCACCGGTCCGGTCCGGTTGGGCTTCTAGCTCGGGGATGTTGTGACTCGGTATTGACTCAGTTGACCCGCTGATAAGCTCCCAAAATTCATAGCATTTCATCATATTTCTTCCCACATTTGCACAGATTCTTGAAAGTTTAACTTTGAAAATTATACAAACACTCATAGAAAAAGAAAATAAAAGAAACATTTCATTTCTATCAAATTTTGGAGCTTAAAGAATATTTTATGAGTGAATTGTGTAAAACTTATCAACCCTTTTTCTTGTATAGGAAAAGGTGGTTCATTTTAAGCAGAAGAAAGACCCTGAAGTAACAAAGGCGGAGAAAAGGAATCAGAATCAAAAGGGTAATATTAAGGTTCATTTCTGGTCCTCGCCGTGGCCCCTTCACAGCAAGGGCCACGGCGAGGCTTATCACAATGGGCATCATTCTGACCCTCGCCGTGGCTCTCCCACGGCGAGGGCCACGGCGAGACAACAACAATTCTGGTGTTGCCTCTGTCCCTCGCCGTGGAAGCTTCACAGCAAGGGCCACGGCGAGGGCATTAAAAATGCAGCTATGCGTTTTTGCATTCTGTCAGCGAAAATTTGGGTGTATAAATAGGAAGTTTCGAGCCATAATGAAGAGGACGGACCTAGGGCTCATTTCTGGACATTCTGGAGCTGCGGGAGAGAGTGGAGAAGTGCAAGGAAAGTTGGAGAACATTGAAGAGATTCAAGTTCACAAATTTTGGGGTTCCTTCCTTCCTCCTTTCTCTCTATTTTTCTGTAATGTATCTTCTTTTAATTTCCATTTTCGTTTTCCAGCTTCTCATGTGTAACTAAACCCTTTCTCTAGGGTTACATTAAACCATTTGATGGATTGAACTCTGTATTTCCTTTCTTGGTTGCATTGAATGAATTTTTATGTGTGGATTTTCATCTTACTCTTATTTATACAAGTGCTTGATCACCACTTGACTTGTTAAACGAAATGTGACTTGAGAGAGTGTGTTTTGTTTTAGAACTTGGAGAAAATCATGTTAGACTTGAAGTTTATAGTGTTAAATGGATGGTTAGTTGGTAATATAGAGATATAATTACCAACCTAACATTGTTCATTTGAGGTTGGTGAAGCATTTATGACTAACATTAATTGCAACAAGAAATTGTGCAATTAATGTGAGTACAAATTTGATTTTGACTTGAGAAAGCTTTTTCAAATGAAATTGAACCTTGAACTCACACATTGGTTCATTAAAATGCTAAAAGGAAAGGAATTTACTAATTCATGAAGTTAAATGGGGATAAGTAACCCTAGGCCTTCTTTATTGTATTTGACAAGTATTTTCTAAATCATCTCTTTAAATTCATAACCTTTTGTGACCTACTTTTTATTAGAAATATAATTTCAGCATTAATCTTTACATGTTCAAATCTTCAAATCAAAACTTGCTTTTGCTCAACTTAATTCAACTCACTAAGCCTTCTGTTTGATCAAGGTTGTAAACAAATCCCTGTGGGAACGATACTTTCTTATCACTTTATTACTTGGCGCGACCCGTGCACTTGCGGTGCGAACAAGTTTTTGGCGCCGTTGCCGGGGATTTGGTAACAAATCCTTTGGTCAACCTTAGGCTTGGTTGTTAATTTCGCCTGAGCGTGTAATTATTGTTCTTTCCATTTCTTTTCCTGTTTATTATCTCTTTTGTTTAGTTTGATACTTGCTTGGTAGTGCTTCTTGTAGGTTCCATTTCAGCATATGCAAAGCTTGGAGTCTGGTCGTTTGGAAGTAATCCTTGAAGGATTTGAGTTATTTGACGACGAAGTAGAAACTGAACCTGAAATCATGGCTGATGATGAGAATGACCGGGCCACTGTCAATGACTTTGCTAGCCGGAATATGAGAGGCACTCAATCCTGCATCCGAATGCCTGAAATGCAAGCTCATAATTTTGAAATTAAACCGGTGATGATTACAATGCTTCAGTTGCATGGATTGTTCCATGGAAATTATAATGAAGATTGCAACAAGCACTTGAAGTACTTCTTGGAAGTGTGTAATTCATTCAAGCAAAATGGTGTGCCTGATGATGTTCTTCGACTTAGGTTGTTTCCATGTTCTCTGCAAGACAAAGCAAGAGAATGGTTCGACAATTTACCAGAGGGATCTATCACTTCTTGGGCTGATCTTGAAGCCAAATTTAGAGCTAGATTTTTCTCTGACGACAAGTCTGTAGAAGCCAGAGATGCATTTCTAAGCTTTACACAACATCCTGATGAGCATCTCTATGCAGCATGGGAGAGGTATAAATCATTGATGAAGAATTGCCCTAATCTTGGGGTAGAAAAATGGGTGATAGTCCAAACATTCTGCACTCGCCTTAATGCTCAATCTAAGGCAATGGTTGATTCTATGACAAATGGAGGGTATAGAAATGTCCCAATTAATGAAGTGTGTCGACTGTTAGATCAACTATCTGCTAACAACTCTCAAGGCACTGATCGGAGAACTTCACAACCATTAACAACTCCTAAGGAAGATGCTCCTTCCTCTTCACAACTTGCAACTATTATCTCTGCTTTGAACAAGAGATTTGATGTAATAGAATCCCAGATGCTCAGAGGTAAATCTCAAGGTATTCATGCTGTTCATACCACCCCAATTGTGTGTGACCAATTTAATGATGTTCATATGCCGGACCAATGTCCTCTCTACATGGCTCCAGAATCTGTCAATTATATGGGCAAGTTTCAAAACCCCCATAACAACCCGTATTCACAGACTTATAATCCAGGGTGGAGAAATCATCCAAATTTCTCATGGAATCAAGGACAATCGCCGAATCACCCCTCCTCATCGGGTACCAAACCTTCTCATCCTCCTGGTTTTCAAGCTCAACTTAGACAAGCTCCTATCAAGGAGGAAGAAAGCAAAATGGAAAAGATGTTTGCTCAGATTATAGCCGGCCAAGATGCTCAAAGGGCCGAAACCAAATCCACATTTGCTCTACATGAGACAGCGATAAAAAGTCTTGAAGTGCAAATGGGGCAGTTGGCCTCACAAGTAAATGCAATGGTAAGAAGTAATCTTCCAAGTGACACTATTCCTAATCCAAAAAGGGATAGTAAGGAGGAGTGTAAGGCTGTAAATTTGAGAAGTGGGAGGCAATTGCTTAATGTGCCTCAATCTACTGACAAGAGGAATGAAGTCCCTGAGGATGTTGATCTTGATGAGGAAGACAAAGTTGAAGAGGAAATTATTGTCGAAGAGAACAATAACAAGAAGTCTAAGCCAGTTGAAAAACCTATTGATGGTGTGGCTAAAGAGAAGGTGAATGATGCAAAATCCAAGTCAAATGACCCTCCAGCCTATATGCCTCCACTTCCGTTCCCTCAACGTTTCAAAAAGAAAGAAGAAGATGGTCAATTTAAGAAGTTTCTTGAAATGTTCAAGCAATTACATGTCAATATCCCTTTTGCAGAGGCACTTGAACAAATGCCCAAATATGCAAAGTTTTTAAAGGATGTGTTGGCTAAGAAAAGGCGGTTTAATGAATTTGAAACAGTTGCTCTGACTGAAGATTGCAGTGCCATCCTACAGAAGAAACTCCCACCAAAGTTGAAAGATCCAGGAAGTTTCTACATTCCCTGCAACATTGGGAAGAATTTTGAAGGAAAAGCTCTTTGTGATCTGGGGGCAAGTGTAAATCTGATGCCTTCCGCTGTATTTAACCAATTGGGTTTAGGAGATGCAAGACCCACAACTGTAACATTGTTACTTGCTGATAGGAGTGTGTCTCGTCCTCGAGGCGTTATTGAAGATGTGTTAGTAAAGGTAGATAAATTCATCTTTCCAGCGGATTTTATAGTTCTTGATTGTGAGGTGGATTGGAATATCCCGATCATTCTTGGAAGACCATTCCTGGCTACTGCTAGAACCCTTATTGATGTGGAAAAGGGTGAAATTACGTTGAGAGTCAATGATGAAAAAGTAAGTTTCAACATGACTAAAGCGTTGAAGTTCTTAGATGATTCTCCCCAATGCTCTTTCGTGGATACTCTTGATTCTGTTTATCAAGAAGAGTTTTATGCATCTTTGATCAAAGATCCATTGGAAGCTCTGCTAGTTGGAGAGAAAAATGTTGAAGAAATTCAGGATGAAGAACTAAGGGAACTATGTGCTGTGGAGACTTATAACCATACGAGATTCAGGCCTGCTGAACCCTTAGATGTGTCTGAAGCATTAAGCTCTCCTTTGAAGCCATCAATTGAAGAGCCGCCAACATTGGAATTGAAACCACTGCCTCCTCACCTCAAGTATGCTTATCTTGGGGATTCTACTACCTTGCCAGTGATAATCTCTGCTGATTTATCCCAGGTACAAGAGGAGAAGCTTTTAAGAGTTTTAAGGGAACATAAGAGTGCGATTGGATGGTCTATAGCTGACATCAAGGGGATAAGCCCTTCTATTTGCATGCATAAGATCCTTTTAGAGGATGATAACAAAACCTCTATTGAGCATCAAAGGAGGTTGAATCCTATCATGAAAGAAGTGGTAAAGAAGGAGATTTTAAAATGGCTCTCTGCTGGTATTATATATCCTATCTCTGACAGTTCTTGGGTGAGCCCAGTCCAATGCGTCCCTAAAAAGGGCGGTATGACTGTAGTGGCTAACACCCACAATGAATTGATTCCGACTCGAACTGTGACGGGATGGAGAGTGTGCATGGATTATAGGAAGTTGAATGAAGCCACCAGAAAGGATCACTTTCCATTACCCTTTATTGATCAGATGTTAGACAAATTGGCTGGTCAAGAATTCTTTTGCTTCCTTGACGGGTATTCAGGATATAATCAGATTGCAATCACTCCAGAAGATCAAGAGAAGACAACATTCACTTGTCCCTATGGCACCTTTGCATTCAAGAGGATGCCTTTTGGGTTGTGCAATGCTCCTGCCACATTCCAGAGATGCATGATGTCCATCTTCTCTGACATGATCGAGAAGACTATTGAGGTATTCATGGATGACTTCTCGGTGTTTGGGCATTCATTTGATAGCTGCCTGGATCATCTCGCTGCTGTTTTGCGAAGATGCGAGGAAACCAATCTCATCCTCAATTGGGAGAAATGTCACTTCATGGTGCAAGAAGGCATTGTTTTGGGCCATCGTGTTTCAAAGCAAGGGTTAGAAGTTGACAAAGCAAAAATATCCATCATTGAGCAGTTGCCACCACCAACAAATGTTAAAGGCATTAGAAGTTTCTTAGGTCATGCGGGGTTCTACCGCCGGTTTATCAAAGACTTTTCTAAGATTGCTAAGCCTTTATGCAATTTGCTTGAGAAGGATGTAGAGTTCAAATTTGATGAGATGTGTTTGAAAGCTTTTGAAGAGTTGAAAAAGAGGCTAGTGTCTGCACCGATCCTAGTAACACCGGATTGGAGTTTGCCATTCATCATTATGGCGGACGCAAGTGATTATGCTGTGGGCGCCGCTCTTGGTCAGAAAAAGGCTAAGCGTTTCCATCCCATTTACTATGCTAGTAAAACCCTTGATGATGCCCAACTCAATTACACCACAATTGAGAAAGAGTTGCTAGCAGTGGTGTTTGCATGTGAGAAGTTTCGGGCATATATTGTGGGGACTAAAGTGACCATTCACACAGATCACTCAGCTCTTAAATATCTTTTCAGTAAGAAAGACTCCAAAGCACGATTGATTCGATGGGTACTTTTGCTGCAAGAATTCCATTTGGAAATTGTTGATAGGAAAGGAACCGAAAATCAAGTAGCGGATCACTTATCAAGGTTGAGTGCTGAAGCTCAACAAGGATCTATTCAAGAAATCAACACTTCCTTTCCGGATGAGCAACTATTTTCTATTGAGGTTTCCTTGACTCCATGGTACGCAGACTTAGTAAACTACTTGGTTTGTGGTGTGATGCCACCGGAACTGAAATACCACCAGCAAAAGAAGTTTCTGCACGAGGCTAAATTCTATTTTTGGGAAGAGCCCTACTTGTTTCACAGATGTGCAGATCAGATGATTCGAAGATGTGTCCCCGAAAATGAACAACAAGAGATTCTGAAGGGTTGTCATTCATCTGATTATGGGGGACATTTTGGAGGGGACAAGACAGCTGCAAAAGTCCTTCAAAGTGGTTTTTATTGGCCAACTTTGTTCAAAGATGCATATGCTTTTGTGCTCCAATGTGATCGGTGCCAAAAAGTTGGAAACATCTCAAGAAGGAATGAAATGCCCTTAACGAATATGTTGGAGGTTGAACTCTTTGATGTTTGGGGGATAGATTTCATGGGACCATTTCCCAAGTCCTTCAACAATGAGTACATTTTGGTAGCAGTTGACTTTGTGTCCAAGTGGGTGGAAGCCATTGCTTGTGAAAATAGTGATGCGAAGACTGTGCTAAAATTCTTGAAGAAGCACATTTGCACTCGCTTTGGGACTCCAAGAGCGATCATTAGTGATGGTGGATCTCATTTTTGCAACCATCAATTCCAAGCTTTGATGAGGAAATATGGAGTGAAGCACAAAATAGCATTAGCATACCACCCACAAACTAATGGGCAAGCTGAAATTTCCAATCGGGAGATCAAGAATATCCTTGAGAAGGTGGTAGGTGCTACAAGAAAGGATTGGTCTACAAAGCTTGATGATGCACTCTGGGCTTATAGAACTGCTTACAAAACTCCCATTGGAATGTCTCCGTACAGATTAGTCTATGGGAAGGCATGTCATTTGCCATTGGAGCTTGAACATAGCGCATATTGGGCTATTAAAAAGCTCAACTTTGATTTTGAAGCTGTTGGTGCAAAGAGACTTCTTCAACTTAATGAAATGGAAGAATTCCGTCTTAGTGCATATGAGAATGCCAAGCTTTACAAAGAAAAGACTAAGAGGTACCACGACAAGAAGATTCTCCCTAAAACTTTTGAACCTGGTCAAAGAGTGCTGTTGTACAACTCCAAACTCAAACTCTTCCCGGGAAAGCTAAAATCCCGTTGGTCAGGACCATTCAATGTGGTTCAAGCCTTCAATTCTGGAGCTGTGGAGCTTGAAAATATCGAGGGAGAAAGATTCAAAGTGAATGGTCACAGGTTGAAACATTACTGGGGTGGACATGTGGAGCGCCAAGTGGCCACCTTGCATTTGGAGACAGAATGAAAGAATGAAGAGTCGGGCTGGATGACTTTAAACTAAGCGCTTCTTGGGAGGCAACCCAAGTTTTTGAAATTAAATTGCTTTATTTTGATTTTTATCTTTTATATTAGTAGATTTATCCGTGATTTTTCCTTTCTGTAGGAAGAAAGGTCTCTCCTAAGAGCTTGGATTACACATGGAAATGGAGGAATTGCATTTTGGGAATGTGAAAGACAAGAGTAGGGTCTACAAAGGGGAGTACATTCAGAACAAAAACTGAGAACTAATTTTGATCAGTTCTTAAGCTGTTTGCAATTGTGCTGAATTTGATCTTTGATGATTGTGCTTATTGTGGAGTGCATGACTTTTTCATGATAAATTGAGGTGTGATTGATGTGGAATGTTTGTGATAAATTAGGAAATGTCAAATGCATTCATTACATGTTTGATAGGGTGTAGATTGTTTTTGGCTAAAGTATTATAATAATAATAATAATAATAATAATAGTAATGATTTAAAAAAAAAAATAAATAAATAAAAAAAAAAGTGTAAAAATGCACCCCATCTGATCCTCGCCGTGGAGAGCCCACAGCGTGGCTCACGGCGAGGGGTGCATATTTTTGGCTCGTCTCTGACCCTCGCCGTGGAGAGCCCACAGCGAGGCTCACGGCGAGGGATGAATATTTTGATGTTGATTCTGACCCTCGCCGTGGAGAGCCCACAGCGAATCTCACGGCAAGGGCATCAGAATTTAAAAAAAAAATAATTTTAATAATAATAAAAATAAAAACATAAATAAAATAAAATAACCCAAAAGACATATCTGCCCTCACTTCCATTTCATATCACCATCTCCTACCTTGAACCTAGCCACCTTTCAAGACAAGACTCATTAGACTCTTCATTTTTTCACCACTCCATTCTTGTCTTTTCCTTTTCTTTTCACCATCTCACATTAACCCAAACCCTATTCTTTCCACTCTTCCATTTTCACCATTTCCCTTCTCCTTTCCTTCCCATTCGATTTCTTCCTCCCTCATCTCACTCTCGCCCTTCGCTCTCTCTCTCGCCGTTTCTCATCACGGCGAACCACCACCATCGTTCCTTCCTCTTCTCCAACGCTGGGCAGTCATCAATTCGTGCTTGCTCGTGGCCCACTGTTCTTTCCCCAGTTCCAACCCTCTTCTCTTGCAAGTTTGTGCCCTAAGCCCAATTTGCTTGCACAAATTCGAATTCCTTCCCCAATCCTCCAATCTAGGTAATTTTCTTCCTTTATTGTGTTTTCCTGTTAGTTTTAATTAGTTAGATTAGGTTGATTTTGATTGAAAGGGGTTTTGGGTGAAGGGAAGTAACGAATTATGTAGGATTGAACAGGGGATTTTTGTGGTTTAGGGTGATTTTTGGTTTGCTTTAATAGTAATGGCATTAGGATTTGAATTTGAAAGCAAAAGAAATTAGTGAGGCTATTCTGAAAATGCCATTGATTGCTCAGTGTTCTAAAAGAAGTGGGATTCTGTATATGTGATTGTATTATGGCTAGATTGTTTTCTGAAAATTTCACATTATGGCACAAAAATTTTAACAGTAATATTTGCTATTTAAATTCTTAAGGGTGCCAGATTAAGATTGATTCAATCTTTCTATATTGATCCAATGGAATTAGCCATAGTACATTATCATATATTGCTGAATAATCCCTATTACATTGCATTTAGCAAAGACATTAGGTTGCACCCTGAAAAGCAGAGACGATTAGGAATTAAGCCTGGAATCAATGAAAAGAAGTTGAGGTTTAGTTTAGTTCAAGTTTGGGGGGAGATTTTACTCTTAGGAATTGTTTTTCTAGGAATTTTCTTTTGTTTACATTTACTTAGGTTAGTCTTTTCGTTGCATTTTCATACTCAGTTGTCGTGTTTTGTGTGTGGTGTTCTGGTCTTTGTTTTGACAGATCATGAATCGACGAAAGTCTGTTGCTGGCTCTTCTAGTAAGACATCTAAAAAGGCAAAACCAAACCCATCCAATAAAGAAAAGGCCAAGGATCCATCTAAGAAGAAATCTGGGCAATCCCTTTTGAGGGAAAAGGAATTTCCACCCACAACTGTTTGCCATTTCCACAAGCAGGCCAAGGAGGATTACCACCTGCATAAGCTTTTAGAGCCGAGACGAAAGGGTAATGCAGCTTTGGTCAGATATTACTACAAATCTGTAGCTGCTCGGGACATCGCTTCCTTTCCGCACCCTTATGGAGAAGAACCCATCACAAATTTTGTCAATCCTGAGATTATTCAGCAGTTCTACGATCTGCCTGATGTGGACGAATGTGAATATGAGAGGCAGAAGCATGACATAGGGGAGGAAACCCTTGCGGTTATTCAGAGAGCTTTGGTATTGCCCAGACAGCCCGCTTGGTTTATGAGAGGAGAGGAGCAGCTTTACCTTAGTCAGACCAGCCTTGTCCCGGAGGCAAAGGCTTGGTTACAATTCATCACTCATAATGTGTGCCCCACAAGCCACCGGAGTGACATCACCAAGGAGGTAGCTCTCCTTATCTACCTCTTCATGCAAGGAGCACCTATCAAGGTGGATCAGCTGATATTCGACTCCATTTACAGATTTGTCCTAAATAAGCGAGAAAATTCATCCTTGATCTTCCCTCATCTCATTTCTGAGCTGTTCTTGCAAAGAAGCATTCCAGGTCTTGCGGAAGATCCTACATTTGAGCCTGATAGCCCTTTTAAATATGACATGATTAGAGGTGTAAAACCTCCAGTAACACCTGAGCCTCCAATTGATCTTCCCACATTCTATGCTGAATTTAAAGCATTTGAGGCAGACCAGAAGAAGAAATGGATTGACTTTGAATGGTTCCAAAAATACATCGCCAAGAAGGTGCGTAAATTGGTACGTCATTTTGGGTTGGCTGATGACAATGACGAAATTCGAAAAAAAGGGTCTGAAGAGACAAGGCAGCGGACATTGTCCATAACAGGCAAGGCACCTGTTACTCAGGAGGAGAATGAATCTGAACAAGAAGAGGATGAAGACAGCTCTTGGACTGACGACTGATCTGTATTTGCTTTGTTTATTTTGTTTAGTTTTTCATTTAGGTCTTTTGGTTGTGTTGTTGGCACTTGATTGACTTGGGAGTTGTTGCTAGATTAATCTAGCTGTTTTAGAGGCTACTGAGAGCCCCTTATTTTGGATACCTGTGATTTTGTGTTTATTTTACCTTTCTTTTGACTTGTTTCACAGTGAGGACACTGATGAGTTTCCGTTTGGGGGAGGAAAATGATAAATGTGTGAAATTTCATTGCCAAACTGAAGTTATTGCCTTGTGATGTTTTAAGATGTAAATAATAGGTGATGAATTGACTATAAACTTACTTGAAAAAGGCATGAAAGTTCAATGATTGGAACTAGTTGCTTGACTTGATGATAGGTAGAAGAATTAGACATGTATGCCTCGTATGTAATGAATCGTGATATTAAAGCATGTCTTTTATTAGTTTCTTTGAGTAAAAATGAGCACAAGTGGAGTTAAAGTTTATTTGAGGGACTTTATGAAGGAAATTTGTGGTAAACTGAATTATGTGATTGTTTTCACTTGATAATTTCAGAAATCTTTTTTGGAAAAACTTCAACATTTATAGCAAATTTCATATGAATTTTGAAAAATGATAGGGGCAATTCTTTAAATGCGATTGAACCTTTCAAGCTGACCTTGATAATATCTATCCCATTTGATCCCAATTTTTGAGCTTAAAAGAAAAACCAATGCTTTATTCTTACAAAACCCACTTAACATCCTAACCTTTAAGCCCGAAAAACCATGAAATTACCCTGCTTTGAGATAATGGAAATGGTTGAGTATGAGCGATGCAAAGTGGAAGTGGATCAAAAATTTTGTGTAGACCAAGCCTTGAAAATATATATATATATATATATATGTATATAAAAAAAAAGAAAAAAAAAAGAGAAGAAGAAGATAAGAAAAATGTTCAAAAAGGCTTGGTGGACGTAACCAAATTGGCTCAAATTAAGAAAGAAGAAAGTGGGGAATCTAAGAAGCTGAAAAAAAAAAATTTCCATTATCTCGAGGATTTTGTATATATATATATCCATATTCCCTTTCATTTCAAATACCCTTAACCATGGCCAAGTTACAAGCTTAAAAGATCCCTTGATTTTGAGACCATGTGATGTAAGTTATGAATGGAGAGGAGTGAAGAAAAAGATGGACAAAATTTGAAAAGTGAGCACCTGCACATGAATTAGAGTATTGCAATTTACTAGAATAAAATCCGGACAAATACTCTTTTAATTCCAACACACACAAATTAGCTCGAAGGATCTTTGAAAGGCTTGATTTTAATGTCATGAAGCATTCATCATTGCATATAGTTTATATTTTCTATCAATCAAAGGGAATATAGTAACATATGAGAACAAACGTTTCAACCGGAGTAGAGCAAGTATGTGGTCAATTTCATGGAATGCTAGAAAAATTGCTTGAGGACAAGCAAAAACTTAAGTTTGGGGGAGTGATAAGCTCCCAAAATTCATAGCATTTCATCATATTTCTTCCCACATTTGCACAGATTCTTGAAAGTTTAACTTTGAAAATTATACAAACACTCATAGAAAAAGAAAATAAAAGAAACATTTCATTTCTATCAAATTTTGGAGCTTAAAGAATATTTTATGAGTGAATTGTGTAAAACTTATCAACCCTTTTTCTTGTATAGGAAAAGGTGGTTCATTTTAAGCAGAAGAAAGACCCTGAAGTAACAAAGGCGGAGAAAAGGAATCAGAATCAAAAGGGTAATATTAAGGTTCATTTCTGGTCCTCGCCGTGGCCCCTTCACAGCAAGGGCCACGGCGAGGCTTATCACAATGGGCATCATTCTGACCCTCACCGTGGCTCTCCCACGGCGAGGGCCACGGCGAGACAACAACAATTCTGGTGTTGCCTCTGTCCCTCGCCGTGGAAGCTTCACAGCAAGGGCCACGGCGAGGGCATTAAAAATGCAGCTATGCGTTTTTGCATTCTGTCAGCGAAAATTTAGGTGTATAAATAGGAAGTTTCGAGCCATAATGAAGAGGACGGACCTAGGGCTCATTTCTGGACATTCTGGAGCTGCGGGAGAGAGTGGAGAAGTGCAAGGAAAGTTGGAGAACATTGAAGAGATTCAAGTTCACAAATTTTGGGGTTCCTTCCTTCCTCCTTTCTCTCTATTTTTCTGTAATGTATCTTCTTTTAATTTCCATTTTCGTTTTCCAGCTTCTCATGTGTAACTAAACCCTTTCTCTAGGGTTACATTGAACCATTTGATGGATTGAACTCTGTATTTCCTTTCTTGGTTGCATTGAATGAATTTTTATGTGTGGATTTTCATCTTACTCTTATTTATACAAGTGCTTGATCACCACTTGAGTTGTTAAACGAAATGTGACTTGAGAGAGTGTGTTTTGTTTTAGAACTTGGAGAAAATCATGTTAGACTTGAAGTTTATAGTGTTAAATGGATGGTTAGTTGGTAATATAGAGATATAATTACCAACCTAACATTGTTCATTTGAGGTTGGTGAAGCATTTATGACTAACATTAATTGCAACAAGAAATTGTGCAATTAATGTGAGTACAAATTTGATTTTGACTTGAGAAAGCTTTTTCAAATGAAATTGAACCTTGAACTCACACATTGGTTCATTAAAATGCTAAAAGGAAAGGAATTTACTAATTCATGAAGTTAAATGGGGATAAGTAACCCTAGGCCTTCTTTATTGTATTTGACAAGTATTTTCTAAATCATCTCTTTAAATTCATAACCTTTTGTGACCTACTTTTTATTAGAAATATAATTTCAGCATTAATCTTTACATGTTCAAATCTTCAAATCAAAACTTGCTTTTGCTCAACTTAATTCAACTCACTAAGCCTTCTGTTTGATCAAGGTTGTAAACAAATCCCTGTGGGAACGATACTTTCTTATCACTTTATTACTTGGCGCGACCCGTGCACTTGCGGTGCGAACACCCGCCGAGTTAGGGGAGCCGACCGAGTTAAACTCTTTTCATTGAGATCAGACTTCAACAACGATTTTTAAATGAAAAAAAGATCAAGAAGAGAGGGATAATAGATGAAGAGAGATGGAAGAGATCAATAAGAGAAGGGGGAGAAGATTGATGGCTGAGATTTGTGAAGTTACACATCATCAAAGATGTTGGAGGAAGTCTCCCTTAGTGACTTCAAATTTCAAAGACACTTTCATCTCCCTGGAGAAGAGATTCGTCGAGGTGGAGTGTAAACGTTAAATGCAACGATTTTGTGGTGTATTTGGTGTGGCTACTGCAGGAAAAGTTGAAAAGTAAGGAAAGGGGAATATGAAGTGATAATTAGGGTTAGGTAGGAGGATGTTGTTCACCCTGCGCCGCAAGTGCACGGGTCGCGCCAAGTAATAAAGTGATGAGGAAAGTATCGTTCCCACGAGGATTTGTCCAAAACCCGGTCAAACAATGATTGTCACACTCTCGCCCAATTTGAGTGACACAAATGTTGAGATTGAAAATTAACTAAGAAAATAAACCTATGCTAAATGAAAATAAAACTATAAACGAGTGATTCTCCAACTTCAAGGATAAAATGGGTCCTAAGATTATCTATCCCCCTTGTACTTCTTAAAACTTGATTAACCTCCCCTCAAAGAAGCTCTCAACGAAACCACGTGCTAATCTAGGGTTCATAGAGTACTTGTAAACGCTCTCTCAAGTTAAGAACAAGTGTTTAGTCTTATTAAGTGCACAATCTCTTGCTACAAGTTAATAAAACCCAATTATCAAGCTCCAACCCTAATGTGACTATGCAAGGTTAGTAAGTATATCTCTATCTTACCAACAAAACCATCCATCCATGCAAACTTCAGGTTCTTGCACTATTTTACCCAAGTTCTTCACTCAATCTAGCTCTCTCAAGTCATAAATCAAGTGAACCCAACATCTAAATGGTGATCAAGCACTTAGAAGCATTAAGAACAGAGTAAAATAAGCACATAGATATCATTAATCACAACATAAGAGGAGGAATCAATAATCAATACATACAAGGGTTCAAAATAATCCTAGAATCAAAGTATTTAGCTACTCATATTCTACATCTCCGTGGGAGCATATATATACAACATTACAAAACAGAACAAGAGAAGAGAATGAAGATGGAGAAGATAAACTAAGAGAGGAAGCCCAAATCTCTTCGAAACTCCAAGCCCAAGCTAAATTCCCACCAAGCTCCAAGCCCTAGCAGAGCAAAACACTCCCAAAATGTCCCAAAAGTCGAAGAATGAAGACTGGATTCAAAACCCTAGCTTTTATTTTAATTCAGTCTGTCGTTTGTTGTCAAAACGCAGCAAAACACGAAGTTCGTCGTGGGTCTCACCACGGCGAGCCCACGGCGAACCACCAAAAATTACAGAAATGAGTGTAGCTCGCCGTGGCTTTCACCGCGGTGAGCTCACGGCGAGCTACCAAAGCAGGGCAGAGACCAATGCCTCTCGTCGTGGGTTTCGCCGCGGCGAGGCCACAGCAAAGTCCTGTCTTCTCTGGTTTCTTGTCTTTGTTTTCTTTATTCCTTAGGCTGCTCTGGGTTCTTCTTATTTTTGTTCAATTGGGAGCTTGGTGGAGGGCTAAAATCTCTTGTTATTGTATCAAAATATTCCTACAAGAATTATATAAAACAATATAAGAAACTAACTATAAAAACAATCAAAATCTACATATATAAACAATGATGTACAACCAAAAATCCAATGAACATTTTCCTATCTTGAGTATCCTAAATTTATCAATGATTTAATAAAACTCAAGGAAAATATACTCAAATGACATGAATTTATAGGAGTTATTAGATGTTGATATGATGGGGGTTTAAGTTATTTTTTAAAATTTTTATTTCCCTCACTCTGACTCTCGAGATGATGCTATTATGTCAATATGTGGAATAAATTGTAAAGAATGTTGTATGAGTATATGATCATTCTATTAGTGATTCAATGTAGTGAATTATTATTCAGAATTTGATGGTATGATGAGAACTTACATTATTTTTTAATTTTTTATTCCTTACTGGTCTGGCTCCTGGGCTGATTATGAGTTGACCCACTGACCCTTGACCCACCATCTACACCGGGTCAGCCTCTGGTCCAAGTTTCATTACCTTGGTTCTATGAGAGTGTTCTCAAAAAACACTTCATGCTTTTCAAACACTCTAGAGTTTTCAATAACACTCAAGTGTCTCAATAAACACTCGAGTGTTGAACAAATTTCATCGAAGTTGAATATGAAATTTCGTTAAAAGCATACTGACACTTGTAGTGCATTTGTGTATTGTTCAGATTCTAAGTATTTTTGGAGCAAAATTGGAATTTTTGAATTAAAAAAATCAAGTACAATTTGAGTGCGCAACTGACACTAAGAGAGAGAAAATTAATTAAGCATTCATCCAATGATTCTAATCAAGTCTCCAAAGTTTTAACATCAAGGTTAAGGATTAGGGGAGCGTCTTATTCAAATTCTAGAGCCTTAACAAACAAATCAAGATATTTTGAAGAATTGGATAAAAACAGATCACATGGAACAGCTAAATATACAATGGACATTTTGCAATATTTGTTTGCATTTTCAAAGGCCTATATATATAGAACGATAAAGAAAGATTGAGGCACAAAATCATAGAACAATTTCTTATTGTATGCATTTTCCTAAGTCTTCAAATCTTCATAATCATTTTTCCAAATTACTAAGCTTAACTGTTTAGCAATTATTCTGTAAAAGAGAGCTTATCAATTCTTATACTCTTGTGATTAGAGTGACTTAGAATTAATGGGATTTTGAGTGGTTATTATCTTACAAGTTGTAAGGGGAGTGATTGAGTGTTGCAATTCATTCATTTGCATTGTATCACCAAGAGCCCGATTTTAATCTTGGGGATTAGTGGAACCTAACTAAAGCTATAGAACTGGAAGTCAATATCGCTTGGACCAAACCATTATAAATTGATTTATACATAGACCCTGTGTTAAATTTCTCTACTCAAAATTGTGGATTTCAATAATCTGTTTTCTTAATCTCTATTTTTGAAAGTTAATTATATTTCAAATTACCAAAGTTTGAAAAACATTTTAGTAAAATACCCAATTCACCCCTTAACTCCGCCTATGTTTATAGCCGGTCCCAAGCCCGGGTAAAGGAGGAGGGTTGTGTTAGGCCCCGACGGCCAGAGTAAAACCCCATCGAATCTCATGAACATGGATCAACGAAGAAATTGTGTAAATGTTAGGTCGTTGCCCGTAACCAACGTGCTGTATGGCTCGAGTACAGTGAGAAGAGAGCAAGAGCTGCTGCATCCTAGCCTGAATGCAATGTTAAGAGAGCAAGGGCTAAAGAATAGGTCGTTGCCTGGTTGTAACGTGCTGTATGGCTCGAGTACAGTGATAAAAGAGCAAGAGCCGCTGCATCCTCGCTCAAATACAGTGTTAAATGAGCAAGGGCTGCCACACTCTAATAGACGAAGGCGGCTAAAGAAGCTATTTTATGAGAGTAAAATCAGGTTTGGTTTTTGGAATATTGGGACGCTGAATGGGAAGCTTTTTGAGGTGGCACAAGTTATAAAGGATCGTAAGATTAATATATTATACTTACAGGAAACCAGATGGGCTGGAGAGAGAACAAAAGAAATCAGAGCTAATGATTCTAAACTCTGGTACACAGGAAAGGTAAATGGGAGGAATGGTGTTGGTATCATTGCATATAAAGAATGGCGAAAGAATGTAGTGGAAGTTAAGCGGATTGAGGACTGAATCATATATGTGAGAGTAATTGTTGGAAATGATACAATAAATATTATTAGTGCATATGCACCCCAAGTAGGGGCAGAAGCACATCTTAAAGAGAAGTTTTGGGAAGATATTAAAGGGTTGATTCAAGGTATACCGGCAACCGAGAAATTTTTTATTGGAGGGGATCTTAATGGACATGTTAGGAAATAGGCAGGATCATATGTAAGGGCGCATGGTGGTTTTGGTTATGGGGAGTTGAATAATGAAGGGCAAACAATTATCGATTTTTCCTTAGCATACAATCTTAAGATTGTTAATACATGCTTTAAGAAGCGGGAAGACCATTTAATTACATACAAAAGTGGAACCCACAAGTCACAAATTGACTTCTTTTTGGTAAGAAACCCTGATAGAAGGTTATGTACTAATTGCAAAGTGATTCTTGGGCATAGGGATACCGCTCAACATAGACTTCTAGTTCTTGATGTGAGAATTAAATGTATAAAACAAAGGCGCCGAGCAGTTTTGAACCAAAAGATCAAGTTGTAACACCTAAACTTTTCTACTATATTATAGAAATTTTAATTGAATTATAACCACTTTCCCAGTTCTGAAAGCCCGAAAATACGGAAAATTTAAAACTTTTCCTTTTAAAATATTAAACCAACCTTCTTTAAGTTGGAAAGGGCTTTTCAAACAAATTGGAATAACTTAAAATTCTTTATAAAATAAAGCGGTTAATAAAACAATTAAAAGCACATTAATCCTCTTAGAGTATCTATTTTCAATTCATAGTACTTGGGAAATTTAGATCCCTTTTATAAATTTATACAATTCTATTTTTATGCTTTCTACTATTAATTTAATAATTTAAAATTACATCATATACATATAATCTTACTTTTTATAACATAATCCTAAATTCTTCATCTAATCTTTCTCCAGTACTCCCACCTTACCTCAATCATCTTACCATCTACCAGCTTATCTGAAACAGCAATTTAACGCAGTTCATTTCATTCACTACCATGCATAATAATTAATAAAATATGTATGACTGAAAACATGACTGTATGGGTAGGGATGTCATCCCATACAATTCAACATTAACCATGTTGCTCGTGCACTTAAGGCACTACTGTGAGGCTCAACCTCCTGAATATAACCTTTCAGTCATATCTAATCTATACTAGGGGTAGCTAGCCCTCTAGTCATCGAGTACTCGGATCCCATGAATATTTCTGACAAGGTTAAAGCGACCTTTCGGCCCTGAAGTTTACTGTGAATTTATAAAACATGCTATGCAATTATTCATACATGATAGATGAAATTGAATGAAACTGCTTCCTGTATCCTGAGCTTACTCTTCACTGTATTTCTTCCCTTCAACGTACTCTGGGACTTCGATCCCACTATTTTGTCCTATAAATATTTATAGTATAAAATAATATATTAATATCTAAACTTTGACATAATAATCAACGTCTCTCACGTTCCCATAACTCTACCCCTTTCTAACTTTAATATAATTAAATCTTAGTTCCTAGATAAATGGTTAATCATACCATCATCAATCAACATTGCACAACCATTAATTTGTATACACAATACAACCATAAGAATGTCATTACTATTTAAATTAAACTTGCATTTCTTATCAATCAATTATCTTTTTATTTCAATTTACTTCCTAAATTTCTTAGTAGACCATACAACTACTTACTTTATACTTAAAAGTCTAATCACCCTTAGGTATCAAAATATAACAATCCAAACAGGATAAGACAGGAATTTCATTTTCAGAATAATATTGTCAACTAATAATTCAATCAAGCAATTATAAACTTTCAACCATTATTATTTACTAATCTCTAATTTATCACAAGCAACAAATTTTATTCCTTTTACCACTTGATTACTCAACCTAGTTAAGCTTTAAATATCATATAACAACTCATAATAGCAATTTTAAGCTTATCTTTAATTCTTCAATAATCAAAGTTCACAACCTTATTCCTTCTAATTTCTTAACTTTATCTCTTGATTCTTCCGTTAAAAGTTTAGTATGAATCAATCTGTTTTAACTTCCACCTTCATAGTTAAATTTAATATTTCAAACCTTTAACTATATACATAACTTAGAGATCAATTAAAATTCTTAATAACACTTGCTTAGCACTTTTAAGCATTGAAATAATAACTATATCTTATTTAGATACCTAACCATTATTTGAAAATTCCATACAACCCTGTCATCAATTAAATCTCCATGCTAAGGCAATCAGAAACATTATATAAAAATATGAACTTAACATTTTTACTTAATAGCAACATCAAACATGAATTTCCCAAGAACAACTTTAATAGTCTCTTATCCAGAATTCAATTGTTAATAAAACAAACATTTTTAACTCCTTTCCTTGCCAATAAAACCAGCAGGCAATAATACCAACAAGAGCAGAAAATTATTACTATCTCAATTATCATCAACTTTATACTAGGATTAAGACAAACTAAGGAAATCAAGCATATAAAGAACACTTAAATTACTTCAACATAAATCAGTCATTTAATTAACACAACCAAGAATTTGAATTTCAAAACCAGCAGCTACAACAACCACCCACACTCCTTTCCTATTTCTTGTTCAATTACACATCTTTGTATTCTTTTTCTTCCCTTAACCATTCAACCAAAGCAGAATAGGGGCTGAGGAACAAAATCTCACCATACTTAAATAAATTTAACTCATCCCCTAGAAGCAAAACAAAACACTAATGACCTGCTTAATTCTTCCTAACAATACAGAACAGAAGGCAAGAAAGGAAGCAAAAATTCCATACTTAACCGATTTCACCTATTCAATATCTATTCCTCATATACCACATCTCATTTCTATTTCAAGTTCACCTATCAATAAAACTCTCCCTTCCAATCCTCACGGCCAGCAAGAACAGAGCAGGAACAATAAGAGCAAAATCCAACTAAAGCTAATCAACAAATCACAAAAGCATTCCCCTTTTATGCACCCAAAAATCGGCAATACAGGGGAAATAGGAACAGGAATCAAGTATCACTGAGAGGGTGATACTCGGCCAGCACAGAACAAGGCAGCAAAACAATAATTAATCATTCAAAAATTCACCACATTACACCTTCAAAATACTTGTCAAAACTTCCCAATTACAAGTGTATTATGTTCAAAAAAATTTTCCCTCTTGCCCATCGGATTGCAAAAACAGGGGAGAAGGAAAGAAATTAATCCAAAAATTCCCTAACCTCAAGAACACACATTCAATCACTTTCATGAGCTTCAACTTCTTTCTAATTGTCATCAATTAAGCTTGAAAGCAATGAACACCCAAATCCCCAAATATTGCCCTCGGTGAACAGTGACAGGGAAGGGATTTATGGAGAAATTCGAACCAATTCCAATTTCCTTTCCAAAATCGGTACCCAAATCATCAAGAAAAAGGTTCAAGGATTATTTCTATGAATTTAGAAGTCTTAAAAACCTCACACGAACTCATATTCTTCCCCCTATTTTGCTCAAGAATCGAGCCAAAGAAGAGAGGAAATGGAGGGAAATAACTTACCCAAGATTGCCCTGAGTTCCTTGATCTCTTTCCTCCGTGAATCACCGTCGAACACCAGCACTGGTGGCCGGAGGAGGCGCTGCGTGCCGAAGAGCAGAGAGAGAAGAGAGTGAGAGATGAGAGGCGGTGAGAGAGGGAGTATATCGTGTGTGTATAGGCAGAGGGAGTAAATGAATAAGAAGGAAAGTGAGGGACACGTGTGTGGTGCATAAATTAAAAGGTACAGGTGTGATATTTTTAATAGATATTTTACTATCTTGTCCTTTCCTTTATAATTGAAGATATTTTTAACTAGGGCAAATATTGTCTTTTCCATTTTCTATTTCCTATTTTTATCTTAAATAATAATTTTATTTACCATTATCACTTGGAAATATACCTAACTCTGTCCCCAAAATAATTTCTCTAGATATGTTTTAATTTCTAAATTCATTTATAAAACTTTTTAATTAATAATCGATACCCCAAGATTCTAAATATTCCCTTATTTAAACTTATCTTCTAACTATTTTCCCTGAGCTAATAAAGAAAATAAACTTTAAAAATTATTAAAAATATGCCTGGCCTCATAAATTCATTTATAAGGCTTTTTAATTTCTGAATATATTTCTAAAACCTCAACTATATCCTTGTTATCCCTTTTTCTCCAAATTACGTTTTATCTTCTAACTATTTCTCTTTATTTTCTAAACCAAATAAACCATAAAATTTATTAAAAATCCCTAAAACATCATAAATTTATTTTTAATGCTTTTTAACATTTTATTAATATTCCCAAAACCTTAAACAATTCATTATTTTCTCTTTTCTAAAATTTGGGGTGTTACACAAGTGGTGGCAGTTAAAGGGAGAAAAGCGAGAGATTTTTAAGAGAAATATATTGGATGAAGGGGCATGGGAGCCACAAAGAAATGCTAACAGCATGTGGAAGAATCTGGCTACGAAGATTGAAATGATTGCTAAAGCTACTTTAGGAGAATCAAAAGGTTTTGGACCGCTAGATAAGGAGACTTGGTGGTGGGACAATGATGTCCAAGAAAAGGTGCAGAATAAAAAGAATTGTTTTAAGGATATACACTTGTGTAATAATGTTGAAAATCGGGAAAATGACCGCTTAGCTAAAAAGGAGACTAAGAAGGCAGTGAATGAAGCTCGTGCTAAAGCATACGAGGGGTTTTATAAGGAGTTAGGGACAAAGACTGGGGAACAAAAGATTTACAAGATCGCAAAGATTAGGGAGAGAAATTCGAGAGATTTGGATCAAGTAAGATGTATAAAGGATGAAGAAGGTAAAGTTTTGATTACTGACGAAGATATTAAGAATAGATGGGAGGCCTACTTTTTTAAGTTATTCAATGATGGAGGTGAAGGTCTATCTTGTGAGTTTGGGGATTTGACAATTAGTGAAGATGGACTTAATAGGTCGTTTTATTGTAGAATTAGAGTTTGGGAGGTAGAGAAGCTCTTAAGAAAATGAAAAATGGTAAAGCGGTTGAACCTGATGGTATATCAATTGAAGTTTGGAAATGTTTAGGGGAAGAGGGTGTGTTATGGTTATCTAAATTGTTTAACGAGATTTTACGGTCCAAGAAGATGCCTGATGATTGGAGAAAAAGTATTTTAGTTCCGATTTATAAAAACAAAGGCGATATACAAAATTGTGCAAATTATAGGGGAATTAAGCTTATGAGTCATACAATGAAATTATGGGAAAAGGTGATTGAGCATAGGTTAAGACTAGAAACTAGTATTTCTAAGAGACCTTTTGGGTTCATGCTAAGGAGATCCACAACGGAGGCGATATATATACTAAGGGGATAATGGAAAAATATCGAAGTGGAAAAAGAGACTTACATATGGTTTTTATTGACTTAGAGAATGCGTATGATCGCGTGCCAAGAGATTTATTTTCGAAAGCCTTGGAAAAGAAAGGAGTATCTGTTGCTTATATTAAAGTTATACAGGATATGGATGATGGGGTGTTGACTAAAGTTAGAACACCGGGAGGTGAGAAAAAAGACTTCCCTATAAGAATTGGCCTACATCAGGGATCAGCTTTGAGCCCATATTTGTTTAACTTAGTAGTAGATGCTCTAATTGAGCCATAGAAGAAGAGGTCCCTAAGTGCATACTTTTTGCTGATGATATAGTCCTTCTGGCCGAATCAAGAGAAGAGATTAATGATAAATTAGAGATATGGAGAAACATGTTGGAGTCGAAGGGTTTATGTTTAAGTAGGAGTAAGACAAAATATATGCATTGCAATTTTTCAAATAGACAACTTAGAGGTGATTTGGAGGTTAAACTGGGAGAGCAAACAATCCCTCAAGTGACAAAGTTTAGGTATTTGAGATCAATTATAAGACAAGATGGTGAGATTGATGACGATGTCAATCATAGAATTCAAGCTGGGTGGTATAAGTGGAGGAAAGCTACTGGAGTTCTCTGCGATAGAAAAGTACCCCATAAGGTAAAAGGGAAGTTTTATCGCACTGCTATAAGACCAGCAGTATTATATGGTAGTGAATGTTGGGCTATGAAGGGTCAACATGAACATAAAATGGGGGTAGCTGAAATGAGGATATTGAGATGGATGTGTGGTCATACAAGAAAGGATAAAATTCGGAATGATCATATACGTGAACGAGTTGGAGTGGCGCCTATCAGTGAGAAAGTGGTAGAGAATCGTTTGAGGTGGTTTGGACATGTACAAAGAAGGCCATTAGATGCGCCAGTGAAGAGGGTAGATCAAACAGTCTGGAGTCCGATTAAGAGAGGAAGAGGGAGACCGAGACGTACACTCAATGAAGTTGTAGAGCGAGATCTTTTAGTAAATAATATATCTAAAGATTTGGTTACCGATAGAGCACAATGGCGTCATGCAATCCATGTAGCCGACCCCACTTAGTGGGATAAGGCTTGGTTGTTGTTACCCAATTCACCCCTTATTGGGAATTTCTCCTACCTAACATAACCAGACCAGGATACTTTGTACAGCCTTGCTTTCCATTTTCCCCTTTAGATTCCAGTCATTTTGGGAGATAAATGTTTTATCGCAACCAAAGTTGACGCTGGATAAATTCATTATTGGACAGGAATGATACAAGATGAGCTTTATGTCATGATTCTTTCTAGATATTTATGAAAAGCACCTCAAACTAGTTCGACAGAGAAAAGGTGATATTATGCCTCATTTATGGGATAATATAAGTTTTATTTTATAAAAAATATTTAAAAGTTGAATAAATGTTTTCTGCCTTTTAATTTCTTTAATTTATATTTGAACTTTCTAAAACTTACTTTTAAATATATCATACAAGTTCATGTAAAAACAGACTTTTTTTCATAAAAAATTATTTAAATATAAATCACATTGCACAAATTGCTTTTATCATAACTTCAATTTACAAAATTTCATAGGGAATCAAAGTCATTTTTGGCAACACTAATACAAACAAGCTCTTATTATTTTCATTTCGATCCTAGTTGGTTCCATAAAGCTATTCAGGATGATCAACAGAGCGTTTAACGGAGGGCATAGCATAACAATAGCATTTGAAATTTGCATTTATGTTAGAGTTGTCACATATATTATCATTTTACAGTTTTCAAATTACGAACCGTTGTTACTAGATCCTATATATAATGTCAATGCAGAACACGGCATATAATATTATCCATCCATTCCTAAGACTAGGACTAAGTGAATGTTGCGAGTCTGAACAAATTTTGATATACTGTAGCATTTTTATCCCCTTCATCTTGTTTTTGCAATAGGCTCTCTCTCGTAATTAAAAAAAAATGTGTGCAATGATACAAAAAATTAAAATACAAAAAGAGTGTGGAAAACTCAAGATTGTTTGATGAGATAGAAAGATAAAAAAATTAGAATTGAATCTCTATATTTGGGATTAGAGAAATAATAATTGGCATCAAGGCTTATAACTAGATACAACCAAAAATGAACATTGGAATATCTAACTGCTCCACAAAGACACAAGGTTCTCTGTATAACTGAAAATTCCATTGGTGTTGTCTACAGGTACAGAGATGTGAAACTTCTTCAATTCGTTATTAGTTGTGAGATTGTATATATCATAAGCTGAGTAATTCTTAACTAAACTTTGACAAACTATTTCATCCCGCCAAAGACATAAGGGATATAACGAAATTGAAGTCGGTCCAATACTATATTTCTTAGTCCAACACCAACTCTTCCCACATTCACCACTACCTTCTTCCAACACCCATACATCCACAAAAGAATTATTATTCACAAAATAAGCCTTAATTATAGCAAGACTTTTCTCAAAGACGTCAAGCTTAAGTGCATAAGTTAGAATATAAGATGATAAAGGTAATGGTATCAATGTAAAAACTTCCGTCGCCAGGTTAAATGAAACCATAATTCTATACTCAAATTCCAACCAAAATATAACCCCAGAAGCAGTGACAGAATCAGATCGAACGCTTATACTCTTTATAAGATCAAATTTTATATCCTTCCATGACCCTGTTTTTAATGAATAAACTTCCACTCTACGAACACACAAATTCTCTAAATTGGTTTTTCTATTATGAATTCTCACTATCTTGTAGTCCTTAACTATAGGACAAAACCCGAATCCCCATGCAAAAACGTCATAGCTACCATCATCAATTGTAGTTTGAAGTACTTGTCTTACCTCTCTAATTGATGGATTCGACAACAAAAGCGATGGATGAGAAGGATCATCTTCATAACGGAGCAGCAAACATAGCAAGCCATTGCATGAACCAATGATAGTGCAACTATCACATCTTAGGGAAGAAATCAATGGTATTCTCTCACTCTCCAAAGATTTCTTCTTATAACGAAGCAAATGAGAAGACAAGCATCTAGGGTTTTGTGTAGAAACCATCAGAAGAGAGTTTTCGTGAGTGGGGTGATGGTTGTGCTTCTCGATAAAAGATGGAGTTTTGAAGAGATTTCTCCAATATTTACACACACACCGAAAGCGGATGAGGGATTTAACGGGAAGCCTTTTGAGAATGTCGACAATCAACTCCTGGGGAAAGTAGGTATTGTATATTCTAGCGGCCATCTTCTTGTTTGAGGGAATTAGGTTCATAGGTGTTATATGGTAAGCGCGCAAAGAATTCAAAGCAAGCCCGCCGATTAGAATATAACCAGTTGATGCCCATATAGGGTTATTATCTTTTAAATCAGATTTGTTATGAAATATTGTTTGGATCAAATTATTATGAATATATCGAAAAATTCTTGCGTGAACCCGTTGCACCATGTTATTTGTGATTTGACTAATCACAATTAAACACATTAGATCTTACGTGTAATTTTTAATATGACATGGCACCATAAAAAAAATTAACTAACTGATAAAACATTTTTTTCAACCTGTAAAATAAAAAAAAAATTGGAAACATGAGATTTAAATTTTTTATGCACTAGTTAATTTTTTGTGACGAAGTAACCCTTGACACCATAATCCACTAATCAAGCCACCTTGTTTTTTTAATATTTTCACCAAAACATTATATTAAAAGATGAACTCATACATTTGAATGAAGTCAAAATTAATTAGGTTCAATGTTAAGCATACCAAAAAAAAAATAAAGTGATATATACAAACATTACTTACATCCAAACATTAATACTCTTCCTAAAAGCATAAATATAATGAAAAGAATATAATTGAAGAGCAAAACTCCCCTATTGTGTTTGCAAACTCAAACTGTAGCTTCCATCTTCAAAGAGATGAATTCCTAGCCTTCCATAACTTGAAGAACAGCTCCAAAAAAGTTGCAAATCTCGACTTGTAAGTTGGATATGGAAGGAAGTGGTGGAAATGAAAGATAGATGGAAGAATTGAAGAAAATAGAAGAAATGGAGGTCGGGATGAAGATCATGGAAGAGGAAGATAGTTGCGATGAAAATTGAGTGAAAGAAATGAGTAAAATGAGGATTTAGGTTGAAGATATGCTCAAGAAGTCAGGTCAAGTGAAAAAAAAGGTTTAAGGTCCAAAATAGTGCAAAAACATGCAGTTTTAGAGCGGCACCGAACCTCTCCACTTAATTTCCCATCCATTTACCTCCATTTAGATCTAACTTCGTTGTTTGATTAAAAAACTATAATCCAAAAAATTTTACAAAATTAATTATTTTTGTTTTAGATATATAACTGTTATCCCGCATAATTTTTTTAAATAAAACAACGTTGTTTTATCTAAATGGAGGTAAGTGGACTAGAAGCTAAGTGGAGAGGTTCCAAGTAGGTTTCGGTGGTTCTAGCTTGCGGGTGTTCGCTCTAACGAACCCAAGGAAAACATTTATTGAGTTGGGTTTTTCTACTATTTTTATAAATTCCTGGATTCTTATTCTGTAATTTTCACAAATTTTCAGCAACTCATATTTTGACTTTTTTTTTTTAATTTTCAGCTTTTTAATTTGCTTCTATTTCTCATCTTTTTAAGGTTTCTATAATATAAAACAACCTCGCGGAAGATAAATAGCTCCCAATAATCGATTTAATCAAGTAATCACAAATACATTCTAAACATGTCATTTTTACCACTAAATGCATGTAATCACTCTAACACCTCATTTATTCACAAGATATGCAACAATATCGAAATAACATGATAAAGGACTGCAAAAAAGATATAAAATATATGCAAATCTTGACATTTGTCATTCATATATAGAGGATAAAACTTAAATATGCATGATTAAATAGGTAAAATTAAAATAGAGTGAATGAAAATAACCTTTTAATGAAATAGTATTCATCATATAGTTTTAAATTAATTATTAACATCATAATTTCTACAAAAACCCATATATTTTGATATGTAGTCAATGTCTACAATCGATATTAAAAAAACTTTAAGTCTCCTTCTTAATATTCGACATAGAAATATTTTACGCATAAACGGTTTTCATTAACGTATTATTATTTTTATATTTCTATATATATATATATATATATTAGTAAAGTAACCTTTTTTTTCCTTCTTTTTATAAGAAATAGAGAGATATCTACTCTGTGACGGCCACAGAGCTTACATCACAATAAACATTAACCAATTCTACATTAAGAGTTTCCTTAATACTACCGGAGGTACATCAAAACTCAGAAAATCCACCTGCAAATCCCTAAGACTCGCTTGCCATCGCGTCTGCTGCTGCATTAGTATCCCAAGAGCATGAGAGTAAATCAACTTTCCACTCCCAAGATAATGCTTTGAATCTCGATCACCGCTGCACCATCAGGATGTTTTTTCTTTTTCTTTTTTTTTTTTTTTTTTGAATAGAGATGTTTTTTTCTTTTTTGATTACTAAAAACTAACTTCTCATGCCCTATTTGGGCTTCTTTTTTAATTACTAATGTAAATGAAAGTATACACATATAAATTATTTTTTTATATATTAACTAGCAATTAGGGCTTAATCTGGAGCCTATTACCAGGTATCCGAGCAACTAATTAGGGCTTAAAAATTAGAAAATGATTCAAATTATTTACCAATTAATTTTGTAACTAAAAATTATGTACCATTTATAAACACTACAACTTATTAAAATAAACTACAATTTTCTTCCCGTGTGTGCACAAGAAATATGTTAATATTCTAATTAATTAATAACATTTTATAATGATTATTTATATTTTAAAATATTGTTTGTTGACATATTAATGCTCGAATTAATAATATCTCATAAAAAATTATATTAAAATAAGATGATAAAAAGCTAAAATATGGATTTGAATAAAATTATATTTCAAATATGAAAATTGAATAATCATTGTTTTTTAAAATATATTATAAATTTGATATATATAACTAATTAAGGTATACATCTTAACTATTTCACCTACTTTATGAGTTAAGTATTGAATTACATATGTGTTTGGGTTTATTAAATAAATGCTCATTGGAATATAATAAGTATTTTTTTATAGGATGTGAGAGGAATCTGATACGTTTTATTTGTATATGGGTTAATAGGTGGGTATTACAAGATTTCATATAAGAAGTTGATAAATGGGTTAAAGTTTATTTCTGGTCTTTTATGTTTGCATCCATTATTATTTTGGTTTCTTAAGTTTGAAAATTGCACTTTTCATCCTTCTTTTAATATATTTAGTTTCACTTACAAAAAATGCTTGCTCAATAAATTTAGGTATAATATAATCTATGCTTTATAATTTAAAAGTAGCCATTTTTTCCACATTTAATTATATAGAATCACTCTTTAGATTCAATTAGTCACCATTTTCTATTATATAAAAAAACTATGTTAGTAAAAAATAATTAAAGGTGTATTTTTCAAATTTAAATGAATAAAATAAAACTTGATGTAAACATAAAAAATAAAAAAAATATTTTAAATTAAATAAATCTCAAGTCTAATTGCTATTGTAGTTTGCCAGTTGGAGTGTGAGAGGACATGGATCGGAGTGAAGGAGAAGATAGGGTTCTTGTTTAAGTGTTTAGTGATTATTATAGCATTAATGTCCATTTTTGTGCTAAAAGTATACACGAAAGTGTATTTGTTATCCGAAAGTTTGCAGAGAATATTTTAGCATAGAAGTGACTAGAACATAGTGATTGCACACTAACCGTTTAAGTCAGATTTACCCCTTTATTCAATATACATTATACAAATAAATTCTACAAAATAATAAATCAAGATAAAATTTTACCTTGAAGAAAGATTATCACAATATATAATTGAAACGAAAGTACCTTTTCTCTACCTTATAAATCCGATTAAAGGAGTACAAATGTACAATTGACTGAATGAAAACGAAAAGATTGAAAATATTTTATAAATAGAGAAATACAAAAGTCATTGTGATCATCAAATGATCTCTTTGTAGTCATCGAGCACAATTTGACTTCAAATGTTTGTCATCGAAAGACTAAAATTATAACCCATTGTACAAACAAGAGATATAAATATATTTCACCTAAAAATTTTCTCTCAATTATTTTTCCATTTATCTATTTTTCTTTCAGCGAATTATAAATTTTATGTGCTCTAATATTATTGCATTCCCTGTTTCCTAAATTGTGTATTAAGCTTGCACTTCTCATGTGCTTTGATAGAGGAGAGTGTCATCAAGACATATGATTAGAACGGGGTGCAAGCACTTTCGGAGAGTTAGAGTGTAAGATCATTCTGAAAGAAATTTATTGAATGAAATTCAGGTCATCAAATTATCAAGAGATTAGGATATGTGTGGAATGGTGTAGTAGAAACGCGGATAAAGCGAGCGACATACTGGCAAAGAAAGCTTTGTACATTGAAGAATGAGCTATTTTCTGATGTCACCACCAAATTTTTTGCTAGATGCTCTTGGGTAGATTTAGGAAGTTAACTTCCAGTACTTTACCGTAATTGGGGAAAAAAAGATATATTCCTGATATTTTTTATTTTTAAAATTATAATGCAAAAAACAAAAAAACAAAAGATTCTCCAACTAATATTGTAGAAAATACTAATAAGTAAATTTACATAATACATTCCTTTTATGGAACTGATTCAAATGTCGCCGTGTCGTCTGTAGGTCAAATTCAAAAATATAAATAATTGGAATGTAAGGGTGTAGCAATTGTAGTGAAATCCAAATCGTATTCATATAGCAATTGCTTAATATAAAACCTGGTGAGTTAAATGCCGAAATGAAAATGGTTTTTAATGGAATGATGAAAATGCTCTCGGAAATTGATTTTCAATGGTAAACATAGCTCAAAGAAGATGTTTAGGGAGTGAAAGGCACTAATTTGCTAAAATATCCAACACCATTAACTAATGGGTTTCAACGTCTAATTATATGGGATACCAAACCTCATCTTGGCTTATACTTGATGCGTTTTCATCACACTCATCGAGTCTAATTAATGGTTCCCATATAATTAGACATTGTTAAACCATTTAACACATTGTTGAGTTTTCTCTAAGTTTCATAGGATACCAAACCTTACCCATAATTACTCACCAATAATGACATCCTAACAAATCAACTATACATAATTACTCACCAATAATGACATCCTTACTCCTAATTGAAGTATTTTTACAAAGGACTTAGGACATTAATTAAGCACAATATTCACCATAAATGCAATCTAATAATGACAAAACTCTAATGCACATACAAAGACCATACAAACCTTGGGATTTGTCAGAAGCCAAATTGATTATCAGAAACTCAGGTATCCCCTCTTAATTAACCTATGTTCGTTCAATTTTTCCCACAATTGTTTTTAATTATAAGAATGTTTTCCATATTTTCATTGTATGACTCAAACTTAATTCTTCTATAGTTTGCAAAATTCTAAATGTCACATTTCTTCTTGTAAATAGGGATTAACATACTTTTTTTGCAATAGTCAAGCATTTTCTTAGATAAAAAAAATCCATTAAGTAACTTAGTAAGCCGCAACATATTCTTTTCGCTCAAGCATTTCAAAACTTCAACAGAGATATTATCGGGTCCAATAACTTTACCATTTTCCATTTTGTAAGAGATTCTTTAACTTTTCCAACTCTAATTCTACAAATAAAATGATAAATTGATCTCATTTTTACTAATTTCCAAATCGTCTAATTTACAAGTTGAAGTTCCACCTCCCTCCTTGAACAAACTATAGAAGTAAGCCTCCCATTTATCATTAATATCTCAATCAATAACCAAGATGTTACCTTCTTAGTCCTTTATATATCTCATCAATCCAAATTCCTCTATTTTTGTCACGCCCTGAAAATTAAGGCATGATTGGCGCAGAATGTGATTCCTTAAGCCTTACAACTGAAAAATTACTAAAACTTATATATAAAAATATTTACCATTTATAATTTGATTCTCATAAATATATTACATATAGCATAAGTTAACATTTTTTTTAAAATTTTGGCAATGTATCCCATGAAAGTGGGACCTCTTGAAAATTCTACAATAGATTGATATAGTCAAGAGAAGTCTTGCTCCTTACAAACCAATACACAAAATACAAATAAGGTGATAATCCTATCTATAGCATACATGGAGCACCTAATTACAAATACAAATACAAATACATAAATTTATTTCTTACATTCAGTAGGAATTTTTCAGCATGACGGTTCAAGTACAAACAAGGTTGTTAAACTTGTGAGTTTAAATAAATTCATGAGAAGAATATAAAATCAGATCGTAAACTCGAATAGTAAATGTGTAAGTGTTAACTTTTATTAATAAATATGTGTTCAAAGTTTTTAATTAAATTAGAAATACAAAAAATAACATAATTTGACTTAAATATATTTTAAATATGAATAATTGATATTAAATATATCAACATTCATATTTTACTAAATTCAGCAAAAAAAATTTCTATAAAATTTATATATAATTTCATTGAATATTGTCAAATAAAAATAATTAAAATGAGATTTAAAGCAAGTTGACACGATTATTTCGTAAAGTAGAAACGTAAAAATGGTAAATTTGGTGTGTAAACTCGTAAGTTTAACAGAATTTATAACTAGTAAGAATTTAAATGACTCGTAACATGTTTTAACTAGGTAGAATCGTAAAAACGGGAACATCAGAGAGTCAACTATTGATTTTAACAATAATGAGTACAAACATTAGGGTAGATCTATAGCGATCATCAAAAGGAATATAGCTAGTTGCTCCATCTGAGACCAAAATATCTTCCAGTGAATAATGTCCCATTAATGACAATAAGTAAAACACTAAAGGAAAATGACATTTAGATTAGACAACTTAACCTTGACTAATAAAACGTCAGTAAACTCACAACTCCTAAAGTATAAATTCATGAGCATAAATTAAAACAAAATAATAGATAGTTGAAGAAATAAAACTAGATGACCAATTGCTTTATATAATCAATCCTTAAAACAATAAATCTCAAATTCCTTATCTCCTTAGGACTTATATAGAATATATAACAAGCACGAACACACACAGTCCATGAGGGTAACTAACCAAGCGCAGTTTGAAGCCACAAACAAGCGTGGACACAAAGTCCATGAAGGTAAGTAACCAAGCAAGTGCAGACGAGGCCACAAAACAAGCGTAGATACAAGACCCACGAATAACAAGTGTGAGAACGAATCCCACGATTATCAAGTGTGAATACTGTGCCCACGTATGTCAAACGAGCTCGGGGGTAACCATGGTGCACCAAGGACTAACAGCACTACTGTTAGTAATGGGTGTTCTGTATTCAGTTCTTCAAAACATTTTCAAGCATGCATGGAATTGAATTGACATCAACTAACAAAACCCTTTGTCAATTAATGTTGGTTAACTACACTATTACAGAAATGGGCTATTGCAGCGCCCCAATAGCTGTGCTTCCAGCGCTGAGCGCCGTAGTTGTGTGGTGGTTTACTTATAGCAACGCTTATCCAGGCGCATGTTGCTTCATGTTGTCAAGGGAGAAAATGAATGCGCTTATTGAAGAATTGTGTAGTTATGTACACCCTCTTTTCTCTCAAATTTGATAGTCTAGTAGTATGTATGCTTTTATTTCTTAATTGAAGAATTTTTTGTTTAATTGTACATATTGTTCTTTGTTTGAGTCACTGGTGTATATGGATTGTTTAGAATTGTATAGAATTGCTAGAATTTTTGCAATGTTGCAGGTGTGTGTGAATTAAAAAATAAATTATTTATTTTTAAAATAATTTAAACCTATAGCGGCGCTTTACCAGTAGTAAGCGTCGCTACAGGGTTATATTTTTTATAGTTAAAATAACCTATACCTATAGCGGCGCTTATGGTACAAAGCGCCGCTATAGGTATCCACCCATAGCGGCGCTTTTTACAATAAGCGCCGCTATAGGTCTTTTAACTATTAAAAAAATTATGAAAATAAGCACCTATAGCGGCCCTTATTTATTGGAAAGCGTCGCTATATATTACCTATAGTGGCGCTTTTTAAGCACCGGGATAGGTGATAACTTCTGAGAATTCATGTAATGTTAGCACATTTTCCTTGAGTTTTATTCAATCATTGATAAATTCTGGATACTCAAGATAGGAAAATGCTCATTTGATTTTTTGTTGCATATCATTGTTTATTTGTATAGATTTTGATCATATTTCTAGCTAGTTTCTTATGTTATTTTATGTAAATCTTGTAGGAATATTTTGATGCAATAACCAAGTGATTATAGCCCCTTCATCAAGCTGACAAGTGGACAAAGCTAAGAGAAAACCAGAGCAAAGGATCATAAAAGAAGTGATTTCGTCGTGGCCTCGCCGTGCAATTGTCTCTGCCCCTATTTTTGTTGGCTCGCCGTGTGCTCGCCTCGGCGAAAGCCACTGCGAGCAACACTTATTTCTGTAATTTTTGATAGTTCCACAGCGAACGGCCTGCGAAGTTGCGCGTTTTGACAGAAAAAGGCTGACTGAACTGAAATAAAAGTTAGGGTTTCGAGTTCAATGATCATTCTTCAACTTCTAGGGCATTTTGGGAGTGTTTTGCTCTGCTAGGGCTTGGAGTTTGGTGGGGATTGAGCTTGGGCTTGGAGCTTTGAAGAGATTTGGGCTTCTCCTCTAGGTTTATCTTCTCCATCTTCATTCTCTTCTCTTATTCTATGTTTTTGCTTGTACATATGTATGCTCTCATGGAGTTGTTGAACATGAGTGGCTAAATACTTTGATTCTAAGATTATTTTGAACCCTTGTATGGATTGACTCTTGATTCCTCCTCTTATGTTGTGATTAATGAGATGTATGTGTTTATTTTACTCTTCTCCTAATGCTTCTAAGTGATTGATCACCATTTAGATGTTGGGTTCACTTGATTGATGCTTGAGAGAGCTATATTGAGTGTAAAACTTGGGTAAAATAGTGTAAGAACTTGAAGTTTGCATGATGAATGGATAGTTTTGTTGGTAAGATAGAGATATACTTGCTAACCTTGCATAGTCACATTAGGATTGGAACTTGAAAATTGGGTTTCATTAATTATAACAAAAGATTGTGTAATTAATGAGATCAAACACTTGTTCTTGACTTGAGAGAGCTTTTACAGGTACTCTGTGAATCCTAGATTAGCACATGGTTTTATTGAGAACATCTTTGAGAGGAAGTTAATTGAGTTTTAAGAAGTACAAGGGGATACATAATCTTAGGACCCATTTTACACTTGAAGTTGAAGAATCACTTGTATATAATTTTATTTTCATTTAGCATATGTTTATTTTCATAGTTAATTTTCAATCTTAATATTTGAATCACTCAAATTGGGCAAGAGTGTGACAATCATTGTTTGACTAGGTTTTGGAACTAAATCCTCGTGGGAACGATACTCTACTTATCACTTTATTAGTTGGCGCGACCCGTACACTTGCGATGATCAAACAATAGGTCATTTGACCTATCGCGGCGCTGGCTGTAGCGGCACTTAATAAGCGCCGCTATAGGTGTTTTTTGGGGTAGCTAATATTTCATAATATAGAAAATCTCGACGTGAGTATTCATTAATGATTTCTTTAAAAAATTTTAGCAATTCCATGCATGAATATTCATTATAAACAAACAGAAAAAGAGCAATAACTTAGTATATAGTCCTTGCTTCACATACATGTGGATTTAAAATCAACAAGCAATATATATCTATATATATATCTTTATATATATATATATATATCAATCAAAACAACCTTGATGAAGTCATTCTCAAAAAATTTGACAATTTGAATAGACCTAATATAATATAATTGAAAGTAAGGTATCAATTCCAAAAGTTATAATGGGAAGATATTCCCTTACCTGATGGACTCCAAAAATAGATAACTTACTCTCCTATCACCTATCTATCAGCATCTGAATTATATTCATTCTTTATACTCTGCTATCACCAATCTATCAGCATCTGAATTATATTCATTCTTTAGCCTCCCGCTATAGTCCCCAAAGCTGCATCGGAGGAAGAAGAAAGAAGAGATGAAGCACATATTTCCCATCCTATCCTAACGCACAAAACGAATAAGAGAGAAGAGGATTCAATGTTGTAAAACAAAGCTTGAGCTTTTCCCTATGGAGATAATTCATGAATACCCATGGGGATGATGGAAAAGAATGAAAATGAAGACAAAAATGGGTTTAAACTCACCTACTCACAAGTAATAAGAGGAAGAAGATAATTGAGTTCAATTGAAGGTTCCAGAAATTTCTGCCTCCTCCTGCCCTATGTTCAACGATGGAAAAAGAAGGGAATTATGGAAGAAAGGGAAATAAAAATCTTATGGATATTTCTAAGATTTTTTATAGGGTAATAAAGTAATTTCACAAAAGTGAAATAAAATAGAATACACTTTGGCAATAAGGATTCGAACTCATGAATCATTAAAAGACAACAACGATTCATCAAAAAAAAAAAAAGACAACAACTCAATCTTCCATTAGACACCAATTCACCTCTATTACAAATAAGGGTGGGAGCAGGCCAGGCCTGTGTTGTTAAAAGGAGGTCTGAGCCTGACCTATGGCCTATAACAAGCCATTTTTTAAGCTTGAATCTGCCCTATTAAAAAGCCTCTTAAAAGGCCTGTTTATTTAGATATGCTAAACAGGCCGCAGGCTAACAGGTCCAAAACAGGCCTAACAAACCAAACATGCTTACGACTTCAACAAGCCTACAACATGCCCAAATTATATGTAATAAAAAAATATTATATAATATAAAAGTAAATCAAATTATATATATGTATTTGCTTAACAGGCCAACCTGACAGGCCCAACAGGCTTATTTTTTAGCCTGAGCCCGGCCTCTTAAGCATAATATGCCCAAAAATAAGCCTGAGTTTGAGCCTGTAATGATAATAAACAGTCCAGGCCTTAACAGGCCAACTGCAGGCCCCTGGCAGGCCGGCTGGGCTATTCCCACCTCTATTTTTTAAGGCTATACAATTTTCTCTCCTTATTCCTTTGAATCTTATGAAAATCTTTTATTCTCATGACTTTTTTCCTAACTCCTTAAAAAACTCCTTAAGGGCCGTTTGGTTCACGGATTCTGCACCGATGGAACCGGAAAATCAACATTTTCCCTTGGCCTTACGCATTTGGTTGGCGGATCCTCCGCCTTTTCCATTTCCTGTGGTGGGCAATTTTCCTTTAATGACATGAAAATGAGTTCCCACCATTTTTTCTGGCATATGGGGGAAAATGTTGAGAGAGAAGAAATACAGTTTTACCCTCTCCTTACCTCACCACTATTCTTCCTCTCCTTCTCCAAATTCCAGATTCGTCAACCTCTCACCTTCTCTTCTGTTCCTGCTAGATGACGGTGAAAAAGATGAACAAATCTGGTGAAGAGGTAAAGAAGATGAATAGATCTGGTGAAGAAGATGAACATATCTAGTGAAGAGGTGAAGAAGATGAACATATCAGTTCCTCAATCTTTGACACACTCTCTCCCTCTCTCTGCCATGGGTCTCAAGCAATGAAGAAGGAGAACAAACTACGTTGCATTTTTTCTTTTTTCTTTTTCTTTATCTCTTGCTTATGCCTATGTAGACACCAAAATTCTGATTTTGAAACTGTCAAGATAATATAGATAATGGATTATTATTGAGATTTCTTAGAAATTTCTATGCAGGTAAATTCAAATTTGGACAATCAAATTCGAATTCGACATACTGATTTGTTGTGAAAACAAGTTTCAAAATCGATTTTAAAACTTCAAAATGTATTTTTCAAACCAAAATTTGAATTTGGCTGCGTGAATACGATTTTTATCAAACTTTATTTTCTTTTTATATTTATTTATTGTAATTACTTAAATAATATAAAAAGTATTTGAGACTTTAGAGTGAGTTTAAACATTTGAATGTGAAAGTATACACAATGAGATAATTTTTTAAATAAAGTGAAGCCATTCAAGTTCAAGAGAATATGGATGAGAAATTTTTGGGATACACCCAGTAATTGAAGCCATGAAATTCTCATCGTCTAGTTATATTTTAGGCAATTTTTACTCTTTAATTTAATATTTATTTCACTTAATTATTAATTAATATGTTAGATATGATGGTAAGTATCTTGTATTTACCAAAAATATTTTTATTTATCTATGTAAATAATTTTTTATTAAAATTTAATATTTATTGAAATTATAATTCGTAAAAATAATTTATTCATTTATTTTTATGATAATATAATTTTTAAATATTTTAAAATTTAATATTAGTGAGTTTAAATAAAAAAGTACTCATTAAGGGCGATATGGTCATTTGTATATGATTATGAGTTTCCTTACCCTCCCCCAAAATTTTCAACCAACCAAACATAAAATTTTTCATTCTATTCTTTTCCTTTCCTGTACATACCAAATGTGTCAACTTTTCATTCATTTCCTTTCCATTCCATTCCATCCGAATATTTTATGTGAACCAAACGGGCCCTAATAGCTTTATAATGAGTTTCACTCGCTGCCTTATTGATTCCCTTTTAGCTAAGCAATGATTCTCCCAATATTCAATATTAATATACAAGTGTACAACTTTAAAGCATTCTCTTTTTTATTTGACTTTCTCTTGAACATTCTCATTCCACTACTAAGTCTCCTTATCTTTCGCCAATATATTTTGATCCTTCCAAGATTGCTTTGATATAGCCTTCTAAACCTTCTTAACTATTTCATTCTACATGCTATTCATTCCCTTATGAACAAGTTGAACGATGATGTAAAAAAATACATCAAAAAAAATATGCAGTGTCCAGTGTTTGGAAAAAGAGGGACTTTTTCAAACTAGGAAATGTGTAGACCTTAAATTGATAGCCAAACACAGTTAAGTAACCAACATATTTTTGCCAACATTAAGTATCATACATATAATAATTTGTACCACAACCCGCAAATTTCAATCAAATTAAATTTATATGCGGCCCTGGAGTAAAATCGACTTCAAAACTTTTTAACACTCATTCACAGTAGTCAACATAAAGATTTCAATATGCTTTAAACAAACAATTTTCAGAAAAATTTTTACTCTCATATTTTATATGATATTAAAATTAAATTAAATGATGTGTTGGTTAGTTATGAAAATAATCGGATTTGATATGAACAAGAGATTATCGGAATCTATCTAGGAACTTTATCATAAATTTTAAATAGCTATTTTAGTTAGGATTTTACCCAGAATTTGTATCATCTTTTAAATTGTTTGCCTCAAAATTAAGCTAGGATTGTGTTGATTCAAATTCTATAAATAGAGCAAGAACTGTTTAATCATCAACAAAAACTGCACATAAGTGGAACCACAATATAATGTTTTAAAGCTTTGAAGGTTCACTCAACCAAAAGCGTTCAAAGGAAATTAAACATTATTAGGAGAAAAATTACAGAAAGTTGTTCGATATGGATGATGCCAACAAAAATATTGCCCTCCCTGCATGACTGACTATTCATTTTCACCTGCACCCCACCAATTAGCCTAAAAAACTTAATCGAACATATTATTCCAAAAACTCACTCGACAAAACTTATCTAAAATTAGTTAGTCCCATAATATATTTCCTACTTCAACAGCAACTCTTCCCAGATTCACTTGTACTACTTTTCCTCCATCACCCATAATTCGATGAACAATAATCAAACTTTTTAATTACAAAGGGGAAATAGAACTTAGTATCTTTGTTCTCACATACATAGTAAGCTTTTGATTTTGTGATTTACAAGTTTAAACCATCAGACCAAAACCCAGAAATACAGTTTTTTGTACATGTTTGACCTCTAATTGCAGCGTCAAACCTATCAATCCATTTAGATTAAACATGACACAGCAAGAAGAACAGCAACTAAACTATACATTTATCCATGAGAAACACAAAGCAATTAGTTATTCATTGGTCTCTCTTGTGCTGATGTGTATTAATTCTATTGCTCCATTAGATTAACAAAATGAGAAATCAATAAAGTTACTCCCACTTCTTTGAAGTAGCAACCTAGTTAACTTTTTTTTTTAGAAAGGTTAAGAAAGCAAAATAATCAGGAGCACATCATATTTTGATGATTACATAACCTATTATATTTTCTTAATCTTTCCAAAAAAAAAGTCAAATATATATATATATATATATATATATATGTGTGTGTGTGTGTGTCTTGTATTCAGAATCGGAGATAGTATAATCTAATAATGATAACCTTTCTTTCTTCTTCAAATATCAAGTGGCCAACAAAACCTAACAACCAAGAAAATAGAACATGCTATGATAAAAAGTTTAAACAAAAGTGCTTCAAGAATTATAGATGCAACCCATAAATTTCCACCAAAACTAGTGTGATAAAAGAAATTATTTCAAAACAAGGCTATTCAACCTGGGTGTTCATAACAGACACAAGGCTTGCCACATAATTGAAAACAGCACATCGATCAGAGTCAATTGAACAGTTGAATTTCCTCCGTTCATTGGTATGGAGATCGAACACATTAAGAACACACTTTGGGTCACCCTCCATCTTCTTCTCTTTGATGTCAATGCAGACTACTTTATTCTTCCAAATACATGCGGGACGTAAACCATTTGACATTGGTCCAATCCTATGTTTTCTTGTACAAGTAAAACTCTTACCAGATTCACTAGCAACCTCCTCCATCACCTGTATAGAGATGAAATTTGATTCAAGCTCTTCCTCAATCACATTTTGACCCTCAAGTCTGTTCTCATAGACAGCAAGCCCAAATTGAGCACTTTTATCATCTTTAGTTTTTGGGGTCGGGATCGACAATTTCTTTTCTTTGATAAAAGGTGTTAAGGTAAACACTTCAGTTGCTATGTCAAAAGAAATTACCATACGTGACAAATTGTGGAGTCCCAACCAAAAAATAACTCCATTGACATGAAATGCCTGACTCAGGATTTGTGTGTGTTGTAAACCCTCAAATACTAGTTCCTTCCATGAAAATGTGCTTAATGAAAACACTTCCACTCGATCGGCGTTGTATTGATCAAGTGATTGATCTTTCTTCTTTTTAAGTAACTCTTGATTATAAAACCTCACTATCTTATAATCATCAACAACGCTACTATACCCAAACCCTAATATACAAGAGCGCCGATAGTCATTCAGTGTATTGGGAATTTCTCTAATCTCTCTAATCATTGGATTCCACAGCCAAATTGAACAAGGAGAACTATACCCATCATGATTGACTAGGACACAAAGCAAGCCATTGCAAGAACCAATGATGCTCCAACAACGTTTGAAGGAATCAATGAAGGGAATGCTCAGACCATCAACGGTTTCCATCTTATGATTAAACAAAGATAAGGATGAACGCCTTTGCTCCCAATTGAGCTCATGGAGGAGGAGAAAAGTGCTATTACGATAACAATGTTCTAAGTGTTTAGCTATAAAAAATGGGGTTTTGAAGAGTTTTTTCCATTCTTTACACACACATAGAAATCGAACTATAGATTTGACAGGAAGCATCTTGAGAATGTAGCAGATTATCTCCCATGGCAAGAAGGGGTTGTTGCCTCCGCTTGCCATCTTCTTGCATGAGGGAATTATGGTTTCAGAATTGGCACCCATGGCAGCGATGGTGAAGCAGATATGATTCCAAGTTGTTATGACAACTACATGAGATTTAAATGATCTAGAAATTCATATATATGATTGGTTGACTTGCGATGGGTGAAACCACAAATAACGTAACAAATCAAATTTATACTAGATTTTCTCTATTTTATGCCCCAACCCGCAAATTTCTATCAAATTTAGATGGGGCGTTCTAGTAAAATTGACTTTAAATTTTTTTTAACACTCAATATTTAACATATTTTTTCAATATTTTATTTTATATGATATTAAAATAACATTCAAATTTTGTGATGGTTTGTTGTGAATATAACGAAATACGATATCAATAAGAGATCCCAGGAATATTCTGTTATAGATCAAAAATAATCAGAATTATAATAAACAATTTGTTAGGTTGACCTGAGGAACCACATACTATTCCAAAACTCACTTCAGCTGCAACTCTTCCAATATTCACTACAACTTCTTTTTCCTCCATCACAGGAGATACTATTCGATGAACGATTAATCAAAGTTTTAAATTATTTGGCCAAAAAAAAAATCAAAGTTTTAAATCACAAAGTGAAAATGGAACATAGTATCTTTGTTCTTCTCACATCCACGGTAAGCTTATGGTGATGAGATATACAATTTCAAACAATTAGACACTAAAGAAATTACAGTTTTTGGTACATATTTGGATAAAACATACGCAGTTCACTCTCTTGTGCTGAACTGTATTAAGTTTAATTGCTCCATTACATTAAAAATTGAGAAAGCAAGAAGCTTTAATCTACTTGATAACTCCTAGAAATTCATGTCATTTGAGTATATTTTCCTTGAGTTTTATTAAATCATCGATAAATTTTGGATACTCAAGATAGGAAAATGTTCATTTGATTTTTGGTTACACATCTTTGTATATTTATGTAGATTTTGATTATTTTTTGTAGTTAGTTTCTTATGTTGTTTTATGCAATTTTTGTAGGAATAATTTGATGCAATAAACGAGAGATTTTAGCCCTCCACTAAGCTCCTAATTGAACAAAAATAAGAAGAAGTCAGAGCATCCCTCAGCCCAGGAATTTTTGGACTTCACCGTGGGCTCGCCGCGGCGAGACTCACGGTGAACTTCACGTGTTGCTGAGTTTTGGACAGAACACACGCGTTTTGAAGGAAATAAAAGCTAGGGCTTCGAGTTTATTCGGGATTCTTCGACTTTTGGGGCATTTTGGGAGTGTTTTGCTCTGCTAGGGCTTGGAGCTTGGTGGGGATTGAGCTTGGGCTTGGAGCTTCGAAGAGATTTGGGCTTCCTCTCTTGGTTTATCTCTTCCATCTTCATTCTCTTCTCTTGTTTTGTTTTGTAATGTTGTATATATATGGTCCCTTGGAGTTGTTGAACATGTATAGCTAAATACTTTGATTCTAAGATTATTTTGAACCCTTGTATGTATTGATTCTTGATTCCTCCTCTTATGTTGTGATTAATGATATCTATGTGCTTATTTTACTCTGTTCTTAATGCTTCTAAGTGCTTGATCACCATTTAGATGTTGGGTTCACTTGATTGATGCTTGAGAGGGCTAGATTGAGTGTAGAACTTGGGTAAAGTAGTGCAAGAACTTGAAGTTTGCATGACGAATAGATGGTTTTGTTGGTAAGATAGAGATATACTTGCTAGCCTTGCATAGTCACATTAGGATTGGAGCTTGATAATTGGGTTTTATTAAATTGTAGCAAGAGATTGTGCAATTAATAAGACTAAACACTTGTTCTTGACTTGAGAGAGCGTTTACAAGTACTATATGAACCATAGATTAGCACGTGGTTTCGTTGAGAGCTTCTTTGAGGGGAGGTTAATTGAGTTTTAAGAAGTACAAAGAGGATAGATAATCTTAGGACCCATTTTATCCTTGAAGTTGGAGAATCACTTGTTTATAGTTTTATTTTCATTTTATTTTCTTAGTTAATTTTCAATCTCAACATTTGTGTCACTCAAATTGGGCGAGAGTGTAATAATCATTGTTTGACCGGGTTTTGGACAAATCCTCGTGGGAACGATACTTTACTTATCACTTTATTACTTGGCGCGACCCGTGCATTTGCGGCGCAGGGCGAACAAGTTTTTGGAGCCGTTGCCGGGGATTTATTTCCCAAAACCGTCCTTGGTCAACCTTGGTTAGAGCACTAGTAGCTTAAGATTGAGTTTGTATATATTTGTTCGTGTGTTTGTTTTTCTCTTGTAGCTTCTTTTCTTGTGTATATTTGTTTTCTTTGTTTATCTTTTTAGTTTGTTAATTATTTTCTTTTAAATTTTGTTTATGGATTATCCCTGGTGGACTAATGGGGCAAGTAGTGGATTTGAACAGGATAATGATTATCTACCTTCTTGCTATGACCCTAATGCTTTTGAAACTCAATATGAGTACATTTGTTGCAATTTTTGTGGAGATAATCATTATATTGATCAATGCCCCCACATCTCAACCTTGGATTATGTAGGGGATGATTTTGCTAGGGTTAAAACTGATTGGCATGATAATTCTTTTAATCCTAGTTGGAATCATGAACATGTATTGCCTTGGGATCCAAATGTTTCTTGCCCTTCATATGCATCATATTATAAAACATCACCTAGTCATGTAGAAGAAATCACTCCCATTCATGAGAAAAAGCCCACAGTAGAGGAGATGCTTCAAAGTATACTTGATAATCAAAATGAAATGAGAACTTGGACAAAAGAGAAATTTAATGAACATGCATTTGCTCTTGAAAATTTAGCATCTAGGGCAAATGAACTGGCTTCTACCATTGAGTCTTTAAAGCAAACAGGTGTTTTCATTGATATTTCAAATGACTCTTATGGGGAAGATGCAGTTTCAAGTGGGCAATTGACTATGGGAAGTGATGATGTGTGGTCAATGGCTTGTAATACTTTTGTGGATGATTGTGAGCTAGAAATTGAAGAGGGAGAGAACAACATTGAGTTTCCAATTGAGGTTTCGAGTGGGGAGCCTAATTTTTGTCATTGGGAATTAGAGAATAGAGTGGAAATCCCTGCAATTTATGTTCAAAATCCCCCTACTGATAGCTTGACTCTTACTGATGGGAGTCAAGTAGATTTTATTGGGTTTTCAAAATATTTGGGGGCTATTGAAGATAATTTTGCAACAATTGAATTGAAGCCACCCATGTGCCATATTGCATCATGTACCTTGAAATCACTTTTGATTAAAGGAACATGCAATTCTTGTATGAATGAATTCCCAATTTTGCTGAAGCCTTGTCTTTCGACGAGAAATGAAGACAAGGTGATTTTTGTTTTTGATACGTATGATTAGTAGTTGGTATTGGAAGTCTGGCTGAAGACTATGAACTTAGCGCTTCTTGGGAGGCAACCCAAGCTTTAAAAATTTAATACTTTTTCATTGTTATTTTTCTTTAGTAGGTGTGACCTCTTTTGAGCATTTTCAAGGTTTGTCATCAAATTGAACATGAGGCAAAGGAAAGCAAGTTTGGAGCACAAAGATCATTTACAGGGAAGTTTCTTGCATTTCCAATTTGCTTGGGATTGACTGAATTGATGATAGACAGTTGGTTAACATTGACATGAATTTCAATTTTGGAAACTTGGACGATTACTTGTCATTTTACAATAAGCATGATTTAGATTGATTTGGTATCCACTAAACTAAATGTGAGATCCAATGATAGAATGGTTGCTTAGATTATATATTTAAGAGGAAATTGCGGTTAATATTTTTGAATGCTTGATTTGTATTATTGAGACTGGCTTTCTGACAATTCTGAAACAAATCTTGCACAGAGTTGGGAATAATTTGGATGCTTTTGTTTGGAGATGTTGTAGCATTTGAGTGTATATTTTTCTTTCTCAACTGATAACTCTAGAACCTATCTTGGAATCTCTTGAGGCTATGTAATGATTTTGCATGATTTTGGAAAATGATATGGGCATTCTTTCAAATGCGTTTGAGCCTTTCAAGCCTACCTTTGAATCATTTCCATTTGAACCCTCATTTGAGCCTTAACTGAAAAACCATGAGTTTCTTTTTGAAGCCCTCAATAGACCCTAACCTTTGCAGCCTGAAAACCATGAATTACCTTAATCTTGAGATGATTGATAATCTAATGATTATGATTAGTGGTAAGGACTGGTTTGGTGAAGTTTAGATGAATATGATTGTAAAAGTGGGTATGGGGAATAATACATGGTATTCAATTATTTGTACTCCAAAGTCACTTCAAGTTATATAAAAAAATATGGAAGAATAAAAGATGAAAAGAAAAGAAAAAGAAAAAAAAGAGTTTAGTTTCAATAAGACTTGGAGTGCAAAGACATCATTTTGAGATAAGTTTGGGGGAGTGGTTTGAATTTTGGAAAGGAATTTTGTGTGAAAAAGGAAGAAAGATGAGTTGCATATTGTCATTTATCTCAAGATATTTGAATTCTCTTTATACCTTTCTTTCTATGAGCTTAACCCTTGGCCAAATTACAAGCCTATCAAGTCCCATTGATTTTGAATTTATGTAAGAAAAATTCTTTTGATGGAGAGAGAGGAAGAGAGTAGGCATATGAAGTTTGAATGATGAGAGGGCTTAATATACATTGAAATGTTGCAATTTTCTTTGTGACATTTGCTGAAATATTGGACTCTGACTCCACACACACACACTTGGAAATTGTTGGGAAATTTGTTCTTAGTTTGTGAATTTTGCATCCCTCTATATTCCATTGATTTCCTACTGAATATATCTTCTTGAGCAACTAATGAGGAAAGCTACTTGCATGTATAGTAAGTGGATAATTCATCAATCTTTCAATCTCATATTTTGTTTTACTCGAGGAAGAGTAAAAGTTTAAGTTTGGGGGTGTGATAACTCCTAGAAATTCATGTCATTTGAGTATATTTTCCTTGAGTTTTATTAAATCATTGATAAAATTTGGATACTCAAGACAGGAAATGTTCATTTGATATTCGGTCGCATACTATTGTATATTTATGTAGATTTTGATTGTTTTTAAAGTTAGTTTCTTATTTTGTTTTATGTAATTTTTGTAGGAATAATTTGATGCAATAAACAAGAGATTTTAGCCCTCCACCAAGCTCTCAATTGAACAAAAATAAGAAGAAGTCAGAGCAGCCCAAGGAATAAAGAAAGCAAGAAAACAGAATAAAGGGGACTTCGCCGTGGTCTAGCCGCGGCGAAACCCACGGTGAAGTACATTTGCCTCTGCCTCTTTTTGGATGAGTTCATCGTGATCTCGCCGCGGCGACGCTGCGGCGACCGCAACATATTTCAGGAATTTTTGGAAGCTCGCCGTGAGTTCGCCGTGGCGAACTCCACGGCGAACTTCTTGTCAGATGCGCGTTTTGACGGACTGAACTTAAATAAAAGGAAGGGTTTCGAGTTGAGCCCTCATTCTTCGACTTTTGGGGCATTTTGGGAGTGTTTTGCTCTGCTAGGGCTTGGAGCTTGGTGGGGATTGAGCTTGGGCTTGGAGCTTCGAAGAGATTTGGGCTTCCTCTCTTGGTTTATCTCTTCCATCCTCATTCTCTTCTCTTGTTCTGTTGTGTAATGTTGTATATATATGCTCCCTTGGAGTTGTAGAACATGAGTAGCTAAATACTTTGATTCTAGGATTATTTTGAACCATTGTCTGTATTGATTCTTGATTCCTCCTCTTATGTTGTGATTAATGATATCTATGTGCTTATTTTACTCTGTTCTTAATGCTTCTAAGTGCTTGATCACCATTTAGATGTTGGGTTCACTTGATTGATGCTTGAGAGGGCTAGATTGAGTGTAGAACTTGGGTAAAGTAGTGCAAGAACTTGAAGTTTGCATGACGAATAGATGGTTTTGTTGGTAAGATAGAGATATACTTGCTAGCCTTGCATAGTCACATTAGGGTTGGAGCTTGATAATTGGGTTTTATTAAATTGTAGCAAGAGATTGTGCAATTAATAAGACTAAACACTTGTTCTTGACTTGAGAGAGCATTTACAAGTACTCTATGAACCCTAGATTAGCACGTGGTTTCATTGAAAGCTTCTTTGAGGGGAGGTTAATTGAGTTTTAAGAAGTACAAGGGGGACAGATAATCTTAGGACCCATTTTATCCCTGAAGTTGGAGAATCACTTGTTTATAGTTTTATTTTCATTTAGCATAGGTTTATTTTCTTAGTTAATTTTCAATCTCAACATTTGTGTCACTCAAATTGGGCGAGAGTATGATAATCATTGTTTGACCGGGTTTTGGATAAATCCTCGTGGGAACGATACTTTTCTCATCACTTTATTACTTGGTGCGACCCGTGCACTTGCGGCGCAGGGCGAGCAGGGTGTGATAACTCCTAGAAATTCATGTCATTTGAGTATATTTTCCTTGAGTTTTATTAAATCATCGATAAATTTTGGATACTCAAGATAGGAAAATGTTCATTTGATTTTTAGTTACACATCTTTGTATATTTATGTAGATTTTGATTATTTTTTGTAGTTAGTTTCTTATGTTGTTTTATGCAATTTTTGTAGGAATAATTTGATGCAATAAACGAGAGATTTTAGCCCTCCACCAAGCTCCTAATTGAACAAAAATAAGAAGAAGTCAGAGCATCCCTCAGCCCAGGAATTTTTGGACTTCGCTGTGGGTCCGCCGCGGCGAGACTCACGGCGAACTTCGCGTGTTGCTGCGTTTTGGACAGAACACACGCGTTTTGAAGGAAATAAAAGCTAGGGCTTCGAGTTTATTCGGGATTCTTCGACTTTTGGGGCATTTTGGGAGTGTTTTGCTCTGCTAGGGCTTGGAGCTTGGTGGGGATTGAGCTTGGGCTTGGAGCTTCGAAGAGATTTGGGCTTCCTCTCTTGGTTTATCTCTTCCATCTTCATTCTCTTCTCTTGTTTTGTTTTGTAATGTTGTATATATATGGTCCCTTGGAGTTGTTGGACATGTATAGCTAAATACTTTGATTCTAAGATTATTTTGAACCCTTGTATGTATTGATTCTTGATTCCTCCTCTTATGTTGTGATTAATGATATCTATGTGCTTATTTTACTCTGTTCTTAATGCTTCTAAGTGCTTGATCACCATTTAGATGTTGGGTTCACTTGATTGATGCTTGAGAGGGCTAGATTGATTGTAGAACTTGGGTAAAGTAGTGCAAGAACTTGAAGTTTGCATGACGAATGGATGGTTTTGTTGGTAAGATAGAGATATACTTGCTAGCCTTGCATAGTCACATTAGGGTTGGAGCTTGATAATTGGGTTTTATTAAATTGTAGCAAGAGATTGTGCAATTAATAAGACTAAACACTTGTTCTTGACTTGAGAGAGCGTTTACAAGTACTATATAAATCATAGATTAGCACGTGGTTTCGTTGAGAGCTTCTTTGAGGGGAGGTTAATTGAGTTTTAAGAAGTACAAAGGGGATAGATAATCTTAGGACCCATTTTATCCCTGAAGTTGGAGAATCACTTGTTTATAGTTTTATTTTCATTTAGCATAGGTTTATTTTCTTAGTTAATTTTCAATCTCAACATTTGTGTCACTCAAATTGGGCGAGAGTGTAATAATCATTGTTTGACCGGGTTTTGGACAAATCCTCGTGGGAACGATACTTTACTTATCACTTTATTACTTGGCGCGACCCGTGCACTTGCGGCGCAGGGCGAACACTACCACGCGTTAACTTTCCTTTCCTTCAAAGTATATCAACTGGCCGACAATACCAACACATTTATTAATAGCATCAACACTCCTTCCTTCCGTTGCTAAATATAGATCATATTTGGCGATGCGACCTTGTTCCGAAATATAAGAGCTCTTTTATTTTTTCTCATATTTTTCCTAAATGATCCCTATTAATTCTCATCAATAATAAATAAGCAAGAGATGAAGGGTATGAATAAATTAGATGTTTAATGTGGCTTGATAATATCATGTGATTTTAACTAATTTAACTAACATTCTTAATCAAATCAAATTAGGTAAATATGTCTTATATTTAATAATGGAAAGAGTATTAACCAAGAAAACCGCATGTTAATCTCACGAAATTCATTCTATTTTAGCACATTTTCCTATGGTTCTTACAGTTTTTGTGTGGATTTATACATATTTCGATGTACACATGATGAGAAAAATGTGCCAAGTTGATAATTGGGTTAGAACCATTGAATTCTTGATTTAAATGTGAATATTTTCCCCTCGTTTTATCAACTTTGGCTTTTGGTTGTTGGAGCCAAGTAATTAAGCCACATTTGAGTTGCATTTGAAGCTAAAGTCAAGAGGCAAGAAGTGGAAAAGAAGATTTAGTATAACCAAGAAAGCTGAAAAGATGAGTCTGCTGAGAGTTATTGGTCGTAGCCAAAAGTGTAGGCAAAATAACTGGTCGCAATCAAACCCATAAATTTTCAGGTAGAAAGTTATTGGTCGCACCCAAAAGTATAGGCAAAAGTTTTGGCTACAACCAAAATGCTGACAAAATTCGAACAGTTGATAGATCAGCTCGAAAATTAGGTTTTAAAACACCCCCAACTCACACTCAAACATAACCTTTCGACTTGGAACTTCTTTGGGGGCTACTTGGGAGCACTTCTATGTTAGAGTTTGAAGATTTTTAAGGAGATTCAAGTGGAGATTAAAGATATTCAGCCTCATTTTCTTTGGTTTTTCTTATTCTTCTCTCTTTCTTCTCTGAAATTTCTGCCATGGCCATTCATATTTCCCAGATTTGTAGATTTTACTCTATGAGTGGCTAAACTTCAATTCTATGATTATTTTGAGCCTTTGTATGGATTAAGACTTAATTCTTCCTCTCTTTTTGTAGTAAATGATATGTGTGTGTGTGTGCGCGCGCGTGGATTTTATCCTTCTCTCATGCTTCTAAGTGTTTGGCCACCATTTAGTTTGATTTGTTCACATGGGTTTGACTTGAGAGAGCTAATCCATGTGTAGAACTTGGTTAAAATCATGTTTGACTTGCAATTTACATGATAAATGGAAATTTTGTTGGTAAAATAGAGATATCCTTACTAACCTTGCATTGTCACATTATGGTTGGTTTTCAAAGGGGATTTTCATTATTTGTAGCAAGAGATTGTGGATTTTAATGAAAAAATAAACTTGACTTTGACTTGAGAGAGCTTAGTCAAGTGCATATGAACCTTAGACAAACACATATATATTCATGGAAAATACCATTTGAGAGAGAGTTCTTCATATTTTATTAAATACAAAGGGGATAAATAATCCTAGACCCCATTTAATCTTTAAAGTCAAAAGAATCATTGGTTTTATCACTTTCTAGATTTTAGAAACATAGATTTCAAACTTTCATTACCAACCAAAAATCTTTTCTTTGTTCAGCTTGATTGAATTCACTTAGTCTTTTGTTTGGTCAAAGATCTTAATCCAAATCTCCGTGGGAATGATATTTTATACTATACTACTTGCGATCCGTGCGCTTACGGTTAACGTTTGACAGCGAACACTGAACATGAGACGATAAAAAGTTCCAAGAAAGATGCTACAAGGATTATAGATGCAACCAAAATTTCAAAAGCTTTTGTGCATAATTATACCCCATAATTAATGTGAGGAAAAGAAATCTAATTAACCAGCGTGTTCCAAACAGATATAAAAATTGTAAATACTTTACCAATACTGTCATTCATTAGTAATGATATTGAACATATGAAGAACACATTTTGGTTCAACCTCCACCTCATTAGTCTCTTTGATGTCACGGCAGATGACTTCATTCCTCCAAATACACATTGGAAGTAAAACATGAGACATTGGCCCAATCACATATTTTTTTAGTACAAATCAAACTCTTTTCAAATTCACCAGAAACTTCCTCCGTCACTCCTCTTCAATCTTGTAACACCCCCCCCCCCCCCCAAAAAAAGTTTGTTCTCATACACCCCAAACCCAAATGAAGAAATTATACCATCTTCATTAATTTGTTGGTCTTCGCATTGACGATGATAACGCTTTTATTTTCTTTATAAGACTTATGGTCCTCCTTAATAAATATCATTTTTCTTTGGTCCTTCTCCCGAATTGAGCCAAAGTTTTTTAAATATTTAAGAATTATTTGTTTAAAAATAATAAAAATATAGTTAGAGTAATTATTTTATAAAATTACATTGAAAAAATGTAACCTCCCAAATTTTGAGCCTAGAACCTCAATAATCATAAGTGTATTTCCAGGTGAGAATTTGAGGAAATAAAGGATAAATAAATGTTTGAAGTTATTTCAACGTCACAAAGTTGAAAAAGCATTATAAAATGTTGTTTTATAGAGTTATAAAAGTTTATGAAGAGGCTTAGTTCCCCCAAACAATAGCCTAGCCAATTATAAAAATGAATTATGGGAGTTACAGACATATTTTTACCAAAATTCGAGGAAAAAATAGTACGAAAGCCAAAATTTTTAGATAAATCTACAGAATTTATTTGGTAATTAACTGCCAACAGAAAAAGGGTAAAATGGTAATTTACGGAAGCTACTAAATAGTGATCTATTGTCTTTATATGGTTTGTTGTTGTTGCATGTGTGGTCCGAAATTTCACATGCTTGAGGATGGTGATTTTGGTTGCCCCAATGTCTAAGAATATGTTAAAGTCATCCTCATATGAAATGATTGAGTGAAACTTTGTAAATTGAAGCATTGATTTTTACATGTGACAAAAACAGAGCAAACGATGGATCTCAGTTGCCCATGAAATTTGGTGATCACTTAGTACACATCTGAAGTTTAAACAGAAGTCATAGAATACATTAATTGGATGTGTACACTGAGAGATACGATTTTTCAAAAGTCGGGTAGGAAAGCCGGAAAATCTTGTTTTACCAAATGAGTATTAAACATTCATGTTGCTATTGTAAACTCATGTCCATGATTTGGTGTTGAACGTTATATTTTGTATGTAGAGGACTAAAAGAGCTTTAAAGAGATTTGAACCACCTCATTTGAAGTTTCCTATATTAAATTATTATTTTTCAAAGTTTCATTGATAATTTAGGGATGATTTTGTTTAAAGTAGGGATTCTAAGAAGAATTAGATCTGGTGGAGTTAGATGGTGAAATTATGTTGTAGCTCACATAAGGGAACAAATTCCAAGATAAAGGATCAAAGAGTAGGAAAATTAAATGAAAGAACATAGCTAAGTTTATGAGGTAATCAAAAGAATAAGAGTTTGGAATCTTGTAAGAGATTAATTGTATGCAAATTATGTATACAAAAGTGTGGGTATTGACCTACCCTGTGTATATATAATAAGCTTTGATTTCTCCTCATAGATTAGTTGCATTACACCCAAAAAAAAATGCTCTTATTTTTTGGTGATAAAAACTGCTCTTTTTATAATGGGTTAATTTTGATTAATGATTGGATGAATAAAAACAAAATTTGAAAGCTTAATGAGTTGCTTCAAAGCAAGTAAGTGAGTTTGTGGGGTATTTGGATGAAAGAAGAGTTCTTGGTCAATAAAAGAGCAATGAAGCTCATGGGTCGTGCGAGAAAATATATAATCCTTTGACTCAAGGGATTTGATCAGGAACCATTCTTACGTATGTGTTCCTGTTAAAGCATATTTGGTTACTGAGTGGATTGCCAAAGCTTCACTGAAAGTGTCTCACCCCTTGATTTGGGTAACTCGCCTTCCTCACTTTTGCAGACTTTTTTTACATTTAGCTTGGATATTTCTTTAATGCGATAAGGGTCAATTTGACCCCGGAAGTTTTGCCTTAGGATCACTCTGGACCCGGAAGTATGAAAAAGGTATCAATTTAACCCCGGAGGTACCGTCAAGGAGGGGCCACATTGATACATTTTTCATACTTCCGAGGTTAAATTAATCCAAAAAAAACTTCCGGGTCTAGAGTGATCCTAAAGCAAAATTTCCGGGGTCAAATTGACCCTTATCCCTTCTTTAATCAAGTGTTAACTTCTCCCTTCACCAAATAAACCTTATTCGATTGTTTTCTAGCTTACACTTATATATTTGGACTTTATTTTGTATATTTGATGTTTCGTTTTATACTTTTAAGACTATGTAGTTTGTTGTTGATTTCAATTTAAACAGTTTTTTGTTGGCAAAAAAAAATATAGGATCCCTTGGATGGTCAAATTGTGTGTGTTGGTGGGGATTGAATATGTTTTCAAATTGTTGAGGAGTTTCAAAGACGGTCCTAACTTCTAACTTAAAAAGTTGAGATTGATTATTCTCGGCGGTGAAGAATCACTTTTCATTGCATTTGAACTGGGGTTGTGGCAAGTGTGTTCCTAGGAATGATATGTGCACTACAAAAAATTTTGCTGCTGAAGGTCTTTGGTGGTGACTTTTTTGTCGCCGCCAAGTCGTCACCTATGTGACCGTCACCAAATGTATTGGTGGCGACTTTTTAGGTCGCCGTTGAAAGTCAACCCTCAAAAGCATTTGTCCCCGTTGAAAGTGGCAAAAAAACTTGAATAATTAAAGCCACGTTAGCACCCTATGGCCACATGATTGATGACGTGGAGACCCCACCCACTTGTCACATCGTGCCACATCATCTACCCTCCTGCCACTTGTCATGTGTCACATCGCACCACTTCATCACTCTATGCCACATCGCACCACTTCATCACCTTTAATTTCACCTTCAAATGTGCCTCCCACAAAGTTCGAACCCATGATCAATTTGCTCGTGTAAAGCTTCTCCCAGTTGAGCTATGATGAACTCCCCTCATAATAATACAAAATTAAATATATACACATACATACACTAATATTATATGCCTATATTTAATATACCAATTTAAATATATATATATATATATAATATTATAATATAAATATATTATCATATTACCTTAATATTTACTTATATAATATATATATTTACTCATTTAATATATAAATATAAAATATAATATAAATGCTTCTTTATTAATATAATATTCTTTTTTAATAAATTAAAATGTTGGTATAGTTTATATAATTTTATTAATTTAAAAATTATTATTCTTTATTCATGTATAAGCTTATTTAATATATTATCGATTTCAAATTAAAGTATTCACTATAAAAGTAACTTAGTTAACATTTTAAAATTTTAAATATTTTATATAAAAATAAAAAAAACAATATTTAATAGTGTTAGTCAAAAAATAAACTGCATAACTTTTAGCGGCGACTTGTATAGTCGCCACTGAAAGTGGACCTTTCAACGACGACATTAAAGGGGAACGTTTGGCGGTGACTTTATATGTCGCCACTGAAAGGTCTACTTTCAGCGGCGACTATATAAATTCGCCACGAAAGGTCCCCCCTTTTGCGGCAACACAAAAGTCGCCACAGAAGATATGCCTTTTGGCGGCGACTTTCTTATGTCGCCGTCGAAAGGTCCACTTTTAGCGGCGACTTTTGTGTCGCTACAGAAGGGGGGTGGGGGCTTTTGGCAGCGATTAAAAGTCTGTTTTTTTTTTGTAGTGGTGTTTTGGGCTTAAAGTATAGGCTGTTGTCAATACAACTTATTAAATTTTCGAAAATAATTGGGATCCTGCTGAAGGGTTGTCAATAACAATTAATGCAATCATCAAAAGGCAGGGGAAACACGGAATGAGGATGCTTAGAAGATCGAGAGAAAAGCTATGATGTGACAGTAAAACCTAATTTACTATTATTTAAACAATAATATTTTCCTCTTTTTGTTTCAAATACTTAAAGGTGATGTGGTAATTGTCTATTCTTGTTTCTCACGCCACAAGTCCCATGGGACTTTTAAATTATTAAAACATCTTAATGGACCTTTAAGTTATTATTTTTCTACTACGGACCTGACTGTGATTTTTCCGAAAAATTTTCCTCCGCCCATTTTTCCTCCCCTCCCCTCCCCTTATACCAAACAAACCCTAAAGGAGCATCATTTTGGACATGCAAGGTTGATCTTGGACTAAGGTGAGTGCTGAAATCACTGTCCCTATATTGATTTCTCTATGAGATCAGTATTTTGAGAGTTGCTGGTTCTTGAATATTGGGGCTTGTAGAGAGGAACTCCAAGAACAAGAGAGACGTATGACAAAGTTTATATAGACATAAATGGAAGCTAGTATGTTACCCAAAAAAAATAGAAGCTAGTAGATAGTGTTCTATTGTCTTTATATAATTTATTGTAGTTGCATGCAGGGTCCGAAATTTCTAATGATTGAGGATGGTGATTTTGGTTGCCACGGTGCCTAATAATATGTTAAAAGTCATCCTCATATGAGATGATCATTGAGTGAAACTTTGTGAATTGAAGCATTGATTTTTATGTGTGACAAAAATAGAACAAACGATCGATCTCACTTGCCCATGAAATTTAGTGATCACTTAGCACTCATCTTAAGCTTCAACACAAGTCATAGAACACATTAGTTTGATGTTTACATTGAGGGATACGATTAGGCCTGTCCACACAACCCGAAACCCGATGGCCCGCCTGCAGCCTTGTCCCACTTAAATTAAACATTGTCCTAGAAAAATAAGCCTAAAGCAATGACAAAAAGAATAGGAACATGATTTTGGGCATAGACATCAAACAAATAAAACTGGCTCAGGACGGAATAAGTTTTTAATAAATATAATTTATTTTTAATACACATACAAAATTATTAATAATTTTTACTTTTATTGATTTATTAAGTTATTCTTTCTTTCTTTCCTAATTTCTTGGGCCAAATAGGATTAGACCAGACCGGACAAGGCATCAAACCAAAAGAGCTAGCTAGAAGATTTTTTAAACAAGACTTTGAGTATATGTATAGCCCGGTCTTGCCCGTTTTGTACAGCCCTAGATACAATTTTCGAAAATTTCAGCAGGAAAACTGGAAAATCAATTTTTACCATATGAGTATTGAATATTCACGTTGTGATTGTGAACTCATGTCCATGATTTGGTGCTGAACGCTATATTTTATATGTAGAGGGCCAAAAGAGCTTAAAAAGATATTTGAACCACCTCATTTGGAGTTTTCTATATTACGTTATTATTTTTTTAAAAGTTCAATGGATAATTTACGGCTAATTTTGTTTGAAGTTGGGATTCTAAGAGTTGAGTTTTGTTTGGTTCAATGATCCAATGGATTTAGATGGTGAAATAATGTATGGTTTACATGAGGGAACAAATTTCAAGATAAAGGATAAAAGAGTAGGAAAAATAAATAAAACAAAATAGCTAAGTTTATTAGCAAATCATAAGAATCAGAGTTTGGAATCGTATAAGAGATTAATTATGCAAACTATGTATACAAAAGTGTGGGTATATAAAATAAGCTTTGGTGTCTGCTAGAAGATAAACTGCATTATACCAAAAAAAGTTTCTAAAAAAAAACTGCCCTCTTTTCTGTGATAAAAAAAATGCTCTTTTTATAATGGGTTAATTTTCACTAATCATTGGATGAATACAAACAAAATTCTAAAGGTTAAGTGAGTTGCTTCGGAACGGGTAAATGAGTTTGTGAGATGTTGGGCCGAAAGAAGAGTTCTTGGTCAATACAAAAAAAAAAAAAACCAATGAAGCACATGGGCCGTGCGAGAGAATCTAGGACCCCTTGGATGGCCCAAGTGTGTGTGCATGGGATTGCATAAATATGTTTTCGTATGACCCAAAAAAACCTCCCTATCTTCCTAAATAATAAATATAATGCCTATTTATGGAGGTCAGTTTGCTCATAAATATAAGACATCTTTATAATTTTTTTTAATTTTTCCCAAATTACCCCTATTGAAACTCTTTAATAATTTCAGTTCAAAAAAACTCCTTAATGATAAACAAACAAGAGATGAAGGATGGGAATAAAAGTAGATAGTTAGCATGCTTTGGTAATATAATATGATTTTAACTAATTTAACTAACATCCTTAATATAATCTAATTCGATAATTAGGTCTTATATTTAATGACGAAGGAAGTAATTTTAAATATGTTTTCATTCTGAGAGATGTTGTTGATGCTTCCAAAAAATTAATGGAGATCTTTAGAGACCAAATTGTTGAGGAATTTCGAAGACAGTTTTAACTTCTAGACTAAAAGACTGAGGTTGATTATTCTCAGCTGTTAAGAATCACTTTTCATTGTTTGTACTGGGGTTGTGCCGTTGTGGCAAGTGCATTCAGGAATGAGATGCGCTTTGGGCTTTAAAGAATAGGTAGCAATGACTTTTTTAAGTTGTCTTATATACCATTCAGGTCCTAAAAAATATCAAATAACATTAAAATATTTAGGGATTTGGGTGGTAGTAAATAGATTGTTATTGACAACTCTTTAAGTTGTCAATATTAAGCTATAATTGACAACACATTGAGCTGCATTGACAACTCATTGAGTTCTCAATAACAAGCCATTTAATATCACTTAGATCCTCACGGACTTTAATATAATTTTTTTTTTGGATCTGATCGTGATTAATTCTCTTATTTGAGACCTAGTTGTAATTTTCTCTAAATTATATTAGATATTCATCATTGACAACTGCCCATATGTGGAACCAACAAAGCCTTGCAAGTTCAATTCTATCACAGGTGTTAAGACAAAGTAAATCTGCCAAGTTTGAAGAAGATTACAGAAAGGAGGTTATTCTATACAGATGAAGCCAACAGAAACAAGTCTCTCTCAGCATAATTGTTCCGTAATTGAACAATTGTACAGAGAGAGAAGAGTTCACATACTATATTGTTCAAATATGCAGAGAGAGACTTACTTGCAAATACTGACTGACTATTCATAATTGAAAAGGTCTCAAATTTGCAAATTATATTCCACAACAGATATATAAGGGCTTCAATCAACAGTTATAAGAGATTGTTAAGTTGAAATTAAAAAAATATAATGATAAATCACATCACGCCCATATAATCAAGTTGCAATACTTCAATTCATAACAGAGATATAGGCAGGCCTGTGATTCACCAGTTTATGTGCAACACACAGCAACAACTCAAATAGTTCCACAGTTAAAGGGAACGATGAGATTCAGTGTTACGTAAATTAATATTCTAATAAAAGAGTGGGGATTAGTCAGTCAGTCAGTCAGTCAGTCAGTTAAGAGTCAGTTGGTTGGTTGAGTAAATCATCCAGCAGCAGCATAGTGGAGTATAACACAAAACAATGACTCAAATAGTTCACTCTCTTTAGATGTGTATCGAACCCCTCTCTCCATATCATTTAGAAAAAAAAAATGACAAAGCAAGAATCTCTAATCTGTCATGCTACCCTTTCATTTCCTCTTGACATATCAAGTGGCTAATAAAACCCAAAGAAGATTATATAGCGGCATTACATGCAAATTGAACATATGATGGTATAGAAAGCTAAACTCAAGTTACGAACAACTAAACTATTAGTTTTTAAAAGACGCAATTAATTTATACCATTAAAAATTAAAACAACAGTAAAAGCATAGTGAAAATCAACTAGACCCTGCGCAAAAGCCAATAACCATTGTCAGTAGATTTTACATAGCTAGCATCTAAACTACATATAAATGCATTAACATCAAACATAATGACGACATAGAAATCTCTAAAATAAAGTTTAGAGCAACTAGTACTGAATTTCTCCATTCCAGATTACAGATCTAAGGATTTGAGGATTAGAGCACCGCTATAATAGTAGATCATCTTAGCATTAAAATTTAAAGCAACAGTAAAGCATAGTAAAAAGCAACTAGACCCTGCACAAAAGCCAATAACCATTGTCAACAGGTTTTACATAGCAAGCAACTAAACTACATAAGTACATATACATGAACATTAAACATAAGATTACATAGAAATCTCTAAAATAAAGTCTGAAACAACTAGTACTATATTTCTCCATGCCAAATGACAGATCAAGGATTTGAGGATTAGTGACAGAGAGAAATATGAAAGATCATACTTCAGAGGAAGGCAATTGAACCTGGCTGTTGGTGACAGACAAAAGGCTACCTGCATAATTGAAACCATCACAGCAGTCATGGGCAGATGAAATGTTAGGGAACTCCTTCCATCGTTTATCAGTAAGACTGAACATCTTAAGATGGTACTTTGGTTTACCCTCTACCCCAGCCTCTCTTTCTTTGTCACAACATACAATTTCATTCCTCCAAATGCAAGAGATATCTAAAGCATATGAAAATATGTCCACGCTATATTCTTGGGTACAAGTAAAACTTTTCCCAGATTCACCAGCAACCTGCTCCATCACCCATATATCCATAGCATGATATCCACTTTGATGCCCAAAAATAGTAAATTTATTCTTGTACACGCCAAGAGTAGTTGGAAAAACACAACCCACAATTGATGATGGTATAGTTGTTGTTGTAAACACTTCCAAGGCTATGTCAAAAGAAATTAGCACAGGAACAGAAAAATCCTCCACTCCTAACCAAGCCATTGTTCCATCAAAACTAACACCATTTGTTGATTTCACTGATAAATTCGGTAAAGCTCCAAATTCTACTTCCTTCCATGTACCTACGCTTAATGAATACACTTCCACTATGGGAAATCTATATTCTAAACCATCTTCACCCTGTCTAAATTCAGAAAACCTAACTACCTTGTAATCATTAATTCTACTACTGAACCCAAATCCAAATACAGAAGAGCCACGATTCATGGTTATGGGTATTTCCCTAACCTCTCTAATCACTGGGTTCCACAAACAAACCAAACGAGAAGACCAGCCTTCAATACAGAGGAAGCCATTACAGGAACCAATGATTCTCCAACCATTACTAAAGCAATCGTTTGTGGGTATGCTTAGAACTTCAATGGTTTCCATGTTTCGATCAAGCAAACGTAAATAGGGATGCCCATAGTTGTAATCGTACGAATGGAGAAGAAGATAGGGTTCATCATGAACGGAATGAAGAACCTGTTCAATGATGAAAGATGGGGTTTTGAAGAGATCTTTCCAATCTTTACATACACATTGAAATCGGCGGATGGATTTCACAGGAAGCCTTTTGAGAATGTTGATTATGATCTCCAAGGGAAGAAAGGGTTTGGGGATTTCACTTGCCATGGGATTTGCAGGAGGAAATTTTTTTAGGGATTTAAGAATTTGAACTCAGAAAAAGAGAGAGAAGTGAAGAACAGTGAAAGAAAGTAGGAAAAGATTGCGTACAGTACTATGGAAAATGCCACAGAATAAAATCACGTGTTTCAGTGGACACAGTGAAAGCAAGGAAAGGAGGGGGGGGGGGGGGATAAAGGGGGAAATGTAATTGAAAGTTGACTAGTAATTGACAAAAATATCTAGATTAAAACAAGAACAATAGGGTAAAAATATTTCATGGAGAAGTAAAATTCTATATTGATATGGGTGAATTACAATTAGGTCTCTTAGAAAAGAATTAACTACAATTAAGTTTTTTATGATCATTAGATTACATTGAAATTTTTAAATATTTGGATGATATTAAATCAAATTATGACAATACAACTTATGGAGTTATTATTCATAACATTTGAGAACCCAATTGTATTTTAAAACTCAATGAGTTGTATTGAAAACTATTAATATAATTCGATTTAATATCGTCTGAATTTTTCAAAACACATATTAGTGTAATTTGATCATTTTAAGGGATTTAAAATTTAAATTAATTCTGAGACCTAATCGCAATTCACTGAAGAATATATTAAAAGGTTAAAGTATACTTTTGATCCTTTATCTTTGCATCAAGTCCTCTTTTGGTCCTTTAACTTTGAAAAGTACATTTTTGGTCCTTTTTCGCTAACGCCGTTAGTTTCATTTAACGGAAAAATGCTGACTCAGGGAATCTAAAAAGTAATTTTATAATTAAATATTAATAAAAATGGTCAAATTTTAAAATATAAGAATTATTTCCCTTAAATAAAACTAACGGCGTTAGCGAAAAAGGACCAAAAGTGCAATTTTCAAAGTTAAAGGACCAAAAGAGGACTTGATGCAAAGATAAAAGACCAAAAGTATACTTTAACCTATATTAAAATGTATAGCCAAAACAGATATGGGCCGTTAAGGACAAGGATGTGTTTGGGAATAGGAATATGTTCAAATTTTAAAGTATGGTTCGATTCACGTGTCATATTTGTAAGTGAGAGTGTGAGCTTATCAAACTTAATATTCCTCCTTATTTTTTGGCATTTGTCCTCCACTTTCCTAGGGTAAATTATCTTTTAAGCATATAAACTGCCATAGACTAATATAAACATTGTTATCAAACCCGGCCCAGGCCGGTCGACCCGGATCAGAACCCGCCGACTCGAGTGTCAGACCGGGCCGGGTTGGCAACCAACAAGGGGTGAGGCTACCCAGTCAAAACCTAGGAAACCCGTTCTGACCCGGTCAAAACCCGAGTGACCCGGCGAGTCAGTAGGTTAACCCAGTCCGATTCCCCCTCCAAAAAAAATATGAATGCAGTCATTTACTTTTTTTTAATGCTATTTTCATTATTCTATTCCCTTTCCTCATTCTTGTCGATTCTTCTCCCTCACTCCATTCAGAATCTCTTTAGAAAAATGAAACCATATGTGTTTTTCGTGTCTGTCATCGATGTTTGTGGTCGTCGTGTTCGTCGCCGGCATGCTCGTCGATTCCCTTGCCTTCGCCATGTTCTTCGTTAGTGTAGTGATTATAGGGTTAAAGGTGAAAAATTTTGTTGTCGTATACCTATTTTTATATAATAAATAGTTAGTACTAGGTACTAATTTGTTGCTAACCATTTTGAGTCATTGGATGGTAGTATGATATGATATGATGATGTCATTTTGTCAAAGAATTTGTAAATAATGTTGATACTTCGATGATTTTTTTGTTAATGATTCAAGATGGTAAGTGAAGTTATTGTTTAGATTTTTAGAAATTATTGTTACTTGGATTATTTTTCAGTTAATTTTTTATGTTTCACCAGGCTGACTCACATGTTGGTTATGAACTGACCCTTTGCCTCGACCGGGCTAGTTGCTGGTCTGGGTTTAATTACCATGGATATAAATCATTGATCATGGCACCTCGATGGGTAGGTATGATAGCTAGTCAAGAGTATTTCTCTAATCATATTTATATGGTACTTCCAATATATTTTACACAAACTAAGTTAAACAAACAACATCATTAATTATACCATAAAATTTGATAATTTTTTTAACTTTAACCATATTTAATATCCATAACACCACATAAAAATAAAGTTAATACATAATAAATGAAAGGTAAAACTATACATTTACATGAAAATTTAAAAAGGTGCATTGTAAATAGAAATAAATGAAGTATTCTCTTCCTACCTTATAAATAGAAATAGATGAGTATAATGCTCATTATTGATTAAATTGGAAGGATTGCAATTTAACTTTGGAGTATGCATCTTTGTGTATTTTTTACATTACTCATTGAAGATTTGAATTTTCGTTAGTTGTTCATGTTTAGTGCAATATAGTGTCTTGAATATACCTATCTCAAATATGATGTTATTGATGCTTATCAAAAAACCTATTCTTTACTAGTTAAACCTTTTAGCTCATCTACAATCACTAAAAGCCCATTTGAATAAAAAATTGGATGGAAATGGAAGGGAATATATTTTTCCAAAAAGACGTTTGGCATTCACATGATTGGAAAATATTTTAAAAGAAAAATTTATATTTGGTAGAATTAAATTGATAAAATAATAAGTAAAAAAATATGTAAATGTTTCTTTTATGTTTTATAAATCAGTGGGTATTTTTGAAAGAACAAAATTCATACGTCTTTAGCTATTCTAAGCTTCCTTATTGAGTACAGGGAAAAAACAATTCCTTAATGAGTAAAAAAATGAATCACATCCAATAGGTATAAGTAAACAAATAAGTCAATCAAGCGTGGTTGGTCGAGTTGTCAGCTCACTCGTCTACTTAAGCAAGTGTCGGGGATTTAAATCCTTCCTTGTATATGCAGTAATCTATTGACCAGCAGTATAACATTCAATGGAACTCAAATCCACGGAGAATTAATCCTTAACATGTCGATCTGAGAGATATATTGGACAATAAAAAAAAAAAAAAAGGAAACAAAAGAGTCGACAAGGACCTGTCCTTTCGTCTAGAGTATGAGCCATATGAAACTTCCTTGAAACCACAACTAGTGCTAAATGTCCTGTCAATAGCTCTAAAAACACAAAATCATTCATATTTGGATTATCACCCTACAAAGTCTTCCCATATATATACATATGTTTAGCGTATCACTATAAAGAATCATACGCTTACGCAGCCGAAAAAGCAAAAACACAGGAGCATACCATTGTAATCGTGAGACCTCCTTCAGTCCAAAAATAAAAAAATCATGAGACCTCCAACACGTGCATGTGGTTAAAGATAAATAATTCTGCATGTTTAGTCATATGTATCTCATGATCAAGGGAGCTTTCAATATGAGAGAGGAGAATCAAGACTCATAGTCATAATGTGACACTTGTGTCAGAAAACAAATTAAAGTCCAATATGCTTTTCCTTTTCTCCCTCAGTGAAAAAATCAAGAGTAAGTCATGTCACATCGTATAAAGCTTTTTCATATCAAATTATAATCTTCCTAAAGTATTATCTTTTGCTTTTTAAAATTTTTAAAACATACTCTATATTTTATTTTAAATCATATATTAGTACAGTTATTTGTAATTCATCATGTCCAATCAGTAAGTGAAATAATTTGAATGACCAAAACTACCTTTTCCCCCCCTTTTTGAGTGAGCCAAAACAACATTTTTAATTTAAGTACCGGAACTCAAATCAAAGAAAATTATAAGAAACGGTTTAACCTTATATCAAATTATCAATCATGGTTTGATGTAAGTTGATAATGCTATTGTTTCATTCCTATGATTCTGCCTTCCTATTTTAACAATAATTGAATTATTTTAATAACGTAAGTTTGCTATTCGTCATCTACTCATGCATGAACTTTATTTAACAATTCTTCACAATTTGAAATCTTTAGAAAACTCAATGTCGATAATCTTTGATTGGACTCATAATTAAAATCCAAAATAATCGTTAAATCAATTTATCATATCATCATCTTATTCTTATTTTTACATCCAAACTAGAGCTCAAAAAAGATATACACACATTTAATATACACATTTATTTCTTAAATATAGGATCTAATGAACTTTTTTCAAAATGCTAAGAAAGCTAAATAATTGTTTAGAAATTAATTTGACTTAATTTTTTTTCCAAAAATAATTTATCAGACTTATATAAACTAATAATATACAAAATATGTTATGACAGATTAACTGTCTCTTATTTCGCTTGCTTACCCTTCTAAAAAAGTTAATTATATCTTATATTTAAAAATGGAGGAATATAAATATATTCCTCTAACCCTATTTATAGGGTAAAGAAAGAATGTTTTATTTTGTCTTATAACTATAATAATAGGACATGTCATTGAATTACATATATAGACACACGTGTGTGTGTCTAACACGCTAAAACATATACGGAAAGTTCTCAGCAAACTGTTTAAAGGTCTTTGCAGGCTCTCACTGTATACGGAAAGTGTTCAGGAATTTAGGCAAAGTGAAAAAGAATCAATAATTTTACATGAAAGTTATTCAAATTCAATGCAGAAGATGCCAGTTGAAACAATAAGCTTTATAAACTCAATTACAGTTCACTCTCGTGTTATATCCAACCTATAACTCCCATTTGATTTCGTTGAAATAAAAATAAAAAGCAAAAATTTGATTGATCTGTCCTTTGTTGCCAAAAGAAAAAATCTGTCCTTTCCTCTTAGCACATTGTGTGGCCAATAACTATTTATTATAACCATCTTCTATGTCCCAATTATGATGACATTGAAAGCAAAGATCAAGTTTGCTACAACTATTACTGGACTCAATTTCTCCATTCTCTATTCACATATCTAAATCGCATCAATAAAGATCAAATGTCCTAAGATTTTGTCATCGATGTGCCATCGGAAAATTATCAGTAAACGGATGAGAAGAAACGCCGTTGGTGATGTTGGTGATAATTGTTAATAAAGCTAAGACATGTCTTATATCCTCCCTCCTGTCCTAAATATAAGATCACTTTATTTTATTTTTTTTTGGAAGTTAAGGAAGCAAATTAGACCACTAAATTATAATATATGTCACATGTAATTAGATTATAGGTTAGTTTATAAGTAAAATAAATTAATTTTGAGGAAAAAAGATAACTATAGACAATTCAAAGTAATTAATTTTGCATCCTTAATTTCTTCAAAAAAAAGTCAAGTGATCTTATAATTAGGACCGGAAGGAGTATTTATTGGTGAATTGGATATTTGTCGGGTCAGGTTTCTCTCCTCATCGTTTTTTCTCATCATCCCTCATTATCACAATACCATATTTTGATTGACATAACTAACAGTTCAAATTTAATAATGAATAAAAGCAGGATAAATACTATATAAAAAGAAATACATAAATAAATTTAAATTACTAAAATTTACTTTGGATAGTTTACTGTAGAATGTTTTATAAAATAATAAAAATGATTGTATTCAAAATTGTTCATCAATCTTAATCCTTCATTAGTTAATCTAATAGTGGTGACGAGATAATGAGTGATGAGAAGAAAAACCAATGAAGAAAGAATCCTCCTTATTGTCATATCAAATACTGAAGTGAGCTTTGTCCTTAATTTGAAAACAATAAATTACTAATTTATGGTATAAAATAAGTTATACATTCAAAGAATAAAACTAAATATTTTGTGAGTAATAATAGCAATTGCAAGTGAAAACAACATTTTAATTTTATTTTGATATTATATGGATATATAAAAATAATAATATTTAATAAAAAGTTTTTATGCATGAAAATATAGAGATCTATATGTTAAATATTAGAGTTAAGATGCATTTTTACTCTAGAAGTATCCACCCAGGATTGGTGGGTGTCCGAAATCTTTTTTAGATTCAAATTCTCATGTGAGTATTAATTTTTCGTGTACTTTTGATGAAGTGGAATAATAAGTGGCATTATATTTTGCGTGTCAAAGCCTCAAAGCTAACTCATCAAAATTAGGTCAACTAATGATCAAAATTAACTTTTTACATGATGTGAGAAAATTGCCATGTTTTTCAAAATTTTCGGACGATTTTAAGCCCAAAAAACTTCTGGACACTCTGGCTCTGGATGAACACTTCTGAGACAAAATTAAACCTTAATCCTAAATATTATGACTGAAAATTAACAAAATTATGATCAAAATATGTGGGTAGCGGTATAAATTATGATGTAAATAATTAATATAAAATTAGATCATTTCAAAAATTTTATTAAAAATGATCATCGTCTATTTTATTCAAATTGTACTTATTTAATTATACTCCTTCAGATTCTAAAATATAAGATCAAGTTGACTTTTTAGGAAAAAATAAGAGTACAAAACAAACCATTTTAAAATAGTTATATTAATAATTTTTTTAAACTAATTTGACATTACTTGTAAACTAACGTTTAATCCAGCTAAATGGAACATACTATAATTCAATGGTCTATACGGATTTCGTGTGTTTGGAATAGTGATTGTAAAAGTAGCTTATATTCAATCTGACTTTTACAATAATAAGATTAGATAAAAATCAGATTTTGAAATATAATTTATGTTTTGATTAACTTTTGCAAAAGTTAAATTGTATAATGTGATTTATATTTGAATTTATCTCTGCTAAAAAAGTCAGTTTGAAAAAGAAAACTTATTTGAAAGATTAATGGATAAAAGATTAGATGGAAAATGATTGAAAATGACAAGATTTTTATTATCTAGTATACAATTATGTTATAGGCATATCATGTGATAATTTTAAGAGAGTAAAATTTACCACCTCCAATTCTAAATATAAGAGCTAGTTTAGAAATGATTTTAACCATAAATATAATACATATGCTTTCTTTTTTTTTATTAAACTCAGGGTATTATCCACCGCCGATAGCAGTGACTAATTTCCTTGGTGTATTACACAACAAAATAGGTATGCAATACCACAACTATCAGGCTCTTGGCCTATGCAATAATCTTAGAATATGTACGTGTGAAGATTTCAAAGCTAATATATGTATATAATTTCCAGTTCCAAATATGTCAATACACGACTTATTGCCATTTAAAACTATAATTCCACATGAGATATAACAGTAACATAAGAGCTTCCACAGTTTGTTTACAAATCACTTACTAACCGTCAAACACCTTAAATCAAGCGGAAGCAATTACACTATATCTCACCAATAGCCATCAATATATCACTAGAATCATTGCCGCGACACGGCCAGCCAGGATACTACGTATAATATAAAAAAGCTTTTGATGTTTCATATAAAAATAGAATGGATTTCAAAGGAACCCAATTGGCTTTTTAATATGAACATAGCATTTGAATTTCAATTTGAGTACTAGTGATTATATATGTAAATAAAAAGGGATTTTGAGAAAATCCCAACTAATATCACACATACACAATCAAGTAATGAGGTAAGAGTGGTTACCTGCACTGGCCAAAACAATAAAGGAAATACCAGAATCGTGAAGTCATCTAACTCAGCTCCATCTATTGTCTTCCATCACCCACAACATCCCCTATACAAACGATTAACACATCATCAAGGGTATCACAACACAACTTCAAGGCTTAACCCATACGGGTGTCCCAATTTCACAAGATATAACACATTTACTTGGTTTGGTTAAGTTAAATTAAACTCATACCAAACATATAATAACAATCATCCTATCTTAAATCAAGAATCCCTCTCTTAAATCATAGCCACTTTACCCAAATTATCCTCAATTCATCAACCATGACTCTTTCAACGCTACAGATCCTATGGAATTTCTAAAACCATTATTAGACTTCCGTCATAACCATTTCAATATTCCCCCTTCTCACATATTCATCTACATCTTCCAATCTTAATCAATTTCCAATTACAATCAAATTAAACCAATCCAACACATTTACCCCCAAACCCGGTCATTTAGAATAACAGTTACTTCTTGGTAAGCCTATTATAACTATTAAAACACCCCAAGTGTACCATAATCTTCAAATCACATTATAAATCTTACATTAACAAATATTTATACAATAAAAATACCATAAAGGCTCAAATTACATCAAATTGGCCTGATTGGGTTTATTTAACTCCTATCAAAGCTCAAAGTAGACAATTATCTTCAATTTGACTCAAGAACATAAATCCATTTCTTTCTTACCTTTCCACTTCACATAACTACCCAAATTCTCATACAATCAACATAAATCAAAGCCCACCATTCACTAACTCAAACATAGCCTACTTCCTCATGTCATTTATTTAAGTCATCAATCCATACTAACCATAACCTATCTCAACAATTCAATCTAACTCTTCCTAAGCACCTAACAACTCCCAATTTCATCTAACACAGAATATAACCAAACAAATCCAACCGATATTATCGTTGAACTCCAATAACCCTCTATAACCCATAAATCAAGCTTAAAACATCATATTCAAATGATTTCTTGTTCTAAACCTATCTTAATTCAACTTTAAGCAAGCAAAATTTCATATAAGAAAAAATCCAATAGAACTAACCAAATTACCATCATTAAATAGTCTAAATAAACATGTAGAATCAAGCAATTTGTCCAATCAAGCCAGGAAATCGAAAAGCAACAAACCCTAACTCTACTCTTTAGGAAAAATCAAGAAATCAAGAACAAAATAGAGGGGAATTATAGAGAAGCTTACCTACACCTCTTAATCACTGAAATTGTCCGAAGAGTAGCCTCTAAACACCGACCAGAAATCCATCCCCAGCCTCTCTCCCTCCCTCACGAGGCACACACATATACACTGGGAATGGGGAAGAACGAGATGAAGATGGGAGAAGAGGGTGGCGGCGGATTCTGGTGGCCTCACCGTCATTCACTCCCTCTCTTGTCTCTTCCGACTCACGGCGGATAGATGGGAGATGAGGAGGGCTGGGGTTTTCAAATGCAAGATGAAGGGAGGGAGGAAAAAGAAACAGAAGGACGGAGGATGGGGGGCCGTCATCTCTGACGGTGGTTGTCTCTCTTGCACGTCACCCTCCGCCCTGGCTCGAAGAAGATGATGGTGAAGAATGGAGGGGGTCGGGTTAGGCGAGGAATAAGAGGAGGGAATAGAATAAAAATGAAATAAACAATAAAAAAAATTAGATAGGATATAGAAAATACTAATAGGCTCTCAATTTATTAAGATAAGATATTTTATTTAGGCCACAAATTATCCTTTCAATCCCTAATAGGTTTCTTCATAGCAAGCTAATAATTTTCTCTTATAATAATCTCTTTTGATTCCAAAAATAATTTATCTAGCTCTAAGCTTCTCGAATTAAGGGAGAAACACTACAAAAAAAGGGCTTTTAGTAGCGGTTACCTTAGTCGCGGAACACTAAAACCGCTAGTAATTTTACATTAGTAGACCACAGAAGTACTTAGTAGCGGATATTACTAGCGGTTTAGGGGTTATAACCGCAACAAATTTGGCGCGTTTTGGCGGGAAAAGTAGTGGCGTACATTTAGTCGCGGTTCTGGAGGGAAAAACCGCTAGAAAATGAATGGCCACTGAATTAGTGGCGGTTTTAGTACATTAGTAGCGGTTTCCCCCAAAACCGCCACTAATTCAACGAAATAAATGCAACTGCATTTATTATTGGTTGATTTAGTCGCGGTTTCAGCGGCGGTTTTAGCTGAAACCGCGACTAATAGTAGCGGTTCTTGCAGAACCGCTACTAAAAGTGAACAGTTTAAAAAGGCTCGTGCCTTTTCAGAGAAAAGGCACGAGCTTTTTGAGAAAGAAAGTGACCTGACGTGACTTCGACTAGAAAAAAGAGATCAAAATCATGGTGAAAAAGGGCGATCACAATAAGAGGCATATGACCGATGAACAAATGGAAGCTGAGGAGCGGCTACGTAAGGAACTGGCTGAGCAGGCCGAGAGGGATCGTATAGAACAAGAGCGCATCCGTGTACAGAACGATCCGATTCCAGAAGATGTAATCAACGCATTCTGGAGCGGGGGAGAGGCGTTCGACGAGACTGGAGGAGGAGCGGATTTTGAGGATATGGAACGTTGGTTGGACGGTGAGGAATTTGACGAGGCGGGGCACCCTAAACGATCCTCCGGAAGGTCCACCGGTTACGAAGTGCAAGTTCAGGGTAAGGAAATTCAATTTTTATTGTTTTTATGAGATAATTATAATTTTTTATCGCTCATTAAATTGAAATTGTTCCCTAATTTTTACAGACTCTTCTGGTAGCATAAGTGAGAAGAGGTTGACAGTGCAAGATGCGATGAACCTTCCGAGCGGGCACAGAGTTATAGTTGAGTGGGACGACTTGACCAAATTACCGGTTGGACAAGGGGGGCAACTGTACTCGAGGTTCGTCGGGGGTGTAGGCCAGAATTATCAGCGATTTCCGATTGACGCTTTGGACTGGAGGAAGATTGACGCGAACTCTAAAAAGTTCGCGTTTGACGAAATTGTTAAGGTTTGTTGAATTAACTTTGACCTTATTTATTGTTTATTATTTTTTATTTTTTATTTCTTTTCTGTTATTATTTGAATTTGATTTTAATAAATATTATAGGAAATGTATTTATTATTTCTTATTTGTTTTATGTTATTATTGGAATTTGTTATTATTTATTAATTTCTAATTAAACATACTTAAATTTAATATTTTACAGAGGAAGTTTGATGTGAGGGACAGCCGCAAGACTTGGACAGAATCAACGATGGGGGACGGTTGGAAGAACAAGCGGTTGGATATGTTCAAAGAAAGAAATCGGGGTGGGAGTAGGCCGATTCAGGAGTTGGTCGATGATGTCCCTGGTGGCGTCCCTGCGGATGCGTGGGAGAGATATGTGGGTTGGAGGAGGGGAGACATTGGGAAGGTATAATGAATAATATTATTGAATTGATATTGAAATATCATATTGAAAAATTATTTTTGAATTACTGATTATTATTTAATTTTATTTTATGTTAACAGAAGAGGTCGCAACAAGGTCTTGCCGCGAAGGCCCATCAGAAGGTTCATCATACGGCTGGGACGAAGCCGTTTTCGGTTGGGTACAAAGAGATGGTATGAAGGAATGAAGTTTCATTGTTTGATTTAAAAATAATTTATCTTTATATATTAATAACTGTTTGTATCTTAATTTTCAGGAGGAAGAGGCTGCGAAGAAAGGGCAGAAGGTTACCTACGGTCGTTTCTACCAAATAAAGCACAGACACGCCGACGGGAGCCCAACATCCAGGGAGGCTGAGGAGCAAATTGTAAAATTTTTATTTATTTATTTATTTTTATATTATTATATTTTTAATAACAACGACATCAAAATAAAATTGTTAATATGTTTGTGTGTGCAGGCTAGGATTGAGGCTGCGGAGAGAGAGATCGCCGAGTCGCAGGGGGACAATGTAGACCCCATTGCCTCGCTAAGGGCTGCCCTAGGGCCTCAAGAGCACCCTGGCCGGGTTCGCGGGATGGGATTCGGAGCCCGACCTACGGTGGTGTACGGCAGGTCAGGCGACCCAGGCAGCGCCCAGTCTACAGCTTCGAGCCAACCATCAACAAGTGGCCCGATTAGGGGAGGCGCAGAGTTTGAGGCTCAAATGAGGGAGAGACTCACTCATGAGATTACGGAATGGGTGACTGACCAGGTGTATGACCGACTGGACTCCTGGGTGCACGACGCCAATAGCACGTTGGAACGGATACAGCGGATGTTCGACCCGGATAGATCTCCTTTGCGAGTACCACTACCTCCTCGTCCACCGAAGCATCCTCGCAACCGTTCTCCGGAGCATCAAGACGACGATCAGCCTCCTGCGGCGTAGCTCTAGGGTCTTTTTTTTATTAGAATGTTTATTTGAGGATTTAAGTTGAACATTTTTATATTTAAATGTTTGCTAATTTGAATATTAGTTGTTTAAACATTTCATATCTTTAATGTTGCATAATTTTGTTAGTTGTTAATATCTGATTTTATTTTTTACTTTACAAATGGCGATAATTTGTTTTAACAGTTCAACAAAAAAGTTTCTCCCTGACTTACTAAATAAACCGTTGTTATTTGTTTATTTTCTTATATAGTATTTGAAAAAAAACAAGATATAAATAACATTAAAAATACAAAATAGCACATTTAGTAGCGGTTTCAGAACCACTACTAACTTAAGAAATACTAAAAAAATTAAACTTAATGGCGGTTTTAAACCGCCACTAAGTTACTAATTATAAAAATAATTTAATTTTAGTAGCGGTTCTAGAACCGCTACTAATGTATACTCAGACACATCTGCCACCTGTTAACTTTCCAACGGTCTGATTGAGTTAGTTGCGGTTTTAGTAGCGGTTATAGAACCGCTACTAATGTCTAAATTTCATTTTATAAGCCCTTGATTCTTTCCAATTCATTTTCACATTTCATTCAAACTATTAAGCTCTTTCCTTCTTTGATAATATCTTCAGTCATATGATGGATAAATCTTGGATAAGTTTGCCACGGACGTCTCCCCGCTATTTGGTTGGTGTTGACCACTTTTTAGATTTTGCTTTCAACCGCACCGGTGTTAACAATCAGATATTGTGTCCTTGTCCGAAATGTAAATTTAAGAAGTGGCATCCCAGAAATGTTGTGCGTGAGCATCTTATACTGAAACAATTCCCATCAAATTACACATTCTGGGGTATTCATGGCGAGAACGATGATGATGGTGGTGAGGTAGTTGCTCGAACATCTCAGGTTGGAATGCAGATCGACGATGACGATGATGACGACAATCATGTGGATCCATTTAACGATGTTGTGCGTGATGCTTTCGGGGTGCAAGGTGACGGCATCGGGAGTCAGGAAGGGGTTGAAGGACCACTCCCGGAGTTTTTTCGAAATGAAGCTGCAAAGAATTTTTTCGACCTTATGACGGATTCAGATAAGCCATTGTTTCCAGGTTCTACTAAAAACTGCCTCTCATTTCGTTTCTAGTTTTATCACATAAACATTCATTTTAGAATAAGAATAATGTTTATTCAGGGTGCAGTAAATATTCAAAACTATCATTTCTTGTCAAGCTCTATCATATCAAGTGCTTGTGTGGCTTCAGTGATAAGGGGATGTCGATGGTGTTAGAATTATTGGGAGATGCATTCTCTCAGGCAGAAATCGCACCATCATTCTACGAAGCAAAGAAGACTATTAACAAGTTGGGATTGAACTACACTAAAATCCATGCCTGCCCGAATGATTGTATGTTGTACTGGGGAGACGACGCCGAGTTGGACAGATGTAAGCGGTGTAATGCGTCTCGGTACAAACAGGCGAAGAGGGGTCGAATAGCAACCAAGAAGCCTGCAAAGATTCTAAGATATTTCCCCCTGACTCCACGACTTCAGAGGTTGTATGTGTCATCCAAAACGGCAGAGCACATGCGGTGGCATTCATCAGAGCCCAACGTCGATGGGAAGTTGAGACATCCTAGGGATGCTGAGGCTTGGAAAGCATTTGATTCTCGATTCCCGGAATTCGCCAGTGACCCGAGAAATGTACGCCTCGCTCTCACATCAGATGGGTTCAATCCGTTCGGGAATCTTAGCACTACGTACAGTATATGGCCTGTGGTATTGATACCGTACAACTTACCCCCTTGGATGTGTATGAAACAGAGCTCATTCATTCTTTCGATGATTATTCCGGGGAAGAAAGCTCCTGGAAACGATATAGATGTCTACCTTCAACCGTTGATACAGGAGTTGAAGGAACTTTGGACCAGCGGAGTTGAGACGTATGACGCTTACAGTAAGACGCTCTTCACACTCCGTGCCTCGTTGATGTGGACAGTGAGCGATTTTCCCGGACTTGGCACATTGTCTGGTTGGAACGTGCATACAGGCAGAGCTTGCCCCAACTGCAACTTTGACCAAGACTCGGTCCGCCTTCCTCACAGTCGCAAGTGGTGCTTCATGGGTCATCGGCGGTTCCTTCCTGGCGGTCATAGGTTCCGGCTGCAGAAGATTAGATTTAACGGATCGCAGGAAATGAGGGATCCTCCTACGTTTTTGTCTGGCGCAAATATTCTTCAACAGCTTGAAGATGTTCATGTAGAGTTCGGGAAGACAGACGGCGTTCAGCCTGGGGGAAGAAGGGGACGCGGCCAGTCCCAGGGGGAAAACGTGCAGCAATGGCGAAAGAAGAGCATTTTCTTCGAGCTCCCCTACTGGAAATCTAATATACTTCGCCACTGTCTTGATGTCATGCACATCGAAAAAAATGTGTGTGACAATATTTTGTACACTTTACTTAACGAGTCTGGAAAGTCCAAGGACCATCTCCAAGCGAGGAAAGATCTGATGGCGATGGGAATACGTGAAGACGCATGGCCGGATGAGAATGACAAGTTTGCCCCAGCCTCATTCACACTGACAAGAGCCAACAAGGAAGTCTTCCTCTCCACACTTAAGGACATCAAGGTCCCTGATGGTTATTCAAGCAACATCTCAAGATGTGTGGACATGCACTCTAAGAAGATTACCGGGTTGAAAACCCATGACTGCCACGTTTTGCTCCAGCAATTCCTACCTCTGGCAATTAAAAGCACATTGCCCCCGGAGGTGTCTAATGTTTTGGTTCAACTCAGTTCTTTCTACCGACGGTTGTGTGCAAAAGTTTTGGACAAAGCAGAGCTGGATCAATTGCAGGAAAAAATTGTTCTAACGCTCTGTCATATGGAGATGATATTTCCCCCGTCTTTCTTCACGGTCATGGTTCATCTCACTGTACACCTCGTTCAAGACGCAAAGATGGGCGGCCCGGTTCAATACAGCTGGATGTATCCCATAGAGAGGTATGTTGATTCATTTTTCCAGTGGTTTCATGATTTTGTTTCAGTTACCTGATTGTACTTGTAATTACAGATACTTGGGGAAATTGAAGTCGTATGTGAGGAACAAAGCATCTCCAGAGGGTTCTATAGCAGAGGGTTATTCTGGTGACGAGGTGTTAACATATTGTTCGCGCTATTTTGATGATGACATCGAGACTTCATTCAACCGCCCTCCTCGTGTCGATGACAGCCCATCCAATGTCCAGTCACCTTCCAACACATTATTCCCGCCAGTCGGAAAGCCAGTTGGAGGAAGTCAGTATTACAGGCTCACTCCCACTGAGAGGTTGCAAGCACACAGACATGTCTTGACAAATTGCCCTCAAGTGGAGCCCTACATTCAGTAAGAATTTTAACACTATATACACGTATCATGTTATTTTTTTTATTTCCAAACCACATAACCCTCTGATATGTTCCATTGGAATTTAGGGATTTCCGCCGCTATGTTAAACGCCAACTACGAAGCCGCACAAGGTCATCTGCCGAGGTGGACAAAAAGGTCCATCGAGAGTTTCCGGATTGGTTTGCACAGAGGATACTCAATGACAACAACCCCCATGCGCCTGATATGATAAATCTAGCAACCGGTCCACTCGACCATGTCAGGAGATATACGGCATACAACGTCAACGGCTTCAAGTTCTGCACCATTGCAAGAGATGAAGGTTCTCTCACCCAGAATTCCAGAGTCTTTGGCACATTCGGAACAAGGAGTTATGCCAGCTCACGGGATACAGACATGCGATTTGGAGGCGTATCATACTATGGAAAGCTCGTGGACATCATCGAGCTTAACTATCAAGGTCATTTCACCGTGCCTCTCTTCAACTGCATGTGGGCAGACACCAGAACCTCTCGAGGCATTACATTGGACATCTTGGGCATCACGTCCGTAAATTTCTCGAGGCTCATTCACACAGGGGAAATGGCAGATGATGAGCCGTATATTCTTGCCTCACAGGCGCAGCAAGTTTACTATGTGGAAGATCGGACACATAAAGATTGGCACATGGTGATTCATATGAAGCCGCGTGACCTCTACGACATGGGTGACGAAGATGATCTGGAACTAGGCAGCCAACATTTCGGACCTGAAAACTTCGACAACCTCATTTCTGAAGAAGACGGTCATTTACAAGTAGTTAGGTGAGCATTTTCACTACAAATAATTTAAACAAATTTCAACACCTTTAGCAATAGAAATTTATATATTTGTTTATGTTCTTTTTAGGCAGGAGCAAGAAGAAGATGATTGAAGCAGCCAACTATAATTATTTTTTCATTTTATAAAATTTTCATAAAAATGTGTATCAAACGTTCATATATCATATTTTTTTAATGTAGGTTGAGGTTTTTTTTAATTAAAGACATTTAGTAGCGGTTTCAGAACCGCTACTAATTCTGCGGCCAAATATTAGTGGCGGTTCTAGAACCGCTGCCCAAACCGCTACTAAATCGCGCACAAATCACTATAAATATCCACCCCTCCCCTCATTTTTCTTCACACATTCATTCAATTCCTTCTTCCTTTCCATTCAATTTATCCTCAGTCTGACCGTTAATGCCTTTTTTTTTGTTCTGAAAACAATTTATCTTATATTTCTTATTATTTAATGTGTTTTATTTTCTATTCTGAATTAATTTGCTAATTTGTTTGCTACTTTTTTTTTTCAGGTAATAATATCGAATTATTTCCCATTTTTAGTGATAAAAATGTTTTAATTTATTATTCATATTATTTTTATAACAAATATAATTACTTGTTTATTTTTAACTATTTCTTTTTTATGTTTTTGATATATGGTTTTTTTCTATATATAGTTGTTAATATAGTTGAGAAATTTTTTTTATTTTAACAATAAGAACATTTTGTAATACACTAATTTATTATCATTATTTTTTGATTACATTTGATCATATGACTTTGATTATTTAATATCAAATCCTTAAACTTTAGTAGCGGTTTTGAACCGCCACTAATAAATTCGACATTTTTTTTTTCTTTTTAATTAGTAGCGGTTTTGAACCGCCACTAATAAATTGGACATTTTTTTATTCTTTTTAATTAGTAGCGGTTTGCGAACCGCTGCTCAAACCGCCACTAATAAATGGGCCAGTTTTTTTTTTAATTAGTGGCGGTTCAAACCGCCACTAAATTGAGAATTGAATTTTTTCACGATTCTGCTAATTTTTACATTAGAGGCGGTTCTATTTTATTTAGTAGCGGTTTTACAAACTGCTACTAATTAGTAGCGTCTTTGACTTTGTTACACGCGGTTTCTTTAACCGCTAGTACATGTTTGTCACGGACGATTTAGTGGCGGAAACAAGAACCGCTGGAAACATGTTAGTAGCGGTTAGAACCGCTACTAATCGTCATTTATAACCGCTACTAATGCACGCTTTTTTTGTAGTGAAACTAGGCCTTTAAAAATCCCAAAAATACTTCTATTTTCCTGAATTTGTTTATAAAACTCTCAAACTCCTTAATTAATCCCAAAATAAATTATTAATTCACTACTAATCCTTAATTAAATTTTTGAGATGCTACACATTTCAAAATGCATGCATTTTTGCTCTATTTTAGAATGTATGTGGGTATTTTTGCACCCGAAATTGTAATATGGTGCCAAACTGTCATATGCACAATTGACACATTTAAATGGGCATTTTGCACATTAACCCTAATAATTAATTAATATATTTATAACATTATTAAACACTTAAAAAGGCGATAATGTTTACAAATCATTGGATTAGCATATGTTTTGTATGATAAAATGAGGCCATTAACATGTTCTAGATTCAATTTGCGTCTAATTAGCACTCAATTGTTATCTTAGGTCCTTAGGTGAAAATAATAAGAAAATAGGTATAATTTGTCATAATTGGTAGTTATTTAGAAATAATTAATTTATAGGGTATTTGATCCTTTTTCTATTGTGTTTCTACTTGTAGTATCATTGAAGAACCATGGGAGAAGAAATCAAAGAAAAAAATGGCAACAAAAAGCAAGTAGACCCCAATTTTTGAGCCTAAGCCCTGACCCCATGTGAAGAGGCTGAGACCCCAACACATGGGTCTTCAAATTAGAGCCTAGGCCTTGGGGCAGAAAATTTCAAATAGAGAATATCAGCGCTTAGGCCCTCAAAATAACACCTGGGCCCTTGACGAACTGAAAGCTGAGAAATTTGGATAGAGGTTGCGAGGGCTTAGGCTCTCAAAGTAAAGATATGCCCTCATTTCAGTAACAACAAAATAAAGTTTTGCAAAAGACGAAAAAGAAGAGTAAAAAGGTTATATCTTTGGAGATTCGAATTGGGCCATTCATATTGGAGCTTATGGGCTTCTTTAAGGCAATTGGGTGCTAGTGTTTGGTTTTTAATGAGCTCGGGAGAGAGATTAAAACCCTAGCATTATCTTCTACTCATTACGCACACAACTCTCCACACCCATTTTCCACCTTCCACTCATTTCCTTCACTCCATTTCCATTTCCATTTCCACTCTCTTCCTCTTCCGTTTTCTCAACCCTAACTTTCATCTCTTCTATTTTCTTCCACTTATTCCATCTATCTTTCATTACCACCATTTCCTTCCCAAGCTTCATGGCCAAAATTTTCCGTCCATTTTGGGCTATTATTGATGTTATGAGAGGCTAAGGTTTTCCACTCTTGAAGATGGGTGAAGATGCATGAGTTTTAAACTTTAAATGGGAATTTCTATGTTTCATCCTTTGTTCTAGCTATAGATTTTTCAATTCCTAGATTTAGGTTTTGTAATTTGTAGTTAGACCCATTTGATTATGTTTGTAATTAATGTTGGATGCTAATTGTGGTGGATTGATTGATGTTGAACATTGTGCTCATCAATATATGTGATTACATATATGTTTCATTATAACTTTATTGATTCTCTATTGTCATGACTACTTGTATGAAAATGGGTTGATTTGGGTTGCATTGAACTAGTTGCATTGATTTATTCCAATCACATACTAAGTGAACTTAATAATGCTTTAGTTTGATGGATAGCCATGAATTAAGGCATTAGACTTAAGGATTTTCTTGAGGTTAGGTATATTAGAAAACTTGGTGAAATTAGCTACTAAATGGTGATTAACAATGTCGATTCATATGGGTGGCCATCAATTAGACATCAGACTTAAATGCAATTTTGAAGTTTGGTATATTAAAGGAATTAGTAGAAATTGTTTTTAATGAACTTGTTAGTTGTATGAAAGGCATTGGACTTCAATTCCTTAGTCTTAATTCATTGAATGGGATGTCACCAATGAATTATGACTATAAGATCAACCAAGTGACAATACGGGATATCGGTTGTTGAATCTAAAGTCCCTTACAATTAAAAAGTCAATTCATTGGCTAAAGTGCTTAATCAACTTAGCTTGGAAGAATTAATATGCGAGATTCCTGTATTAATTATTCCAATCCAAACCTAGCGAGGGATTCCTATAAGTGTAATTTGGTAATTAGCCAAGAACCTCCTATTATCCTAAAAGAACAATGACTGTACTTAATTCATTTTCAAAAGATTCACTTCAATCATATTCTACTCACCATCCTATCTTTATAAAAATACAAAAAATAAGTAGTTTAAGATTTTTGTTCTCATTCTTGCATTCACACTCATTTATAAGAAAACCAAAATTACTTCCCCTTGTTCATATTGCATTTTATAACATTTAGGTTACTTAGGAACCAAGAAAAGGCTCTTTGTGAGAGAGAACAACCCGAAATTGTGCTATATAGTACAATCATTGGTTTATTTTACATTTGACCTCAAGAGAAATAAGGCGACGGTCAAATCACATGTCTTCTATAGTTCTACTTTACTCCGATCTCTCATGCCCCAATAATTTCATGTCAAAAAATAATTTATAAATAATATGAATTTGTTATGAACATTAGTGTTACATGAGTAGATGCCCATAATTCCAAACTCTTAGGATTCTTTTTCCTATAACCTCCCAAATGGATTGTAGGAGTTTCTTATGATTATTGCCATCAAACCAATCTTTACTTCTTTGAAACTATAGTTATAGACTTCAATGTGTAGAGGCCTATAAATAGAGACCATGCATAAGGCATTAGTACTAAGAATGATAAGTGAATGAGAAATGCTCCTTTCCTTTCTCTTCTTATGTGTTGTCTTATTATCTCATATTCTCTCAATCTTTCTTCTTTCCTCTTATTTTTTATAACACGTTATCAGCACGAATTTGCTTTGAAAGTTTTAGGTATACACCCTAAAACTTTAGTAGTATTTTCATGTTCAATTCCTTTAGTAGTATTTTATTTTTATTGTTTATAGTGCAAGGTGTGTATCTTTCAATATACACATTGATGCACACATGCGTGCTATATATATACTAATTATTCTTTCAATATACATACACATTCACAGATCATGTTATATATATATATAAATATATAAACATAATATATGTATATATATAATATATTGCATCATATCCTTACCTCTTCTCGAGAATTAGAGAGGCTGTCACAATGAACTATATTGGCAAGTTCTACAGCCTTTAGTTCAAACGCCCTTTAGTTCTTATAGAACACTTCCTTGTGCATATTTTTATCATTGATCATTCCATAAATAGTTTTTAAATTTGGTTGTTATGAACATTTTCCCCATATTTTTTAGTTAGAAAAGAATCTTCTTATATAGTGGGCTAAATACTAATTTAAAAGAAATCATGATCATAATATTTCGCTTGAGTAATTTTGTAGCTTCTACCATAGTTTCCTTCAGCATTCTTCAAAAATTTAGGATCACTTTACTTACTCCTAAAAAAAGGGGATTTCTATGACAGAACACGTTTCGTTGAAAAACTTGATAACAAACAATGGGAAATTACAAGGTATTAAAAGCCGGACCGGTCATTGAACCGGATAAGCTAATGGGTTAAGGGTTAGTGGGTCAGACCGGGGGTCAACTCAGAGTTAGACCGGCCACATTTAAAATAATATAATATAATTAAAGATATTTATATATAACTATAAGTATTTTTTTAATTAATTTTCAAGTATGCTTTCCATCATAGAGGAGTTATATCTATGTGAAGAATGAAGTGAAATAAAGCAAATGAGCATTTAGAAGTCGTTCCTTTGATATTAGCCCAAAAACAAGAGTACTTTGGTTTTCCATTTTAATTTATTTGGATGAAAAATAAAGGCCCAAGCCCAACATATTCAATCAACCCTAATTATTGTCATTCCTTTAATTGATTACCATCACTATCAGCCGCTGTCTCTTACTTTCCCGTCCCTTCTGTATGAACTAGCTCCAGCGACATCCTCTCCATATTTGCATCATCTTTTGCAAAACTATACATCGCCATATTTGATTTCTCACAACATACTCAAGAACTCAAAAATCTGCATCCCACAAAGGTACTGGTTTGATCTTCTTTTCCTTGAAATCTCTGCAAAATCTCTTCAGCGACCATTTCTTAGTCTTAGCAAGATCTGATCTTTGAGTCCATCTTCTTCCTTTCTCTAACCCGCCTAACCCAGTAAACAGGACGGGTTATCCGGGTCATTACCGGTTTAGGCCGGTCTAGGCCGAGTTGCACGATCCCTGGTTTCCCCTGCTTTGCACGATCACCCGGACCGGATAACTATCCGGGTCGCCAGTTTCCGGCTCAACCCGCCCGGTCCGGTCCGGGTTTTCATACATTGGGAAATTATGATTATTTTTCATTCAATGGTTTGCAGTTGCACATGAAGAAAGGGAAAACCTTTTTTTTTTAATTTAAACGAGTCTCAATCATTTGTGGTCACTTATGATTGATCAGACTACAAATGATGTGGTGCACCAGGTTCACACAAGAATTCCTCCTCAAATTAATAATATCTCATAATAATTTATTATATTAAAAAATGACAACAACCTAATATCTATATTTGAATAAAATTATATTTCAAATATGAAAATTGAATAATTATTGTTTTTCAAAATGTATTATAAATTTGATAGATATAACCAATTAAGGTATTCATCTCAACTATTTGACCTACTTTATTTGTTAAGTATTAAATTACATATTAGTTTGGGTTTTTCAAATAAATGCTTATTAAAAATATTAAGTATTTTTATCGGAGGTTAGAGGAATCTAAACTTTTTTATTTGTATATGAGTTAACAGGCGGGTATTACAATATTTCATATAAGAAGTTAATAGAATTTTCTCACCTCTCAATTTTCTCAATAGTGATTCTTTCCACATCCCTCAATGTATGTATCTAATATTGGTTATCCGATTCATCTAAGAGCTCAGAAAATGACAAGTCACTGAGCTAAAAAAGGTTCCTTGTCCCTGCCTAATCTTGAGGAATTCTATGTGAAAGCCTACCATATCAATTGTGGTTTAACCAATCATAAATAAACAAATTAGATCTAACATAAAATTTTTAAACTTACCCAGCACCCAAAACAAATTAACTAGCAAATAAAAAAATTTAAATCCATGCTTTAGACAAAAACAAAGGGAAAAAAAGATTTAGGTAAAAATTATAACTATATACTTACCCAGCACCCAAAACAAATTAACTAGCAAATAAAAAAATTTAAATCCATGCTTTAGACAAAAACAAAGGGAAAAAAAGATTTAGGTAAAAATTATAACTATATATAGATCTTTATTTTTTTTTTTGGACTAAATATATAGATCTTGATTTATATATATATATATATATAAATAAATAAATAAAGAGAAAACAAGGTTATCCATCGGGAAGAAAACAAATGATTTTATACATATTAACCGAACATATAAATATACATAATACATCTGTTTTTGTATTATATTGATAGAAAACGATTGTATACCCAACGCACGCATATAATAAATATTATAAGATAAACCTAAATCACTCTTTCAACATTCGACTGTAATCTTAAAAATTAAAGACAAAAACATAATGATAATAATTTGATCCAAACAAGATATCACCAATCAATGATAAGATATCATGACATATCTGATTTAAAAGAAAAAAGTTAGTAACCCTATGGGGCATGGGCATATATAAAACTGGTTAAACTCTAATAAATCATTATGGCAGATAGATTCTGATGTCATTTCCGTGAAAGGACATGATTTGAATTTTAATCATCAATAAATGCTGATTGAATAAATTGTCAATTTCTTTCAGATCACTTCGTATTTTTCAAATCCTCTTTTGGAAAATCCAACCCATCAAGAGCAGACCCAAACATATAGTCCAATATATGACTAGATATCATGACAAATATGATTTAAAAGAAAAATGATAATAACCCTATGGGCATATATAAAACGGTTATACTCTAATAAGCTGGCTTATTCTGAATGATCACCCTAATTCCGTCAGGAAAGAAGATGGCGGCAAGAAGAGACCATCCCTACCTTCCCAATGACATTATTATCAACATTCTCAAAAGGCTTCCTGTGAAATCCCTCATTCGATTTCAATCTGTGTGTAAAGATTGGAGGGATCTCTTTAAAACTCCATATTTTATCGAGGAGCACTACCATCACTCTGCTCACAACAACCCTCTTCTTATCTGCCAAGCAGAATATTACCGTTCCGACCGTTTCTGCCTATTTTTGGTTCGTAATTATAATAAGATGGGAACTGTGGAAGTTGAGACATTAAATGCCATGGATTCTTTAAAGCGTTTTCGTCACACTCACATCATTGGTTGCAGCCAAGGCTTGGTTTGTCTGACAACTCTTATCAAAGAAGAATCTCTTTTGTTCTTGTTTAACCCTGCGACTAGAGAGGTGAGGCAAGTACCCAGCTTAACAAATGATGGTGGCCGCTGGCTTGGTTTGGGATTTGGATATAGTACTGTGGTTGGGGATTACAAGATAGTGTCATTTCTTGGTGCTGCTGAGATTGATGATCAAGTCTATTTCGAGGAGGACTACCAACTCCAAGTTGATGAGGTAAAAGTGTTTTCATTTAGAACATGGTCATGGAAAGAAGAAGTAGTAGAATTTGAGGCTGTCCGAAGGACAGAAGTTACTTCTAAACCAGTCGCAGTTAATGGGGCTATATTTTGGGAGGGAGGGATTGGAGGGTGAACATTACCGTCATACGATAATTTCATTTGACATAGCATCCGAAGTTTCTACATTGATTCCAATGCCTTCTTTATCAGTTACTTCTCTTAGTTATTCATTTATTGTTCTTGATGTGTACGAGAACAAAGTTGCTTCATCAATACCCTGGCAATTATAAATATGGTTCTGTTAGTTACTCTTACCATCAACCTGCTTTTGTTGATTTATGGGTGTTGGAAGAGGGAAATGGTGCTTATGAAAAGACTTGGACTAAGAAATATACTATTGGACCAACGCTGAGCGTAGGTCCATTATGCTTTTGGCGAAATGAAATATTCTGTCGGAAACTTGATTCTCTCTCTATTACAAATGAACTGAAGAAGTTGGACGTCTCTTTACCTATACGCGGTGTGCAGGAGGCATTCTTTTATGCAGAGAACCTTGTGTCTATTTGTGAGTCACATGTTGATTAGCATTGTCATGAGATTCTTACTTTTACATGTTGATTAGATCTGTTATCTATATATATATATATATATATATATATTTTAAATAGAGTTCATAAAAATACAGTGAATATTTAATTTGGAGTAGAATTGTTTGTGAGAATGAAGTTTTAGGGTAATTGGTGCAAGTGAAAACTGAAGAGTGTATACGCGCACGCTAATTCAAGATGGCTGGATGTGGGGGGATTCTTCAGATGTATGATGAGAAGATTGTCGAATCTTCTTATTGTAAGATAGAGGTGTCCAATTGTTTAGCAGCTGAGGCATGGAGGTGCCTATAAGGCCTTCGACGAGAGCCTGGGATGGAGGGTATAAGAAGGTGAAATTATGCAGTGATTCTCTTGAGTTAATTCAGGTCTTAAAGTCAGAAATTTCGGAGTTTCACGAGGACAGGCAACTGCTATTAGTGATTTAAGTTTTGCCAAGCAGATGCTGTGAGGTTGAGCTTGCTCTGATTATTGACAAAAGAAGCTCTTAACATGAGCTGTGGTCACGGAATCTAATGTTCTCTTCCTTCAGGAAAAAGGGATTACGTAGCTGGAAGTGATGCTTTATTTTTAGTTTTATTTTGTTTGTTATTAGGTTTTTCCTTTCCTCATGTATCCAAAAAAAAAAAAAAAAAAACTTATGCATATGTTCAGTTTTGCAGAGAGAACCTTGTTTCAATTCGCATAGTCTCTATTGAATAACCTCCCTGGAAATGGAAGCTAAGATTCAAACTCGGTGAAATACTGCGGGGGATTGAAGTTGCTTCGTTGTTGTCTTATACTTTGATCTTGACTCCCCTCTCTCTTCCTCAATCCCAGTAATTGTTATTTATCCACGGGGAACTAAAAAAAAAAAAAAACCCTCTTTTGTTGTTTATACTTTCTATCAATGGTGCTGCAAGTCTCTAGCAGCAAACAATGTTAAATGTTCTAGGATTTTGTCATTGATGTGCATTGGAAAATCAACAGTAAAAAGTAAAGAAGAAACGACATTAGTGGTGTTAATGATAATTGTTAAAAAGGGCTGGTGTCATATATTTATTGGTGAATTGGATATTTTATTATATCAGGTAGTGAAGGTAATTCCATCGGAAAAAAAGGTAGTGAAGGTAAGCTTTGTACGTACAATTATATATATGTATATATAATATATTATTAGGTTAGAAGGAGGAAGGATATCAAGTAGATATGAGAGTTTAAAAAAATAATAGCTTTGGTGCTAAGGGGAACCCAACCATGAAACCAATGACCAAAAGCATGAGAAGTTAATTGTAATGACCCTGACAATCAAATGGGATGATTATTTCATTCATGGCTAATATTTATTTATTTGTTATAGATATGTGTAATAGCCTTAAACAAATTTGTGTGTGTGTAAAGATATTTTATTATAATGACCCTCAAAATAAAATAGAACAATTGGTTCATTCTTAATTAATGAGTATTTGAATTAGCTGCAATAGATTTTTTTTAGGGTGGACTAGTAGTCTATTGGAACCTCTTGTTTGTTGAATGTTGTTGGGCCACATGATCATAATAGGTCATTAAAATATGATTTTTTTTTTTTTTTTTTAAGGAGGTGGACTTGAAATAATAAAAACATTTCCCATTTGTTGAGAGGGATCGGCCAGCACAAGGAAGAAAACAGAGAGCCGAGAAGGTGAGAGAAGAAGTACAAAAAGAGAGGGAAGGGAGAAGAATTTTCCAGAAGCTTCTCAAGGTATGCTACAACTTTCTTCCAGCAACATCCTACTTTGCTTAGTTGGTTGGGGAGTGTGCGTGCATCACTTCTAATGGAGGTTTCAAGAGATGTTTTTTTTCCCCAACAAGGAGTGTACATATTATAACCATGTTTCTAGTATGTTGGGCTTTGGGTGTTATAGAAAGGAAGATTTGAAAGGAAGATGAAAGCATATGCATTCTAAAACTGAAGTTTGAGAAACCTATTTAGATATAATAATCCACTCTATTTGTTTGGTAGCTGTAACTAGAAGATAAATCTAAGCTTAGTGTTCTTGTGTTTAAATTTATTCATGGTAAGAAATTGCATTTGGGTAGAATAGTTTTATTTTTCTGCTTACGTTAAGAAAATTGTTGGGTCAAGGTTTGGAAATTCAGAATTTGATGAACTTTTTGAATGGTAATGCACTCATGGTGTTTCTGAAAATGTGTAGGAGAAGAGTGAAATTGGAATTAGACAATTAAAAATTCTGTAGGCATTAAAGGTGGGGATAGATTACGTTTTCGGTTCTCTCCTTTATTTGTTTGTGTGTTTCCTCCTTTGATTTTAGGAATTCTGAAATTTCTAAATGAGTAAAGAATATTGTTTTCTTCCTTAATTTGTTGTCGCGTATGATTGGAAGCGGTGACTATTCCTCCAAGTGATGATTGGTTTGAGTTGTTTAGGGTTTTGGCAATCATTTAAGACCAGATTTGTAGTTTATTTTAATAATTGAAATGTGGGTGGGTGTGGTGGTATGTGTGCAAAGCTTTTTGCTTATGAATGTATAGATTGGATTTGTTTTTGAGTGATTAAATGTTGATTTATGCTGTGATATGAGGATTGTTGTTGGAATGTATAATGACTAGAAGATTAGGAAATTAATATATATATATATATATATATATAAATACCTCACTTTTTAAAGGGAAAATAATTGCCAATTAATGATACTTCTGAATGGGGATTAAGTAGATTTAGAAATAAGAAGCTTTAATACAGGAAATATATATACATATAATAAACAAAGTGACAAGAAACCCAAGTTTAATTTTCTTCTTTGTCATGCCAAAAAAAAAAATTCTTCTTTGTCTTTTGGTCACGGTGGAATAAATGTGAAAAATTTCGTTCCGGTAAACTTGAGAAGTTAATGGTTTTAAAGAAAATGCAGTCTAGAGTTTTGGGAAATGGATCATGCATATTTTGCACAATTTCTTATGCACTATTGAGTATTTTTATATATACATGAGAAATTTCATAAATAAAAATAATCGGTTTTTTTTAACAATGAGAACGCCTTTAATAGAGGAGCTAGCCACAAAACCCCAGTTATTCGTGACCTTCGGATTGCGTCACTTATTTGTGGCCTTCGTGTTGTGCCTGTTCTTCGTGGCCTCCTAGCAATGCCTATTTTTGTTTTGTGTCGGTATGAAACAAGTTTTCAATAAAATATATTTATCTATTAAGAGAAAATGTGTGATTATTTCTTTTTTTTTTACAAAAATTTGTTTATTGATCGTCGGAAATAATCTTGGGAAGTCTAACGATTAAAAGGAATTATGTTTAAGAACTTTAGAAAGGTTTATAGATGAATATTAAAATGTCACTTTATTCTATTTATATTAATGAAATGGATTTTTGCTAACTGAAGATAGAAGAGAGTAAATAAAAAAAAGGCTTACGAAGTGAAGTCACTTTTTACTTCGTGCAGACCACGCTTTAGTATTTAGGGTGTGACATTAATTCCCTACCTCATTTGAGTATTAATAGGCCAATTGGCCAACAAACCATATTTCAAATTTCAAAATTTTAAAATGCAATTAGTTATTATAAAGTGTTATTAATTATTTAATTTAAATATTAACATATTTATCGTAACAGTAAGGGGAGAAAATTCTATCAACTTAAATGAAATCTTGTAATACCTGCACGTTAACCCATGTACAAATAAAATGGGTTAGATTCCTATGACCTCCAATAAAAATACTTATTATTTTTTAGTCTACATTTATTTAATAAATCCAAACTCATATTTAATTTAATACTTAACCAATAAAGTATGTCAAATAGTTAAGATGCATACCTTAATTGTCTATATTTATCAAATTTATAATACATTTAAAAAACAATAATTATTCAACTTTCATATTTGAAAAATAATTTTATTCAAATATAGATTTTAGCTTTTTCTCATTTTTTAATAATTATTATGAGATATTATTATTCAAATATTAATAGGTTAAGAAACAATATTTCAAATTTTCAAAATACAGTTAATCATCATAAAATATTACTAATTAGAATATTAATACATTTATTGTGCATCACTTAGAGAGAAAAATCTAGTTACAAACAAAAACAGCATTTTAACTTCATTTTAATATATAGAAATATAAAAATAATAATGTTTTAAAGAAAAATGTTTATGCGTTCTCTCTGGTCCTAATTGTAAATTAAGTTGACTTATTTTGTAGATATTAATGAAACAAATTAGATCACTAAATTGTGACATATGTTATATATAATTAGATTATAGGTTAGTCTATAAGTAAAATAAATAAAGTTTTGAAGAAAAAAGATGAATATAAACAATTTAAAGTGATTTATTTTGCTTCATTAATTTCTTCAAAAAAGTATGAGTTGTTGTTTAAGTTAAGATGGAGGAATTCTTAGGTGAACTCGGTCTACAACGTCAACTGTGGTTTGACTAATCATAAGTAAATAAATCTGGTCTAAGGAAAATATTTTGAGCTAACCTAGAACCCTAAAAAATTTAACTAGTAGGTAAATAAAATTTTTAAATCTTATGTTTTCAATTGTTTTTATTTTCAAGTTAAAAAAAATTATATACTAATTGATTTTTTTAGGTACCAAGTTAGATTAAAAAAATTCATATTCGAAACTTGTGATTAGTCAGACTACAAATGATATGACACACCGGGTTCGCCTAAGAATTAGTTTTCAACAATCTACTGTAACTAGATTTTTCTCCACCGTGCTATGCACAGAACATAGATATAGGTGGATGTGAAATTCATTTCAGATGTTGAAGATAAAATTAAAATAGAAGAAAATAAACTAAAAATTAAATATTTTATCTTTACTAAATAAACAGACATAAAAAGACTCACATCTAAAAATAAAAAAGTCAAAAAATGTAAATACGTCATCCTTATTGGAACCCTCTCATCACCCATCCTATACTCTATATATTCCTAAGGGGCCTATAGAGGGACGTGTAAGAAGAGAATGTATATTTTTGTTTGATAGAACATATAGAATAAGTATAAAAATGTGTGTTTATAAAAAGGTCAACTATAACAAAGAGACAAAAGGGAAATTTGGAAAAATAGAATAAAAATCGGTTAATAAAATTATGAGTAATGTTGTATTGCCTATTTTATTGTTCTATTCAAACACATAAATTATATTTTAAATTTCAAAAGCAAACTTAATACTGCATATTGTAATTGATGGGAGCATACACTCAACATTTGATCATCATAATTGCTTTGTTCAAACGGGAAATGAAAATAAAATCTTTGAAAATACTGTTAACGTTTAGGTAATAAAGTGATACTATGTGATAAAATATTCAAGTAAAAGTTCAAATAAGTGCAGTTTTTTTTTTGAGATATGGCAAGTTATAAAGAAAATATATACGTATAGATTATTACTTAAAATACATTACCACAGAAATGGCCTATAACGACGCTTTTTTTGGCCCCATAGCGGCACCTATGAAGTGCCGCTATAGCTAGCACCGTGATAGGGGCCTATCTCGGTGCTTACATATAGCGGCGCTTTTTAATGAATAAGCATCGCAATAGGCTACATATAGCGGCACTTATTTATTAAAAAATGCCGCTTTAGGACTTCAATTTAATCTTTTTTTTTATTTTGTATGCCTATAGCGGCGCTTTTTTTGCTATTGGTTTTATTTTTTTTAAATAAACTATATTTTTTTTACACCCACCTCCATCAGTGCAAAAATTCCAGCAATTCTATACAATTTCAAGCAATCCATATACACCAGTGACTCGTCAAAAGAACAATGTACAATTAAACCGATAATTCTAATTAAGAAACAAAAGCATGCTACTCAATTATCAAATTTGAGAGAAAAGAGGGCGAAACTGAAACTGTGGAGGTATTTTAAAAGACGACAACAAAAAATGCAAACTCACAAGTTTACCTCAATCGGCAACCCAAAAAAATGTTATGTCAAGAAACCATGCTATCAGATCAACCAATTTCATGTTGCTCAGTATCATTAATAGTCTAAAACGATTTATATTTTGGGTGTCATAATTAAGCTCGAAAATAAGGCAACCCAGCCACGCTCTCATATCTCAATTTAAGACATATAGAAACCTACAACAAACTCTTCTACCCCCAATTAATCAGTTTTAACCTTGATTAAAAAAAATTAAAACCCACTAGAAACTCAGTACCAGCAAGATTTCATACTCGGAGAAAATTAACTTCAATCACTGTAAATGAACTTGATCAACAGCAAAGCAAAGCTTAGGAAGTTGAAAATTAAAGATAAAATAGAAGATGTACTTCTGAAGATGGGTGCAATGACGGAGAAAATGAGAAAGAAACCCAAGAAGCACTGGTAAGCTCTAAAAAGCTTCAACACTGGTTAGTCCTTCGACTTCTCTACTCGTCGGAGGCCGCTGGAGACGAGTAAAGAGAGAAGAGAGAAATGAGAGTGAATGTTGCGTTTGAGGGATCTTCTGTGTTTGAGGAGATATTTGACGAGTAAAGAGAGAAGAGAGAAAGGAGAAGAAGAGAGTGGCTTTCGATCAGTAAGGCTTAGAAAAGCGAGAAGATGGAGTCACGTGCAGAAAAAAGGGAGGGAGTGCCTATACCGGCGCTTTGTGTTCCATGAAAAAATGGAGGAAAATTTCCCTCCATTTTTTCGCCTATACCTGCGCTTTTGACAAAAAGCGCCGGAATATGCGTGTTATAAGAAAAAAGGGTATAGGTAAATAAATTAAAAAAATAAAAAATAGACCTATCCCAGCCCTTTTTTCTATAAGAATCGGGATTGTCAAAAAAAATTTTATTTAATTAATTTATTAAATAACTATACGCTTGCTTAATTGCTAAGCGCCGGTATTGGCTTTAGACTTCCCAAAAAAATTTTAAAAAGTAAACTTTATAGTAGCGTTTAGTTGTATAAGCACCGGGATAGTTCACATAAGCGCCATTATAGGTTCTTTTCTACCCTACAACGGTGCTTATATGTATAAACGCCGCTAATAAAACCATTCTATAGTAGTGATAGTGACTTATTTGAACACAAAATTCAACTAATTCATAAATTTTAAAAGCCAAATATTACAAATTACAGATAAAAAAATATACCACATTTAACAACTTAATGTCATTTTCCCCCTAAACATTCTAAAATAAACTTCACTGAGACCCTAAGGGAACAAAGTAAAGTTAATTCTGTCAGCTAAAAGACCATTCTACCCTTAATGCATGCTACATTTTACTTATGAATTTTCAAGACACATATGATTGTTTTTCAATACTTTTATGTGTATTTCCAACATGAATGTTGCGATTTTTCAAGTCTAAAAAATTGTCGAATCTAACATAAGGCATGCTACATTTCACATATGCATTTCCAAAATACATTTGATGGTTTTCCAAGACTTCTATGCTTATATTCCAACATGAATGTAAGTATTTTCAAGTCTCCAAAATTATCCAATCTAACACTAATGCATTTTTAAAATATATATGAAGAATTTTCAAGACTTTTGTGCGTATTTTCAACATGAATGTAAGTATTTCTGATTTTCCAAAATTTTTGAAGCTAACATTAATACATGCTACATTCACTTATACATTTTCAAGTAGGGCTGTGCAACGAGCGTGCCCATACCGATACCAGTGTAAGCTAAATGGGTATGGGCATGCCCATACCCACTGCCCATTTAAGCCCGTTGTTAAATGGGCTTACATATGGCAGGCGGGGAAAACGGGTACTAGGCGGCCCATTTAGCATTAACTTTAAAAGAAAAAAAATTAGGCCACATATATTGGGAGTTTTTTTTATATATATATATATATCTGTTGTAGGCTTTTAATTATCAAGATTTGCAAGCTTGTTTATATAACTTTGATAAAAGAATATGAATGAAACTCCAAGTATTTCATCCAATCCAATTTACAAAATGTTTTAAAAGCAAATTGCCATAACAAAATTTATAAGTATAACCAAACAAAATTTAAAAGCAAATTCAACTTTGATAAATTATAATTCCAAGAAGAAGTTTCCAATCTGTTAGCATCCAAGAGAATATATGAATATAACCAAACAAAATTTTCAATTTAAGACCCAATAACATGTTAAAATAATACATAATTTCTAACATACATAAACAATAAACAACACACATAATTCACCACCCTCAACTTAGTTCCAATATCAAATATCCAACATTCATAAATAAACATTCATAAGCTCCAAATCTATTTATTTCTAACATGAGCGAAAAAATAAAAAACAAAGTAAAATAAAAAATAGGGAAAGGCATAAACAGAAATTAAGATATATGTACATGAGAACTTATTTTCATTGGTGTAGCTTTTTAACAACCAATTTATTTTTAACAATAGAAATGAAAATTCAAAAGAAAAACTTTTCAAATATAAAAATAATTAAAACCCTGTTGTCTAATTTACTTACATATTCAAACACATTAATTATTTTGTAAATTTCATAAGAAAAATTAATAATGTTGATTTTAAATCATATATACATATATGTTTTAATTGTTTCCTAAAATAGTGACTTATTTGAAGATAATAATTAATTTGTATATCTGAAAAGTCAAATATTATATATATTTATATATATATGTTTTAATTATTGCAGATTAAAAATATATATAGATAGATAGATTTTTCTATAAACAATATTACACTAAGAGGTATGTATGTGATAAAAAAGAGTATTAATATAGAATGCATTCTTAAAGGTAGATATATATATATATATATATTTAATCATTACTCAATATTAAATAACTTCCATACATTTATGTATTTAATCATTATTGCTTTGCTCAATTTTAAATAACTTTCAAAATTAAAAAATTACCTTCCCATAAGTAGAAATATATGATGAGTAATGATTAATTATTGGCAATGAAATTTGAAATTAAGAATAAAACCTTCCATTGTGACTTTGATTATGTGATCATGTGGACCAATAATTGAGTTAATTGAAGATGATGCCAATGGACATATAGACCAATGAGATTGTTGTTAGGAGCTTTCAAGAAAGATATAGATATAGATATAGATATAGATAGATAGATTTAGTTAGTAGAAATAGAACTTTATTAGAATGAGAATAGCAGAGCACTTTGTTGAGAAAAGCGAAAGGCCCACAAAATTACAAAACGGAAATAAATAAATGTAGACTGAAATAAGAAAATAATAATATTATTGAATTGATTGTGGATTGATGGGGAAGTAATTGTCTTGATTCTTCAACGGTGAATGGTCAGTTTGGTCACATAACGGGGGAAGAGGATTAGTTCACACAGTGATAATTTTTTCGCCTTTATAACAACAATATAAATATCATTCATAGCTTTTTAAAATCTTTTGACAATAACAATTTTTGACCAGATAGTATCAATTTATTGGCCAAAACTAGAGACTTCAATTAAATTAGGAGATTTCATGGGACATAATTTTAATTGAATTCCTTCCATTAGACCTGCAATAAACTTCTCTTTATTTGAAATATTTAGTGGGTTAATCAAGAGATATTTTTGTATAAACCTAATCTACTAGTCACTTATAGCATGATGAATCATAAGCAAAAACCTCAAAAATATTTGAATCAAATATGAAGAATTTTAATATGATGTATCACTTGTTTGGTAAAAAAATCAAGACCCCAACATCGTGTTGAGACTATTCAAATCAATTTAAAATATTTTGATGTATTTGTTTATAATTAGTCATACCACAAATCACGTAGTAGACCTATTACATGCAAAAAAATTTAGATTAATCATGAAAAATTTTGTTGTGAACCAGGTCTGCCACATAACTTGTAGACTGACCAGTTATAAGTAAGCATGTCTGAAGAATTTTAATCTGATAAAACATTTGTGTAATAGAGAAAAATCAAAACCCCATTTACCTTTTCTTTTCTTGAGTGAGAAAAATCAAGGCTTCGGAGTGCTACATAATATTGAATTTTTCATATATGTTTGCTTGTAATTAAAAAAGTGACGTGACAGAGCATGTTTACACAAGAATTTTTTGTTAACCATAGCTTTTGAGTTTTGAATTATAGATTAATTTGTTTTCAACCACTTTACTGTTTTCATGAAAAAATATGATATATATACATATGTTTGATGAATTGGGAAACGAAATAATCTATACAATTCTTAATATAAAACTTATATTTAACTTTTTTGAAAGATTAAATACGACAAATAACCTATTTAATTATAACATATATTATAGGTAATTAGATTATATATCAATTGGTAAGTTGGATAAAATAACTTAGAAAATCCTTGCAAAAATAAACTAGGTTGGAAAAGAATGCAAATACTCCCTCCGTATCTATATATACGAAATCAAAAAAAAATCACACATTGAAATAAAGTAGTTGAACATTGTAAATATGCCCAAAATAATTTTTATTTTTAAATTTTAACCTTATTTATGATGAGGAGTGTAAGAAAGAGAAATAATAATAGATATAAATTAATACGTTAATAGAGAAAACAATGATGAATAAAATAGAAAAAAACACATAAAACTCTAGGTAATCTCTTATAAAAAGGGTACAAACACATTCAAATTTTAAACTTTTATATATAAAAACGGAGGGAGTACGATAAAAGTGATTTATTTACCTTCTTTAATCTCTAAAATAACCCAATATGTCATTTGAGAGAGGTCCCCCATTAAAGAAAATTTTTCAATGTGTTGGGAATTTGTAAAAATAAGTATTGTTTGATTGATGTATATATACATGTGATTATCACGATCACTATACATCCGACCCTGACACATGGGGTGGGAATAGGTCAGCAGCCAGTCAGGAGCATGCAGTACAACTGTTAAGGCCTAGCTTGGCCTATTTAATTTCAGGTTAGTCACAAGCTCAAACATTTTAAATGAATTGTTACACCATAAGGCTAGTCTCAGGCTTACTAAAAAGGTTGTTAAGCTTGTCAATCTGGCCTATTAAACAATCATATAATAATATTTTTATTTTATTTTTCAAAAATATATTCCATTATGTTTTTAATCATATAATATTATATTTAATTAATATCAAAATATTATTCTAGATTTTTTTCAAATATCAATTTTTTGTTGTTGTAAATAACGAAATCAGATTCAGGCCTTTATTTGACAAAATAGGCCAGGCCTCTGAAGGCTAAGACATGGTCCGGCCTAACCTGTTCCCACCCCTACTTGATACTTAGTTGAAGTTAATTATTTGTCCATATTTAAAAAAAATGATTTTTTATTTCATTTTAACTTCTATATTTATTATTTTTCTCTAAACTAGTTTATGTCATTCATAAAATTATGTATACTGCAATGATACATACAAACTTTTTAAAACTATAATAAAAGACATGCTGGAAATAAGTATTTTATTATTTTATTTCCTTAATTTCTCATATTAGTAAGCTAAGTAGTGAGTATATGAGATCCAGTAATCCAGTATTTTCATCTGGGCAATGATTAATTCATGTCCATATCTCCCACACCCAAAATAGATAAGGTGTATCTCTTCATATTGAACTATAGTTGCCTTTCCATTTATCAAGATAAAAGGCCTCAAAGGTGCTGACAACTCTAGTTCCACACAAATACACACGCGAATCTCCCTTTCTTCCTCTTCAGTGTCTTCGATTATCAAACTACCTTCCTCCTCGTTCGTCTATAGGTGCCTCCTTTCCTTTTTATTTAAGAATTTTGATTTTTCTTACCAACCAGATTTTTTTTTTCTTACCATGTTTACCAACCAAATTCACTGGTGGCTTTTCTTGCTTCTGTAGTTCTGTGGAAATACAGACTATTATGAGATTGATTTTTTTTTTTTATAAAAGTCAATTTATTGGCATCTGCGAGGGAAATCTCAATCTCTCAGGCTTTTGGGAATCATTTCATTATCTTCTTTCAGAACAAGATGAATACAGATTATATTTTGAGCCAAGGTACATGGAGATTAAGGAACTTTTTATACATATTTTCTCACTGGATTCCTAAAACTTCTGTTCAAGATTTAAATATTAATAAGGCTCATATTTGGATCTCAGTTTTCGGATTGCTAGTTGAATACATATTGGAAGAATCATGGGAAATTGGTTCCTTTGTTAGTCTTGATCCTTCGAGCAATGAGTGAAACTTAGGATTCCGCATTAAGGTTTGTATGTTATTGAATCGACCAACTCTTTTCATTTCGTAAGAAGTTTTGTTATCCTCAGGGAGCGTGTGGAATTGGCTTTCTTCTTGGAGCAAGTCAGGCTTATATGTCGGTTCTGTGGTTCCTTGCTCCATACTTCAAAGCATTGTGCGTTTGCATGCTCCTCTCACGTGTTTCATGTGTTGACTGATTTTGTTCATCCTTCATCAACTCATATAAATTTTCCTCATAAAAAGTATCATACCAGGAAAGTGACAGATCTCTCAATTTGGGCCGAGCATCGCCTTCAATCTGTCTATTCCTCTGAGGGTCTATTTGCTGGTTTTAAACATGCTAGAGATTGGGTTATTGAATCGAACAGGCCCAAGATGTGAAGACATGCTTCCAGTTCTGTTATATGTTTTGATTTATATCATGATGAAGAGAATTGGAAGCCATTTAGATTTGATGTTATTAGCAAGAAGCCTTATAGAAAGCGGGCCTTAGCTAATTGGTATTTTACCGTATCAATAAAAAAAGATTAAGCTTGATTCCCTGTCACAATTGGTGCCTAACATGTTGATAAGTGCTAGAAAATCTAATTTCTCTATTTCACAGCAAGGCTCATTTGTTGATTTGATTAAGAAATCTTGTCAGGTTTCTTTAGGAAATACAAGAAGTTTGGAGGTGAAGAACATATGTCATATTTTTATTGTGTTCTCTTCACTGTAATGCTGCTTGCGGTTAAGCCGACACGTCTTCAAATTGCTTTGAATGCATTCCACATTTCTCTTTTCCTCCAAGCATAAGATCATGCCTATAAATGATTATGTTGTTTATCCCATGTTTTCTCATCCTCTTTCATCCTTTGATCATCAAGCTCGACTGCTCTGTTTTGCCAAAATGGAAGAGGCTCGAGCATTTTCAAGCTTCAATGAGATTTCGTTATATCGTCAACTTCATCGTTAGTTTGCTAAGGGGAAACAATTCCTTAGAATAATCACTGGTGACATCTCTTTTATCATGGAATATAATCTTCGTACTCATGCAACACTCCCTGTTGTGCTAGAGCATTCCACATTCAAGCCTCCATGTTCACGCTGGTTTGAACCTCAATATATCTGGTTTCGTTATATCTATGCTATTTCCAGAATGCATGGACTTTATGAAACTCACTGGGAGGCTCTGCATCGAGCAGGATATGATATAATACTTCCAATGTCTTTTATTCACTCTCATCTCATGGAGTGTTTTTCTGGGCTTCGTGGATCGTATCCTACACTTCATCACCCTTCTCTGCTTATTCACAACTGCAACACTTTATCCTATATGAGGATTATTGCTCTTACTATTGAAGACTCTCTGCTCTGTGCCTAAGTGCATCAGAATGGGCATGTTAATCATCGGCGTTCTATGGAGGAATTTGAAGGGTACAACACTGATTATTACAGAAACGGTCATGTTTCTACTGAGCTGTCTCTGAGTATAGGCGAGCCTCCGGTTTCTCGTGCTCGCCTTACCATCCCATGAAGCATTTGTTCCTAAATCATCACAGTTGTGGGAATGCTGTGATGAATTTTTGGTTCAGAATTCCCTTAATATATATGTTGTTATTGTAGTGGATTTTAATATTTTTTATGCAGGTATTAGAGGCTTTCTTTTCTTTTGGGTCTCTTTAATCCTCAGATTATATCAATGGATGGGAGTACTCCTTTTTTAAAACATTATAGGTGTAGATGTCATCAGACTTCAAATTTATTTGAAGTGTTCTTACGACGTGCCTTCAATCATTCTTCAAGATAGAGCTTCCTAGTTGCAACAAGCTTGTTCTTCACTTGTGATGAAGATGATGATAGCCTATGGGTTATCATTTTGTTGTTCTCCTCTTATAAGCCCATCATTGAAGATCATAGCTAATATTATTCCTACTGTTACCTCTTTTGAAAGCCCGCATATTAGGCCCATAAGTGAACTTAGTTTGGTTTGTATTGTATATTTCTTAAATTGTCTTTTTATGGGAAAAAAAATCCACTTTTAGTACCATGCTGATTTGTGAACCTGGCACGTGTAAGGCACCTTTATCATAAGAATCTAACGGGAGTTTTGCAAATCTAATCCAAGTAGAGCAACTTTTGTCACCACTTCACCCTCATCAGGGTCAAAGTCCCGTTTCCATTGCTGAATAGAAATGTAGTGGTCAAATAATAGCCAAGGTCCACAAGTCAGCGCCAGTTCATAATCAATTTTAATTTCTCGTTAAGTTGTAATACAAAAATGCTGGCCCCCAATATTAATATCCTCTATATGCCCAGTCTTAGCACAAACTGCTGTACTTTTGATGTTAAGTAGATGGGATCAATCATTCTACCTAATAATTTAATGATCAGAGCGTTCTCCCATTCTTTGCTAGAGGTGCATTTTCCTCCGATGAGTAAATCACGTTCGGTCCTACTCTCGACTTTAATTGTATTCTTCCATCCTCCACTACTACTCCTCCTCCTCCTTAGCTACCACATTCTCATTCCTCTTTGAAAAAGTTCCATTTAGGTTGTTCAATTTTTTATGTCTCCCCACCGGCTTCTTCCCTACACCATCATGCACATTATCTTGTTTTTCCACATCATGCATCCACTCTTCGTCTCTTTCAACCAGTTTGCTGGTAGTTCCTGTAAATCCTGTCTCTCCCGGTCGAATCTTTTTCCGACTCTGGCTTAAAGCATCCCCCCCCCCTCTCTCTCTCTCTAATTGCTTTAAGTTTTTTAAAATTAACATTCAATTTATAATTATTTTATTATTTATAATAATAATAATCACGATCAGTAAAGACTGAAAATTTCAGAATTTTTATTTTATTTTATATAAATATCTTAATAATATTTTTTATTGTATCTATATTAATTATCATCAATATCAAGTTGAGAAAAATCAATATCAACAGTAAAATCGAACTAGTCAAACTTATTAAAAAAAATATGTGAGTGCAAAGCGAATCATTATTCATAGGGATGTTTAAGTATCGGGACGAGACCGGGACATCCCTTTCCCAAGTCCCGATACCAAAAGACGGCCGGGACACAATTTAATTTGCATCCCGGTCCTGGTCCTTGTATCAAGGGGTTCTGGTACTACTGGGATTGGACAAGGACTGGGACAGGACCTGAAAATCCCAATTTGTTTGGACACAATCCCATTAACCAAGAAACATTAAAAAAATTGCATTTGTATATTTATGCATTGGTTATTAATAATATAATATAACTAATTTTTCTTATTTCTCATATATACTTTCGTGTAAACAAAACATTAATCGTTCAATGACAATTTGGTCCAATAAATCATTTCCAGCTACTTCCAAAATCCTCAAAATATTAATAATTGAACAAGACAACAACCACAATAAAAATTAATTAAAAAAGGTAAAGGAAGAAATGAATATTTTGATTGAGAAAAATTAATCAATAAAGTTAATAGGATAAATGAATATTTAGGTTGGGAAAATATTTTAACAAAGTAATTATAATTATGGTACCAGGATCGGGACCAGGAATCTCTAGGACGTGACCGTATCTCGGTACCGTCCCAGTTCCAATTTGGCCTCGTTATCGTTGATCCTAGTACCAGATCCTGTTGGTCTCAGGAAATTTTGGTACCAATAGGTCTGGGACATTACTAGGACAACCGAGACTAGGACAATTTGAACAGCCCTAATTATTCATACAGCTAATTTAATTTCACACTTATGTATTATGTTTCATTCCAATGAATATATTGTCCTTTATAAAAAAAAACTTCACAATCACTGATCAGGGCAATAATTTAATTAGTTGGTTTAAAATCTGGTTTATTTATGTAAATTTAGTTATTAATCGCAGAAGGATATAATAAATTTGTTTAAACAATCTAAACCCCCCCCCCCCAAAAAAATATTGATGACAATGAGGTTATGTTTACTATAAAGGTTAGAGGCCTCTCCACTTCATCTCCATTTAGGATCTCTACCATTAGATTTTATATTCATTTTCAATGGTTGAGATCTATTTCAATTCACTACTACAAAAAGCCCTTTTTATGTCACCAATTAACGTCACTTATTTAAAAATGTGACATTGAAAACACACAGGAAAGAAACAACGTCACACTTAAAATTAAGTGTGATGTTAAAACTTTTCACGTCACACCAAAATTTTGGTGTGACGTTGAAAGTGGTTTTCCACGTCACACTAAAATTTTGGTGTGACGTGGAAAACTTCCCCTCCTTTTTTTTTCATTTCCCGCCCCCCCAATACTTTCAACGTCACACCAAAATTTGGTGTGACGTTGAAAGTGGTTTTTCATGTCACACAAAAATTTTGGTGTGACGTGGAAAACTTCCCCCAATACTTTCAACGTCACACCAAAATTTGGTGTGACGTTGAAAGTGGTCTTCCACGTCACACCAAAATTTTGGTGTGACGTGGAAAGTTTCCCCTCCTTTTTTTTCATTTCCCGCCCCTACCAATACTTTCAACGTCACACCAAAATTTGGTGTGACGTTGAAAGTGGTTTTTCACGTCACACCAAAATTTTGGTGTGACGTGGAAAACTTCCCCTCCTTTTTTTTTCATTTCCCTCCCCCCCATTTTTTCCATTTTGGCGGCCCCCCAAACAAAAAGCAGCTCCAACTGCTCTTCCTACCCCAAACAAAAACCCCCCACCCCCCGTGCCCTCAGCTCCCCCACCCCAGCAGCCCACAGCTCCCCCAACCCACAGCTCCCCCCTTCCCTCCCCCTCCATAGCTCCCCCCCAACCCACCCCTCAACCCACAGCTCCCCCCTTTCCTCCCCCTCCATAGCTCCCCCCAACCCACCCCTCAACCCACAGCTCCTCCCTTCCCTCCCCCTCCACAGCTCCCAGCAGCCCTCAGCTCCCCCTTCCTCACCCCCCACAGCTCCCCCCAGCTGCCCACAGCTTCCCCATCCCCCTCACCCTCTAGCTGCAGGTTCATTTATTCTTTTCTTTTTCCTTTTTTTTTCTGGTAATTAAATATGCAATTTCTATAGGGTTCTTGTTTTTTACTTGTTCAAGGTTTTTTTTCAGCTCTGTTTTCCTCCTATCGGGTTCAACAATTTCAATCGTGCCTCCGTTCGCAGCTTCACTTCATCCAGGTTCCTTCTTTTCCTTTTTTTTCCTGATAATTAAATCTGCTGCCTTTTTTTCTCAATTATAAATTGCAAAAAATGCCATAGAATATTTAATGGTTTTGTAAGTCTTGTAAATTGGTCTGCCATAGAATGTTTAATGTTCAATTGTAAATTGATTTGCAAATGCTGTTACGTTGTAATTGCTGCAAATTATAAATTAAATCTTATATTTAAGAATGGAGCTAATATTTGGTAGTTAGAGTGGAAATGAAGGGAATCCCATCCCCCTTTGCTAGAAGATTTCTTTTCCTTGATGAATATTTTTTAAATTCAAATTTTCAATATAATACTCATGTGTTTCATGATTATTTCTATTACTTTTTAGACTGAAATATATATATATATATATATATATATATATGCACATTTAAAACTAGACTCAGTTTCAATGTTATTTAATATTTGTTTAGGAAAAAAAATGAGTTTGGTTGCTGATTGAGCATTAAATATGGAGCGTTCATATTAAAACTGGACTTAGCTTCAATGTGTTTTTATTTAATATTTCTAAAAGATTTACATTTTTAAATAAAAAAACGTATCTGAATTGTCACTCTAATAAAATATATGAATATATTATGTAACATTATGCTTGAAAAAATAATGTCTTACTACTCTTGCATATTATTATGAACTGAATGAGTACACCACAAGGATTCTAAGTGTCTTAAACTAATCAAAACAAAGCTTTAAAATCTAACTCATAAATATTCACTTCACCTTCAAAATATAAAACTGTGCCATATCAGAGATAGCCTAGTTCATTTTGTGACCGAGTTCCTGCATTAATCACACATTAATTATTCCCTCAATCTCATAATTATATTGCATACTTGCCAAAATGTTCTATAAGTCTTGTAAATTGGTTTGAATAGGTTTTTGTTCTCAAATTGCTAAATATCAACGGGGAATAGAAAAATTAAAAACGTTTTTTTTTTTTTTAAAAAAAGAAACCACGTCACAAATAATATCTTGTGTGACGTGGTTTCCTGGAAACCATGTCACACATAATTTATGTGTGACGTGGTTTCCTGGAAACAGGTCACACATAAATTATGTGTGACGTGGTTTCCTGGAAACAGGTCACACATAAATTATGTGTGACATGGTTTCCTGGAAACCACGTCACACATAAATATTATGTGTGACGTGGTTTCTCCGAGAGCAACTTACAACGTCACACATAATATTATGTGTGACGTTGTTTCTCTGACTTTTTATGTCACTTGTTTATGTGACGTTAAAAGTCTATTTTCCATGTCACTTGATTCAATGTCCCTTGAAAAAGTGACGTGAAAACCCCCAAAATTTGTGACACTAAAAGTACTTTTTGTAGTAGTGATTTCCCAATATTATTATCTATTTATTATTGAATATATAATATTTTTACAATTATATTAGATCTCATCTGATCTATTGAAAGCAAATTTAATGATAAAGATCCTAGCTAAGTAGTGGAAATGCCTCTAACTGAATAACAGGCGAAGTTCCTTTCAATGTTAAGTAAAATTTATAGGGATAATTACTCTAAAGGACTTGTAGCAAAAAATATTTAGTAACTTTGGACTATAAAAATTGTATATATTTAGAATGACCAAATGCTAAAATATTAATTATGAAAAGACTATAGAGTCCATAAATTGTGGTGGGATACTACGAAAGCCATGAAGGACAAGTTATAAGAGGTTTTATGTTCCGAATTGGTACTGGAAGTACTATATTTCATGCAGAGTGTTGGGCAGTTTTAATGGGATTAATAGTTACATGGGAGACTGGGAACAAGCCGGTGCAAGTGTTTTTGGACTGCTTGGAATTTGTTAATCTAACCTTGGAAGGATGGGAAAATGAACATCAGGAAGCCAATATGTTTGAAGAGATTCATCAGCTACTTAGCAGAGAATGGGAAACATCGGTGGAGTGGTGTGACAGAGAATCGAACCAAGTGGCTGACTACCTCGTTAAGAGTTCGCTCAATCTAGCTTTGGATCTCATCATGTTTGACGAAGCTCCAGATTTTTTAAGTGCCTCTCTTAGTGCTTATGTTGCGACAGTTTTAGGCTAGACTGTCTGAGTTGTATTTTCAATAAAATAAATAAATAAATAAATAAATAAATAGGATGTAGTAATCACTCTTGTGCCTATCTTCCTCCTACCACTCTTTTGAAAAATTTTGGTCATTAACTTTCTTTAGCTAATTAGTCTTGCGCTTTTTATCACCCCTTTTATTTAAAAAGAAATCACTTTCGTCAACATGTATGATATTTGTTGGGGGGAATGTCAATATGTATGATCTTTGTTGGGGGTAAAAAAGCATATATGACCCTTGAGCCCAATATCAATTATTGGTTTTTTTTTTTTAAATTCTTTCAAGGGAGAATCCCAATTAAATCCAGTTAAAGTACTGAAATCCAAATTTAGGCCTTTGATTTTAACAAAATCCCTCATAAGTCCAAGAGTATAGGGATTTTTCAATATTGTCAAAAAACCAAAAATACCTTATGTTTGAAAAAAAAATTTGAGAGCAAACTTTGTTGAACCGGCCGTTAATAGTTTCTGATCAATATTTATTTAGCGCGTTCTGTTCTCAATTTCTTCAGTATCCTTATGTTTTGCTCGACTGCTCGCGGCTCCAGTCAAACGATATCCACTTTAAATTTAGCGAGTTAATACTATCGTACATGGAAACAAGAAGATTTTTATGCCCTTATAAAGTATTGGTCAGGTATGGAAGCATCTTTGACCATCCAACTTGAAATTTGGCACATTGTACGACATTGACTCTTCGTCTTCCATTCCATGAATGACTTATAAGCATACCCAAACCTCTCTTGGCATCGAATATTTAATGGAGGAAGTGCATCCAGTTGTATGACAAATATGGCTGAAATACAGCTTTCAGAGAGTGAAGGACAACATCTTCATCCGTCATTAATTGCTTCTTTCTCACAGGCTTGTCCCGTTCTCTAATCGCTCTACTGTTCCTTGCTTTCTTGCTTTCTTCTGTGAATCATGGTTTGCCTTCAACTGGTTTATTATCCTCAGAGTTCAACTAAGCTTGCTTTCAATTTTTTTTTTTAAAAAAACATAAGGTTATTTTGGTCTTTTAATAATATTGAAAAATCCTAATAAGACATCTTGGCCTTATGAGGGATTTATTAAAACCGAAGGCCTAAATTTGGAATTAGGTATTTTAACGGATTTAGTTGGAATTCTCCCTTTTTTTTCAATGCAATATTAAATTAATGTATTTCTTCCTAAAGGAACCCAATGGAACAATTTTAAAACGATACTAATGTAGTTTTTATTTTTTTTTGGAACTAAAATGTAGTTTTTATTCAAATCTCAATTTTTAAATTCTTGACGAGAATAAAATAAAAAATAAATTAATCCTTTTTGGTAAAAAAAAAAAGAGAAAGTAAATTAATATTAGTTAATCCACGTCAAATCCAAACAATTACAACTCTATTCGAATAGTATAGATCTCACAACAATAATGAGTTTCATAGCACTCGCTACTAATGGTGGAAACATGTCAACCATTTGCAGGGGTCTTAGGCTTAGCCTATGGTCTGAGCCTTTTTTAAAGCTTATTTTATTAAACAGGCCAAGCATAGGCCTTTTAAAGAACTATTAGGATTAACAGGCCGACCTACGCTTGTTATATATTAAAAAAAACTACACATGTATAATCTAGATTTTTTCCACTCACTCTCAGCGACACCTCCATTTTCATTTATATGCTCTCACTTTTCACTGACTTTTAGCGCTTCCCTTTCTTTTGTTGGTTGTATTAGACAATTAGCTTTATTTATGTGTACTTGTTTTGTCTTTTAGACTCTTATTGCTTTGTCTCGGATTTGTGTTCTTGTTTTGTTGTTGTGTATCATACAATTGTTTATCATAACATGCCTTTTCACAGGTTTAAGGCCAGGCCTGATAAGGCTGAGGCCTGAAAAAGAGGCCTATTACAGGCTACAAGTCAGGTTCAGGCCAATCAATTACGCAACTACACAACAGTCAGGCCTATTTCCACCCCCTTCTCACCACCATTATGATGAGGTCTGAAACTTGTCCAAACAGAGACCTAACGTACAGTTACATTATTCATAATAATGTAATCAGTCACCCATTTCCTTCCTTATATGTTTTACTTGTTCTGAAATCATACCATTGCCCTACCCATTTCCTATGTTCATAAAAACCTAACACACATACAAATTCTTGAAGAAAAATTGTCACTCTAATAGTTGATAGACAATTATAGATGAGCAAACCTCATAATCTTCCCAAGGAGGTAGTGAAACAGAATTCAATAAATGAAATCTCATTCTCTATGTGGCACCAAAATTTAAATCCTTTCCACTTTTTATGGACAGATAATCAATTCTCCTCTTTGCACTGTCAACATCTCTCTTAAAATATAAGACCATTCTCATGATTTCACATTACAACAACAACAAAGCCTTATCCCATTAGGCGGGGTCGGCTACATGGATAGCACGACGCTATTGTGCTCTATCAGTAACCAAATCCTTAGATATGTTATTCACTAACAGATCTCGCTCTACAACTTAACTGTCTATTTGCATCAGTCTCCCTCTTCCTCTTTTAATCGAACTCAAGACTATTTGGTTTACCCTCCTCAACGGTGCATCTAGTGGCTTTCTTTGGACATATCCAATCCACCTCAAACAATTTTATACAATTTTCTCACTAATAGGTGCCACTCCAACTCATTCGCGTATATGGTCATTCCAAATCTTCTCCTTTCTTGTGTGACCGAACATCCATCTCAACATCCTCATGTCAGCTACCCCCATTTTATGTTTATGTTTCCCCTTCAAAACCCAACATTCACTACCATTTAATACTGATGGTCTTATAGCAATGCGATAAAACTTCTCTTTTACCTTAAGGGGTACTTTCTGATCGCGGAGAATTCTTGTAGCTTTCCTCCACTTATACCATCCGGCTAGAATTATATGGTTGATATCGTCATCAATCTCCCAAACTTATCATATAATTGATCCCAAATACTTAAACTTTGTCACTTGAGGGATGGTTTGATCTCTTAGTTTAACCTCCAAGTCACCTCTAATTTGTATATTTGCAAAATTACAATACATATATTCTATTTTACTCCTACTTAGACGGAAACCCTTCGACTCCAGTGTATTTCTCCATATCTCTAATTTATCGTTAATCTTCTCTCTTAATTTAGCAAAAGGACTATATCATCAGTAAAAAGCATGCACTTAGGGACCTTTTTTCGATAAGCTCAATTAGAACATCTACTACTAAGTTAAACAAATATGGGCTCAAAGATAATCTCTAATGTAGGCCAATTCTTATAGGAAAGTCTTTTGTCTCACCTCCCAGCATTCTAACCTTAGTGAACACCCCATCATACATATCCTGTATAACTTTAATATATGCAACACACACTTATTTCTTTTCCAATGCTTTCCAAAGTACATCTTTTGGTACGCGATCATATGTAAGTCTTTTCTTCTACTTCGATACTTTTCCATCATCCTCCTTAGAAGATATATCACCTCTGTCGTGAATTTTCTTGGCATGAACCTAAACTATCTCTCAGAAATACTAGTCTCTAATCTTAACCTATGCTCAATCACCTTTTCCCAAGGTTTCATTGTATGACTCATAAGCTTAATTCCCCTATAATTTGCATATATATCGCCTTTATTTTTGTAACTAAGTACTAGAGTACTTTTTCTCCAATTATCCGGCATCCACTTGGATTGTAAAATCTCATTAAACAATTTAGATAATCATAATACATCATCTTCACCTAAACATTTCCAGACTTCGATAAGTATACCATCCGGTCCAACAGCTTTACCATTCTTCATTTTCTTAAGAGCTACCCTAACCTCCCAAACTCTAATTCTATGATAAACGACATATTAAGTCCATCTTCACTAATTGTCAAATCCTCCAACTCACAAGGTAGACCCTCACACCCATCATTGAATAACTTATAAAAGTAAGCCTCCCATCTATTCTAATCTCTTCATCAGTGACCAAAACTTTACCTTATTCATATTTTATACATCTTACTTGATCCAAATCTCTTGACTTTCTCTCCATATTCTTTGTAATCTTCTAAATCTTTTGTTTTCCAGCCTTTGTCCTTAACTCCTTATAAAACCCCCCATATGCTTTAGAACAAGGTTAACTCACTACCTTCTTAGTCTCCTTTTTTGCCAAGCGGTACTTTCCCAATTTTCAGCATTATTACACAAGCATATGGCTTTAAAGCAATTCTTCTTATTCTACACATTTTCTTGGACATCCTTGTCCCACCACCAAGTCTCCTTATCTCGTGGTCCAAAACCTTTTGATTCTCCCAAATTGATTTAGCGACCATTTCAACCTTGTAAGCCATATTCTTCCACATGATGTTAGTGTTTCCTTGTGACTCCCATACCCCTTCCTCTAATAGATTTCTCTTAAAAGCCTCCCACTTCTCCCCCTTTAACTACCACAACTTGATCTTTCAGTTTAAGATAGTTCAGCGCTTTTGTTTTATATTATTTAATTTGCACATCAAGAACTAAGAGTCTATGTTGTGTGGTCTCTCCATGCCCTAGAATCACTTTGCAATTAGTACACAATCTTCTATTAGGATTCCTTACAAAAAAGAAGTCAATTTGAGACCTGTGAGTTTCACTCTTGTATGTGATTAAATGTTCTTCCCGCTTCGTAAAGCACGTATTAACAATCTTAAGGTTGTATGCTAAGGAAAAATTGATAATAGCCTGCCCTTCATTATTCAACTCCCCATAACCAAAGCCACCATGGGCCCTTACATGAGGTCCTGCCTCTTTACCTACATGTCCATTAAGATCCCCCCAACAAAGATTTTCTCGGTTGCCAGTATACCTTGAATCAACCCCTCAATATCTACCTAAAACTTCTCCTTAAGATGTGTTTATGCCCCTACTTAAGATACATATGTACTAATAATGTTTATTGTATCATTTCCCACAATTACTCTCACAGATATGAGTATGTCCTCAATCTGCTTAACTTCTACTACATTCTTCCTTCATTCTTTATCAGCAATGATACCAACGCCATTCCTTCTATTTACCTTTCTTGTGCATCAAATTTTGGAACCATTAACATCGATTTCTTTATCTCCCTCTCCAGCCCATCTAGTTTCCTGCAAGCACAATATATTAATCTTACGATCCCTCATTACTTGTGCCACCTTAAAATGCTTCATATTTAGCGTTCAATGTTCCAAGAACCAAATATGATCTTACTCTCATAAACTAGCTTCTTTAGCCACCTCAGTCCATTAGAGTGTGGCAGCCCTTGCTCATTTAACATTGCATTCGGGTGAGGATGGTACGGCTCTCGCTCTCTTCTCACTGTACTTGAGCCATACAACGTATTGAATCCAGGCATCGACCTATCAGCTAACCCTTGCTCATTTAACACTACATTCGGGCGAGGATGCAATGGCTCTAACTCTCTTCTCACTGTACTCGAGCCATACAGCACGTTACTTAGTGGCAACGACCTAGCATTCACACAATTTCTTTGTTAATCCATATTCATAAGATTTGATAGAGTTTTTATGCTAGTTGTTGGGGTCTAACACAGCCTTCATCTTTTACCCGGGCTTGGGACCGGCTATAGACATAGGTAGAGTTATGTTTTCACATTAGAGGGGGTAAAAAAACTTAATAGACGCTCCTACAATAGAAACATCTGATATTGAATCTCTGTACTATAGACATCAAAACATAAAGGGGCAACCAAAATACTAAAGCCTTTCCTTTTTTGTAAATTCACTTCCAGAACAGATATAAAGAGCATCAAAACGAACACAAGGTTATTTATGAAGATGAAAAATCTTATTACAAATCACATCCATATAAACAAGTTGCAATACTTCAATAGTTTAACTCATAAGTAACAGACATATATAGGATATCCTTCAAATCACACAACAAGCTTATGATGATGTGATTCTCACCAAATTTAGTTCAACACAAAGCAACTACTCAAATAGTTCACTCTCTTGTGCTACGTATTTATCTAACCTATCACTTCATTCGATTTAGATAAGGAATGACAAAGTATGAAGCTTTAATCTGACATGCTGACATTTCATTTCCTAAACAATATTAAGTCGCTAATATAGCTCAGAAAATATTATTTGGAAGCAAATAAACTATATATTCACACATGAAAATTGAACATATGATGATATATATAGAAAGCTAAAATAAAGTTTGGAACCCCTAGGCCATGGCAGCCAATATTGCAATGCCTAGGTGAAGAGCACCGAACTCTCTTTCTTTCGAGTGTGTGTGCGTGTAGCGCGCCTTTGGGTCCGCCCTTCAAGAAAATAAGAACCAAGGGGATAGTGGAAGCTAACCCCCGGGTGTCGCTCGCTTGAGGAGCCTAACGCAAAAGGTGTCCTAGTAGCTAATATGCAAACTAACTAAAGCGGGTAAAAAGTATTGTATTTTGTTTTTGATTTAGAAAAGATGCAAAAGGTGTGATATGTTCAAAAGTAAAACAAAATAAGATAAAAATGAGATTTGGCGGGGGATGAAGATGGAATCATTCTTGATGAATGGAAACCTTGGAATGAAAACTTTTAGGGAGTTTTTGTTGATTTTCAAAAGAACCCTAGAGGAACCCCTCTAGGCTAGGCTTAGGTTAACTTAATTAATGCCAGAACCCCGCACATTACTTAATTTAACCTAAGTTGATTAAGTTCAAAATCAATATGAATTTGCTAATCGTAAGGGGCTCCTAATCCAACAACCGGGACCCCAAATTGCCACTTAATTAATCATAGAGTTTAATCGATTACTGGAACCCCACATAATAAATCAAGACTCTAAAATTGAAGTCCAATGCCACTCATGCAATTTGACAAATTCAAGAACTAACCATTCATGTAAGACTTTAAATCCACAATTTGGGCCACCCCACAATTGCACTTGATTTCTCAATTAACCCTAACTCATTGATGGCCACCCAAACAAATATTAAGGTTGAAAAGAGTGATTACCCAATGTCTAAACACAATTAATCAATTCATATGCCATCTCCCTCAAGCAAATAGCTTAACACTCTCAATCTACTAACCAAGCCACCTTGCATTAGCACATGATTTTCATAAAGAGAATAATAAAACTATGAACCCATAAATTTCATTAAACTCAAAGTTGATAAATAGCAATGTCAAGCATTTGGACAAGAAGGAAATAACATAAACATAGTTTCTAACCCCATTACAATATACAAAGTTCAAGCACACAACCAAATGTCATAAATATACTCCTAGAACCCTAGAAAAGCATAAATACAACAAGAGGAAGAAGGATTAGAACTAAAACTCCCATATTCAAGCTTCAAGCTCATCCCTTAGCTCCCATCATCAAGAATGGTGGAGCCTAGCTGCTGTCCTTCAAGAAGAAAACACCAACAAGGAGTGGAAGTTGAGAAACCATGGAGGATTTGAAGGAAGAAGGTGGAAGATGGAAGATGGAGATGAGAGGAAAGTGAGAGGCTAGGGTTTGGGACTCCAAAATATCCCCTAATAGGGTGTATCTTTTGTGTTTTAAGTCCCCCAAATCGGGTCAAGTGAGTGGGTAATGAGTTAGATCTGGTTTTGGCCCGAAATTCGCGAACTGAAATTTCTGCAGAACGCAGGCACGCCGTCATCTCGCCGCGGCGAGGTGACAATGGTTCTGGACTTCTGGGCCTTCTCGCCATGGGCTCGCTGCGGTGAGGCCACGGCGAGCTCATGATCCTTCTGCCCCTTTAGTTTGGCCTTTTTCTTCATCCCGGGTCCGATCTTTTGGTCCTGAACGACCCTACAAGTGGAAACAAGAATCAAATAGCCCTATAAATTAATCAATGCAATTAATCTACAATTATGGCTAATTAATCCTAATTTTATACTCATTTCACTTGAGAGTTTAAGACATTCAATTTAGCATTATTGGACCAAACTTGCATCTTAATCATGTTAATTGCCTCAAATTAGGCATGTAAAAACCATACAAATCAGGGATTTGTCACTAGGCTATTCCAGTTACAACCATTTTCATGCTGTCACAACAAAGGGAGGAGATATACCATACCCTCATACATTTGAAACATTTGATGCTGAATTCCTATATTATAGACACCATGTTTAGGGGAAAACCAGAATATTAAAGTCTTTTTTTGAAATAACTTCCACATCATATATAAAGGGCACCAAAACAGACATAAAATCTCGATGGTATTTAAAAATGTAATGACAAATCACATCCATATAAACCAGCTGCAATTACTTCAATGGGAAAATTCCAGAAAAGACTCTCAAATTACCAAAAGGACACTTTGCTACAGCTAAATTTGAAAAGGACCAGTCAGTACATTTGATTAAACTGTCCATACCCAAATTAAATAGAAAAGACTAAAATGCCCTTGGTTCAAATATTATTTTAAAAAAAAGGGCCCCCACCACCGTTCAGCCAGGCCCACCACCGCCGGAGCTCCGGCGATCGGTGGCCCCCCGGCCGCCATGTGGCAGGTGGGGGCACACTGCCACGTGGCATGGGGGCAAAATAAATAGGAAAGTGGACGGGGTGGAAATCGAATCCACCCCCTCCACATGTTGACTTAGTGGTAAACAACATGATTATTTGTTATATATATTGTAAACAATATATATATTCCATGTTTTATTCATTCCCATAATTGTGTAAGGGATTCCTAACTTCTCATAAGGGATTCCCATCTTTTGTTCATGGATTATCAACATGTATATTACCATTTACCAAATTCCAAAATACTTCACCAAATTTTCCTACTTGTTACCAGAAACGTTCAAGGGATTCCCAACTTCTCATAAGGGATTCCAACTTTTGTTAAGTGATTACCAACATGTATATTACCATTTACCAAGTTCCAAAATACTTCACCAAATCTTCCTACTTGTTACCAGAAACGTTCAAGGGATTCCCAACTTCTCATAAGGAATTCCCAGCTTTTGTTAAGGGATTACCAACATGTATATTATCATTTACCAACTTCCTAAATACTTCACCAAATCTTCCTACTTGTTACCAGAAACGTTCAAGGGATTCCCAACTTCTCATAAGGGATTCCCAACTTTTGTTAAGGGATTACCAACATGTATATTACCATTTACCAAGTTCCAAAATACTTCACCAAATCTTCCTACTTGTTACCAGAAACATTCAAGGGATTCCCAACTTTTGTTAACTGATTACCAACATGTATATTACCATTTACCAACTTCCAAAATACTTCACCAAATCTTCCTATTTGTTACCAGAAACGTTCAAGGGATTCCCAACTTTTCATAAGGGATTCCAAACTTTTGTGAAGGGATTACCAACATGTATATTACCATTTACCAACTTCCAAAATACTTCACCAAATCTTCCTACTTGTTACCAGAAACATTTAAGGGATTCCCAACTTCTTATAAGGGATTCCCAACTTTTGTTAAGTGATTACCAACATGTATATTACCATTTACCAAGTTCCAAAATACTTCACCAAATCTTCCTACTTGTTACCAGAAACGTTCAAGGGGTTCCCAACTTTTGTTAAGTGATTACCAACATGTATATTACCATTTACCAACTTCCAAAATACTTCACCAAATCTTCCTACTTGTTACCAGAAACGTTCAAGGGATTCCCAACTTCTCATAAGGGATTCCCAACTTTTGTTAAGGGATTCCAGGCACGTTGGTAATCCCTTAACAAAAGTTAGGAATCCCTTATAGGATGTTAGGAATCCCTTGAACATTTCTGGTAACAAGTAGGAAGATTTGGTTAAGTATTTTGGAAGTTGGTAAATGGTAATATACATGTTGGTAATCCCTTAACAAAAGTTGGGAATCCCTTATGAGAAGTTGGAAATCCCTTGAACGTTTCTGGTAACAAGTAGGAAGATTTGGTGAAGTATTTTGGAAGTTGGTAAATGGTAATATACATGTTGGTAATCACTTAACAAAAGTTGGGAATCCCTTGAACGTTTCTGGTAACAAGTAGGAAGATTTGGTGAACTATTTTGGAACTTGGTAAATGATAATATACATGTTGGTAATCACTTAACAAAAGTTGGGAATCCCTTATGAGAAGTTGGGAATCCCTTACACAATTGTGGGAACGAATAAAACATGGAATATATATATATTGTTTGTAATATATATAACAAATAATCATGTTGTGTGGAGGGGGTGGGTTCGATTCCCACATCCTCCACTTTCCCATTTATTTTGCCCCCACCTGCCACTTTGCGGGGCATAGGATTACCATGTGGCAGGTGGCCCTACTGCAACATGGCAACCGGGGGGCGCCGACCGCTGGATCTCCGATGGTGGCCGGCGGTTGTGGGCCCTGTAACGTCTGGAATTTTACTACTATAATATAACATTTTAATTGAATTATAACCACTTTTTAATGTCAAAAGCCCAAAAAATACGAATAAATTTAAAACTTTCTCTTTCCAAGTAATGTTCCAACTCTAATGCAGTTGGATTGGGCTTTTCGAACCAATCGAATAATTTTAAAAACTCTTTATAAAATAAAGTGGTTAATAAAACAATTAAAAGTACACTAACTCTCTTAAGGGAGTCTATTCATAATTCATAATACTTAGGAAATTTAAATCTCTTAATAAATTTATACAATTATAATTTCTATACCTTCTACTATTAATTTAATAATTTAATTTTACAACATATACAATTAACCTTACTTTTTATAACATAATCCTAAATTCTTCATCTAATCTTCCTCCAGCTTTCCTGCCTTTTCTCAATCATCTTACCATTTACCAGCTTATCTGAAACAGCAATTTAACGCAGTTCATTTCATTCATTACCATGCATAATAATTAACAAAATATGTATAATTAAAAACATGTCTGTATGGGTAGGGATGTTGCCCTGCTGTGAGACCCCGCACTCATCCCATACGAGTAAACATTAACCTTGTTGCTAGTGCACTTAAGGCACTACAGTGAGGTTTAACCTCCTGAATATAACCTTTCGGTCATAACTGAACTGAACTGTACTAGGGGTAGCTAGCCCTCTAGTCATCGAGTACTCGGATCCCATGAATATTTCTGACAAGGTTAAAGCTACTATAAATTTATAAAACATGCTATGCAATTACCATACATGATAAATGATATTGAATGAAACTGCTACCTGTATCCTGAGCTTACTCTTCACTGTATTTCTTCTCTTCTACGTATTCTGGGAATTCGATCTCACTATCTTGTCCTAGCAATATTTATAATACCGGAATAATTTATCAATGTCTAAATTTAGGCATAATAATTAAACGTCTCTCACGTTCCTATAGTTCTACCCCTTTCTAGATCTAATATAGGATTAAATCCTAGTCTCTACCTTAATCATAATATCATTAGCTGGCATTATATAACCAACAATACCCACATCTACAACATATACATACAAATATCTTGATTACTTTTAAATCAAACTCACATCATATAAGTTCAGTATATTAATCTTTAACTAGTTAATAAGCTTGAAAATCAATATTAATTCAAAATACATAATTTCTATCTTACAAAATGCCTCTTCAATTAAAACTTAATCACAATATACTTCATATGTACATCCCTCTAAGATAGCAAACTCATAAATAGAGAAATATCATGAGTCTCAATCATACAAATCCAATTCAATTCTTACATCATTATTATTTCCTCATCATTGATCAACAACAATCAGAACAGGAGAAGGTCAAATTAAACTTCACATTCAACCAAAAATAACAAAGCATCAAATTCTATTATCACAATTCAATCTTAATGTATGACTGAAAATTTATACACCTCTTACATTTACCATTCTTAATCTTAAGATATCAGATTATTCTAACCACTTCTTAATTCCTAACTAAATAATTAATGACACCATTGTCAATCAACATTGCACAAATACCATTAATATACACAGTATAAACATAATAATTTCTTCGTTATTCTAAATTAACTTACATTGTTATCAATCAGCTATCCCTTTTTAATTCAATTTGCTTTCCATGTTTCTTAATAACTCTTGCAAACATTCAGTTAATGTTTGAAGATCCAATTCACCATTTAGGTGTCCAAATACCACACTTCAAACTTATTAAAGTAGGAACTGCATTCTTAGAAAATTATATCATCATACAAACAATCCAGAGATTCAATTCCCATTACAATTGAACTAGCACTTAACAAAATCAAATAACTACCAATTCAATTTTCCACATTCCTTAACTTAATTCCTATTGAGTTAATGTCACAATTTCTCTTTTCTACAATTGAGCCAGCAGCCAACCATACTAACCAAAGCAGAAAATCATTTCCATACTTGTTATCATCAACATTATCTTAGAATTAAGCAAAAACAATGGTAATCCAATATATTTAGGGAGCACTTACATTACCCTAACACACAGCAGTCACTTAATCCAATCACAACAATAACCATAAATTTAAAAACCTAAAGCTACAACAACATTAGTAACCATTTCCTACTCCTTTAATTAAATATCACAACAATTCTTTCCTTCCCCTGATCAAACCCGTCAGTTAGAGTAGCAAGAAGACAAGAATTGCTCATCTAATAACCTAACATTAATCAACCATACATGAGCAAAATTCCAATCCATCTCCCAAAACAAAACAAACATCAAGGCCATTTCTTTCTCTTTGGCCGAAACAGAACCAGAAAGTTGAAGGGCAAAAGTTAAACTACTACAACTCAAACTGATAGCACATATAGCATAGGCAGAAATCAACCACACATCAAGAATGATATCTCCAAATTCCCTTCTTTCCTTTCTCGGCCAGAGCAGAACAAAACCAAGAAATTGAGCAACAAATCAACAAATCCAGAATTTATCAATCCACACACTTATACATTCATTTTAGCTTCTGATTAGTGTATATTTCAGTCCAGACATTTTTCTTCTTCTTGGCCGAACATAAACGCAGGAACAGGGGAGACCGAGAATTTATCCAGAAATTTCTTAACCTCCAATAATCCACTTACAACCTATTCCATAACCTTAGAATGACTATCAATTGCAAGAAATCAAACCTTAAAACAAGAAAACACCCGAAATCCCAAATTTTATCTCGGGTGAACAGTACTCGACGGGATTGCTTCAAGAAATCAGACCAATCAAACTTCCTACCTTCAATCCATTTCAAGATTATCCTTGTTCAAGTCCTAGGCTTCAATTTCATGTATCTTGAAGCTCCAAAAACCTCACAAATTTCGAATCACTCCCCCCCCATTCGCACGATTTCGACTCAGAGAGATGAGGAAACAAGAAGATGGAGCTTACCTGAGGTTGCTTGAGTCTTCTTGAATGTTTCCCCGCCGCGAATCACCGTCGTCCGCCGCTGGTGCCGCCGCTGGACTCGAAGAAATGGAGAGAAGAGAGGGAGAGGGTGAGAGTCGGGTTTGAGGAAGCAGAGGGAGTATATGTCGTGTGTGTGTGGTGAAGGCAGAGAGAGATGAATGAATAAGGAATAGGGACACGTGTGGCTATTATTAAAAGAGACATATGATATTTTCTTTACACAAGTATTTTACTATCTTGTCCTTCCTTTTATAATTGAAGATATTTTTAACTAGGGGTAGATATTGTCTTTTATATTTCCTATTTTCTATTTTTCTCCTAAATCATAATTTTATTTATCATCTTCATTTAGAAATAGACCTAAATCTGTCCCCAAAATAATTTTTCTAGATATACTTTGATTTCTATATTTATTTATAAGACTTTTTAATTAATAACCAATACCCCAAGATTCTAACTATTCCTTTATTTAAATTTATCCTCTAACTATTTTCCTTGAGCTACTAAAGAAAATAAACTTTAAAAATTATTAAAAATATACCTGGCCTCATAAATTTATTTATAAGGCTTTTTAATTTCTGAATACATTTCTAAAACCTCAACTATATCCTTGTTGTTATTATTATTATTATTTTTCCAAATTACGTTTTATCTTCTAATTAATTCTTCTTTGTTTCTTAAATAGAATAAACCTTAAAATTATTAAAAATACCTAAAAACCATAAATTTATATATTTTTTTTAATGCCTTTTAATATTTTAATAATATTTCTTAAATCTTAAATAATTCCTTATTTTATCTTTTTCTAAAATTTGGGGTGTTACAGGCCCCGCCGAACGGTGGTGGGGGCCCTTTATTTAAAAAAATATTTGAACTAAGGGCATTTCAGTCTTTTCCATTTAATTTGGGTATGGATAGTCTAGTCAAATGTACTGACTGGTCCTTTTCAAAATTTCGCTGTAGCAAAGTGTTCTTTTGGTAATTCGATAGTCTTTTTCTGAAATTTTCCTTACTTCAATTCATAAGTAAGACTGGTAAATACGAATTGTTGTTGTGAAATTAAAGTAGCTTTAATCTCTTTTGATTTATTTAGCTAGCAAGTAATACCTCCGTCCCTAATTATAAGCTTCATATTTGTGAATGGGTTTGTCCCAAAATATAAGCTTCATTTTATGGTTGTCTAAGCATTAATTGCATTTTTTCCAATTTTACCCATTGTTCATCTTTTCCCCATACACTCTCTTTCATCTTTATTATCTCTTATTTGCCATTCTCTTTCATCTTTAATAATAAGGGTAAAGTTGGAAAATAAATTATATTCCTCACATAATTAATGCTTTTAATTAACTTAAGTAGTTTTTTCGAATAAAACAAAGTAGTTATTTGAAGCTTATATTTAGAGACGGAGGGAGTATCTCACTAGAAAATAAACAAGAAGCCAAGTCTAAGGAGGATCTCCAATTAACTAACTGAATAATAATTTTTTTGACTGAATGAATGAAGCTAGCTGATAGGGATAGTAATATATAGACAAATTACAAATAAAAAATATCACTAAGAAGACTCCAGAAGATAAGGATAATATCCTAAAATAGATAATAAGATAATATTAATATTTGAATATTTAAATTTAACTAAGATAATATCTCTAACTGTAAACACCCTATTTTTTTGGGGCCTCGTAAAATAAAAAAAAATAAAACTAAAATAATAAAAATCATCCTTGTATAATCTCCACTAATTTTGATTGAAAAATGGCACTTTAATTATTATTACAAAAAATTCAAAAATTTATTGATTTATTATGATTAAGTGTCATTAATGATGATTGTTGGGTTATAATTGCAGAAGTAAATTTTGAAATTGAAAATTGATTGTGATTATGAGCCATTAATGATGATTGGTAGTTGATTGATGTTTAAAAAAAAATAAAAAAAGAAAATAAAAAAATATTGTCATTTAGGTACAAGAATAGGAAATGTTATTAAAAGAAAAATTAAAAAAATAAAAAATGAAAATTAAAAAATATTAGTGCATTTATGAGTAAAAACGCTATTGGTGCCTATATAAAGGAGAGTAAGAGAGCACAAAGGAGAATTTTGGAAGGAAGGATTCGGAGAGGCTATGTTTTTAGGAGGAGGCAGAAAGAATTTGGAAGAGAAGAGAGAAGGAGAAATTAAGAGAGAAAGAGCAGCAAGTGGGAAAAGAAATTGAGAAACTGTATACTTTATTTTCTTTATCTTACTTCTCTTATTTTTCTATCATCTAACACATTTGTCATCATTTAAAATAACCCAAGGAAGGTCTATATTCTGATGGTTGTTGCTACACATGTGAGTTTCAACATCAATGACTTAAGGGTTGAGATACCATATGATTTGATTGATTTCTCTTATTTTTCTTTCTTCCTTCTATTGTAAATACATATCCACTAGTTTATCATGAACCGTGCCTTGTAAAAATAGTTATTTTTTTTCCATTCAAACCTGTGAGGTATGCGCTTCCACTTTGCTCTCATCATTACATGAGCATGAATATGGACACTCTTTTCGCTCTTTTCTGGGTTAATATATATATATATATATTATCTTGTCTAATACTTTATCACTTTGTGCTTATTTTTAGCCAAGTGGTAATGGAGCATATCAGGTATGAACCTTCCCTCCTTCCATTGTGCTTTTTTGAGATTTTATAGTGGGTTGATTTTATACATCTTTACTTTTTCATGGACTCATTTATTTATAGTAGATGCTCAAACCTGCTGTCTTTGTTGAGAAGAATTTGATGAGATTCCAAGCTGTATAGTAGACGCTCTAACCTGTACCTGGAGCTGCGCCGCCACCTGACTTTCGAATTGTGCTGCCATTTGCTGTTGGGATAAAGCAAACCGCTCCTCCAATTGGGCCTCCATCTCCGCCCGAGCCTTAGCCACAATTTCCTCAGTGGATTCTCTACCGTTATATTTGGATTTGCGGCCAAAATACTTGGCAAACCCTACAGTCCTGGGCTCCCCGAGTACTCGGCCGGGGCGATCAGGCTTCCCAATTGCCGTGGCCAGGATGTCCATCCTCCCAGAAGGTGTGAAGGACCCTTGGGTAGCCTGCTGCACAAGTTCGCCCTACAATGACCGGAAAATCATAAGTGGTAATTTGCTATAAAACCACAAGTTAAATGAATGAACAACCAAGTAAAATACTTACAATCCTATTTGCAACTGCTTCAACCTCCGGATTGATAAATGTTCCTTCTTTATTATTCCTTCCATCAAACCATTTCGTATGACGTGAGAAGGGCGGCGGAGGCTCTACAACAATGGTAGAATCGGACCGTGCCGCTTCCTCCATTTCTGCAATATATTTCTCGGTCAACTTTTTCTCGACCCACTTGTAACCCCCCCTGAGACATTGTGTACTTGTAGATATTCTTTTCTTGATGCTTCTTTTGTTTTTGGCTTTTCTCTTGTGAAAATTAAACTAAGTTAGTTAACTAATATAATATGTTAAAATTCAGTTTTGAAGCAAAGTAAAATATCTATACAAACCTGAAACTTTTTATCCAATCATTTCTTAACAAACGTCTTCCAAGTCTCCGGGTCAACAGAGGGGTAGGTATGACAGGGATCTTGATCCTTCTTGTCCCCCGGATGTAATCTTTGGTCAGGGTAGTCTTGAAATTCTTCCACATCTTGCGCGCTTTGTTCAACCAAAAATCCCTGAACTGTTCAGTGTTTGGGACATCGAAATTTTGCTGCAAAGAATAAGAATAAAATACACATCAGTTGAGTAACTAAACAAACAAATACATGCATATTAGGAACAAACAGATAGATAATGATAAAACATACCAAGATATCTGACAAACATTGATCCTTAATGTCTTTTTAGACTTCCCTCCAATCGTCAACCAATATGCTAACTCGATTCCTTACCACAATCGACGTAGCTCACGAAAGTCGCGCCAATTTCCCCGATAGGATTTATGTCCTCGTCAAATTCCATATGGATAGGCTGCACATTTGTCCCATGATAGACAACAATGTTAGTGAGCTTCGTCAGACCTCTTTTCTTTCTTCGAGGGGGATTGTTTTGTCCCTGATTATTAGAATCATCCTCCATGATGTACCTGTTAACAAATCAAAGATGTGATGAGTCAGTATAAGGCAACAACTTTCACAAAAACAAAATAAAAACAATAATAGTACTTAATATATGATAATTCAAAAAGGTTCTCACTTTATGTGTTATCCCATATCCCCTCATAATGATCATTTCTAAAGGCAAATTGGTCATCATCATCATCTATCAATTCAAATTCACTTGGTTCAAGTGGTCCTGCGCACAAAGGTGGTATCTCATCTAGATCTGAAGTGGGAGCGCGGTCCTTTTGCTTTTTACTTTGCAACACTATGGACAATTGCTTATTTGCGGGATCTGTTACATAGAACACCTGTTTTACGTGACTTGCTAAAATAAAAAGCTCATCTCTGTACCCAACCTTGTGAATATCAATTGAGATCATACCAATGTGGGGATCAACTCCAACTGCACTATTGTTAACCCACTTGCATTTAAAGATTGGAATTTTGAACTTAGTGTAACTAACTTCCCAAATTTCTTCAATTACCCCATAATATGCCATGGAAGCCAATCGTGGGTTTTTATCTTTCGAACTGGAGAAGTGCATCGCTTCGGCTACCACCATCACGCCACTGTTTTGCATGGTGCTGTTGTTGTCCTGAGCCTTAGTGTAGAAAGAATAGTCATTTATGTCAAAAAAGCCCCAAGTAACAACCTCAAAACGAGGCCCTCCCGCTAACCATCTTATTGTATCCGGCCCACCGGTCTCCTTTTCAACTTTCTCTTTGAATCACCCAATGAATGTCCTGTTATGCTCGTTAGAAATCTGCATGTCACTCTTTTTCGGGTTCTTTTCTTTCAGGATCCTCTTATGCTCATCCAAATAAGGCTGCACTTCTTCCATATTATTCAAGATGTATAGGTGTGCTTGTAACACCTCTTCACGGTGCATAGTCTTCACTTTGACGCCACGTACCCCCTTACCGATCCCATCTTCATGTCGGGGGTTTTCCTCAACCCCTTTTAGATACGATTTGCAAAAATCCATTGCCTCCTCAACTATGTATCTTTCAACAATTGATGCCTCAGGTCGATGTGGGTTCTTGGAATACCCTTTCAAGACTTTCATGAATTGCTCGAACGGGTACATCCACCTTAGATAAACAGGGCCACACAGCCTTATCTCCCTTACCAAATGAACAATTAAGTGCACCATAATATCGAAAAATGCTGGAGCAAAGAGCATCTCTAGTTGGCACAATATAACATAACCCTCATTTTCTAACTCGTCGAGCTTTTCAGTGTCGATGACTTTACTGCAGATCGTATTAAAAAACATACACAGTCTTGTTATGGTCATCCTGACATCATCTTCCAAAATGCCTCTTATAGTAATTGGTAAGAATTGTTGCATCAATACATGGTAATCATGCGACTTCATTCCCACCAACTTCAAATCATACATAGACACAAGTCTGTTAACATTGGAGGAATAACCCTGCGGAACCTTGATCCCACTCAAACACTCACACAGACTTTTTTTCTCCTCTTTCGAAAGTGTATGAGCAGCAGGTTCCATTTAAGCCCTCTTGCCATTTTCACTGACTACAGGATGCAACCGTGGTCTTATGCCCATTTAAACAAGTCTAATCGAGCATTGAGTCCGTCCTTTGTCTTCCCCTGTATGTGCAACAGTGTCCCAACAAGACTATCACCAACATTTTTCTCCACATGCATCACATCAATACTGTGCCTCACATTGAGATATCGCCAATAAGGTAGATCAAAGAAGATTGACCTCTTCTTCCAAATAATCTTCTCAGAACCGGTCTTCGTCTTCTGTTTCTTACTGAATACCATATTGACATTCTCAACAAGGCGGTAAACTTCCTCCCCGGTTAAGGGGGTTAGAGCAGATCGGTACTCAGATGAGCCATTAAAACACTTCTTTAGTCTACGGTAAGGATGTAATCGATCAAGAAACCTGCTGTGACCGAGGTAGATGGTTTTTCTTCCATGTTTGAGATAATGGCAGTGTGTGTCACACTCACATATAGGGCATGCCATAAAACCCTTCACACTGTAACTAGAAAGATTGCCATATGCAGGGAAGTCATTTATTGTGGTAAAAAACATAGCTCGCAACTTGAATGTCTCCGGCCTGTAAGCATCAAACACATCTACGCCTTCCTCCCACAACATCTTCAAGTCCTCAATCAAAGGTGTCAGGTAGACATCGATATCGTTACCAGGCTGTTTCGGCCCTGAAATCATCATTGACATCATCACATACTTGCGCTTCGTGCACAACCAAGGCGGCAGGTTGTAAATGACCGGCAAAACTGGCCAAGCACTATGTGTGCTACTGAGACTCCCGAAAGGGTTGAAACCATCCGTACACAGTCCGAGACGAAGGTTCCTCGGCTCACCACTAAATTCAGGAAACATGGAATCTATCTTCTTCCATTGAGGAGAATCAGCAGGATGCCGGAGATATCTTCCATCGGAGATTCTCTCATCACAATGCCATCTCAGTTTCTTTGCTTCTGCCTCATTTGCAAACAAGCATTTAAACCGTGGAACAATTGGAAGGTACCACATTACCTTCAAAGGTACCCCTTTCTTTGATCCATCATCATCACCAACGGCATCCTTCCTCGGTTTGTACCTCGAAGTATGACATTTTGGACACTCTTTTAGGCCTTCATACTCTTTCCTATATAACACGCAATCATTAGGGCAAGCGTGTATCTTCTTATACTCCATGCCCATCTTGCTTAGAACTTTTTTAGCCTCGTACATACACTTCGGAAGCACATTGCCTGCCGGGAACATATCACTCAAAGCTTCAAGCATCTGTGAGAAACACGCGTCTGCCCACCCATTTTCTGTCTTTATTTTCAACAATTTTAGGACACCGGTCAACCGAGTACACTTAGTACACCTCGGGAACAACAGTGTCTTTGCATCACTCCTCAACTTGTCGAACTCATGGACCATAGAAAATGACTCCGCCCTAATGTCATTAATCATCTCGTCCATTCCATCATCACAAACATCATCCACCGCTACTTCTACATTTTATGACGGGCACGCATGTACGGTACTTCCCAATTCCCCATGCCAAAGCCACTTCTTATAACGGAGATTAATCCCATCACAAAGAAGGTGATCCCTTATATCATCAATGCTCTTACGATAAGTATTTGCACACTTCACACAAGGGCAAAGATACATGCCATTCTTACTGGACACGTTTCTTTTGGCAAATTCAATAAATTCTTCCACACCCATCTGATACTTTTTAGTGGTTCTCAATGCATGCATCCAACTACGATCCATTCTATTAAACCTATGCCATTTCCAACAAACTAGTCAAGTTTATCTCACTACATTATTGGGAAGAAATGGGCATGCTATGCATATCTTCAGTTCATGCAAATTTTTTAAAAAATTTGGCAAAGCCTTCTCTTGTAATTGTGACATCTAAAAATTACATTTACAATCCAATTTCACTCCAGTAATTTGAAGTTATTTATAGAAGCAAAACCAGCAAGTAAAATGCAACAAAGAAACAAGCAACAATGCAACGAAATTCACGACGATTTTAGTAGCAACAAGATCAATTAGACAAAATAAATCTTCAGCAATTTAAGAACAAAAACCAATAGCAAACCAATTTACAAGACTTATAAAACATTTTGGCAAGTATGCAATATTTGCAGCAACTACAACGTAACAACATTTGCAAACCAATTTACAATTGAACATTAAACATTCTATGGCAGACCAATTTACAAGACTTACAAAACCGTTAAATATTCTATGGCATTTTTTGCAATTTACAATTGAGAAAAAAAAGACAGCAGATTTAATTATCAGGAAAAAAAAGGAAAAGAAGGCACCTGGATGAAGTGAAGCTGCGAACGGAGGCACGATTGAAATTGCTAAACCCGATAGGAGGAAAACAAAGCTAAAAAAAAACTTTGAACAAGTAAAAAAAAGAACCTGATAGAAATTGCATATTTAATTACCAGAAAAAGAAAAGAAAAGAAAAGAAGAAACGAACCTGCAGCTGGAGGGTGAGGGGGTGGGGGAGCTGTGGGCGCTAGGGGGTGGGGGAGCTGTGGGGGTTTGGGGCGCGAGGTGCAGCAGCCAGAGCTAGCTGGAGCTTTGGTTTTTGTTTGGGGGGCGTGAAATGAAAAAAATGGGCGGGCGGGAAATGGAAAAAAAAAGCAAGGGACATTTTCCACGTCACACCGAAATTTTGGTGTGACGTGGAAAACAACTTTCAACGTCACACCAAATTTTGGTGTGACGTTGAAACATTTTCCACGTCACACCAAAATTTGGTGTGACGTGGAAAGTTCTTTTCAACGTCACACTTAAAATTAAGTGTGGCGTTGAAAAGTTGCAACATCACACTTAATTTTAAGTGTGACGTTGTTTCTTTCCTGTATGCACTCCTTTGTTTTCAATGTCATATTTTTAAATAAGTGACGTTAATTGGTGACATAAAAAGGGCTTTTTGTAGTAGTGCCGTGCGACTAGCTGAGTTGGGCGAGTCGCTAGGTTTTTTTTAAACACCCCCCTGCAAAATGACACTGTCTGGTTCCTTTTTATTTCAAATATACTATTTACTTATTCAGTAATTATTCAGAATCAGAGATCCCCAAATGGCCCCAAAATCGATTTCTCATTTGTCTCCTCTGCAACCCCACCAAATCTCAAAATGCTTGACAGGTAATCGCCTTGCCGTTGACCACCATGCCTCCTTGTTATCCCATGTGTATTTCCGGAAGATGAGGTTTGCCTTGTTAACCTAGAGTTTGTTGGCTTTACTTCTCGTCTTCTCCTTCTTTCTGATCAAAAGACATCAATGAAATCGCTAGCTTGAGTTCGTCGTTTTGTCACCGGAGTTTCACCTTTTCTGGAAGTTTTGAGTCGCCATCTTTTCTGCTTCCTGGTGGGCTCCATCTTTTCTGCTTCTCATCGGGAGAGTTAGGGTTTGGTATGTTGTTCTTACTTCTTAGTTCTTCAAGAACATTGGCATGTATCTGTTACTTATCTTCCTTCTTCATCAAGCATACAAGCATGTGTATTTCCTAAGAATTCTAACAATGTGTCTTCCATTATTTAGGTGCATATACTTCACTATAAGATTTGAGAAAATTTTGAAGATGTTCTCCCCTCCCTGCCAAACATGGTGAATTCTTGAAGCAAGATTTTTCAAGTCCTTGCTTCTAATTTTTCTGGGTTTGCTCTCTTGATTCCTTCTCTTATTACTTTGTGCTTTCTTTATTTGAATTGTGCTGAATAGTTGTTAAAATTTGTTGTGGCTGTCAATCATGACTGTCTACATCATCATTATAGGACTCTGTTTTTGTTTGTTACTGGCATTTTTGTTGTGGCTGGTTCACAGATCATGGCTTTTTTTTGTTATTGGCATTTTCTTTGTAGCTATGGATATTGATCAAGTTGGTGCTTTTCATTTACTTGCTATTGCTAATTGCAAAAGGTTAATTCCCTTTTCGGTTTGATATCTTCTCTATAAATGGATGCCACAAATAGAGAAGCGCCAAATAATCCTTCAGCAATCCCCCTATCACTAGCCTACCCGAATCACATCCATCCCGAACTCTAACGAAAACCGATCCCACTTGGGAATTTGTATCACTTAAAATGGAAGGGAAAGTAAATATTTTCACATGCCTCTTATGTGCTTCAATTTTCAGGGGAGGTGGGATAAACAAATTTAAACAACATTTAGCTGGTGTAAGTGGTTAAGTTAGTCCTTGTAAAAAGGTTTCTTATGATATTTGTGCCAGAATGAAAGAGCCTTTGGTGGAAGGAATGAAAAATAAAACTAGCCATAATGATGATGTAGAAGAGGACATTGAGGTTGAGAGAGACAAAGAATCTGAGGCTTCAACATCCTGAAAGAGAAAGATTATTGGGATTAGGGGAGAGTTGACAATTATTTTGCATCTAAACAAGTCCTGGTTCCCAACCAAGTATCAAGAGTGCATGGGCTAGTCAAGAACCTCAATATAATGCGAGAATGGGCTTATGTGAATTGCATTGCATTGAAGTGTCCTTTCTTTCAGAAAGCTGTTGATGCTGCCTTTGCAATTAGTGCTGGGTTTAAAGTCCCTAGTTTTCATGATTATAAAGTTACTATGTTAAGGGATTCTAAAAAGGGATGTGAGATAATTAATTGATAGCCATCGATCTAAGTGGATTGAGAGTGGTTGTACCCTTATGGTCAATGGTTAGACTGATAATAGGCAGTGGACTTTGATTAATTTTCTAGTCTACTCAGTGCATGGTATGATCTTTGTGAAATCAATTGATGCTTTGGATTTAGTTAAAGATGCCGCCACCTTATTCTCATTGTTCAGTGAAGTTATTGAGTGGGTTGGTCCTATAAATATAGTGCATGTGGTAACCAATAATGCCACTAATTATGTAGTATGCAGTAACATGATTAAAGAGAAATATAAAACAATTTATTGGTCACCATATGCAGCTTACTGTTTGAATCTTGTTTTGAAGGACATTGCTCTGTTGCCTAATGTTGCACTTCTTGCAAAAAAGTCACAAAGACTAACTATATTTTGCATATAATCTTGCGGTCTTCTTGTCATGGTTAAGGAAAATATCTTGTTGGAAAGAAATTGTACATCCAGGTGCAACAAGGTTTGTAATTGTGCATGATTATTATATGATTCTAACCACTAATAATGGGGAATTAGCATTCAATTTAGGAGAATTCGATGGGAATTAGGTATAATTGCATATATGGTCCATACTTAAGGAATTAATTACATTTTGATGGTAATTTGAGCATATTAGAATTTATCTCATGCATTTCATGATTATAGACTTAAAATACCTCACATGTACTTTAATTTCCCATTATAGGTGCAAAGTATGAGGCCCTAATTAAAGAAAAGGCAAGAAAAGCAAAGAAGAAATAAAATATCCTAATTGAAGAAAAGGCAAGAAAAGCAAAGAAGAAAGGAAGTATCCTCGTCGTGGACCCCCACAACGAGAGATAGAGAATGAGCCAAATTCTGGGTAGCTCGCCATGGCGATGGACCGATTCTGAATATGATAAGGAAGCTGTCAAGTTATTTCCAAATTTTAAGTGATTTGGTCCTTTTCCATTGTTTTCTAAATGATAAATTCGACCTCTCCAAGCAATCTAGAGGGAATTATGAAGGTTTTTTGGTTGCCTATTTTGATCTATGAATATATACCCGAATTCACTCTTCCACACTACCATTCTGACAATCATTCACCATTCACTCATTCTCATACCTTCCATTCTCTTGCCCTTAGCCCTCTGCACAAAATTCCTTCTTAAATTCATCCATCCATCTACATCAATTTCACTCATTCCACATCAATTTCATGGCTTCCACAACCAAACCTCAATCGATCGTGTTCGAGAGCATGAGCGGCTAAACTTCTTGTGGGGGTCTTGATGGAAGAATGCAACGAGATAAGTAAGTTAGTATGATATGTGTTTTTTTTCTAAAACACCCCAATTATTTTCCTTAATTTCCTCTATCTCTCTTATTTAATTATTATTGAGGGAGTAACAGTGAGAGCAACTTGAGTAAATATTAAAAAAATTAAACATATATAATATATTTTAAGAGCAAGATCGATCAACTCTTTAAAAGATATTATATTAAGAATAAGGGAGCAATAATTACATAAATAACCAATAATCATCGCAAAATTTGAATAAGGTTATATTTACGTCGGATGGCCAAAGGGTTTTCATTCTCAATAATGCCTTTCATACGGACCATCACGTACAATCCTATACCATTTTTTTTTTCAAAAATCCTATAGCATATTGAATGCATACAAAATCAAATCAGTAATACAATCACAATCAATTTATTTATAACTATTGGTCCCTAAACTTCAAAAAAATCAAAACCATATATTTCAAAATTTAGAATACGTGGTTTTGATCCTTTAATTTTTTTTTTAATTTTTATTCTTGAAATTTGTGCTATTTACAATTGTTGGTCCCTAAGCTTTGAAAGACCAAATCTACATATTTCAAAGTTTAGAAACAAAAACGAAAACATAGTAAAAGTTCAAGGACCCAATCCACTTATTTTAAAGTTCAGAAATTAAAACTCAAATTGAGTAAAAGTTCAAACCAAAACATCTGATTTTAAAGTTTAGAGATCAAATCAAAATTGAGTTATATTCAAGTTTCAAATAAGACAACTAATATTGAACTAGCTAGTAGTATGATTTGTCTTTGAATAAAAAAAAACGTGAATGATGTCATCAATATCACTTTTAATGGAGAATTCGACGAGCTGTCCTATAGTAGCGGCTCTCCTCACAAACTCATAGAGGTCTTAAGAATTCATTTTTGAAATTGGCTCTTCTCACATGCCCTTAATATCTATGCAAATGAAAGACCGTATTTTGATAAGCTGCTAGAGATCTTTGTTACTAATTTGGCCAGGGATGGTGGCAGTGAAAATGGATTTTCCCTCTCTTATGCAGTAGTTGATTCTAAACTTTTCAACACAATCTCCTTCATTTTTTCATTGTACATGTTGAAGACAACTTTGTATATTCAGATGCGTTTCAAGCAGCATTTTTATGTGGTTTATTGATTTTTTTCCAGTTTATATCTACCTTTTTTTTATTTTCAAGGTTGAGAACTTGAGATGGAAATTTATTTCCCTTGAAGATTAATATCTCTAACAACTTTTTAAAGCAAATTGTTTTTTTTTTTTTTTTGTATTTGTCTATTTCGAGTACTTTGATATAGCATCACAGCTTGCATCTAGGTGAAGCTCAAGGGAAACTGTAGGATATTCAGGCGTCCCAAGAATCCGATTGACTCGCTCGATACCCACACAAAATCGGAGCACCTATTTGGACCCCGATTCATTATACGACAAATGCACAAAAATGATGGAAGAGAGATTTCACAGAGAAAAGAGAAAATGTTGCGGAAGTTTATTTTGTTTCCATGATAACTCTTCTATCCAGAACAACTCCCCTACGTTAAAGTTCTTTTAACATGTAATGTAGAAAAGGACTTTTGCTTGCTTATCAAAAAATTAATGTAGAAAAAGACGAACTTCATGCATTTTGTCCATTTTTTTATATTGTCTCATGCGAGTTTAGATATTTCTTACATTTTTTTTTTACGTTTTATTGAGATAAGCTAAGCATATGTATGAATGTCTATTGGTTTCCTTTAAGATTAAATAACGAAAAAGACCCATTTATAAAATTTTATATTTTGCTTACGTATTAATCCTTACATACAATGTTAACGACACTTATGCATTGATAACATGTAATCTATATATTAGGGACCAAACGCACCTCCCTAAGTAAATTCTATATTTAAGATTCAAGCAAGTATACATTGATGTTTATTCACTTTTATTCCCCACCAATTCCGCTCGTGATCAGGGGGAAAAACTACTCTGACAAAATATATGAAGAGTCAATGGACTGAATGTACATATTAATCATTTTTATTTATATAGAAAAGAAAGAAGGGTTGTAGTTAAATGGTGAATGAATGAACTTACTTTCGAAAAATTGAATGTGCATAAACAGAAAAAGAAAAAGCAGCAAAGAATGAGCGTCCTTTGAGGTTGCATTATAATCAGTTCAATAAAAAGGTTGCATTATAATGGAAAAGGGTAAAGGTGCGCCGAATACCCTGATCTAATTTTGGAGGTGCAATATTTAAAATTGCAATAGCTAGACACCCTAAAATAATAAAAATGGAGCAATTACCACCCGTCACTAACAGCCCCTAAACCTGACTCCCTTAGGTTTTATGCTTCCCTCCTTCCTCTTTCTTCTCCCACACAATGACTCCTTTTTGCTGATGTTCTGAATTTGACTCCACAATTATCAAACCATTTCTTTCTCAACATTCAATCCACAACTTTAGTGTGTTAACCTAGAGTTATTTTTGTATAAATCTGATCTACTAGTCACTTATAACCTAACCAATCATAAGTAAACAATTTAAAAATATTTTTATATAATATGAAGAATTTTAATATGATGTAACACTTTTCTAACAAAAAAAATAAAGACCTCAATAGCATATTAAGTCTATTCAAATCAAATTAAAATATTTTAAATGTGTTTGTTGGTTATTAGTAAGACTACAAATGACGACGTAATAGGCTTGATTGATATAAAAATAATTTCTATTAATCATGAGAAATTATGGGTGAACGTGATTTGTCATCCAGCATCATATTAAACAAACACATCAGAAGAATTTTAATTTGACAAGACATTTCTTTGAGAGATAAAAGAAAAAACAATTAATGCCCCATTTACGTTTCCTTTTCTTGACATGGGGAAGAAAAATCAACCATTCATTGTGTCACGTCGTATTAAAAAATTTTAGATGTGTTTACGTATGATCAGTCAAACTATAAGTGACGTGATAGCTCAGATCCATACAAGAATTCATTATTAAAAATAGCCTCTAAATTTTGGTTTATGACCTAATTTGTTTACAAGCACTATATTATCACTACTACAGAAAACACTTTTCACGTCTCTTTTTTTGGACTTTTCACGTCTCTTTTTTGTGGGACGTGGATACGGGAGACGTAGAAAGTCGGAACTTTCCACGTCTCACATTTAAAATGAGACGTGGAAAGTGCGGACTTTCCACGTCTCATTTTTGAATGTGAGACGTGGAAAGTCCCCACTTTCCACGTCTCATTTTTGAATGTGAGACGTGAAAAGTGGCCACAGAAGACTTTCCACGTCTCACATTCAAAAATGAGATGTGAAAAGTGGGGACTTTCCACGTCTCTTTTTTGAATGTGAGACGTGGAAAGTCTTCTGCGACCACTTTTCACGTCTCCTTTTTTAATGTGAGACGTAAAAAATACTTTTCACGTCTCTTTTTCAAATAAGAGACGTGAAAAGTCTTTTTTAAAAAAAAAAGAATATTTTTTTAATTAGGCTGATTAACCACAATCTAAAAAAAACCCCAATATCTTATCTGAATAATAGAAATATAACACTTAAAATAAAAAAATGAACTAATTTTATTATTTATATCCAAACTAATATTAGAAGCCAATCAGAGTCAATTCAACTAAGTAAATCACAATAAAGAAGACATTAATTACCTCCTACTCAACATCACAGACTGAACATATAACCTGAAATAAACAAAAGTCACGACCAAGTTTTAACAAATCAATGCCAATAATAAATACTAATTCATTAAAACAAACATATACAAAATGCAAATAACTGAAGGCAGGGTCGGTAAAAAAGGAGTAGAGGCAAGCTTCTTACCTGCTTAACATCATGCCTGACCAGTTCATGGTGCTCTTTGGGGTTGTCAAGCGAGCTCTTAATCACAAAAAAAAAACACATTTCAATTCAAACAAAAAAAAATCAACGAATAAACTAGATTGGGAATTTGTATATAAATCATAGACGATCTAGAAGTGAATATAAATATAAGAAAGGAAGAGATAGAAGAGACCATGGCTTCGTTGTGGCAGTGGCGACATGGAAAGATCTAAGCTTGGAGAAGAAAAAGAAACTGACGGAAAGGGGAAGAGAGGTTGAAGTTGAAGAAGGGGAAGTAGGGATACAAAATCTGTGGCACAAAGTAATTGATAAATCATTGTACTGCTATATTATTCCAAAAAAAACAACTACATACCAGATCTGTAAATTTCGAATGAGATGTCGAGGGAGTGGTGAGGGAAAGGTGAAGGCAGTGGTGAGGGAAGGACGGCGAGTAAGAAGATGTCGAGGGAGATGTTGAGAGAGAGAAGATGGAATGGAAATTTCGAAATCAGATCTGTAAATTTAGAGAGAGAGAGACCAAAAGCAAAGATAAGATCTTCTGTCTGTTTCTTTTAAATCCACCTCGTCAGGACTTTCAACGTCTCATAAAATTTATGAGATGTTGAAAGTCACTTTTAACGTCTCATAAATTTTATGAGACGTTGAAAGTTTTTTTTTTTTAAAATCCACGTCTTTCAACGTCTCATAAAATTTATGAGACGTTGAAAGTGACTTTCAACGTCTCATAAATTTTATGAGACGTTGAAAGTTTTTTTTTTTAAAAAAAAATCCACGTCTTTCAACGTCTCATAAAATTTATGAGAAGTTGAAAGTGACTTTCAACATCTCATAAATTTTATGAGACGTTGAAAGTTTTTTTTTTTTTAAATCCACATCTTTCAACGTCTCATAAAATTTATGAGACGTTGAAAGTCACTTTCAACGTCTCATAAATTTTATGAGACGTTGAAAGTTTTTTTTTAAATCCACTTCTCACTTTAAAAAAGTTTTTTGTGAGACGTGGAAAGTAATTTCCCGCCTATTATTTTGCCTATTTTCAAATTCCGCTCCCAAATTTCACAATAATCCACGTCTCATAAATAAAAATGAGACGTGGAAAGATTTTAGATTTTTTATTTTAAAAAAAAATTTACCTACTTTCCACGTCTCACAAAAAATGTGAGACGTGGAAAGCAGTTTTTAACGTCTCACATTTTTTGTGAGACGTTGAAAACAACTTTCCACGTCTCACATTTTTTGTGAGACGTGGAAAGTAATTTCCCGCCTATTATTTTGCCTATTTTCAAATTCCGCGCCCAAATTTCACAATAATCCACGTCTCATAAATAAAAATGAGACGTGGAAAGATTTTAGATTTTTTTAAAAAAAAAAAATTTGCCTACTTTCCACGTCTCACAAAAAATGTGAGACGTGGAAAGCAGTTTTCAACGTCTCACATTTTTTGTGAGACGTTGAAAACTGCTTTCCACGTCTCACATTTTTTGTGAGACGTGGAAAGTAATTTCCCGCCTATATTTTCCCATATTTTTTTGTTTGGCGCTCTTTTTTCAGAGAATCCACGTCTCATATTTAAAAAAGAGACGTTAAAAGTGTTTCACTTATTTACAATTTTGCCACCGCCTTTTTTTTACATCTGATTTTCAAAAAAGAGACGTGAAATGGGGACGTGAATTCTGTTTTTTGTAGTAGTGTATTTTCAGATTCAGACCCTTAATATTTTGAGAAGAATTAAAAAAAATTCATAAAAAAAAATTTCACGTCTACAAAATCTTTTTATTTTATGTAATGTTCAATGATATTGCTAATACCCCATTTGCTGTAAGCTCGGAGGAAAGTGTCAATCCTCAATCAAGTCTCCTTAGAGCTTGCCTCGTCCAAGATCTGCTACTTAATAATACTCCCTCTAGCATGTGGTTGCAGTTTGAATTTGAAAATTGAAATTTATTTGAATTTAACAAAAAAATAACTGAAAGAAGAAATATCACAGTGCACCACCACGTACACTAGAATTTTTTATGTTAATTTTATGGGCAAAATCCTAATGTTCAAGTTGAAAGGCCAGAAATGGTGTGAAGGCAAAAAGGAGAAAGCAGAGGGGTTAGGTGAGGCAAAGTAAACAGCAAAAGCCTGAGATGATGACTTATGACTCTGTTTAGGCCTTTGGATGGGCTCAGCGGCAAAGGAAAAAGTAGACAAAGTTGGTGCTTCTTTAACTATCAAAACAGCATGCCCAAATGCTCCCTCCCTCTCTCTCTCTCTCTCTCTCTCTCTCTCTCTCTCTCTCTCTCTCTCTCTCTCTCTAAGTTCATAAAAATTGACATCCATACAAGTTCTTAAAAGAAAATTTATCAAAGGTACCACTCTGATAGTCGATGGAGGATTATGGCTGCGCAATCTTCCCAAGGAGGCAGTCAAACAGATTTCCTATACTTATTGTATGATAATTAAATTTCCTGTTTGCATAGTCAATATCTCTCTCAGAATATAAGGCCATGGCCTCCAATATTGCGTTGCCTAGGCTATTCAGTTACAACCATTGTCATGTTTCCACAATAGAGGGGGAAAACATAGCATAACATTTTAGGGGAAACCGAAATATCAAAAGTCTTTTTACAAATAACTTCCACAACATATATAAAGGGCACCAGCTCAAATAAACCAGCTGCAATACTTCAATTCATAAGTAACACATTGGCGATGTAATTCAACAGTAAAGTCGAACTTTAAGCAACAGCGCAAATAGTTCCACAGCTAAAGTGAATATGCAGAGATCCATGAGCAACGACTCAAATACTTACTCCCTTGTGCCGTGTATCGAACCTATCATTCCATTTGATTTAGATGGAAAAAATTGAAAAGGTAGGACGTCTTAATCTGACATGCTAGCCTTTCATTCCATCTTACCAGATGAAGAGGCTAGTAAAGCTTACAAAATATTATATGGCAGCAACTAAGTTATATATTCCCACATGAAAACTGAACAAATGATATATATAGAAAGCTGAAATAAAGTTGGGAACCACAAGTACTGAATTTCTTCATTCTAGATTACAAATCTAAAGGATAGTCAAGGATCATATATTCTAGATACAATTAAAAAGATAACAGGTCATGTGGATTAGTTTCCACCCTTGCATCAGAGCAGGTCAATCAACCTAGGTGTTGCAAACAGACACAAGGCTCTTCTCATAATTGAAAATACCACACCAGTGATAGGCACCTGAAAAGTTGGGGAACTTCTTCCATTCCTTAGTATTAAGATTGAACAGATAAAGATATTCCTTTTCGTCACCCTGTACCTCAGACTCGATTCTTTCATATCGGCTTACATCATATCGGCAGACTATTTGATTCCTCCAAATACATAAGGGTTGTAAACCATATAAAATTGATCCAAACTTATATCTCTCAGAACAACTATAACTCTCCTCGATCACCCAAATATACATGTTATAAGTTTTGGAGCCGTGGGTCACAAAGTTGATAGCTTCACACATAGCAAGCTTGTTCCCATACTCATACAGTCTAGTTGGACAAAGACCATACTCATATACATCCACGTTAGCTGACAAAGTATCTATTGGTGTTATTGTGAACACTTCCATTGCTATGTCAAAAGAAATTAACATTGGAAACACTTCCAACTAACAATAACTTCCAAAAATCCAAACAATAACTTCACTTACCATTTTGAATCATTAACCAAAAACTAATCCAAGTATCAACATTGTTTACAAAATTCTTTGACAGAATGACATCATCATATCATATCATACTACTATCCAATGACACAAAATGGTTAGCAACCAATTAGTACCTAATACTAACTATTTATCATATCAAAATAGATATATGATAACAAAATATTTTCACCTTCAACCTTATCATCACTATAATAATACTACTAAACACCAAAAATATCATTAATTTTTTTTTTTAAAAAAAGACCGGGTTGACCCACTGGACTGCCGGGTCGGCCGAGTTTTGCTCAGGTCAAAACGAGTTTCCCAAGTTATTCCCGGGCCGTTCTACCCCCGAGTTAGTAATCAAACCGGCCCATTCTGGCAGGTTCCGGTCCAGGTCAGGGCCGGGTTTAATTACTATGGTAAAAACTGTAAAGTAATGGAATAGATACCCAACCATTTTGATACGATAAGCATGTGAGTATTCTTGGGCAAAAAAAAACTTACAATATTTGGTGCCCTTAAACTAAATTATATGAGTATTTTTACATATTTTATTTTCTATAACATTAAAAAATTAACGCCATTTATATATATTGATGGTATAGATATTTTTGACCCATTTTGGAAATTACGTAGGCACAGTTGGGCCAAAAATATTTCGTGGTATTGGGTGCACCTTGTACTAAATTACATGGTCATTTTTGCACTTTTCCCTATATTATACTCCCTCCGTCCCTATATACTACTTTGTTCCTTATTATAAGTCCACCCTAACTACTTCTCACATACCAAGAAGTGGAAGTTATAGCATTAAATATAGCCTATTTTCAAAAAAAATTCCATCTATGCCCTTATTTAAGAATAGGTATTAAAATAATATTTTATACATTGTAAACATTCTTTCTCATCTTTCCTATTTCCAATATAAGGGTAAAATAGTTATAGTAGCATTAATTGATCCCAAAGTGAACTTATATTTTCGAACCAAAAAATTGTGGTAGTTGGACTTATAATAAGGAACAGAGTAGTATATAAAAGCCCGAAATTTGAATGAATTTGTTCCTTTTAAAAAAAAATTTGTTAAATTTGTTACTTGATTATTGTTAAGGGAGTATAATGGAAGCAACTTGGGTAAAAATTAAAAAAAATTAATGTCATACAATTTTAAGACCAATGTAACTTTCTTAAAAGTCTTGTTTTAAGGACAAGGAAATAATAATTAGATAAAACACAAATAATGACAAATAAGTTAAATAAAGTGTATATTAATTTAAATTTAAAATAACATATAAATAAAAGCTAATAACCGAGTTTATAAAAAAGTATATAATTTTATTTTCATGAACAGTAATGATTTACAAGCAAAATAGATTATTTATTGTCTAGAAGCCAAAGTTTGTGGAAGGCGGAGAATATTGAACATTGAGAAGGAGGAGAATATTGTAGAAGAATCGTACGGAAGGAAAATAAAAAAAAGACTGATTTTACAAAAAATATTAAAAAAATGTCAAATCAATGGAAGTCGTTCACGCGAAGAACGGCTTCTAAAGTCGTTCACGCAAAGAACGACTTTAGAAGTCATTCATTGCGTGAACGACTTCTTCATTATTTAGAAATCATTCACTTGAAGAACGACTTCAGGTGTAGTATATGTGGAAATATTTTTTTGTAGTATTTTGATAAATTCTTTTACTGTTTATAGTACACAAGGAAAAAAGCCCTATCTATTTACATTTTCTTTCATACTCATTTATACCATTATTATCACATTTCTATCTTTTATATAATTCACAAAAATGAGGGCAAACTTGAAAAAACAAAATTATTTCAGACATATTTATTATTTACATATACTTTCTTAATCTGTATGATTTTACTAGTTGGACTCTCATATAAAGGGATGGAGGGAGCATAATGTTAAAGCACTAAAATTATAAAGAGGAAGATGAGAGCACTAAACATTCTGGCAAACAAGAAAGCACTAAAAGTGAAAATGAAATCCGTTATTATATATAAAAGATCAAATGGCAAAATCATGTGGATTCAAAAAATAGTTTAAAATGTTAAATATATAATAAATAATTTATGTTAAATATATCATAAATAATTTTTCTTAAGTTTGTCATTATTTATAATGGGGCATGTAAGAAAAGGAAATATAATAATGATGATACAAATGAGTATGAAATGAAATGTTAAGAGAAAGAATAATAATAGGAAAAAAAAAAGCCATTAAATACCCTAGCAGCTCTATGAACACTCTGACTGATAAGGAGATGGCTCGATTATAAAAGATGGCAAAACTGGATGTTGCTGCAAAGTTTTGAGAGTCCCCTTAACTATTGCTAAATTAATCATAATTATCCATGGTCTCTATCTCAGATGGTGTGTAGGTCTTAGGAAAATGGATATAACAACGGATTATATAGAAGTTACTAGCTCGATCAAGAGAGTATATGATGATTCCCATCCTTTCTGGGGTTTGATTACACTTGTGCAAAAAAAGTTATTTTTAGACATGATAAAAATTGTCTTTCAGACCAGATCTAGTTATAGAGGGGATCTAAAAAGTCCGCTACTTTTTAAACCTAATTACCATGAGGTTTAGAAAACTAGGGTTCTTCAAGTATTTGGACGCCCCTATTCCAAGTCCCAGTACCAGAAGAAGGACAAGACGTCATTTGTTTCCCAGTCCCAATATTTATTTAGACACAAATCCACTCGCGATGAAAAAAATGAAGCACCTATGTATATTTCTTTACGGGTGACTAATAATATAGTAGTATGCTTAATTGTTTTAATATCACATGCTTATGTGTGAACAAAATTTTAATCTTTCAACGACTATTTAGTCTGTAGCACCATAAAATTAGGTCAAATGGAGTAGAACCAAAAATTTTAAATATGATATTTTGGAAAACCTTTATTTAAAAAAATATAAATTATCTTTTAAAACCAAATAAGGTTCGGCAGTCGATTGTGCATGAGGAAGGTATTAGACACCCCACAGCATCCGTTCATAAGGACGATTGCCCTAAATTAATTATTTAAAAATAAACATGGCCTTTAATTTTATTTTAATTACCAAATATCTATATATATATATATTATCACAAAAAAATAAGTATTCACATAGTTGGACTTAACCTAGGATGCAACCTAGGGCCTATGTACCCTTTAGAGGGATCAAAGCCCGCGTAGTTCGAGATATAAATGCGTGCCACAAAGTTTGTAATTTTTTAGGGAAAATGTTTATTTAATTTTTTTATGACAAATATTTATTTTTGGTTTGTATTTTTATTTAGGAAAATGTAACACCCCAAATTTTAGAAAATAAAAAATTGGGAATTATTTAAGATTTTAATAATGCAACTAAAATATTAAGGAAAATATTGAAAATAAATTTATGATGTTTTAGGTATTTTTAATAACTTTAAGGCTTATTTTCTTTAAGAAATAAAGAGAAATAATTTGGAGATAGAACTTAATTTGGAGAAAAGAAATAATAAAGGTTTATTTAAAATCTCGGGATGTCATATAGAAATTAAATAGTCTTATAAATAAATTTATGAGGTCAGGTATATTTTTGATAATTTTTAAAGTTTAATTTCTTTATTAGTTAAGGAAAAATAGTTAGAAGATTAATTTAAATAAGGGAATATTTAGAACTCTGAGGTATTGCTTGATATTTAAAAAGTCTTATAAGTAAATTTAGAAATTTAAGCATATCTAGATAAATTATTTTGGGGACAGATTTAGGTATATTTCTAAAAGATAATTGTAAATAAAATTATGATTTGAGAAGGAAATAGAAAATAGGAAATGAAAAAGACAATATCTGCCCCTAGTTAAAAATATCTTCAGTTAAAATAGGAGGGCAAAATGATAAACCAATCTTTAAAAATATCCCTTCTTCCTTATCCTCTCATCTCCACGTGTTATATACTCCCCCGTTCAGTCTCTCTCTGCTTTCGTTCTCCCATTCCTATCTCACTCTCTGTCTCTCGCTCTCTGCCCTTCTTCGTCTCCCGTTTCAGCGGCGGTCTCCGGCAGGAACAGTGGCAAACGACGGCGGAAGGGGGGGAAACGCTCAAGGGACTTGGGCTAACCTTAGGTGAGTTTCTCTTCTTCATTTTCCTTCTCTCTTTTGCCGATTTCGGGTCTGAATGGGAGGAAGAGAGATTCGAGTTTTGGGAGATTTACAAGCTTCTAATCCCATGGAACTGAAGCTTAGGACTTGGGTAAGAGTATTCCTAAAGTGATTTTGTAAGGGGATGGAGTTTGGTGGTTGATTTCTGTCGATTAAGGCTTCGGGTACTGTTCACCTCGATGCCATTTTTCTGATTTCAGAGCTTCCTTGCTTTGAAGCTTAGTTAATCTTGTTTAGGAGTAGGATTAATGCTCTAATTGTGCCTTGTATGCTGGTTTTTGAAGCTAGTGATTTTGTTGAAATTTTCCTTCTTCCCCTGCTCTTGAGTGACGCCGTCAGTGGCTAAGACTGTTGGTGATGGATTTATGTTCTATGATTAAGGCTTTAATTGTTTTGTTTTAGTTGTTTGATGTTGTTGCTTGATGTTGTTAGACAATAGCTATTCAATTTCTCTCCCTTCCTTGTTGCTTTGTCCGTCGGATTTCTTGTCCTTTTTCCCTTGTTTTACTTTGAATATATTCTGATGAATATTACTCTGTAAATTCTTGTGCTTGTTGGTTTAGTCCGATTAGTTGTTGTGTTGATTGGATCTTTGTTCTCTGCTTCTTGCTCTGTTTTGGCCGAAAGGTTAGGCTAGTCCAGGATGAAGAAATAATGAAATATATATGTCTTTGCTATGTTCCCTGATCCCTATTCTGTTTCTGTTCGGCTAGGAGGAATAAGGTGGCTAGTAATGTTGTTTTGCTATTGGGAGAATGAACTGAATTTGTTAAGTATGGTTTATTGATAAAAAATTATTAGAGGTGCAATTCCTTGTTCCTTAGTGCTGGCCGACAGTTTTGTGTAGGGAAAGAAGAAAGAATGTTGTGATGTTGTTGTAAGATGTAGTGCTGAAATTCTAATTTCTGTTGCTCTGGCTGTTGTTTATTGGTGAGGAAAGAAGAACTGGTGATATTGGTTCAATAGGGGTTAGGTTTAAGGAAGAATTAAGGATGATAATAGTGTAGTGATGGTTTTCAGTTTTGTTGATCATTGGCCACTGATTGGAGAGGCAGTAAAAGAAAATGGTGATATGGGTTCAAAAGAAATTTAGTTAAGAAAGTAGGAAAATGAGGTGGTTGTTCTTGGATTTATTGGACTTTGTTGGATTAAATTAAGTTAAGGTTGGACTTGGAATTAAGATAGGATTAATTAGATAAAAGAAAATTGATTGGTGATTTATTGATTTAAAGTTTCAAGTTAGCATTTTTAAGTGTTTATGGTTGGTAGAGTTAAGCTAAGGATTTGAAAGTTTAGTTAGAAGTCAAAGTGTTAAATAGTTATGTGCTTTAAATCTGTGTAAGATGGGAGAAAGTTTAATTGAGTGTTTAAAAAGCTTTTAGTTGAATTAAAGTTGTGTTCTTTTACTCTATGTTGTGGCAAGTTCATAATTGCTTGATTGAAACTTTGTAAGGCCTAGAGGTTCCTTGTTACTTGTCCTGTGTGTACTTGGGTTCTCTATGATGTGTGAGTTCTCTGTTCTTCTTAAGGCTACTGGAAAGATGAAAATGCAAAAGAACTTATATACGTGATTACATGTTAATTATGCTTTGCTTTAGGATTAGGACATTATCGTTTTGCCTAACTGATATTTACTGCTGAGGAAGAAATAATGGTGTTAAAATTTAATGGAAAATGTCACTTTGTATGTTAAAGCTTTAGAATATTGTCTATTAGTGAATTAGTCTTCTGTTTGGGATTAATCGATGCTTGGTTGTCAGAAAGAGAAATTTATGATATTTGTTGCTTGTAATTAATTTTAAACCTCTTCTTGTTCTTGTTTGTCCTGGTTGTTTCTTGCTGATAATGTTACTTGTGTAGAGTAATTATTTTAGTTAAGAGAGTTAGTGGTGCTAAAATCCTAAAGGTTTAGGAAGCTTAGTGGTTCTTAAAGTTAGAAAGTTAAATTAATGACAGATGGGAAATAATTGTTAAGATTCCTAATTTTATGGTTGACCAAAAGTAAAGAATAGTAATATAATGAACTAGATTTGGTGTTTTGATGTTTAAAGTTTTAAGTGAATTTTATTTCTATGTATTTGAGTTATGATGGTAAAATATTTTCAGTTGTTCAGATTTAAGCCATAGAATTCAAAATGCTTAAACTCACTAATTCGGTAACTTAAGAAATGTTAGTAATTAAGATTATAAATAAAAGAATATAAATAATATGTAGATGAGTACTCTAGGGATTAAGGAAATGTAACGCTCCTTAAAAATAACTATTCTTAAGGTAATTATTAATCAAACATTGAGAATAAGAAAGATTAATTAAAAGTGTCCTTCCGATCTTAAATGGTTAGGTTAATTATAATAAGTTAAGTTATAGGTAATAATTATTAATGTGAAGAAAAAGTATGATCATTAGAAATTTATTTTAAGTCCCTTGAATCTAATTAATTAAAGTAAGTTGTTTTATATATAATTTAAATAATTAGAGATGCACTGATGCTTGTATTGTTTACTGATTGTAAACTATCTGTTTGATGATAATAATCAATAATTGAATTAAAGATTATGAGTAAAACATATGTTAGAAAAGGAAGGGGTAGAAATCTAGGTAATACTATAGGGACGTGAGAGACGCTGGATAATTATATATAAACATAGGAATTAATTTATTATTAATATATTATGTGTAAATAGATCCTGATAGTGGCATAAGTCGAGGAGGTCAATGGAAAGGAAAAGAGACAGTAAAGGATTAAGCTTGGAGTTCAGGTAGCAGTTTATTTCAGTAACAATTAAATTGCATGTATTATTTTGTAATAACTGTTGCATTTAGTTGATAAGTTGTTATTCCTCAGATGGAGTACTCCAGGCTTAGGTGATTAGCTACACCTTTGCAAGATTAGTTACGTTTTAGCCTTATGTGCTTTAACGAGAAACCCTGCAGGTAAAGCCTCCACTATAACGAATATATTGTTATTAGTGGTTGGCAGGTGCTTTTAGCACACAGATTAATAGGAGTAAGATTATCATCATTTGTGCAGTTTTATGAAATATATACATGACAATGTTAGTATGATCATATATGTTAATGAAAGAAACTGCTATTGGGATTTCCAATCTCACCCCCTTCCCCAAACATTTTCAGTTTAGCAGGTTGAAAGAAGCTAGCTGGGAAGAAGAGTAGACGAAGAAATTAGGATTAGAAATTGAAAAGCCAGAGGTAGTAAATATTTTAGAAATATTATTTGTACATGTTGTAAAAGTAAATCATTAAATTAATAATAGAGAGCACAGGAAATAAAATTACAATAAATTTATTAAGGGAATTAAATTTCCTAAGGGTTATGAATTATGAATAGATACTTTAAAAAGAAAATGCATGTATTACCCTAATGTCGCTGTATATTCTGGTAGAAGGGTTATCAACTGAGTTGACCCCAGCGTTTTAATATTGGAAAGGTAGAAACTCATCAGTAGATGCAGAGAACCCATGAGTGGGTTTTCGCTCCCCACACACTATCATCAAGGGGAGGAAATAATAAGGGAACCTGAGTAGTTTAATTGTTTTATGCACCACTTGGTTTTATAAAAAGTTTTAAATTCTGAGTTATTCGAAAAGCCCATTCCAACTGACAGAAGGTTGGATAAATATTTTAAAAAGAAAAAGTTTTAAATTTTCCGTATTTTTGGGCCCGAATATTCATAAAAGTGGTTATAATTCAATTAAATTGCTATAATATAGTAGTAAAAGTCCAGACGTTACAGAAAACATGTCTTTATTTTTATTTAAAAAAGACTTTGGAAAGAATTTTAGATTAAATTTCTCGAGAAGATTCTAATAATATCACACAGAAGAATAATCGATTTTGCCTGAGGAAACCTCACATCGTATGGAAATCATTTTGAAAACAATTTTATTTTTATTTGAAAAAAGAATGTGTTTTAAAAGAATTTTGGATTAATCTTCCTGAGGAGGTTCCCATAAACCCACATAGAAGAGTAATTGATTTTCACCTGGGGTTTCTAAAAACTTCACACTGCAAAAAGACAATTTGAAAGCAATCTTTTTATTTCTTTTTGAAAACACGTTTTCCATCTAATTTTCAATTATTTTAAATAAATGAGTTCATAGAGAGAGAAATATGTACAAAGTCGACCCACTATGAAAGTTAAATAGAATATATTGAAAGGAGAGAAGGCTCATACTTTTATATACTCCACCACTTGGTTAAAAGCAAAGTGTTAAGGCATTAGATATGATAAATATATAAATTTACTTTGAACTTTTGGGAGTACAAGCTGAGAGCAAGAAAAGAGTGTCTATATGCATGCTCATGTAGTTATAAGATCAAGTGGGATATAGCGATTGAATGGAGACAATGAAAGGACTAATTCAAGAAGCACTTGACAAATTTCGTGATGTGTAACATCCTGAAAAATTAATTTTAAATTAGTGATTTTTATCTATTATTTTAATAATTAATTTGAAAAATTATGATTATCTTATTGAAATTGAAGTTTGTTAGGGATTTCTAGGGTTAGTATTTTCCTTATTTTAAGAAACATAATTAGTTATTTAATTGAATTGAAGGATATAATTTAAATTTTGAAATTTAATTTGAAATTAGGGATTTAATTTGGATTTGAGGTTTGATTTGGATTGGAGGATTTAGTTCGAATTTGAGTATTTTTATGGAGGTTAGTTGAAGGGATTTAGGTGAAAGGGGAATTTGTACTTGAATTAAGATTTATCAAGACGGATTTATTTCATAGAATGAGTAGAACAAAGATAATTAGGAGCCTGTGTTAATAATTTAAATGAAAATATGAAAATAGATAAGTTAGAAGACATCCTTGCCCTTATGAAATAATATATATATGTGTGTGTATTTAGATAAGGTCCAAAACTTAGCTAATTATTTAAATTTTAGGAGAATTACTAAATTAATTATAATTGAGTGTTTTAGTATCTTAAATAAATGTGTCTATGTGTATCTACATACATATATATATATATATGTATAGTAGGATTAGGTGGGATACTAAATTAATTGTAACTAAGTGATTTAACATTTTAAATAAATAAATGTGTATGTTTGTGTTTATATATATATATATAATAAGTGTGTGTATATGGACCAACGTGCCACCACCATGATCCCATTCAGTTATTTTTTTTTAAAAAAAATATATTTATATATATAATATAATATACACACACTTGTAGCATTTAAATACACAACCCCATTGGTGGGGCTACGTGGACCACCACAATTTGATCCTGTGCGTGTCTGCGTGAGGTTATACTCCCCGTCCCATTATTATTTTATATATACAATATATGTATTCATAGGGTTCCAGATCCGTTTCTTTCGTGGGTGTGTGTATATATATATACATGGTATCACTCTCATTCAGCGCCAAATTTCTTCGCTTTTCGCATGCTGCTGACTTGAGTGAGAGAGTGAAAGAGATAAGGAGAGGGTTAGGTAAGGGTTTGGGATTGTGGAAGTTATAAGAGTTTATATTTATTTCTTACTGATAAGAGATCCTTTCTAAGTCCTTCTTCTTCTATCTTTCCTTAATTCTTTCTTGTAATTTTCATGGGGTGATTTGAAATCCGAATTTAATCTTGTGGGAGATGGTTGTTAGATGGTTTCTAATGGAATTAGAGTATACCCATAATAAATTGTTCATGAATTAAGGGCTTGAGTTTGAATAATCATAGGATAGGCTTGAAATTTTTGGGTGTATGATTGAAATTTGAAATTGGATGATTAAATTGTGATTTTAGTGTATCGTTTGGATTATCTAACTTATATTAACGTAATTGAGTGGTTAATTAAGAGTAATATAGTGGTTTGTTTGTTGTACTATGAGCGTATAAGCTGGAATATGATTGAGTTAATGTTGAGGGATGTGTGTGAGCATTAGCAATAGGTAATGGGGCTTTAGTAGAAATTTATGCTTTCCGTTTGGTATATAGTAATTATGTGTAATGTTTGTAGAGTTTGATTTGTGCCAAGTAGCAAAAGGGGGAAGCTGTGTTGGTGCAAAATCGGTGCAAGCTGTAAGTAACTGCTTCTGCTTGTTTGCGTGTGTGTAGGTTAGTAAGTTTTTTGAACTTGAGTTTTGTGAATTTTCTATGGAATGGACGAACATGAATTTGAAGATTTATTTTATAATATAAACATTTGGTGGACTATGTATTTTTAAATGGCAAGAAGGTGTGAACCTGTATGTTTTGGAAATTTATAGTATTTATTAAAGATATCTGCATGATTGAATTAGGGAATTTTTAGAATGGACTTTGTGCCATATGTTGGATATGTACATTTATGATGTGTTGTGCTAATTGTGTGAATACCAAATAAATACATAAAATGCCATCGCGCGATGAGATTCCTTGTTGGCCCACAAGGATTAAATAATATGAAACAGAAAGATGAATTGGGGAGAACGCCCCCGGTTTCAGGCAAGGGTTGTGAGTCCCTACTGGACCGTATGATATCAGTGTTATGGTTGATTGTTGATGTTGTGATTGTTGGTCCTGAGATGATCATATATTTTGGGATGTATGAGTTGTCAATTAATGATGTGACTATGCATTTATTTGGTATTTGTCATATGATTTAATCCTATATATAGTAATACTCTACTGAACACCTTGCTAGCACACACCGCATGTAGGCGAGTAGTTAATGGTTACCTAGGTCTACCCCCTTTATCTTCTTTTTACAGGTCCTAGCAACGCAGTAGGAAACCAAGGGAAGGATCCGGGACCGTCTCACTAAGCTAGTGAATTCTAGACTGGTTTAATGGAAGATATTGTCACAAATAGGGATTCATATCATTTGTTTTGCTTTTGCTCATTTTTCCACGTTATGCTTCTTTATTTTCAAATTGAGGATTTTCCTTTAGAATATTTGTTTTGGTAACTTGTTATTTCATTTCTGAGAGACTGGTCTAAACTTTATTGGTGTTTCAACTATTTTGATATTATTATGGACTATTGGGATTTTACATATTTTGAGGACGTTGAATGGCTGAGACATTTGAAGTTATAATGGTTTTGGTTATTTTTCATAAAAGTGTTTAATGGTCAAATATGTTATTGGGTGTTGTGAATGGGTTGATTAATAGGTGGTAGGTTGGCTTTATTTATCCATGTTACCCGTTCGTTGTTGTATTAGAGAAATTCTTTTTCTAACATGGATAATCTCCTGTCGTATTATGTTAAATCTTTTTCTAACCATGATAGTCTTTTCAAAACAAATATTCTTTTCTATCATGGTTAGGGCATTTAAATGGTATTTACTAAGTGCTGGAAAACTCTTTTCTAACTATGTTAGTTATTGTCTTGTGATAAATTCTTTTTCTAACATAGTTAGTCAATAAATAATTTTGTAATTATTAAATGATAATTTAAAATGTATTAAAAAGTATAATTAGGTAGTAAATATTACATAATGCCTTTGAGATATAGAAGGAAAGTGAAGTAAATTAAATAGAAAAAATCACCAGAAGCACGCACACAGACCAACTCCACTTTTGAATATTAAGGAGGACAAAGAAGATGAATATGTCTAGAGCCTTATGACCATGTATGCTTCCATTTCATATTATGTTCATTGGCATAAAAAGCATCTAGATCCAACAAATAATAAAAAAAAAAAAAAAGCATCTAGACACAGATCGGTAGAGATAATGAATGCCTCCGCTTGAATTTTGATTCTTTATTCTCACTCTTGTCTACTTTCTCCTCTCCAAATTCTTTTTTACCTCTTCAAAATTCGCATCCTCCCAATTGTTCTCTTTTCTCTTATTTATATAGGCATCAATAGAGTTTTTCCTTATAAATACAGTCATTTTAAAAAAAACTTTTATTATTATTTTTTTATTTTTATATTATTAACATTTCCTATTCTAAGACCTAATTAACATATATGACAAGATTTTCTTAATAATTTTTGTTTTTTTATTTTTTATCATCAATCACCCATCAATGACTCATAATCACCATTAATTTTATTTTGTAATGATGACCTACCAATCAACATTAATGACCCATAATCACCATCAATTTTATTTCTCAAAATTTTCTTTTGTAATGATGACACACTAATCAACACTAATGGCACCTAATCAATGATTTTTTGAAATTTTCTGTGATAATGATTAAAATGTTATTTTTCAATTTGACATCAATCATAATCAATGAGATTCTACAAGGATGATTTTTCTTATTTTTATAATCTTTTTAATCTTTTGTGGGTCCGGACAAAATAAGGTATTTACATGGTCTAACAAATCCTTTTTGACTACTTCCGAAGTCCTAAAAATATTAATAATTGAATAAGACAACAATCACAATGAAAATTAATTAAAATAGGTAAAGAAAGAAATGAATATCTTGATAGGGGAATAATTAATTAAAAAAGTTAATATGACAAATAAATATTTAGGTTGGGAGGAAATTTTAGCAAAGTAATTACATTTATGGAACCGGGACCGGGAATCACAGAGACGTGATCGTATCTCGATAATGTTCCGGTTTCAATTTGGTCTTAGTTCCATTGTTCCCGGGAAATTTCGGTCCCATCAGGTCTGGGACAGAATCGGGATGGCTGGCATCGGTACATTTTGAGCATCCCTATAGAAAACGGTTTTTATACCTTGAAAACCCCATATTAAAGCGTAAAATTTCAAACTATTAAAGAATACATTTTTTAAAACATTTATATTATTTTCTCCTCTAATCCATCGCCATATAAAAACATTAGAGGTATTTTCTTTTTATATTGGAGGTGATTTAAAATTAACTCCAATCCTAAAAAAGCCTCTATATCAATACATATCAGAACACTTAAATTATATATTTATCCCAACAGGTGGGAATAAAACATTGATAAAAATCAGCGTTAATGAATTTAAGATTGTACTTAAAAAACATTGAACACAAGATCTTGATTACAGATAAAACAATGATGCCAAAAAGGCTATGGAAAACCAAGCTCAAAACAAAAGGCTGAACGGAATATAACATTAGTGATTAATACCAAAGTAATAATCAGCAAAATCACAATACACAAAAGCCATAATTTATATAGAATGTTGAATAAAATGTTCAAAATTCTTCCAGCTAAAAGTTGAAAAGCAAGGTACATAGCTTTAGAAATATGTGAATGTGCCACAAGGGATAGTTGAAATGGGGCCTTGTTCAATATTTCAATGAACTCTCAGCTAAAAATAAGCTCTCCCGCTGAAATGGACGAATCATTGAAACAAGGGATAGTAGGCATCATATAAAACACCCTGCATCATTCCTAAAAAAGGCCAAATTAAATGGCAAATTTTCACATACCCTCTGCAAGAAGCAAGATTGGTTCATGAACAAGAAAACTATTGAGCATCCATTGCAGTGAGTAAACATGCATTAGACAGCAATTCAATCATCCAGTATCTTCAATTCTGTAAGAAACAACAATGTTTAATACTATATCTTATCAATAATATGCCAGTTTACATAAGGAAAGTAACAATTTATACCCACCAAAATGTTTGCCTCAATATGTAGCTTTAATCTTCAAAACTGAGCTGAGTTATTATTGGTGAATAAGTTATATGGGTGATGATGATAAAAATAAGACCAATTGATCTTGTCCTTCTCTAAAACCAAAAAAAATGGACGGTTGTGATGGAAAGTGATTAGACACTTGTGAGAGGGAGAGAGCATTCGGCATCCTTATCCTCAAATGAAAATGTTATGATGTTCTCGCCTGTAATGTATGTGTATGCGATAAACGCTATTTTAGGTTTTATTATCATATATATGAGCAATTATCTATTTCAGTTTTGGATTCGTGACATTCCCTTCTAATTCAAGTATCGCCCTTTAGAACTTGAAGTTAAAATCCCAAAGAATCTAATAGGCATTACACTGCTGGAGATATTTTTGTATAAACCTTGTCTATTTGTCACTTGTCACATGACTAATCACTTGTAACATGACTAATCAGTTTGTAATCACACCTCAAAAACATTTTAATATAATATGAAGAATATAATATAACGTTACATTTGTGTAAGGAAAAAAACAAGACCCCAACATCAAATTGAGATTAATCAAATCAAATATTTTTTTTTCAATACGAAAATTAAGGCTTCATATTATATTCTTCCTTAATTTAACATCTCTTGTAGTTTGATTAATAACAAACACATTTGAAAAATTTTAATATCATGTGGCACTATTATTAATGTATTTGTTTATGATTAGTCAAACTACTTTTTTTTTTTTTTTTGCCAGAAATGATTAGTCAAACTACAAGAGATATGAGAGACCAGATTCACACAATAACTTATCATTAACCATAACCTTTGAATTTTGAATTATGTATTAATTTGTTTACAACCACTTTATTATTTTCAAATTCAGACCCTTAATATTTTGAGAAGAGATAAAAATATTTCACGTCTAAAAAATTCTTTTTATTTTATATAATGTTCAGGCATTAAAATTTAAATGATATTGTTAACAGGGATTCCTCCCCCATTTGCTAGTAGCTCGGAGCGAAGTGTCAATCGTCAATCTAAATCTGCTCATGGTCCAAGATCTGCTACTTAATAATACTCCCTCTAGCATGTGAATGCAGTTGAAAATTGAAATTTACTTGAACTTAACAAACAAAAAAAACGAGAGAAGAAATACCACAATGCACCACGTACATTTATTTTTTAAAATTAAATTTATCATGTAGGGGCAAAATCCTAATTTTAAAGTTGAAACTTGAAAGGCCAAAACTGTTGTGAAGGCAAAAAGGAAAAGGCAAAGGGGTTAGGTGGGGCAAAGTAAATACTTGATGCTACCAAAATTTTAATTAATCTCTGCAAGTATATGGGCAGTAAGAATAGTAAAATGGCAAATCAAAGTCAATCCCACAGAGACTCAAAACAAATGATTATACCATTCAATTTCATATTTTTGTTTAAGTTGAGCGAAAAAAGAATGAGCTCAAATGAGTGAATAAAATTAAAAATTAACTGAGATCTAATAAAAACCACAAACTTTGAAATGAATTAAATTCAAGTGTTAACGAACAACCTTCAGTTACTAATTCCTTGTTTGCTTCTTAGATTTTATTACCATTAAATTAATTATGCATTAAATTAATCAGGTAATCTAGAGTACTAATGTCTATAAATGCATGTCGGTCCATTTATATATGTGGTAAATCTATAATTTATTATTATGTATTTATTAAATGTGCATTTAATTATTAGATGCAGGATTAGGGTTAGCCGAACTCCTATGCTAGAATAAAGGGGCTGACCGAGTTATTAGCTCCAGATATTAGGGAAATCAAGATCCTAGTCTTATGGGTTGGTTGTTGAGATTACCATGGGATTCGAATACTCCTCTGTAATTTATTTATTCAATGGCATTTCCAGCAATAATATCTATCAGATTCCTCTACTCATTTTCTACAATATCCTTACCTAAATTAATTATGTAATGTCTTATAAAAATTAACTAGGTACAATTTACATTGGTAACCCTTAATTTGATTATGTAGAGCTTCTAGGTATATGTCTATCCTAGGTGCAAATTAAATTAAATCTAATTCCTTAGATTAAAATCTAATTCCACATTATTTAATCTCATGGTCTATTTCTAAATTCTCAAAACATGTTCAATGGTGGCAAATGTTAACCGATAGGAATTTCTTGTTTTCTAAGCGCATTTATCATACAATTATCCATGTTTTGATTGAAATTAATATATATATAATTGGTATGATAAATTGTGCTAATCCATTTGATGCACTAAGTAGATAAATTCACAAATTTTCTCTCTCTTTTGTAGGATAAAGAGGAGGAACAAACGGAGTAAAAATCAAAGTAAAAGAAAGCATGCTTGACAGGACGCCTCGGCCACTAGAACAAGGTGCTGAGGCGACCCAGGACCGCTTGGCCACTAAAACAGGGTGTTGAGGCGACCGAGGACAATCCAGGACTCCTCGGCCACCAGAACAGGGTGCCGAGACGACCAGAGAAAAATCAAATTATAGATTTTCGATATCAAATTCGAAAATTAGGGCTTTTTAAAGGGAAGGGACCACCAAACAAGAGAGAACTGAATTTGGGACAAAATTGAGAGTGAGCACAGACTTGTGGAGAAAGAAAGATCAAATTAGAGCTTTAGAGGAGTCTTACGGCGCTAATCCAGGAGGCTTTTGTAGGGCTCTTCTTCATTCTTCTTATTCATTTGTCTTGTTTAGTAGTTGTAATCATGAATCGACTTCATAGATTTGAATTCCTTTCAATTATGTGTAACTAAACGTTAGACTAGGGCTTCTTAAACCTCTATATGGATTGATTTTGTTAATTTCCTTTCTATTGGTTATTTAATGCAATTCCATTTTGTTTTGACCTTGTTTATATTTCAAAAAGTGCTTGATCAACACTTTACTTGTTTAGTGATTCATCGCTTAAGAGAGGGTGTTTTGTTGTAGAACTCAAGTAAAAGCATATTAGAGAGAAAACTATTTGTTGACAGATAAGAGATTCATCTGTCAACCTAATATCGTTAGAGTGAAATTGATGCTTAAACGTGTTGTTGTTGATTCAATAGCATGAGAGTGTGAGAGTCTTTGAACACGATTTTTCATAAATCCAATAGCATGAGAGTGTGAGGGTTTTGAAAGATAAAGATCAGATTTTTCACTTGAGAGAGCGTTTCTGATCACATTAGAATTTCTGACGAAGACTGAATGCATTAGATGGTTATTAGAAAGGGTAATTTAGTAGAAATCATGACATATAGAGGGAATAAGGAATCTTAGGTTTCAATCTCTTCGTCTTAAAAGCAGTTTTCAAAGTTTCTTTTGTTTATTTCTCATCGTTTTTGTTCAAAACACAATTTTTAATCAACTAAAGTAGAAATAAAATAAAATTATTCAACTTGCATTAGATTAAATTGTAGCCCTCGTGGGAACAATATTTTTATACTACGTGCGATCCGTACTCTTGCGAGCTAACAAGTTTTTGGCGCCGTTGCCGGGGATTACGGCTTTAGTCTTTTAGGCGTTAATTAATTTAATTGTGTCTTTAGTTAAAGTTGATTTCTTTTCTTTCTTTGTTTCTTTAATCGTCTATCTTGATAAGGTTGATACTCGTTAGTTCAATTTGTCTTTGCAGGTGACTCAATTGGCTGTATGTTAGGCAAATTAGAGGTGGTTCTTTTTGACATTGAAGAAGTTCATATTCTGCAAGAACCAGTTGTTCCACCTAAAGCTGAACGTCGACCTTTCACTATGGCTGCAATTCGGGATGATGAGGAGGATCTCTCTATGGATAAGTTCTTGGAGCGAGAAGGATTCACATACTCATCCAGTATTCAGTACCTGAACGTCACTGCAAGGACATTTGAAATTAAGCCTGTCATGATCCAGATGATGGGAACTTTTAATGCAACCCAATTGGAAGAGCCCACCAAACATCTGACTAAGTTTTTGGAAGTCTGTGAAAACTTCAAACAAGTCAAAGTTTCCAACGACGCTCTACGACTACGCCTTTTTCCCATGTCAAAGGCCTGGCTTAATTCACTCCCCGAACATTCCATCACGAGTTGGGATGAATTGGCTTTCAAATTTAAGGCCAGATTTCTTCCTACGAGAAAAAGAGCAACTCAAAGGGGTGAACTACTTAACTTTCAGCAAGAGCTAGGTGAAACATTCTGTGAAGCCTATGAGAGGTTTAAAGACATGTGCTGGAATTGCCCAAGCCATGGGCAGAGATCTAACATTCTCCTCTCCTGGAAGCGTTCTATCATGGGTTGAATGAGCCTACACAAGTTATGTTGAATACAACAGCGCAAGGGAACATTAGAAAAATAAAGAGTTCTGAATTACAACAGCTATATGAGGATGTTGCCTCTAATGATGTTCAGACCTCGTGCAGAGACAAAGTTTTCTATATGTCTGACAAATCCTTGGATTTGTATGGTTTTGATATGCTAAAAATGAGATTTTAAACATAATGGAGATGCAATTTTGGTCCAAATGTGCTTAATTAAGATCTTAGGCCCTTAGGTGAAATTAGGATAAAAATAGGATTAATTTGCCATAATTAGTAATTAATTAGAAATAATTAATTTCTAGGGCATTTGATCCTTTTTCTATTATGTTTTTACTTGTAGGAATATTGAAGAACCATGGGTGGAACATTTCATTTGTAATAGGAAAAGAAAAATCAATTTTTCAAAAGAGAATTGAGTCGCAGCTCAGAAATCTGGGCTATAGCTCAATTCTTCACAGAAACAAACTGAGCCGCAGCTCAAAGTTTCTAGGTGTAGCTCACTGCCTTACAGAGAAAAACTGAGCCGCGGCTCAAATTTCTGGGCCGCAGCTCAGTCGCAATTCTGCATAATTTTTCTAGTTTTTTGGCCCAATCCAAGTCCATACCCGGTACCCACTTCTTGACCCGACTGAGGAACATATTAGGTAAAAAATGCACTCATTTTTTGGAGCCACCAAAACCCTACCTCTCATCTTTCTCTTACTTCCTCTCATCTCCCACCTTCCTCCACCCCAAATCTCCATGGCACCCACTCTCATCTCTCTTGTTGGTGGTTTCTACATGGAAGGCAGCAACTAAAAGGCATTAATCCTTGGTGATGGAGGTGTTTAGCTTGAGCTTGGAGCTTCATTAGGGGAGTTCTTGTTCTCCCACTCTCTTCCTCTTGTATTTATATATTTCTAGGATTCTAGGATTTTGTTTATGCAATTGGTTGTTTCTTCATATTTATCTTGTGTTAGAGAGTGGTAGAAACATTTGTAGCTTGTTTTCATTTGTGTATGCTTAACATTGCTCTTCATTGACTTGAACTTTGTTTAGATGTATGGATTCATCATTTTAAATGAATGTTTTAGTTAATATTTTGTGCTATTTGAGGATTCTCATGTAGTGGATTATTTTGTCAAGTGTTTGCATTTGTGAATTGGCTCTTGAATTTGTCAAATTGCATGAGTGGCATTGGGCTTTAATCCTAGAGTCTTCATTTATTATTTGGGATTCCAATAATGAATTAAAACCCTAGGATTAATTAAGTGGCAATTCGGGATTCCGGTTGTTGGATTAGGAGCCCCTTGTAATTAGCAAATTCACCTTGGTTATTGAGCTTAATCAACTTGGAGTTGGAGGGATTAGTAAGCAGGATTCCGGTACTAATCCACCCAACCCAAGCTTAGCCTAGAGGGATTCCTCTAGGGATCTTTTGATTAGCCAAAGAATTTCCCAAAAACAACTTGAAGTAATGATTGTTTAAGCCTCTAATCATCAAGGATTATCTATTCCTATTTATTCAAATCTCCCATTTTAATCCAATCTTTTATTTTCATCTTGAACATATCACATACTTTTATACCAACTTCATACTTAAAATCAACCAAAAAATGCATGTACCTGTTTAATTGTTTGCATCTAGCTATTATGAACCATTTGCATTTTTAGGCTCCTCAAGAGAACGACACTCGGGGGTAGCTCCCACTATCCCCTTGGTCCCTAAGTTTCTTGAAGAAAAGGCCCGAGGCGACGCTGCTTCGACATAACCCCATTCGGTGAGCTCTTCAAAGTCACATATGGATTCTTCTGCATTTGTGTAACACCCTAAATTTCAGAAAAATAAGAAAAAGAAAATTTTTAGGACTTTAGAAACTTAAATAAATATTAAAAAGTGTTGAAAATAAATTTATGATATTTTGGGCATTTTTAATAATTTTTAAGGTTTATTTTCTTTATTAGTCAAGGAAAAATAGTTGTGAGATAAATTTAAATAAGGGAATATTTAGAATCTTGGGGTATTGGTTATTAATTAAAAAGTCTTATAAATAAATTTTTAAAATTAAAGCATATCTAGGAAAATTATTTCGGGAGTAAAGTCAGACTGATTTATTAGGAGAATGGTAAATAAAATTACTAAAGAAAGGCAAAATAGTAAAGAGAAAATAAAAATGACAATATCTGCCCCTAGTTGGAAAATATCTTCAGTAAAAAGAAGGGGCAAAATGGTAAAACACCTATTTAAAAATATCATCTCCTACTCTTTAAATATAAGTCTTCCACGTGTCCCTTCCATTGTCTTCATTTTCTTCCATTTCATTTCCATTCTCTCTCCCCTCCCAAACCCGAAAACACTCCCTCTGCCTTCTTCGTTCTCTCTCGCTACACTCTCTCTGCTCCCTCGTTCTTCACTGCGCCAGCGGCGTTACCGGCGGAGAACGACGGCGAAATCACGGCAGATGTGCAAGGGGAGTTTAGGGTGGCTTCGAGTAAGTTCTTTCCTTTGTTTTCCTCTCTTTCCCGTCAGGTTTCAACGAGCTTGAGAGGCGAAATCGATTCGAGTTTTGGGTGATTCCTAGGTTCCTAAATTCGTAGGAATGATGTTTAGGTCTCAATTTTTATGATTTGGTAAGTAATTTTAAGAAAGGAAGGGTGTTTGATCGGATAACTCAGAAAGCCCCAATCTTAGCACTGTTCATCCGAACTGATTCTTGGTGATTTCTGTGTAAAATTCGAACAAAAATTTAACTAAATGTGACTAGGAGTAAGTTTAATCGAGTATGGGGTCTTGCATGTTGAATTTCTAATGTTTGGAATTTTTCTTGAAAATTTTCCTTCTCCCCTGTTCTTGATTGATGCCTTCAGTGACGAAGGCTGATGGTGATGAGTTTATGCTCGATGATGAAGGATTTATTTTGCTTGTTATAGTTGCTTGAGGTTGTAGGTTGTAGGTGGATAATTGCTTAATTCCCTTCTCTCTTGCTGTCCTATTCATTTGAATCCCTTCCCTTTGTTCTGTCGAATTTCTTGTTCCTTCCCTTGTTTATGCTGGACGTGCTGCCCTGATGGAAGTGTATAGATATTATTCTGTAAAACTTTATTACATATCCGGCCTAAATTGATTTGTTGCTTGGTTATGATTGAATGTTGTTCCTTTGCCTTCCCTGTTCTGTTCTGTTTCATTATTTCCTCTGCTTCCCTATTCGGCCAGGGGAGTATAAAGGCTGTGGATGTTTTGTTGAAAATTTTGGTCTCCTGTACCTACGTGTGCATTGGGTTGCAGAGAGGAAGAGGAAAAAATAAAATGGTGATTAACATGTGATGTGGGGTTGATTCTCTATTGCTTTATTCTGTGTTTATTTGAGTTCTGCAAAAATTTGAGTAGTTGGATTTTGGACTTAATAGTGCATTGACAATCATTTGGAACCTACAAGGATTTATAGTTATAGTAGGATCAAATTCTTAAGGGCTAAAGTAACGTAGAGTGTACTTATTCTATGGATTTCTTATGACTTGTTTCATTTGCGTTTAAGTTGTGATTTATATGGGATTAAGGCTATTCTTCACTGAAATATTTGATGTATCAAGTTATTTGGGAAATAGGGAAGAGCTAATATTATAGAAAGGGATTTAAATAATTAGATAGGTGAAGTTTGATAACTTTGGAATTAGAATTTTAAAGACTGCATAGTAAATAGGACCTAATGCTGGAAATTATTAAAGGGTAGCCTCATTATGATAAATTAATTATTAGAACATTTTAGGAACTTAGGAAGATGGATTGAAAGGTTGTTTTGATGTTAAACAAGTATTTGGGGTTGTTTGAAAAGGATTTTGAAGTTGATTGAGATTTGGAACAGGCATGAATTACTGATTTAAAATAGGAAATGATTAAAATGTATCCAAAAGCATTTGAGGATAATTTAGAGAGAAAGCCACATATATATTTATTGGGAATAGTTATTTATTGAGGTTGCACGTAATTTCAAGTTGAATCCTTCCTTGTTCTGTTTTATTTCTGGTGTAGAATGAAGTTAAGGGATTAAACTATAAGTAGTGATGATGTTAATTGTAGTGATATTGAATTACTTCCTCTGATTGGTCCAAGCTAGGATTTGAGCATAAGGGTTAATATTTAAGGTAAGGCATTAATTAAAGTATATGTTTTTATTGGATGACAGTATTGGGATCTGAATTGGGTTGTTTGATCTTGAGAAGTTAGCAATTCGGGAAGTTGAAATATGAATTGAACCTTGTTGATTCAGGTTTCTCTATGATGAGTTATTTAACACAGATACTTAGAGTTGGTCTAGAAACAGAAATGCTTAAATGTGATTGTTTGTTGGGTTGCTAAATTGATGCTGTTGGTGATTCAAAGTTAAGTTAAAAGTACCTATGTGGATTAATGAATGATAGTAGGGAACCCTGATGAGGTTGTTTGAAGTTTTAGAAAGAAAGTGGTTTGATTAATCTGACGAGGTATTAATTGTTTCTTGATATGTTATTAATCGGTGATTTGTAAGAAGGAAGGGTTATTAAGGTTCACATTATTGGAACTTAACATGATAAAGCAAGTATTTATGTAGAATTAATTCTTAAAATGGTGATTTAGTTTGTAGTAACCATCCTAGGGATGGTAGAGGTGAGATAGGATAATTATATGTTGAACGCTACGGCGATGGAAAGTTAAAGGATGTAATCGGCTTGGTTAGGCGTGATATCATTTCTGGAATTGGAAATAGAGTTGTGATTTTAGGAGACTATTGAAGATACCAACTAAAGATTTAGTATTAATGATTATACCTTGATTGAGGATTTTAAAGTTTAGACTTGGGCCATTAAGTTGGAAGTTATAAATTCCTAGGAGTTTGAATTTATTTCTATGCCTGGTTCCATGTTTGATTGCTCTGTATTTTTAGTGATAGGAAGTAATGATAGAGTTAGAAATTAAATTTAATTATGGTTCGGTTGTTGGATTGGATTTGATAAATTAAAACCTCTATTCTATTTTCGTTCTCTTAAACAGCATTTTCACTGACAATAGTGAATTAGTTGTAAGCTATGATTCTTATAAGATTAAGGATATACTATATAAGAGTAAGGAATTAATGTGATATAAGATGGTAATGTTTAATAGATTAATTATGATTAAGTCATTGTGAATTTTTATATTTAATTGATTTTGGAAAGGATGACAATGAGAATTAGAATGGTTAATTGAAACGAATTATCTTAAGTGACCTTTTCATTTAGGGGTATAAATATTTAAAGTAAAACCTACTTATATGAGATATAAGAATGAGGTAGTATTAAGTATATTAGGACCCCGAGAGAGACGCTGAATAATTATATATAAGTTCAGGTATTAATTAACTACTTATATTAAATGTTAATAGGTCTTGATAATGACATAAGTGGAGAGGCCAGTAGAAAGAAAAGGGAGCAAGTACAAGATTAAGGTCTAAAGGAGCCAGGTAGCAGTTTATTTCAGTAACAATTAAATTGCATGTATTATTTTGTAATATCTGTTTCAAATTTACATTATGCATGAAGGTAGAGTACCTTGTTAATTCCTGCATAGAGTTTATGGAATATTCCAGGCTTAGGTGGGTCGCTCCCCCTTTGCCAGATCAGTTAGTTATAACTTCAAATGTTATAACGAGAAATCCTGCAGGTGAGGCCTCCACTAGTTAACGAATATATTGTTAATAGTGGCTGGTAGAGCATTGAGCGCAGGAAGTATGTATAATTGTTTTATTTGTTCAGGTTTATGAAATTAATACATGTCAATGCTAGCATGATAATATAAGTTAATGAAAGAAACTGCTATTGGGATTTCCAATCTCACCCCCTTCCCCAAACATTTTTCAGTTTAGCAGGTTGAAAGAAGCTAGCTGGGGAAGAAGAGTAGACGGAGAAATTAGGATTTTAATTTGGAAAGCAAGAGGCAGTAAATATTTTAATAGGGTTATTTGTATATGTTGTAAAATTTAAATTATTAAATTAATAGTAGAAAGTATAGAAATTAGAATTGTATAAATTATTTAGAGATTTAAATTTCCTAAATATTATGAATTATGAATAAACTCCCTTAAGAGAGTTAGTGTACTTTTAATTGTTTTATTAACCACTTTATTTCATAAAGAGATTTAAGTTATTTCAATTTGTCTGAAAAGCCTATTCCAACCAACAGAAGGTTGGTCTAATGCTTTAAAAGAAAAGTTTTAAATTTATTCGTATTTTTGGGCTTCTGACATGGAAAAATGGTTATAATTCAATTAAAATTACTATAATATAGTAGAAAAGTCCAGGTGTTACATTTTTATGTAACAGCCCAAACTCGATCGAGATATTGTCCGCTTTGGAGACATAGCTATGCCCCTCACGGTTTTGTTCCTCACGGTAGGGATACTGGCCTAAGCCTCCCACACTCACCCGTGAAAACGCGTCTCGATGGGAAGGAGAATATGCCCCCTTATATAGGCTAGGCACACCCTGATCCCAGCCGATGTGGGACTTCACAATTTGCATCCTCATCAAATGGCTCGAAAGACATCAGTGCTCAGTTAGAAGCTATCACTCGGAGATTTGACAAATTAGAGATGAAATTTGAAAATCATCCCCAAGAGGTGTTCATATGCTTCAAGGCTTCACCCCATCATGTGAGACATGCGGTGAAGGTCATAATATAGTGGATTGTCCCTATGCAGTTGGGACCCTGAATTACATGTATAATTCCAATCAGAATCCTCAAAGCAATCCATATTCCAACACCTATAATAACGGGTGGAGAGATCATCCAAATCTATCATGGAGAAATAGTACCAGTCTCAATCCACCTGTAGCTTCCTCTTCATATAAATCCCAAGCACCACCGGGATTTACAACTCAACCACCTAAACCTTAAGAGGAATCCAGGATTGAAAAAATGTTTTCTCAGCTCTTAGAAGCGACTAATGCAACCAATGCCAAGATTGCTCTACACGACACTGCCATCAAGAGCCTTGAAGTGCAAATGGGACAAGTTTCTTCCCAACTAAACATCTTAACACGAAATGGATTGCGTAGTGACACAATCCCTAATCCGAAGAGTGATGGCTACGAAGAGTGCAATGCTGTCATGTTGAGTAGTGGAAAGAATTATGAACAGGCGGTTGCTTCAAACATGAAAATTCAACCAGTGCAAGATCTATCTTGTGATTATGTAAAAAAACGGTTGATATAGACATTGCAATAGAAGATGAGGCCTCTAAAAAGAGAAAACAAGTTACAAAGAACCTTAATGATGTGGTTAAAGACTCCACGAATCCCAAGCCTAACGGGGAAGATAAGAAGCAAAAGATTTTTACCCCTTTTGTGCCTCCACTTCCTTATCCTCAAAGGTTCAAGAAGAAGGAAGAAGATGCTCAGTTCAAAAAGTTTGTTGACATGTTCAAACAGCTCCATGTCAACATTCCCTCTACTGAGGCACTAGAAAATATGCCTAAATATGCCAAGTTCTTCAAAGATGTGCTATCCAAGAAGAGAAGATTCAATGAGTTTGAAACAATAGCTCTAACAGAAGGGTGTAGTACAGTGATCCAAAGAAAATTATCAACCAAACTTAAAGAATTGGGAAGTTTCTATTTTCCATGCAATATCGGAACTAACTTCACTAGAAAAGCTCTATGTGACTTGGGAGCTAGTGTTAATCTTATGCCACTAGTTGTATTCAATCAATTGGGGCTTGGTGAGCCACGACCTACCACAGTCAGCTTGCAATTTGTTGATCGCAGCATAGCTAAACCATGTGGCATTATAGAAGATGTGTTGGTAAAAGTGGACATGTTTATATTCCCTGCAGATTTCATTGTCATAGATTTTGAAGTAGATTGGAAAATTCCAATCATATTGGGATACCCTTCCTAGTCACAGCAAGAACGCTCACTAAACAATAATAATTAAATGCAAGATTTAATAAACTGAATCAAAATTAAGCATAACTAATAAGCGGGAAAAGTCTTTAAGTCACAAATAAGTTCATAGTGCTCTAAGTTGTAAAAGGAAATTAGCCACACATGGGTTCTATCAAAATTACAAGATTAATTGATTCCAAAATTGGACCCAAAACCATGAGAAAAGTTCAAGAAGAAAGGGGCAAGAACCGAACAAGATTGATGAACAGTACCCAATGATTTCTCCTCCTGTCAGATTTGAAGTCGTTGAATTCTCTCCCTGTGCGTCGTGCTTCAATCAGCTTGGGTGTAGTGAGGATGATGAATAATACAAAACAATGCCGCCTCCCTCCCTGTTCAGCGTGTGTGTGGATGTGTTTATTTCAATTGGGTCTTCCCTTCTTGTATTCAAAAGTTGCCTATTTTCTTGCTCCCAAATTCCTCTTCTTTCTTCAATAAAAACTTTCAAAACGGTGCTTCCTTTCTTTTTCTATTTTGCCCCCCAAATCTGATTGCAATATATGATTAGCATCCCAAATTGATCATCGTGATGAGTGGCTCCAAGAAACAGAAGAAGAAGAAATAATAATAATAATAATAATAATAAGGGAAAATTAATTATTTCATCCTTATAGTTTCATCGAGCTTGTAACTCAGTCCCTGTAGTTTAACTCGTCGCAACTCAGTCCCTGAAGTTTCTTATCATTTATAATTTCATTCGTACTGTTACTGAGTCACAATGAACCATGCTGATGTGTCGTTGAGTCACAATGAACCATGCTGATGTGTCGTAAACGGTGTTAGCCCCATTAAATGTTGTCTCCGTGGCATATTATTAGCCAACACATAGGATTCTGAATTAAAAAAATAATTAATAAATACATTCAAAATATAATTAAAAAAAATCCTGGATGATAAATAAGAAGAATGAAACCCTGCAAACTTCATTTCCACATAATCGCCGATTGTTGACTTCATTTCCATAGCCTCCTTCACTTGCCATCTCTGCCATTGTTGCTTTAAGGTCGAGCAGTTAAAGTAGTCCTATCATCGCTAATCTGTGTTTAAGGGGTGGAGCGATTACGCAAAATCCGTCCACTTCAAGCTAAACATACTGTTCTGTTCACCTTCTTTCAATTTCAACACTCCTTTCTAGTTTTTAGCCTTTATTAGGACGAGAGAATAAGTAATAATATAATGATTTGAACCTCAAAGAATTTGATTTTATTTCTTTTGAACAGAAAGCAAAATGGCTAGGGTTTACAGAGAATAATGGGCGGCTGGAGAAAGAAGATACTGTAGTAGAAAAAAGTGATAGATCCGGTGGTGAGAAAGCTGTCAAACAAAAGTTGCAGAAAACATATCTATTGGTAAGTGAAAAAGGTTGTGATTTGTTTGTTTTCGAACAACAACTACATAATCCAAACATACAAAACATGTATGATCACAAATAGTCCAGCAAATAAAAAATGGTGACTCTTCAATCTTCTCTTTTTCGGCTTGTGTTATTTTCTCTTCCTCTCCATGGCCATCTTTTAGACTTTTATAGCCTTCCGTCTTCCTTCTATATTATCTTCTCCAGGTTTGCTACATTGCACAATGAAATAGAATTTAGGAGGGATTAACCAATATTGAAAATAAAGGATAAGAAGAAGGAGCAAACGTGGAAGCAGGTCTTGTAATTGAAGAGGACTACCAAGAAATTGTTCCAATAAAAGATGTACAACTCAACAAACACAATGAGAATAAACATGATTTCACCCAAATGTGGTAGAAGGGCTTGTAATTGACGCTCAAAATTTCAGTAAGTTAGGTCCAATACAAGTGCAAGAATAACCAACAAACCAGTGAATTTGTAGACTCACAATTTTAAACCAGATTTGCCCAAAAATTCAAGAACCAAGTTTGCCAAAATAAAAAAGTTATTACTAGAACTTCACTTCCAGAACAATTTCACTACAAAAATTGTAGTTAAAAGTAAGTGACTATGCAATGCAATAACAAATCTTCTAATTTTGACTGGTTAGCCATCTTTAACTACCTAACCCACGTTACTCCGTCGGCCGAAGCGGCGACGCCATATTCTTGATAAAAATTCATGGCTTATTCTTCCTCCCACTCCATTGTAGCTTTTGGATCTATTGCTTCCCCGATCTCTTCTATTGCAGCACCTTCAGAAGTCTTTTTTCTTTCTTCAAAACGATTTTCCCCTTCTCAGGCTGTCATACAACAATGAATCAGGTCGCCAACCTCCGACCTCAATCTTCTGCCATTCTTGCTTACTACCATACACCGACATGTGTTCTTCGATCTCTTGTTCGATGGTCTGCTCCGTCTCCTCCGTGCACTTCCCCTTCTCAAAACCCTCTGCATCTAATCTTTGTGATGCTGAAGAGGATGCCAACTCATCATAATTTATATATAACTGACACATAGACAGAGTTAAAATTGACTCTGGGGTTTCTGTTTTTTAAAGGATGGATGGAGATACCTAGAAAACTTCAGGGAGGGACTGAGTTACAAACTTGGTGAAACTATGAGAATAAAATAATTAATTTTCCCTAATAATAATAACAATAATAACAACAACAACAACTAAAACTTATTTTTACCTTTTCATGTATTCTTTTTTTTTTTTTTGTTAACTTTCCTATTTTAATTCAAAGATATACAAAAGAGATCCCAATTAATGTCTCAAATTGATATCTTTTCAAATATCAACAAAATTTCTTAATTTTTAAATTGATGACTGCCCAAATACAATAAAATATTTCTAAAAAATGTACTAAATATGGGGATTCATCAATACTCCCTCCATTTCCTAAATATATGACCTATTTAGGGAGGTAAACTTGTTCCTAAATATAATACATCTTTATATTTTTTTTCTCAAACTTTCTCTAAATGATCTATATTGATGCTTCTCAATAATAAACAAAGAAGAAAGGGAGATTGAGATAAAGGTGTGTGGTTACGGTGTTTTGATAATATCATATAATTTCAGTTAATTTAAATAGCATCTTTAATCTGATAAAAAAATATATCTAATAGGAGTATTTAGCAACGAGGGAATACATTTTTTTTTTTTGGATACAATGGATAAGAAATTACAAAATAATATCAAACAAAATCTCCAAACTAGGTGATTCCCTTCTCAGCAAAGAAAGCGTGGGCCCATTCTTTTGACAAAATCTGCACCACAAAACCGCTCCTCAGTGCTTCCTTTGCCAAACCATCTGCTCTACCATTTTCCTCCCTGTTTATATGAATAAACTGAACCCTCCAGTCTCTTTTCAGTAGCAATGAGGGAATACTAAATGGCAGAAGTAAGAGATGACGACTCATGACTGTGTTTTGGCCTTTGGATGCGTTCAGCTCAATGTTGTAAAGGCAACAAAGGCAAAAGTAGACAAAGTTGGGTGCTTCTTTAATTCTCTCTCTCTCTCTAAGTTCATAAAAATTGACATCCATACAAATTCTTAAAAGAAAATTTATCAAAGGTACCACTCTGATAGTCGATGGAGGATTATGGCTGTGCAATCTTCCCAAGGAGGCAGTCAAACAGATTTCCTATACACTTTGTAAGATAATTAAATTTCCTGTTTGCATTGTCGGTATCTCTTAGAACATAAGGCCATGGCCTCCAGTATTGCATTGCCTAGGCTATTCCAGTTACAAATATTTTCATGTTTTCACACTTGAGGGGGGGAACATACCATACCCTCATACATTTGGAACATCTGATACTGAATTTCTATATTATAGGCATCAGGACTTTAGGGGCAACCAAAATAGGAAAGTCTTTTTCAAATAAACTTCCACAACAAATATAAAGGGACCAAAACACACATAAGAATTTCGATGTTACTGAAAAATGTAATGACAAATAATGTAACACCTTACTCTAGGGACAATCTTTAGAGCCCTTTTATTAAGTTTGAACCACCAGAACTATTTAGAAGACCCAAGAATACCAAAAACTTAAAACTTTTCTTAAATATCTTACTTGGGCTTCTAACTTTGAAAATTCATAATTAATTGCATACGAAATCAAAAATTGTGGTTCAAAGCTCAAACTTTATCTCTTTAAACATTCCTTATAATCATAACATAATCTTGGCTCAATTTGGTCCCATTATTACAGAAAAACCTTCTTATATTTTCCCAGACATATTAGAATTTCACAGGAATTTCTGTTTTTAGGACTAACTTGTAAAATTCATATCTCCTAATCTACACGTCCAAAAAGTATGCATGAGTACTTGATTTAAAGCTTAGGATATGTACTTTCTATCTGGAAAGTTTCACGTCCTTAATCAGAGTATAACTTGACGAAATATCCACCATAACAAAGCATATTCACATGCACTCATATTATTCTAAGTGTAGATATTAATTTCTACTTGAAGTAGAATTCATGTTCTTGGTTTTATTGCAGGTCTTTAGGCTAATTAGGCTCCTTATGGAGTTTATATATACAGACCAAAATATGATAATTAACTATAAACTCCACAATATTTTAGGCCCTCCTTGCCTTAGCTAGAGATCTGCTTGCTTTTCCTTTCCTCTAGAAGTGCTTAGTTCTATGGGTGGGACATAGAGAGAGGGGGTGAGATTTTGGGAAATCTCAGTAGCAATAATCACAATTAGTATATAATGCATGGTAAAAACTGTACATGTAAAATAAGCCAATAAGAATAATACCTTACCAAACTGTAACTGTAAACTGTAACTGAAGCTATTTCACACATGATCATGACAAAATAAACTGAGTAAGGATATTAAATATTCTCATGCCTAACTACAGCATAAATGGCAAAAAGCATACATGCAACCAACAAAATATACAAAATTGCAAATTAAAGCCACCTCTTGTAGAGTCTCTTTCTATAGCACTTCCTCTCTGATTTCCTTCTGGTAAAACCGATTACAGATCAATCCCTAATATTAATAGGTACAACAAGAGATTAATTTTGGTGCATGGGATAAACCTTTTACTACTCTTCCTCTTGAATTTTCGTTTATACCCCAAATATTCCATTTCTAAATTTTCAATCAAAACTTCTTCTATTTATTTCATGCTAAAACTTGAGGCCTTTATTTTTAGTAAGCATATGAACACTTTCTTCTCCCATTTAGAATTACTTCTATACAATTCAACTCTTAATCCAACTATAGAATTGTATAAACTTAAAATAGGGAGATAAAAATATACTTACCAAGAGCTTAAAATAACTTCCTTCTAGAACTCCTTCTAATTAGGCCTCCTTGTCTCTCTATTTTTCTTCCTCTTTTTCTCTTTATTTTTCTCTTCCTTTCTTTCTTTCTTCTCTTTCTCACGCCACACACTCAGCCTTCTAACACTCCATTTCATTGCAACCAAGCCTATTAATAGACCAAAAGTGCTTGGTGACTACGCATAAATCAACTTGGAGAGGAAATGTTTTTATAAAAGCCATTTGTCTTTGCTTGAAATTGTGTCATTGGTGGCTACTTTTCTTTTTCCTTTTTATTCACTAGAAGGCCACGTTGTGGCTGCTTGCAATGGAAAATAATATAACATAATTATTGGATAGGACATGTGTCATTAAGGAAAGAAAGATGGCATCATAAGCCATGCAAAATTTTCACGGATACACACCAAATTTGAAGACTTTATGATACTTCAAGACAAAGCTCTCTTATTTGATATATGTCTTATGTGGATTAGGTGGCTGATTTCTTTTTCATTCCTAGGCCACGTTGTGGCTGTATGAGAGGGAAGATTTCAATGATATTGCATAATGCATTTAGTAGGCCATGCATGTCCAACTTGAAGACAATAATGCTTTCTTTCATCTTGACTTCCATGGCAACTTGAAGACAAAGCCTTCTTGCATTCATTTTCCATGTGTAGCATTAAATAATATGCATAAATCATGAGAGGCCACGTATTTAGCATCTTGAATCATGCATCAACTTAAAGACACAACTTGGTGGACAATATATAATATGCATAAACCATGTATAAGGACACGCATGCATCAACTTTAAGGCCAAGACTTCCTTGCATTCAAGTGCCAAGTGTCCATACTAGCTAATGTATGGCATCCTAAATCATACTAGAAGCCATGTCCAATGAAGGCTTAGATGATCAAATGGCTTCTTCTTGAAGCTCAATATTATCTCTTGTAGCAAGAAAAAGCCATGTATCTAAAATACCCTTATAAATGAAAATTAGTTGGACACTTGCTAAATAAAATTGTCTTTATTTAAGACAAGATGGCTAATTATTTTGGGATTATTTGACATGTCCTACACATGTAAATTAAGCTCTTTTATGATCCCAATAATAAACTTCCAACTGAAACTTGCTACATATAAACTTTTGGAACATATAATTTACTTAATTTATTAGCTACTTTAAAGCTTCTTGGATTTTTGGGATGTTACAAATAACATCCATATAAACCAGCTGCATTACTTCAATTCATAAGTAACACATATTGGTGATGTAATTCTCCGGTTAAAGCAGAACACAAAGCTGTTAAAGTGAATATGCAGAGATCCATCCACAACGACTCAAATACTTCACTCACTTGTGCTGTGTATCTACCAGACCTATCACTCCATTTGATTTAGATGAAAAAAACTGAAAAGTTAGGAAGCCTTAATCTGACATGCAAGCCTTTCATTTTCCTCTTAGCCTATTAAGTGGCTAATAAAGCTCAGAAAAAATTATATGACAGCAAGCAAGTTATATATTCACACATGAAAACTGAACATATGATGATATAGATAGAAAGCTAAAACAAACTTTGGAACTACAAGTACTGAATTTCTTACATATGATGATATAGATAGAAAGCTAAGATAAGGTTTGGAACCACAAGTTTTGATTTTCTTCATTCTAGATCACAGATCTAAAGGGGAGTCAAGGATTACATATAACAGTCAAATAATTATAACCAAAAAGATAACAGGTCATAGGGATTAGTTTCCACCCTTACTTCAGAGCAGGGAAAATCAACCTATGTGTCGCAAACAGGCACAAAGGCTCTTCTCATAATTGAAAATAGTACACAGGTCATAGGCACCTGAAAAAGTTGGGGATCTTCTTCCATTCCTTAGTAGTGAGATTGAATAGATAAAGATAGTTCTTTTTGTCATCCTCTACCTCAGCCACGTTCACTTCGTATCGGCTCACTCCATATCGGCAGACTATTTCATTCCTCCAAATACACAAGGTTCGTAAACGATATAAAATTGGTCCAAACTTGTATGTCTCAGTACAACTATAACTCTTCTCAGATTCACTAGTATCCTCCTCGATCACCCACAGATACATTTTATAAGCTTTGGATTCGTCAATGACAAAGTTTATAGCCTCACACATAGCAAGTTTGTTACCATACTCATACAGTCTAGAAGGACAAAGACCATACTCATGTGCATCCACATTAGCTGATAAAGTATCTATCCGTGTTATTGTGAACACTTCCGTTGCTATGTCAAAAGAAATTAGCATTTCAAAAGACAACCCAAACCCTTTCCAAAAAATAATCCCATTAACATTGGCAGCTTGAGTGTAAATTTCGACAGGTCGTAAATCCCCCATTTCTAGTTCCTTCCATGAACCAATGCTTAATGAATACACTTGCACACAATTAAGCCTTTTGGAGCCAAATACTTTGGCTTCATTCTTACAAAGCAAATGTGGATTATAAAATCTCACCATCTTGTAATCATTAACCACACTACTCTAACCAAATCCTACCCTAGAAGCATAACCATAATCATATAGAATTTGGGGTACCTCTATTACCTCGTTAATCACTGGACTTCACAGCAAATACGAAATGGGTGACCTTCCATCATCAGTATAAAGTTGCACAAAGAGCAAGCCATTGGAAGAACCGATGATTGTCCAACCACGTCTGAAGGAATCGATCAAGTGTGTGTTCAGAACTTCAGCGTGTCCCATCTTATGATTAAGCAAACGCAAGGTCCAACGGCTGTAGTTGTAATCGAAGGCATGGATGAGAAGAAATGTAGGAGGTGTGGTGGGCAATAAGGGTATTTTTATACTACACAATGAGCAAAAAATTACAACTCATAAAATACAACTCACAAAATGGAACTCATTATTTTTTTTCTCTCAAATAAGTGTGCTTCTCTCAAATAAGTGCTTCAGCACTCTCTCAATTTTACTAGAGCTTTGCTCTCTTCCCTCTGCTTTCTTAATGCACTACTCTCACTCAACTTATGCTTAAGTGCTACAGCACTTTCTCAACTCACAAGAGCTTTACTCTTTATTCCTCTCTAATAAGTGCTACAGCACTTATACAATACAAGATATTTGCTCTCTTATTGTCTCCTTTCTAAGGAACTCACTCACACAATTAAGTGCTTCAGCACTTTCTCATCTCACAAGAGCTTTGCTCTCTATTTCTTATTTTCTTATAAGTGCTACAGCACTTTCTCATCTCACAAGAGCTTTGCTCTCTACATCTTCCTCTCTTATAAGTGCTACAGCACTTATATAACACAAGAGCTTTGCTCTTCTACATTTTTCACTTTTTCTAACACCCTTACGCACACCTCTCTTGCACACTTCTCATATACGCTTAACACGCACATATATATAGCAAATTGATGCCGCCATATAGAAGCCTCTTGATGATAGTTATGCTGCCACCTTTGTAGAAGACTCCAGTAGCACTTTGCAGCCATCATCTTTGACAAATTTTCCACCGCCATGTGTATGTAGAAGGCTGCACCATTTAATTGAATATTATAAAAGTTGCCATGTAGAAGTCTCGCACATGCGTGTTTGTTTTAAACTTTTGCTACTTTTTTATTATTATTTTTGCAGCCTTTTTTGACTTTTCAATGCTTAATTTGAATTCTATCAAGAAAGGGGTATTCGCGCGCAAAGTGAAGGGTATGTTGGGAGATGAAAGATTGGGTTTTGAAGAGATTTTTCCAATCTTTACACACACATTGGAATCAGACAATGGATTTAATAGGAAGCCTTATGAGAATGTTGATTATTATCTCAAAGGGAAGAGAGAGTTTGTTGGTTTCACTTGCCATCTCCTTGACGGAGGAAGTGAAAAAGGAAGAAAGGAAGTGAGAGGCTGAGAGCATTTGCTTCAGGAAGTTTCCGTTGAAGATTTCAAGATACCATAAATGAAGCCGAAAGATCCACAAAACAGAAAAAAAAAAATAGAAATAAAATGTGAGGAGCCAATTAGTGAGAAAAGCCAAAAATAAGGCCAACAAAAACGGAAAGATAATAAATGTCTATCCAAATTAAAAAGGGAAAATGACAAAAAAAAATCCCTTTTAATTTGTAAAATCTTAAATAAGGAATTTTGAATTGTTAATGGCTGTTAATACCTATCATGAAGTTGTTAATATCTATCATAAAGTTGTTATTGAGATTTTGTAAATTGAAAGGGATTTTTTTGTCATTTTCTCAATTAAAAATGGCAAAAAAAGAAAGACTGAAATTAAAAAGAAAAATCACACTATGGAATTGACTCAATGACTGTTGGTTGTTGAAGAATTAGTTGTGGTGATAACGGTCACCAGAAAATTTAAGGGAAAATCAAATTCAAGTTTCTAAAAGCAATGTAATGAGACATGACTTGGCAATACTCAATATGAAGTCAGTGAATACTTTTAAAAATCCAAGGTCAAAAGAAAAAGAATACTTTAAAAATCACTATTGATAAATTAATAGGATATGATTCATACTCATTCTTATTAAATATATATCACGAGGTAATTTGGGATGTGAGATTATTTTTAAATATGATACCTCTTTATATTTGTTCTCATATTTTCTTTAAATTATACCTATTAGTGTTTCTCAATAATAAACCAATAAAAAAGGGAGGGTAAGTGGTTAGGATACTCTGGCAATATTATATAATTTTAATTAATTTTATTAACATATTTAATTTGATCAAATTAAATAAATATATTTTCATATTTAAAAATGGTGGTAGTATTATTATTATTTTTTTTTTGGACATGAATGCAATTATGACTAATATGAAAGCAAATGAGAATGGTCGAATTTAAAAAAGTTGAAGCTATAAATATTAAATAAAATTTCATTAGAGCACTTGGGTGAGAATGAGTTGAGAAATTTTTAGGGGAACCATTCATGATGTCATTTATGATTTCACCAATCATAACCAAACAAGTAATGCGTGACATAGAGTTTTTAATATGAATGGGAGATCTAAAAAGATTGTCTAGGAGACAAATAAATTTATCTATTCTTTTCTATTTTTCCTTATTTTTGTAAGTTGAAAAAAAAAATTTATCTATCAGTTAATTGTTTTAAAGTGCCCAATCATATTAAAATCTCTACATCAGTCTATACATGCGTGCTAGTAATTAGTGAGACCACAAATAACATAGCAAACAAGGTTAAAAAAATTTTCAATGAGAAAAGCCAAAGGCTCCACAAAAGGGGCAAGATTATATGAAAAAAACAAAAAAAAAATGTTTTGGATGATTTCAATGGAAAATTACTTAGTAAAAATAAAACCTCATCTTTTTGGCCAAACAAAATAAAACGTCATTAGAAGGCAATTCAGTGAGAAAAGCCAAACGGCCAACAAAAACCGAAGTAAATAAGGGGTTGTTTAGTTTTATTTTTTTGTTTTTAAAAGGCTAAAGTATGCTTTTAGTCCTTTATATTTATACTAAGTTTCATTTTAATTCTTTATATTTGAAAAATATACTTTTGATCCTTTATGTTTGCGTTAAGTTTTATTTTAGTCCTTTATGTTTAAAAAGTACACTTTTAATCCTATTTTTGCTAACACCGTTAGTTTCATTTAATGGTAAATGCTGACTCATCAAATCTAAAAGGTGATTTTATAACTAAATTTAGATAAAAATGACTAATTTTTAAAATATAAGAATTGTTATAAATAATAGAAGAAGATAATAGAGAATAGGGGAGAAGAGTAGAGGGAATAGAAAGCCGTTCTCATTCAACGTCTTGAGTTATCTAATACACAATACAAGCCTTGTATTTATAGGCAAGGCTCTAGGGTTACAATACAATCAATCAGCATTAATGACAATATATTGATAATAGGAAATAGGAGTTATGGACATCCATAATAATAGGAAATTCATAACACTCCCCCTTGGATGTCCATGACTAAACATGTGCCTCGTTAAAAAACTCCAACTAAGTAAAACCCAGTGGGAAAAAAATTTAGTAGAAGAAAAAGAGTACAATGCTTAGTGATACACTTCATAATGCTGCCTCATTAAAAACCTTGCTAGAAAAACCCAATGGGAAAAACCATAGACAAGGGAAAAAGAGTACAGCGTGTATCAACTCCCCTTCTTGACAACTTCAATTGATATCTCTGACTCTACGAAGTCCAATGCCATAAACAAGCTTCTCAAATATTGTAGTAGGAAGTAGCTTGGTGAACATGTCTACTAAATTTTAGTTTGATCGGATTTGTTGGACATTGATTTCACCATCTTCTGTTGATGTAGTCCACCCAAATTTCTTTGTGTTGGTGAATCAATGTATCATGTTGATTAGCAAATGATATATCGGCTTGTGTATGGATAGTAAAATCACATATAGTTACTCCAATTATACAAAGATATGGTACTTCTAGACCAAGTATTTTCTTATCACCTTCTTGAATTCTAAAGACATGGTACTTCTGGACCAAAAATTTCTCCATCAACTTTTTGAGGTATAAAATGATCCCAATCCACATTTAAGGATCTTACAACTATTGGAGCACATAGTGATTTATATATGGATAAACGCTTTGTTCTTTTAAAGTATTTCATTTCAAATTCTTTCTTAAAGTATGTTTTTAGCTTCTGCAGGCTCTTCAGGAGTTTAAGCAATATTCATATTTTGCAATCTCTACAGGAGTTCCAGAGATATCTAAACACACCAAGAATCTTAATAACATTGAACATATATTGAAAAATTAAATACAATATATCCTTCTTTCAATCGATATCTATCGATTCGATAATACCATATTTGTCAGGTTGATTTGAAATATATAGAGATATGGATTAAATTGTTTGCTTCTGGAAACTTTAATCCTTTGGGGAGTTTTAATTATTTAAATCATATACTTTTAGAAAATCCTTCAGGAACTTTCAAATGCTTGTATATAATCTATACATGCATGTGATTCAGTGACTTTATAAGTATGTTACTCCATAATATTTCTAGTATTTGAAATCCTTCTAGGATTTACTTCTAAATCACACTATAATGACTCATGGGTCACGATCATATTCTCTAGACGCATAACAAAGTTTTCATATATCGCCAGACTTCTAAATTAAGAAGACATGAAATTCAGTCCACCACAAGAAAATATCTATAAAGAATTAACTTATGCGAAAATTATTGAGATTATATCTCTCCCCCCTTTTCCGCACAAGAATTCTTATTTATACAATACTAGCTTTGCACTTTGGGTGCTTAAGCTAAAGACACACATTTATGTTATGATACTTCATGTCGCGTCTTTTTCTTTCCTGCTAGCTAGCCATCTTTATGTCTATATCTCATGACATTTTTGTATAGAAGATCCTCATTTGATCACGTGATATTATCATCAAAATCCTTGTCGACAACTTTATCTCTTTACGGTTCCTTTTTCTTGTGACATAACTTTATTGAAATCTCTATCTCTCTTTTAGGTACCTACACCTCTTCTGGGGTATTACAAATAGTTATGTCTCAATTCTTTCCTCCTCTGTATGATCATCTTGATTATTTGCTCCATTTTCTTTTCTTTTGGAACCGATCATTTTCTCATGCTTCAGGATGGTATCATTTTTTTTTGTACTGATTGGAGCTTAAGCTGGAATGAGATATAAGAATTCTTATGTTGGTCAGTAATTGCGTCTGGCAAATATTTTATAATATTTTATGTATGCATCATTTGATAAACTTCTTGTTCATATCGCTATATTTGAGGATCTATGTTGATGCATACTATGTGATATATCTTCCAGCTATTCATTTTCTCCCCCTCAAGTTGGGAAAATTTTTTCAAATGACAACCAACTAATCATGTTATATAAGTCTCCTAAATCCATTTACTTCCTCTAGAAACATCATTTTGTTTCATTTAGAGATAAACAAGAGAAAGAAGGTTCTTATCCAACATTTATCCCAACTTTCAATGAATATCCATCTATGTGCATAATTGTGGTGGAACACTATAAATAAATATTGCACATTATAAGATGAAAACTATATGGCTACTGACCAAGAGCCAATGAGAGAATTCATAATACTATGTTGGCATGATGCATTTATATGTGGTAGTGTGTAAAATCATTCCTTCCAACTCTAAAATTGGAACTTTGTTCTCAAAAGTTTTGATCTAGCTGCTCAGGGAGGCTTCGATATTAGTATTGCTAGATATATTTGTTAAATATGCTTTACATAGCATATAATCATTGAAAACTTGATAAACAATCATTAGTGATTTCTATGGAAATCATATGGTTGCATAGTTGAGAACTAATGTACTTATTAGAACAAATTTGCAAACTTCAAGTTGCAAGTTGATCATAGACACCGATATGACCATTTTACAGATGCATCCATTATTGATAAAGTACTAATTTAGTCCATATGATGTCTACATGGGCCCATATATATTTGATACCGTACAAATGTACACGTATCCAATTCCAATCATAGCTAGTGATGTTCTCGTATTTACTTCTTTTGAGAACAAACAATACATAAAAACACTTGTTATTTATAAAGGATCTTCTGGTTCTTCAACGAGTGTTATTATGCATTCAACATTATATTTGCATCACTATGATCCGGGATAATCTAACCGGTCATGCCAAACAATACATCCACAAACTTCATGTTTGTTATCATATAACTTCTGGTTATCGTGTCATATTATTAATTTGACCTTCATTGGGAGATTATACGAATTTTATGGAAAGTATAGGAGTGAAACTCCATCCAATATGACTCATACTTATATTCTAATAATCTCCCCCTCAAGTGAGTCATGTAAACATACTTTCCACTTACAAAATAAAAATATTAGTTCTTCAAGAACTATGAATATATCGTTGTATACATATCGTTCTTTAGGAACTGTCATATCGTTCTTCAGGAACTGTTATATATACATATATTCACTATGTAATTTGTAAACTCAATAGAAATATGAATAATTAAAATTTATAAGAATTTAAATCAAACTACATAAAAATCACACTACAGCATATGAGATATTTAAACTCATCAAAAGTTTGAATAACATTTATGCCAACAATTATTGCAAACTCATTTTCTTATGTATTTATAAAAACATATATCTACATCCTTCTATAAATAATCTTGCTAACTTTATGCTAAAGATTGTTAGATCAAATATCACATAACATATAAACTTTACGCTCAAATATTACTAATGCAAGAGCACATAATTGCCATAGTAATGGTCAACTAACTAGTAAGATAAAATATATGTGGTTTTATTGGCATAAATATTTTTATTTAGTGTTAATTGAAATTTTGCTCATCTAGCTCTTCAGGAGCATTAATCAACAATGCATAACAAAACATGATTGTCTTTATTTATTTCTTATGGAATTAACTATTATTTATTATGATATAAATCTCCATAAAAGTTAGTTTTCAGGACCATTACAATAATATTTTCTGAATATATATTGTGTTAATACTTGAACGACAAGCAATTTGGTTCAAAACATTAGCCTTCATGGCTATATTTCATTTTTGATATAAATGTGGTTATTAAATTTCTCAAAAGCATATCAAATGTAGAGATATTATTTCTCTCTTCTCGCACCACAAATTTCAACAAGTATTAGTCTGATCTGCAGGACTTCAATAAAAATAAATCCAATGTATATGGCTTTTGGCCAATTAATAAGAGATTCAAAGTTATATATCTTCTGGCTATTAAATATTAAAATTAAAAAAATGAAAAATAAATAAATAAATGGCTTCTTGCCACCTAATAATGTTAAAGATTATATGATATATAATCTCAAAATTAGAAATTAAATCTATATAGCTTCTAGCAATATATAAAGATAGAAAATCAAATCGATATTCGTTTTTAGTAATGGAACTAACTGTAAGCTTTCAAAGAGGTTGCAAATATTGATCTGAACTTCAGGTTCCATTGAAGATAGTAACGTCAGAGTGCAAAGAATTAGAACTTTGAGTCCATCAAAAAGTACTCCATATCAAAAGATTAATTATTTGACCATAAAATGGAAAAACATATATTTATGGCATCTAGCTATTAAATACCAAAATAAAATATAAAAAATTAGAGGTATATGGCTTCTGGCCATTTAAAAAAAAATTAATGTGCTTTAGTGTAAAAACACATTTGTCATTGAATAATGTTCAAACATTTAAGTATCCTATAATCTAGGCATACCAAATATCTAAGTATGCATTGTATTTAAATATTTAAGTATCCTATAATTTAGGCATACCAAATATCTCACATATAGTATTTTCCAATAAATTAGAGGCATATGGCTTCTGGCCATTGAATAGTAAAATAAAAAAATTGAATTTATATGACTTCTAGCCATAATATTAAATCTATATCGCATCTGGCCATATGATGTTTAAACATAAAAAATGAATTTATATGGCTTCTGGCCATATTATAATTAAATAGAAAAATTAAATTTATATGGCTTCTGGCCATAAAAATAAATCTACATCAAGTGGAACTTCAGGTTCCATTAAAAATGACTTCAAGTTAAAACAAATTATCGACTGTTATGTGAAATATCATGTTCCTTTAAAGTCGGTAGCGAATATATTAAAATATAGAGTGGATCTTCAGGTTCCATGAGAAATGACTTCATCAATGGTGTATACATTAAAATATAAAGTGGAACATCAGGTTCCATAAAAAAAATGACTTCAGGTCAATGATGATTACACTATAATGCAAAGTGGAACTTCAGGTTCAATGAAATATGACTTCAGGTCATGAGAAAATATAAAGAAATATGAAGATGAAGAGAAATAGAAAAGTGAACTTCAGGTTCTCCATAAGAGCATAACATTAAAGGATTCTATGAATAAAAAAATAGATTACCTTGGTTAGAGGCTCATGCTGATAACGTGTTATAAATAATAGAAGAAGATAATAGAGAATAGGGGAGAAGAGTAGAGGGAATAGAAAGCCGTTCTCATTCAAAGTCTTGAGTTATCTAATACACAATACAAGTCTTGTATTTATAGGCAAGGCTCTAGGGTTACAATACAATCAATCAGTATTAATGACAATATATTGATAATAGGAAATAGGAGTTATGGACATCCATAATAATAGGAAATTCATAACAAGAATGATTATACTAAAAAATTTAAATTTAAGCATATACAATTAATTATAAATACAAGTTATAAGGGGTTTTATGTTTCGAATTGGCAATGGAAGCATATTTCATGCAGAGTGTTGGGCAGTTTTAATGGAATTAAAGTCACATGGGAGACTATCTACCAGAATTCACTTTCGTATAAAACTTGAACGAACAGCTCTGAGTGAGTGTAGGGTTGCTCTCTCTTGGAACACGTGCTAAGTAATTTTCGTCATGGAGGAACTGAACAACCGGAAAATTCCACCGGACCGACCATCAGATGAACTGGTCTGTCTGATTAATAGGAAGAAGAAACAAAAAGGAGCTCACCAACAGACTATGACTGATACTCAGATGGATGAGGGGCAAACTAAGGTGACCCAACTTGAAGAAACTAACGAGATGGAGGTTGAAGATGAATCCAGGAATGGTAAGAAGGAGGAAGGGGGAACAAGAGCCTCGTATGTCTCATATAAAGAATCTCTCCTTGGTTTTAATGGGGTAGCAAATTATGGGGGTTGCAGTGAAGACGAGGAGCTACTGTCAGATGTACTGAATAGGGAGTGGGATATTCCTGAACCATCAGAAGAAATCAAAGAGCTCATGAAACAGTACCCTGTGGTCCCAATTTCGACAGAGGAATATAATGAATGGTGTATGCCATGGAATGCAGCATTAATTATCACAGTGTTGGGTAGGAAATACAATGTTTATACGCTTAAGGCTCATCTTAGTAAGATCTGGGGAACACCAGAGTTTGACATTGTGGACCTGCCGAATAATTATTTCATCATCAGACTTCCCAGGAAAGATGGTTGGGCGCAGTTTTACCAGAAGATATTATATGAAGGACCTTGGACTATCCAGCAACACAGTATATTGGTGCAACGATGGTCTCCAAATTTCAATCCTTTCAACAACCCTTTGGGCAAGATTGCAATTTGGGTTCGCATACCCAATATACCAGTTCAGTGCTACAATAAGAATTTTATCACAAGGTTGGGGGACAGGATCGGGAAGACTTTAAGAGTGGACATGGTGACAACATCAATAGCATCGCTGCCAACAGAAAATAACAGATTTAATAGAGGCAAATATGCTCGTGTTTGCGTGGAGTTAGATCTACAGAAAAAACTTGTGCCAAGAATTATTGCATTAAATAATGTATACCATGTGGAATATGAGGGACTCAACCTTATTTGTTTCGCCTGCGGACGCTATGGTCATAGGAGAGAAAGCTGTCCATGGACTTTTTCAAGCGGGACGGTACCTAGTTCGGATCAAAAGACATCGCAGCCTAAGGTGGTGAGGCCAGCTTCGTCAACCCAGAAATCTCCCACCGTGGAAGAGGAGTTTGGAGCTTGGATGATGGTAGGGAGGGCAAATAAGCCTTGAAATCCGAGAAAACTTTACCCAGTGGATAATAGAGGAGAACAAGCTAATGGGCTCAAGGGCGCCAAAAAGATTTTCAACAAAGCTCAGAATTCGAGGTTTAATGTCTTGGCAGAAATGACAGAAGAAGGCGATATGGAGTCAGGGGATCACGGGCAGAGTATGGATGGTTCAGGGAAGAATCCAGAAGCAGGAAACAAGATAAGGCAAGTTAGTGAGAGGAAAGAAGTGGCGTTGGTACTTAAAGGTGGAAAAGAAAATGATAAAAATGGGAATAAAGGGATAGCTAAGTCAAAGGCCACAGGGAAGGAAAACATAAACCCAAATGGGCCGAAACTAGGCAAAGAAGGCCAAAGCTCTCTAAAGGGAGTTAAGGTCCATAGTGATGTAAATGGGGCAGCTGGGCCTACGGGGCAATATAAATCAAAAATAACAAATAAAAGGGAGCATGTGGTGGTGACTGGAAATGTAAGGCAATTAAATTCACAACCAATTTGCTTTTCAGGTACTGAAGAGCCAAATGCTATAAATGGGCTTCTCCTTTTGGAAGGCCCATCTCATGAGATGGGAACAAGATATATTAATATGCCACAATTAGAGCAATCACACAAGGAGCCTATGGATCAAAATGTAATGGAAAACATCACGATAGGCCAAAGCAAGGATGGTGAGGAAAGTCTGGACAGTGGCGTTGATGCTCTGGGGATGGAGAAAATGGAAGCTCGTGCTACTTGGGATGATGATGATCCTTTGGTAGAGTAAGTTCTTGCTTCTTCCCTCATTGTTTTTAATGATGATAGTTGCATCATGGAATTGTAGGGGGGCTGGGAATAGATGCTTCCCGGCTGCCATAAAAGAAATTGTGAAAGAAAATAATATAGAGGTTTTATGCCTCATGGAGACTAGAATCAGTGGATTAAAAGCAGAAAAAACAATTAGAAAGCTGGGATTTACTAGTTGGATAAGACTGGAAGCCTCAGGTTTTGCAGGAGGGATCTGGGTATTATGGAATGAAAATATTACTACTGTGCAATATTTATCTTCTTCAACCCAGTTTGTTCACTGCAAGTTAACAGATGTGGAAACTAAAGAGACTTTTGTCACAACATTCGTTTATGGGGAGACCACTGCCATCAAGCGGACTGAATTGTGGCTAGCAATCAAAAGATTAGCTCAAGAAGTTGAAGGTGATTGGTTAGTGCTAGGAGACTTTAATATTTTTATGAATGATGCTGACAAAATTGGTGGGGTCGTTCAATCTCATCAAGCAATGAAACAATTCTCAGACTGTATTGTGGAGGCAAGTTTGATTGAAATTCCAGTGGTCGGTGAAAGGTTTACTTGGGAGAAGCAGCATGTCAAGGAGAGGCTTGATTGGGGTTTCTGTAACTTATCTTGGGAGCTAAATCATCCATTGAGCAAGAACTTCCATAAGTTGAAATATAAATCAGACCATAGGCTCATTGTGATTTCTGATGAGGGGAATAGAAGTAGAAGACGAAGAAATACTCCATTTAGATATTATGCTGCATGGGCTCTTGAAGATAATTTTAAGGAAGTGGTTAGAAGTTCCTGGGACAATATGAATTGGTGTGAGGGAACAAAGAAATTTTCTGAAAATGCAATCAAGTGGAATAGCTCGAATTTTGGGAATACTGCTAACAAGAAACGTGCGGTGATGAGGAGAATTGAAGGAATAGACAGAGTGAGACAAAATAATGTTGCAAATGGGCTGTACCGGTTAGAGAAAAAGCTGTGGCAAGATTATAACAAGATGATGGCTCAAGAAGAATTAATTTGGTACCAGAAGTCAAGATGCAAATGGATAAAATGGGGAGATAAAAACACTAAATATTTCCATGCCTCAAAGTAATGAAGAAGAAAAGGCAAAGAGTGGATGGGTTACAAGATGAAAGGGGCAATTGGATTACGAATCAGGAAGAGTTGAAGGAAATGGCAGTGAAGTTTTTCAAATCTCTATATTCTCAAGATAGTCGGGGGAGGGATCCAATAGAATGGATAGTCAATTTCCCTCAAATCCAAAGCCAAGATTCCGAGACAATCCACCGGCCTTTGAGTGACACAGAGATTAAACATGCGGCTTTCATGATGGGGGCATTTAAAGCCCCAGGGCCAGATGGGCTTCAAGCGCACTTTTTCCAGACTCACTGGGACATTGTGGGGAGGAAAATATGCGACTTTATAAGACAGGCGTGGCAACATCCAGATAAAGTCAGGGAGATCAATCAAACGCACATAGTCCTTCTCCCAAAGATTGATAGACCCACAAGCATTAAGGACTTCCGGCCAATCTCTTTATGCAACGTTAGCCTGAAGATCATCACCAAAATCATAGCTAACAGGCTTAAAGGGAGTATGAGCTACCTAATTCAACAGCAACAATGTAGCTTTATAGCTGGAAGACAAAGCAATGATAATATCATAATTGCTCAGGAAGTCATCCACTACATGAACACCAAAACGGGGAATAAGGGATACGTGGCAGTGAAGGTGGATATGGAGAAAGCATATGACAGGTTAGATTGGGAATTCCTAAATCATACGCTGATAAGCTTGGGGTTAGAAGACACTTTGGTGAAACTCATTATGGCTTGTACTTCATCCACCACAATGAAGGTCCTTTGGAATGGTGAGGAAACCGAAGCATTTCATCCTACTCGGGGAGTTCGTCAGGGAGATCCCCTTAGCCCATATTTATTTATTCTATGTATGGAAAGACTAAGCCAGCTGATTTGTAAGGAGGCTCAAGAGGGTAATTGGAAAGGGTTGAAATTCAATAGAGCAAGTCCTTCCATCACGCACTTGTTCTTCGCTGATGATCTCATTCTCTTTGGTGAAGCTACATTAGAGCAAATTGATAAAATGAGAGAAATTATGAAAGGATTCTGTGAAGTCTCAGGACACAAGGTTAACTTGGAAAAATCTAAAGCCTTCTTCTCCAAGAATGTTGGATTCAGCCGGGCAGAGGAGCTAAGTCAAAAGCTCGGAATTGGTAGGACAAGGGACCTGGGTAAATATTTGGGGGTTCCTCTCTTCCATGAAAGAGTGTCGAGGGCCATTTTCCTACCTGTAATTCAAAAGACCCAGATGCGTCTTGCTAACTGGAGGAGCAGGTATCTAAGTATGGCAGGAAGAACAATTTTAATAAAATCTGTTTTGTCAGCTATCCCTAGCTACCAGATGCAGACAATGTTACTTCCAAAAACAATCCTTCAAGACCTTGAGAAGTTAAGCCGGAAATTCCTATGGAATCAAGGTCTAGACGGAAGGAAAATGCACCTAATATCCTGGGATCAAATAAAACAAGGGAAGGATGAAGGAGGGCTGGGAATTAAAGACCTTCAAACTCAGAATGTGGCCTTTATCATGAAGCTATGTTGGAGCTTGTTAAATAACCAGGAGGCTTTGTGGGTGAAATGTCTTAGAGGGAAGTATGGATGTGGGAATGGGTTATATCCCTATGTTTGCAGGAAACAAAAGTCATCAATTGTGTGGCGTAGCATTAATGCAGTGTGGGACAAATTTTATAAGGGTATAGGTAGAACCATAAAAAATGGTGCTACAACAAATTTCTGGTGGGACATCTGGTCTCCATTAAATGAGCCCCTCATCCATTTTGTTGAAGGAAGCATCAACTGTATTAATCCCAAGGCTACAGTAAGGGACTTCGTTTTAAATGATGGGAGATGGGATGTTCAAAAATGGGAGAATATCTTGCCTTCATGGGTTGTTAACATTCTCAAAAACACCAAACCTCCTAGTGGGGAGGAGGAAGACCGATTTTGTTGGAGAAGTGCCCGGGATGGGAATTTCAGTGTGCGAGAGGCATATAACTTTCTGAACAATCAGAAGTATCATCATAAAGAGCTGATTTGGAAGAAGATCTGGAGGCTCCCGGTTCCGGAGAAAGTTAAACTTTTCTTTTGGCAAGTGGTCCATGAAAGGCTGCCCACAAACTCACTCAGAGCTCACCATGAATTAATAAACAGTGGAGAGTGTCCGTTTGAGTGCCCTAGTGAGGAAAACACCCTTCATATACTTCGAGACTGTGAGGTAGCGAAAACTGTGTGGAAAAATATTATTGATACTAACATATTATCTAGTTTCTTTTCCTCTGATTTGCACGTATGGCTTAGGAGAGGTATGTCAAAAAATCTAGGTAACAGACGATTTGCCCGGTGGTCATGGGTTCGGGTATTCAGTATAACGTGCTGGCTCCTTTGGAAAAATCGGTGCAAAGGAATCATGGAAGGAAACCATTATCAAGCAAGGGAGATCATCCATGGAATTGTATCACAATTAATGGAAGAGGCTCGGGGAGATGAATTAGATCACCAGGTCCTAAAGTTCAACACTGAAGAAGAACAAATATGGGAACCACCACAGGAAGATTACATTCGGCTGGACACGGATGGATCGGTAAATAACCTCAAGGAAGCTGCATGTAGCGGAATTGCCAGAGATAGCAGTGGACAATGGATCATTGGATTTCAAAGGAAGTTGGGCACCAGATCACCCACAGAGGCAGAAATTTTGGCGATACTCACTGGTCTTCAAGTTTGTAAACAGGAGCACATCCAGAAAATTATTGTCCATACTGACTCATTGGAAGCAATGCATCTGATATTAAGAGAAGGGGGACATAGTCACCCATTAAGATGGGAAATCAGGGAAATCCGGGATTTTCTTTTCTCAGAGTGGGATATAGAACTACGCTATGCACCAAGACTGGCTATCAGATGTGCGGACTATCTCGCAAAAGAAGCCCACAATTTAACTGATGATATGAGGATATGGAGGAGTCCACACCCAGGCTGTCTCAACCTCGTTAGAGAAGATCAATTGCAGAGGGCTCTCGCATAGCTTGTCTAATGAGAGGATAACTTCTTTTCAAGTCTACGAACTTGCCATTCCTATTCCAAAAAAAAAAGTCACATGGGAGACTGGGAACAGGCAGGTGCAAGTGCTTTTGAACATCAGGAAGCCAATATTCTTGAAGAGATTCATCAGCTATACTTAGCAGAGAATGGGAAGCATCGGTGGAGTAATGTGACCGAGAATCTAACCAAGTGGCTGACTACCTCGCTAAGAGTACGCTCAATCTAGCTTTGGATCCCATCATGTTTGACGAAGCTCCAGATTTTTTAAGCTCCTCTCCGAGTGCTGATACTGCTACGGTTTCAGTCTAGACTGTCTGAGTTGTATTTTCAATAAAAAAAATTTAAATAAATAAGATTCAGTAATCACTCTTATTATGCCTGCCTTCCTCCTACCTGTCTTCTGAAAGCTTTCGGTCATTAACTTTCTTTAGCTAATTATTCTTGCGCTTTTTCTCACACCTTTTATTAAAATGAAATCACTTTCGTCAACATGTTTGCTCCTTGTTGGGGGAAAAAAAAAATCATATTCATATAATATGACCCTTGAGCCCAATATCAATTATTGATTTTTTTGTTGAATTTTTTCAATGCAATATTAAATTAATGTATATCTTCCTAAAGGAACCCGATGGAACAATTTTAGAACGATACTAATGTAGTTTTTACTCAAATCTCAAAAATTTTAAATCTTGATGGGAATAAATAAAAAAAAAATTAATCATTTTTGGTAAAAAAAAAATGTACATTAATCTTAGTTAACCCACGTCATGCTAAGTTTCCGTGGTAAGCAAAGTGAAGAACACCACGTCATCCCAACTACTAATTTGAATACCACTCACTCCGTCCCGTAATATAAAGTTTTTTTAATCGAATTGTGGATTCCTAAAGAATTAGTAAGAGTTGGTTAAAAATAATAAATGTGTAAAAAATATGTTATATTGCCCTTATTTATGAATGATTAAGAGAGGGGGTAATTATGAAAAGAAGATGAAATAGAATGTGTGGGAAAATTAATGCATAGATAAAATGGGGAAAAAAACATTTATTACTCAAACAAAGTCAAATAAGACATTATATTGTGGAACAAGACCATTCAAAAAAATGGACATTATATTATAGGATAGAGAGAGTATTTTGTTTCTTTTTCAATACAAAAGACTTTAATATATACAAAATTTAAAATAAAAATAATGTTGTAACATAGTTCTATTTTCAAATATTTTTTGAACTTAAAAATCATGATATGAAAATTTCAAATCTACACCATTACAACTACATTCCAATAGCATAGATCTCATCACAATAATGAGTTTCATAGCACTCACTACTAAAAATGGATACAGATCAGACCCTTAATAAGGGACTTAAACTTGGCCTATTTCAAGCCTGTCTAAGTCTAGACTTAACAGGCCTCTAAACATTTTTTAAAATATATTTTATTAAACAGGCTAGACCTAGGTCTTTTAGAACGCCTATTAAGATTAACAGACCGACCTATACATGTTATATATTAAAAAAATACATTAGTAACATTTTTTAAAATATATTTTATTAAACAGGCTAAGCCTAAGCCTTTTAAAAGGCCTATTAGTAATAACAGGCCAATCTATACTTGTTATATATATTAAAAAAATACATTAGTAACATTAAAAAAATATCCTACAGGCAAAGTTCATACCAATCAACCACACAAAGGCTTGCACTCTACTCACTACCATTGTGATGAGGGCTGAAACTTGTTCAAAAAGAGACCTAACATAATTACATTATTCATAATAATGTAATCAGTCACCTCCCTAACATAATTACATTATTCATAATAATGTAATCAGTCACCCATTTCCTTCCTTGTATGTTCATGTTCATGAAATCATTCCATTTCCCTACCTATTTTTTATGTTCATAAAAACTTGACATACAAATTCTTGAAGAAAAGTTTGTCAATGGCGTACTCTGATAGTTGATGGACAATTATAGATGAGCAAACCTCGTCATCTTCCCAAGGAGATAATGAAACAGAATTCAACAAGCAATTTGTGAGAATGAAACCTCATTTTCTAGGTACCACCAAAATTTATATCCTTTCCAGTTTTCTATGGACAGATAATCAATTCTCCTGTTTGCACAGTCAACATCTCTCAAAATATAAGACCATTTTCATGTTCACATTAGAGGGGATAAAAAAACTTAATATACGCTCCTAAATTATAAACATTTAATATTGAATCACTGTATTATAGACATCAAAATATAAAGGGGCAACCAAAATGCTTAAGCCTTTCCTTTCTTGTAAATTCACTTCCAGAACAGATATAAAGATTATAAAAACAGACACAACGATATCTATGTAGACGGAAAATGTTATGACAAATCACATCCATATAAACAAGCTGCAATAGTTCAATTAAGTAACAGACACATATAGGATGTCCTTCAAATCATACAACAAGCCTACGATGATATGATTCTCACCAGATAATATTCAACACAAAGCAACTACACAAATAGTTCACTCTCTTGTGCTGAAAATTTATCTAACTTATCATTTGATTTAGACAGCTTTAATCTGAAATGCTAGCCTTTCATTTCCTCAAACAATATTAAGTCGCTAATACAGTTCAGAAAATAGTATATGGCAGCAAGAAAAATATATATTACACATGAAAATTGAACATATGATAATATATATAGAAAGCTAAATAAAGTATGGAACCCCTAGGCCATGGCATCCAATATTGCATTGCCTAGGCTATTCCAGTTACAACCATTTTCATGTTTTCACAATAGAGGGAGGAAACAAACCATACCCTCATACATTTAAAACATCAACTAAAGTACTATGTTATAGGCATCAAGTTTAGGGGATAACCAAAATATTAAAGTCTTTTATTTAAATAAATTCCACAACAAATATAAAGGGCACCAAAACAAACATAAGGATCTCCATGTCATTGAAAAATGTAATGACAAATCACATCCATATAAACCAGCTGCAATTACTTCAATTCATATGTAAGACATTGGTGATGTAATTCAACATTTAAAATAGATCATAAAGCAACAGATCAAATAATTCCAATTAAAGTGAATATGCGGAGTTATATAGTTCCATTTGATATAGATGAAAAAAATTGAAAAGGTAGGAGGCCTTAATCTGACATTCTAGCCTTTCATTCCCTCTTACCATATTAAAAGGCTAGAAAAGCTTACAAAATATTATATGGCAGCAAGCAAGTTAATAAGTTATACAGTCACACATGAAAACTGAACATATGATGATACATATAGAAAGCTAAGATAAAGTTCGAAACGGCGAGTACTGAGTTTCTCCATTCTAGATTACAAATCTAAAGGAGACTCAAGGATTACATATATGAGATACAACCAAAAAGATAACAGGTCATGTGGATTAGTTTCCACCCCTAAAGAGCAGGGTAAATCAACCTAGGTGTTGCAGACAGACACTAAGGCTCTTCTCATAATTGAAAATAGCACAACAGTCATAGGCACCTGAAAAGTTGGGGAACTTCTTCCATTCCTTAGCAGTGAGATTGAACAGATAAAGATTGTTTTTTTGATCACCCTCTACCGCATCCTCGCTTCTTTCATATCTTCTATTATATCGGCACACTATTTCATTCCTCCAAATACACAAGGGTTTAAGACCATGTAAATTTGGTCCAAATCTATATTTCCCAGTACAACCATAACTCTTCCCAGATTCACCGGCACCCTCCTCGAACACCCACATAGCAATTTCATAACTTTCAGAGTCGTCCCTGACAAAGTTGATAGCCTCACACATAGCAAGTTTGTTCCCATACTCATACATTCCAGGTGGACAACAAGCATACTCTTGTCCATCCACATATATTGGTGTCATTGTGAACACTTCTGTTGCTATGTCAAAAGAAATTAGCATTTCAGAAAAAGACCCAAACCCTCTCCAAAAAATAGTCCCATTAGTACTGGCAGTTAAAGGCATAATTTTGGCATCTTGTAAATGCCCAATTTCTAATTCCTTCCATGAACCAGTGCTTAATGAATACACTTGCACACAATAAGGCCCGTCGGAGCCAATGTAGTTGGTTTCTTTCTTAAGCAACTCCGGATTATAAAATCTCACTATCTTGTAATCATTAACCACACCACTGTACCCAAATCCTACCCTGGAAGCACGACTATAATCATACAGAATTTGGGGTATCTCTCTTACCTCATTAATCACCGGATTCCACAGCAAATAAGAAATGGGAAACCTTCCACGTTCAGCAGCAAGCTCTACGCAAAGCAAGCCATTAGAGGAGCCGGCGATTCTCCAACCACGTCCGAAAGAATCGATCAAGTGTGTGTTAAAAACTTCAGCGAGTTCCATCTTATGATCAAGCAAACGTAAGGTTGGTCGCCTGTAGTTGTAATCGAAGGCATGGATGAGAAGAAAGGGGTTTTCATGAGCACAGTGGAGGGTGTGTTGGGAGATGAAAGATTGGGTTTTGAAGAGATTTTTCCAATCTTTACACACACATTGGAATCGGACAATGGGTTTGATGGGAAGCCTTTTGAGAATGTTGATGATTATCTCAAAGGGAAGAAAGGGTTTATCGGTTTCACTTGCCATCAATGCTTGCCGAAGGGATTCAAAGGAAGGAGGGAAATGTTTTTGATCTAAAAGGAAGGAAATGAGAGGTTTTTTGAATCAGGAAGCTCTTGCTGAAGGCATAAATAAAGCCGAAAGGGGTGGCAAAAAAAGGGTAAATTCACAACTAGGTTAGGCAATTAATCACAACCAGGTTCCAAATAATTACCAAATTACATTAAAGTCTCAAGAGACCTGTGTTATATTAAATGGCTTGTCATTAACAACTACTAGCGCATTGAGTTTCAATGCGGCTTTTTAAAAAACTTAGTTATCATTGATAACTCAATGAGCTGGTGTTGACAATTACTCCCTCCAATCCTATTTATAAGAGCCCGGCTGCCAAAACACACTTCTTAAGAAAACATGTGAAAGTAAGTAAATGTGTCTGGAATATACATCTTTTTCCAATATTACCCTTATTTATGATGGGTCTATTAAAAGAGAGAAAAATATGAGTATTAGTAAATATGAAAGGGAAATAGGGGCAAAATATGAAAAAAAAAAACGCATTAAATGATGAGAGAATGTAAGGTGAGCTCTTATATTTTGAAAAAAAATCAATTCAAATTTTGAGCTCTTATAAAGAGGATCGGATGGAGTATTGAGTTGTCAATTACAAGTCATTTAATATCACCCAAGTCCTTTGAAAATTCAATGTAATTTGATGATTATTTGGAACCTGGTTGTGATTAATTCCTTTATGAGGGACCAGATTGTCATTTTTTTCAAAGAAAAAGGATGATTTCAAAGGAAATTTACTTGGTAGAAATACAATGTGAAGAGCAATTAAGTAAGATTAAAAGAGACTGAAATTACAAAAGAGACTAAAATTAAGAAAAAAAAATCAAAAATACATTATGGAATTTTCTTTTGGACTGAAACATTATGTAATTGATTGAGTGACTGATATTTGTCGGCTATTGATTGTTGGAGAATAACTGTGGTCATAATGCTCAACAGAAAAATGCAGGGAAAATTAGGATTAATTTCACTCTTATCTTTCAACTTTTGCTCAATTTGTGTCCTGGTTAAACTTTAAAATTAATGATTTTAGATTTTGAATTTTTATTTAATTTTGATTTTGATCTTTAAATTTAAAAATGTGCTTTTAGTCCTTTAATTTTTACTTGCTTTAATTTTGATCCCTGAACACTTTGTGTTATTTAAAATTATTGATCCCTAAACTTTGAATATCCAAAACCATATATATTGTCAAAGTTCAGAATAGGTAGTTTTGATCTTTTAATTTTCACTTGATTTAGTTTTTGTCCATGTAATATGTGTTATTTATAATTATTTATCCCAAAATATTGAAGGACAAAAACCACATATTTTAAAGTTCAAGGAATAAAGCCACCATTTTTAAAGTTTATAAATTAAAATCAAAATTAAGTAAAAGTTTAATGATCAAAACCTCTTATTTTAAAATTTAAAGATCAAACTAAAATTAAGTCAAAATTGTGGTTTATCAAATTTAAGTTCTAATAAACAAGACAAACCATATTGAAGTAGCGTTATGACTTGTCAATGTCAAGTGCAAGTACTATTATTAAATCATCATCATCACTAGCAATTGTTTGACATTAGGTATCTTACTCCCAACATGAATGCAACCATCAATATCACTCACAAAAAGGAGAAGAGGAGAATCCGCCGAGCTGTGCTAGAGCAACACTCTCCTCACAAATTCATAAAGGTCTTATGAATTCATTTTTGAAATTGGCTCTTCTCACATGCCCTTAATTTCTATGCAAATCAAAGACCATATTTTGATAAGCTGCTGGAGATCTCTATCACCACTTTGGCCATGGATGGTATGGTGGCCGTGAAAATGGATTTTCCCTCTCTAATGCAGTTGTTGATATCTAAACTTTTCAACGTATAATCTCCTTCATTTTTTCATTGTACAAGTTGAATATAACTCTGTATATTCAGATACGTTTCAAGCATTTTTTTGTGGTTTATTGATTTTTTTTCCTGTTTATATCTACCCTTTTTTTCAAGGTTGAGATGGAAATTTATTTCCGTTGAAGATTAATATTTCTAATAACTTTTTAGAGCAAGTTGATTTTTTTTTTTTTTTTGTATTTTGAAACATCACAACTGCATGTTGGTGAGACTCAAGGGAAACTCTAGGAAACCTACATGGTGAAAGGTGCCAGACATGGAACAGTTTATGTTAAAGTTCTACAACATTTAATGCAGAAAATGCAAACTTAATGCATTTTGTCTACTTTTTTTTATCATGCATCATGTGAGTTTAGATATTTCATGCATTTTTTAACGTTTTATTGAAAAGCATATATGTGGATGTCTATTAATTTCCTTTAATAACGAAACAGACCCATTTATAAAATTTTATATTTTGCTTACGTGTTAATCCTTACATACAATGTTAACCACACTTATACTGTTATACACTGATATCATATTAATATACAATTGTCAATTTTTTCCTCATTTTCCATAATTCATGTAATCTATATTTTTATTTTTTAGCAAATGATGGAAGGATGTCTCTGACACAGATTTTTTTTTTCATGTAATCTATATTTTTTTGGACAGATTTTTTGTGATGGAAGGATGTCGCTGACAAAATCGCTGACAAAGATTTTGTTCATATTTTATGCAACGTTTTGTATTTTCAAGCGATATTGTACTAATAATCTGTAGAACTCTGAATGAATGCATCAGGCCATCAGCTATGTGGATAGGTGTAGCTGCAACCGCGCAGAGTAAATTGGTTGACCTTTGCTCAAGCCAGCATATCTTAAGGTACATGCAATTAATAAATGTCATTGTTAAGTAGGAAAAAAACAGACACATCAAGCCGAATATTGTGCATATTTTAATGCAAAACACTTACAACTCTCAAGTATCAGTTAATTAATCATAATCAGACTCAAGTTGCTCCCTCTTGTTTATGTTATAAGAGGTAGTTAACTTTTTTACACATACCAATAAAAACATGTTGGAATCATTTATTATGGGTAGATTTTATATTTTTATCCTTATTCATTTATTATACAAATTTTCTCTTCCCTCCTTGTATTTGTTAATATATAAGGGTAGAAATAGAAAGAATGCATTTATTACTTTAATTTTTACATATTACCTCTTATATTTTAGACCAAAAAAATTGTAATATTACCTCTTATAATTAGGAAGGGAGTATTAAATTATATTGAAATCATTAAGAACATTAAATCAAATGTGTCAAAAGTTATTAATGTAACTCATTAAATTATAATAACTAATAGGTTTTTAAATAGTTATTGCTAACATTTCATTGAATTTGATCGATAACTCAACATATATACTTTTATATCATCTAGGTCTTAAAGAGTTTAATGTAATTTAATCACTTTTTAATACCTTATTGTAATTTCCAATCAAAAAAAAAATACCTTATTGTAATTAATTAACTTACTACCTCGTTGCAATTCTCCCATATTTGCTTCAATATTTCACAATTTGTGACACATGGTATACACATGTCTCGATGTGTAATTTTGAAAGGTTCTATACTTCAACAGCACGCGTTTTTTGTACGATTAGTCTGCAAAGCATTTAATGCAACAGCTTGGTGGATAGTGTAAAACTGCGCATCGTAAAACGAAGAACTGTTCATGAAGTCGTCAGATTTAACTTTTCTTGAAGGTGATAACAATGCCTGTTTTGTTGATAAGAAAAAAAAAAAAAAACCAATGCCTATTGTGTTAAGGCTACCAAGTTTTACTCCGAACAGATTTCCATCTATAGCTGGGAAAACGGCCCGTGAAGGGTTACGAGTTACGTGGTGTGGGCCGTTGGGAAAATCTCAACCCTAACTTTTTAGCGTAGGTTGATTTTTTTTTATATTATTTTTTTTTGTTTTAAAAATACTATAATAAAAAAATAAAAATTTTAAATCAACAAAAATATATCATAATTAGGTCAAGTAAAATAGAATACCCCAAGTAATATACAAATATGGACTCCACAATTATATATTTTTTTTGTATAAACATCTTCCTAATTTTATTGTATTAACAATATTATTAAAAAAGTTTAGATTATACTATACAAACACCACAATTTGTTATGTCAATCACAATTTATATTAGTGAAGTGTCTAAAATATGCCTTAATGAATTAAATAGAGTTTTTCTTTTTTTTAATAAAAAATATATATTTGGCGGGCTAACCCGCCAACCCGCGGGCTAAATGATGCGGACCTGTGCAGCCCGCACTTTAATGGGTTGGAATTTTCCCAACCCTAACCCTGCTCAACCCACGGGCTGGCGGATTGAACCTGTGGGTTGAGCCCATTTTCCCAGCCCTATTTACATCACTATCATGTTTTTTTGGCCAACCATCACTATCATTTCATGAAGGTCATTGCGAAATCTGTGTATGTAGCTTAACGCTTACTGTGTTAAGGAAATGTGTCTTGGTACCGACGAATGTTGTAAAAGTCAGACAGGAAGGTGAATTAAAGAGGGTAGTGGGTCACAGTTGGTCGAATCGGTTGGACGATGGTCAGACCGATGACGTAATAATTAAAGAAAAAATATGTAACTTTTTAATATACCTTACAAATAAATATATTCAAAAGTTTTGATGTGCATTTCTCAAATACTGATTCCTTACATATTCAAATCATTAAAAAATACATAATAATAAGTAAAGAATACCTAACTACCAAGAATAACATGTCAAGTCAACAATCTAACATGTAATAAAAACAAGCATGACTTCATGGCTTGTTAAACATGCGTGTATCTCGGTCATTTTGGGGGATAAACCTAAGTGTGGGATTTAAGAATATAATTTGGGTTTTTTTTTAAGGATTTTGGGAATTTTTGGCCTTGATTATATTTTTTTAGCTTTTCATGTGCTTCGAATTGGACCATTTGGTTTTCATAAACCCGCCCCGGTTTCCGGTTTAACTCCGACTCCCGGTCTAATTCGGCCTGACCTACTAAAAGACTAAACCATGAAGTCCGAACGGATTGGTGTGCCAGGTGTCGATCAGACTGTTCGGTCCAGTTCTTACAACACTGGTACTGACAACATAAATTTATTTCTACCAAACCAATTACATTCCCAACAGCACCAACAAAAATAACCTAACAAATTAAAATACATAGAATTTTTTGTTTGACATTTTAATGAAGTTTTTTTACCCAAACATGAATGTTTTCAATAAATGTTCTATTTTCTGGTAAAAAAAAAAATGTTCTATTTCACATGATCATCAATCAAAAGCTTTATCTATTAAAGGAAGATAAGCCAAGCCAATGCACAATAGCGGCTCTTCTTACACTTTACTTTTATGGGGAACAGTGTCGGCTAGGGTTCGAATGTTACCAGAACAATATATCAGATATGTAATTTTGGTTTCATTTATAATAATAATTTATATACATCTTACGAATAATCGTTTCCAGAGGTTAATACTTAATAGTGCCAAATTTTTAATGTCGTATAATGTCTCTTATGGTTCATTTTTCGTTTGCCATATTATAAACTATATAAAGCATCGTTTGCTTTTGTCTGGCATATTAAATTATCTTGACCCCTTGGATCCGACCTGTACCACACACTGCAATATCTAGATGTCATATTTGCCACTCTATGGGTCCACCATTGCGAAGATCTTATGTTTGTCTCAGTTGTGTTATACTCGTCTGGTCTTATTTATAAGGTATTTTCAGCACATTTCATACAGACTAAAAAAAGTCTTAAAATTCATTAACTTTCCACTAAAATCTAACAAATTTACCACTTTACATAATATCCACTATATCACATTAAAATAAAGTCAATACATAATAAATGAAGGGTAAACTTGTACATGCACATTAAATATTTAATCAGGTGATTTATATATAGAATCAAATAAAATATTCTCTCTCTGTCCTATAAATAAGATCAAATGAGTATCTAATGCAAACAAACTTATTTTTAGTTTGTATCTCATGTTGATGTGTGAAAAGAACGACACTGGCAATTTTGTTTGTGTAGGTTCGTGGATTAGACAAAGTAGTATCTTCAGCTCCAATTCTCAAAGTTTTTATAAACATGCATTATTTAATATCGCATCCTAAACGCTCGCTCAATATTAATTGTAGATTTTTCCCAATAAATTTGCCCGTTTGTTCGTTATTAATTTTTTTAAATGTTAGAATAAAAATGTTGCATGTAGCCGCAAATCTATGGAAAGCTACATAGGTATAGGTTGCACGCATGGCAGAGTATATATATTTATAAAAAAGTATTCCATTAAGTCATTCTAAAAAACACGTGGTTCATTGGCGGTTTTTAACAATACGGATAGTTATGTAGGCCAGCCAGTTATAATAATAAAAAAAAAGCTTTAATAGGCCAATAACCTATATTTTATTTGGAAACTCATAGTACTACTTTACTCATATACAAATATAAATTAGGAAAATGACAAAAAAATCATTCTAATTTGTAAAATCCCAAATAAAAAATTTTGAGTTGTTAATGGTTGTTAATATTTATCATAAAGTTGTTAATACCATTCATAAAGTTGTTATTGGGATTTTACAAATTAGAAGGGATTTTTTTGTCATTTTCCCATTTGAATTTCAATCCAATTAGATTATCTTTTTTATAACCTTTAACAAACCGAAGTTCTTTTCCTTTTTTTATGCCTAATAAATAAAGTTCTAATATCAATATATGAGGTATGATTTTCATCATCAATTATTCTTTTACCCAGAGAAAAAAATGTATTAATTCTTCATAAACTATATCAATGTTGTCACATATAAGTTATTCATGAACTAACATATAAGATTACATTTATAATATAATTTCATTACTCATTAATAATAACACACTTCAATTTGTTTTGTTTATAACCATGGTAAAAAAAGGTATCGGACCGAGCGATCGGACCACTAAACCACCCAACAATCCAGTCCAGTTGAAGATTTAGATCGTGGGATAAGCTGAACTGGGACGGGGGGTGAGTCAACTTGCCCCACTAGGACCAAACCCAGGCAACCTAGTCAAAAACCGGGGGAGGTTGAACCTTCTTTTTTTTCAGATTGTGTTTTTTTTTTATTTTGTTATAATTCACCTAATTACTAACTTTCACTTCACTCAATTTTAGAAAACAGGAGACTATAATATTCTAAATGTCATTTTACTTGCACAAGTTTAATATTTAATTGTTGTTACTCTTAGTATTTGTATTTTAGTCTGCAGCTTGTATAATAATATTTATTTTCATGTGTAATCAACTACTATTTTCTCGTTTTTCCTCTATATGAACATTAAAACATTCATGTTTGATGGATATCTTTCTATATTTACATATTGATATTAGTGACTATTAATGTTAATATCAATAAAATTTTATTATTTTAATATAACTGATTAGACCCCGAGTTGACCCCAATTCGACTGTTGACTCTTGACCCAATTCCTCGTTCAGTTCTATGTCTGATCTAGTTTTTTGAACCTTGTTTATAATATACATATTTTCTCATTATCTTATATGATAACCCATCCACCGATATCAGTAAAATTGAATATCGCATCCCAACTATGAAAATCACTAACAAAAATTAATCAACAACAATCATTAAAATTTATTTTAACTTCCTATGGAGAATGAAACCAACAGTATATACAACAATGAAATTTGAGTTTCACAATATTATAATTCATTTTAACGTGGTTGTCATAAAATCATAAATACACCTAATTTATTCTCCAAACTAGATAAAATGGACTTTTAATAGATAAAGTGAATCTTTACTCTTATCAAATAATAATATGGCTTAACTAACTCTTATCATCTTATGGTTTCTTATTTTAAATATTATTTTCAAAAAATTAATTTTTAAAAAAATATATTTGGTATATAACAAATTATAAATTCAACCTAAGTTAAACAATAATGGAAACAACTTGATAATGATAATTGTCTTTACCAATATAATATTCATAAAGTCATCATTACAAATAAAAATCTATTGGTAAAATAATGAATATATCACCCCAAAGGGCCAATTGAAATATCATATTAAAATCATACAGCAACAATTATAATTCAAATGATATTGTAAGCAGAACAACATACAGGTGAATTCAAGAGCAATAACCTTTTTTTCCAGTAAAAATGATAATTTATAATATAAAAATAATTGACACATAATATCTTGTAATTTTTTAGACTCTAATTACTAAGCTTTTTTCTTTTTCTCATTTTTTAAACACAAAATGAATTTTATATTTTTCCTGAAAATGCTCCCTTCTTTGTATCTTCGATTTATACAAACGACATTTTATTCTAACATCCAACAACTATCAGATCAATAAAACTGAAAGGTCATTTTTTTTCCCAAGAATTAAACATAATAATACATTTTTCAATTCTTACAATAGACACAACAAAGTTCATTTAGTCATCTATGCTAAGAAATACCACAATATCTGTGATGAAAATAATATCATCTAACTATGTTATCATTAAGATATTTGAATATGCTCATAGAAGTAAAATAGAAACATACCTGCTTATAGGTCACTTGTTAATATCATAATAGTAAATCATTGTAATAATTTATCTCACATGAATTAATCCTAGTAAATTTAAACAATAATAAAAATTTAATATGAATATAATAAAAAGGGAAAATGTGCAAATTTACGAATGGACAGTTACTCGAAGAGAATTTGGCACAAAAAAGTGTTTTCTAGTGCTTAAATACCAAAAAACAATTTTAAAAATGATGCAAATTTAACAAAACATTTATCTATAAGACTATAACAAACTTCCGTTACTTTTTTCCCTATGGGTGCCACCTGATTTCTTCCTAAAAAAGTAACGGCCGTTTGCTTATATATAACAGTTTTGTTAAATTCGCACCAATTTAAAACGTTTTTGGTATTTAGTATCACAAAAAACTTTTTTTGTGCCAGACGCTCATCGTGATAAATGTCATTGGTAAATTTGCACATTTACCCTAATAAAAACTAAAGATAAGATATCCTTCCAGGCTTATGGTGATCTCTTTTTATTTTTGCAATAAATATGGGTATAATTTTCTATAATTCATTGCCTCTTTTGATATTTTTCACGGTATTTTCAACTTTAAATCATTTTGACCATTTACCTTCAGTAAATGGGCATATATATATATGTCTAAGGTTCAAAAAACGGGACCGGACATCGAACCGGATGAGGCACTGATTTAAATGTTAATGGTCGGACCAGGTCAGACCATTTATATTAAAATAATAAAATTTTATTGATATTGTTATTAATAATCATTAATATCAAAATGTAAACATAGATAAGTATGCATGATTCATCAAACATGAATATTTTGATGTTTCTATAGAGGGAAAAATATAAAATATTAGTTGAGTACATGTGAAAATAAATACTATTCTACAATATACAGACTAAAATACAAATACTAAGAGTAATAACAATTAAATACTAAACATATGCAAGTATAATAGCATTTAAAATATTATAATTTCCTTGTTTCTAACATTAAGTGAAGTGAAAGTTGGTAATTAGGTGAATTATAAAAAAATAAAATATCAAATTTTGAAAAAAAAAGAAAAGAAAAGAAAATGAGAGGACCGATTCAACCCCCGGTTCTTGTAAAATCCTTCCTATTAATCGATAATTAACCTCTAATAAACGATTTCTATCAATCGTAATCATAATTAACAACATTAACTATGATAGGAAAAGATTTTTCATACAATTCAACGACCCTATCATAGTTAGAAAAAGATTGTACTAATTATCCAGAACGTTTTCTGTAAAATCTTACTTACTAATTATAATTAAACCCCATCCATTAAATTTAATTATTTTCCACTGTTAACTATGATAGGAAAAGAGTTTTCGTGCGATTACAACAATACCCCTATCATAGTTAGAAAAAGATTTGCCTAGCAATTCGAATGATCATCCATGATAGAAAAAGTGAGCACATATTCCAACAATCATACTATCATGGATAATTTACCCTAACTATGTTAGAAAAGAAATCTCCTAACATAGTTAGTAAAAATTTATCTAATTAACAGTTAATAAATGGTTTAACCATGTTAGATAAGGAGCCTTCTAACATGGTTATTAGAAACACACTTATAATCCTAACTTCGCATTAATCAAGCATTAATACAAGTAAAAATTAAATACAGTCATCCAGCATACACAGGTATTCGGAAAATAAATGCACGGAAGCGTATGCAAGCCTATAAATATGGCAATATACAATTCCAAAATAACTTTATCGGCCAACTCACCGGTTCCAAGTTAACCGGTGGGCCCCATTCCCTTTTCCTTCGCCCTGGTCTGTACATGATCACCTGCAAAAATGTAAATAACCACGGGGTGAGACAAACATGTCTCAGTAACCACAACTCAACTCGATACAAGAGTGTGAGTGGGTTAGCAGAGCGCCTAAAGGGTACCACATAAAAATATTTACCACAAGTAATATATATACCACCATATCATTAGAAGTATATCCAGACAATCATGCAGAACTTCATAACTAAAAATCTTTTACAAACTCAAGGTATATCATTTTATAAAAGCAGTTTAAAATATATTTTACACAATCATCCATAACGTTCGCCCTGCGAAACGTTAGGTTGTCCCTTACAATTAGGTGGACCAAAGTGAAACTCGACGGGGATCTCAACCCGTACCCAGAACCACGGAGAAGTGGAACTCGATGGGGGCTACCCATACCCAGCACCACAACGGGGGTAATGCTCGATGGGGGCTACCCATACCCAGCACACCGAAAGATAGTACTCGATGGGGGCTACCCATACCCAGTATACCAATAATATAATTAGTCCCTGTGGGCCAACAGGGTATCTCATCACGTGATGGCAATAGTATCCAGTGCATCGATGCTAAACTAACACAACAATACACATGTATGCAATACCAACAATCAGGCACTTGGCCTATCCAATATTTTCACCAATATGCATCATGCTACAGTTTCAAATCCAATGTATACAAATATTCCAGTTTCAATTATGTCTAATCGCAAATTTTTTTTTTTTGCCAGTTTACTAGTAATATTCCCACAAGATATTTTTTTTTCATATGAAAGTAAAAGGGATTTCAAAGGTACCCAATAGGCTTTTTAATATAAACATAGCATTTAAAATTTCAACTTGTGTACCAGTGGGCATAAACATACGTAAAAAAAAGATTTTGAGAAAATCTAAACTAACATCACACACAATCAGGTAGTGAGATGAGAGTGGTTACCTGAACTGGCCCAAAAACAATAATTATACCGTAACATGCGATCTTCCAGTTCAGTTCAACCAATCTACGCCCAACGATATGGCAGTTGTGTTCCGCTGATACACGTATGACAGAGAATATATCAATTCATGTAGCTCATCCGCAGAGCAACCAATCTCATCTAATAGAACATGGTAATGTGGAAACCTCGTGGTTCCAATCATTCCAGCAGGTGCACACAAGTACAACTCATAATTTCAGGGATAGCAAAGTTTGTTGCAATGACTAATTTTCAAACAATCTAAATCATTAATAATCAATCACCAACATCAATTCACCTAAAATAATCATGACATCATTCACTTACAACTTCCAAATTATAACCAAATTCTGAATACGATCAAACTCAACAAATCAGAACCATCATTTATTCTCAATCCACTATATTCGCTTAAATTCATCTCACTAACTTATTTCAAAGATTTAGACCGTACATCATCTCAAAATCCCAAAGGTTCAACTTTACTCAATTCTATTTCAATTTCATCAATCTATAATCTTTTACTAACAATAATAAACATATTAGAATATCCCATTCATCGGTAATCAACGTGAATCCTAGGGAGCACAACTTCCTTTCTTTATTTCCTTACAACTTCCTATAATTATCCAAATTCTCCCACGATCCTTATAAATCAAAATCCCCCTTCAACAACATTCAACATAATCCAATATCCTCATTTACCTCCCCTAAATTATCCTTCCATTTTCAATAAAAATCAATTGCCATATTATACTTCCCTAAAACACCTAACACTCCCAATCTTCATCCAACACTAATCTACCCCAAAAATCCAACTAACAATATCGTTGAACTCCAAGAACCCTCTAGAATTCATAAATCAAGCTCAAAAGCCCAAATTCAAAGGATTTCTTGTCGTAAACTTAGCTTAATTTAACTTTAAGCAAGCAAAATCTTACATAGGGCCAAATTAAACCAAATTAACCACATTACAATCATCAAGTAGTCTACATAAACAGGTAGCACCAGGCAATTGCCCCAATCCAGTCAGAATTTCAAAATAAAACAAACCCTAGAAATTTCTATTTGGGAAAAATCAAGAACAAGAGAGAAATTGAAGGAAGAGAAAGTACCAAATTCAATAAGCTTCTCTTCCCCCTTAACCCATCGAAATTTTCGCCGGATTCCGCCCCAAATCGCCGGCCAACAGCATCACCATCTCACACAATCTCTCTCTCTTTCTCGCGACGCTAGCAGGAAAAAGGAAAGGGAAAAATAGAAGGGAATCGGGACTGAGAGGGAGACGGAGGGCTGGGGTTCAGCAGCGGCGACGGCGACGGCAGCGTCGGCCGTCGCCGCCCTCACTCTTCTTTCTCTCCTCGCGCACGGGACCAAGGAAGCAGAGGAAGGGAATAGCAAACAGGAACACGGGAGAGAGGGAGAGGGAGTGTATTAGGAAGAAAGAAGGGGAAAAAAATAAATGGAAAGGAAAATAATTTAAATGGGAGGGAAGAAATTACTAATAGGCCCTCCAATAATTAACATAAGATACTTTTCTTTAAGATAAAATCCTCCTCTTTCATTCTAAAAATTCTCTTCAAATTCCCACTAATATTTTCACCCATTATGATCCCTTCTAAGTCTACAATTAATTTCTCTAACTCTAATTTTTCCAATTCAAGGGAGAAACTAGGACTTTAAAAACTGTCCTAAAATACCACAATTCCCTAAATTTATTTATAAAACTCTCTCAGACTCCTTAATTAGTCCCAAATCAATTCCTAAATTTCCACTAATCTTTAATTAATTTTTCGGGATGTTACAGTTCTGGCCGGGTTGAACCGGTTTTCCGCCTGTTCAACTTCCTTCCCGGGCTCAAGGGTCACCCGGACCGGGCTTGTGGCCGGTTCACGGTTGAACCGGTCCGGGTCTTTAAACATTGGGTGTCTATGACCATATTAAAATATTTGTTGATTATTTTATATCAACATATTATATTTTAATATCCACAAATATTGTTGCATATATTTATCAATTTGGGCATTGAGCATATATACATAATCATAGTAAAATATGTCAATTAGTATTCAAGACTATTACTTTTGTATGACACGATTGATTCTTTATAAATTATTTGTCTTCTGGATGATGTCTTTTGGTATGTGAGCTATGACTTCAGGGCTTTAATACTTATAACAATCTTGTGAAAAAATTCCACAATTTTTCTTTGCCATAGAACTATAAGATGGTCTGCTACCAATGAACGATGATCGAAAATAATAGGACTTCTTGTCGTTTAATCACAAATTAAATGTGACTTCTAGTCATTTAATTATAAACTAAAAGTAGTATGGCTACTTGCCATTCAATAAAATTAAAATAACATTGTTATGACAAAATAAAGTAAACTCAATCATATATAATATTATATATAAAATAAAATGACAATATATAATAAAAGATGATGTAAATGAAACGAATGCATAAAAAGACAAAGAATCCAATGTAATTAATATAAAACGTAATAAAAGAAATGTAAATTAAGTAATGTTATGTAATTAACAAAAAAAACTGAAAGAACATAAATAGCAACATAGATAAAATAAAATTGCATTAGCATAATATATGATAATGGGAAACAACTAAGATGACAAAATAAAGAATAAAAATAGATGACATGATGAGATTAAATTAAATAATATAAAAGGATAACAGAACTAAAATGAGAGAATTAGAACAATATATAAGAAAAGGAATTTAAATAGCAAAAGTAAAATGTATACTATATATGTATAAGATGAAGCATATATAAATAAGTAGTGTATATATATGGATAATATGTTAGGATCTGTGAATAAAATGACAAACGTCCGTTTGCCTCTCCGTTAACTTTGAGCATTAATTCTACGATATGATAATATCAGGTGATTTTTTTGTGTGAATCCTTCACCTATCTGAGAACTTGATTTAGCGGCTCTTTCCAAAAGGCGTGAATGCAAATAATTGATCCCGATTTTTTTATCTCATTTTTGGGGAACTTAAAAAAAATTCAATAAATTCTTGTACTTACATTTGTTTTTATAATTTTTCATTAAATATATTTTAAATAGATTGAATAGAAAATAAAAATTTTAATACTTTCAAGATATTTAAGATAAAAAAAATTCTAATACTGGGATTTATTGAGTAAAACTTCTTGAAAATTTAAGAGCTTTAACCCTATTATTATTATTATTATTATTATTATTATTATTATTGACTTCATGAATTGATTGCGAGTTGTTGGAGAATTTAATTGCCTTGATTCTTGATTCTAGAGACTAGACTGGTGATATGGAATGGTCAACAAACCTGGCGTATTGGTTATCATACTTTATCCTCTTTCATGTTTTGTCTCTTATGTTCTCACCGTCCTCTTTATATCGTCTTCCCAATACAGCGTCTGATTATTTCAGCTATTTTCCTTAATTTTTCTAAATATTTAGGGGGTTAACCTGGAGTTATTTTTGTATACGCCTGATCTACTTGTCACTTATAACACGACTGATCATAAGTAAACACTTCAAAAATATTTTTATATAATATAAAGAATTTTAATATGATGTAACACTTGTCTAAACAAAAATCAAGAACCAAAATTCATATCAAATTAAAATATTTTAGATGTGTTTTGTGGTGATTGGTAAGACTACCAATGACATAGTACTCTTGGTTGATATAAAAATATTTTTGATTAATCATGAGAAATTATTGGGTGAACCTGATTTTGTCACCCAACATCGCATTAAACAAACACATAAGAAGAATTTTAATTTGATAAGACATTTGTCTAAGAGATAAAAAATCAAAATACCCCCATTTACGTTTCTTTTCCCATCTTGGGGGGCTGGGGGGGGGGGGAATCAATCATTCATTGTGTCACATCATATTAAAATTTTTTAGATTTGTTTATATATGATTGGCCAACCTATAAGTGACGTGGAAGATCCACACAAGAATTCATTGTTAACAATAGCCTCTAAGTTTGTGGCCAAAAAAAAAAAAGCCTCTAAGTTTTAGATTATGATTTAATTTGTTTACAATCACTTTATTATTTTCAAATTCAGACCCTTAATATTTTGAGAAGAGATAAAAAAAATTCCATTAAAAAAAAATTCCACGTCAAAAATTCTTTTTATTTTATGTAATGTTCAATGATATTGCTAATACCCCATTTGCTGCTAGCTCGGAGGAAAGTGTCAATCCTCAATCTAAATCTCCTTAGAGCTTGCCTGGTTCACGATCTGCTACTTAATAATACTCCCTCTAGCATGTGGTTGCAGTTTGAATTTGAAAATTGAAATTTATTTGAATTTAACAAAAAATAACTGAAAGAAGAAATATCACAGTGCACCACCACGTACACTAGAATTTTTTATGTTAATTTTATCAAGGAGGGGTCAAAATCCTAATGTTCAAGTTGAAAGGCCAGAAATGGTGTGAAGGCAAAAAGGAGAAAGCAGAGGGGTTAGGTGAGGCAAAGTAAACAGCAAAAGCCTGAGATGATTACTTATGACTCTGTTTAGGCCTTTGGACGGGTTCAGCACAATGTTGATGACTCATGACTCTTTAGGCCTTTGGATGGGTTCAGCACAATGTTGTATAGGCAAAGGCAAAAGTAGACAAAGTTGGTGCTTCTATAACTATCAAAACAGCATGCCCAAATGCTCTCTCTCTCTCTCTCTCTCTCTAAGTTCATAAAAATTGACATCCATACAAGTTCTTAAACGAAAATTTATCAAAGGTACCACTCTGATAGTTGATGGAGGATTATGGCTGCGCAATCTTCCCAAGGAGGCAGTCAAACAGATTTCCTATACTCATTGTATGATAATTAAATTTCCTGTTTGCATAGTCAATATCTCTCTCAGAATATAAGGCCATGGCCTCCAATATTGCGTTGCCTAGGCTATTCGGTTACAACCATTGTCATGTTTCCACAATAAAGGGGGAAAACATAGTATAACATTTTAGGGGAAACCGAAATATCAAAAGTCTTTTTACAAATAACTTTCACAACATATATAAAGGGCACCAGCTCAAATAAACCAGCTGCAATACTTCAATTCATTAGTAACACATTGGCGTTGTAATTCAACAGTTAAACTAGAACTTTAAGCAACAGCGCAAATAGTTCCACAGCTAAAGTGAATATGCAGAGATCCATGAGCAACGACTCAAATACTTACTCCCTTGTGCTGTGTATCGAACCTATCATTCCATTTGATTTAGATGGAAAAAAATTGAAAAGGTAGGACGTCTTAATCTGACATGCTAGCCTTTCATTCCATCTTACCATATGAAGAGGCTAGTAAAGCTTACAAAATATTATATGGCAGCAACTAAGTTATATATCCCCACATGAAAACTGAACATATGATGATATATATAGAAAGCTAAAATAAAGTTGGGAACCACAAGTACTGAATTTCTTCATTCTAGATTACAAATCTAAAGGATAGTCAAGGATTATATATTCTAGATACAATTAAAAAGATAACAGGTCATGGGGATTAGTTTCCACCCTTGCATCAGAGCAGGTCAATCAACCTAGGTGTTGCAAACAGACACAAGGCTCTTCTCATAATTGAAAATACCACACCGGTGATAGGCACCTGAAAAGTTGGGGAACTTCCTCCATTCCTTAGTATTAAGATTGAACAGATAAAGATAATCCTTTTCGTCACCCTCTACCTCAGACTTGATTCTTTCATATCTGCTTACATCATATCGGCAGACTATTTGATTCCTCCAAATACGCAAGGGTCGTAAACCATATAAAATTGGTCCAAACTTGTATCTCTCAGTACAACTATAACTCTTCCCCGATTCGCTAGCACCCTCCTCGATCACCCAGTTATACATGTTATACGTTTTGGAGCCGTGGGTCACAAAGCTGATAGCTTCACACATAGCAAGTTTGTTCCCATACTCATACAGTCTAGTTGGACAAAGACCATACTCATATACATCCACGTTAGCTGACAAAGTATCTATTGGTGTTATTGTGAACACTTCCGTTGCTATGTCAAAAGAAATAAGCATTGGAAAAAACAACCCAAAACCATACCAAAACATAGTTCCATTAGCACATGTGGCAGCTTGAGGCAAAATATTGGTATGTCGTAAATCCCCCATTTCTAGTTCCTTCCATGAACCAGTGCTTATTGAATACACTTGCACACAATAAAGCTTGTTGTCGGAGGCAATGTATTTGATTTCGTTCTCACTAAGCAACTCTGGATGATAGAATCTCACTATCTTGAAATCATTAACCACACTACTGTACCCAAATCCTACCCTAGAAGCATAACCATAATCATATAGAATTTGGGGTACCTCTATTACCTCGTCAATCACTGGATTCCAAAGCAAATACGAAATGGGAAACCTTCCACGATCAGTATCGAGTTCCACGCAAAGCAAGCCATTGGAGGAACCCATGATTCTCCAACTTCGTCTGAAGGAATCGATTGAGGGAGTGCTCAGAACTTCGGCGGTTTCCATCTTATGATTAAGCAAACGTAAGGTGGAACGCTGGTTGTTGGAATCATAAGCATGGATGAGAAGAAAGGGGTTTTCATGAGCAGAGTGGAGGGTATGTTGGGAGATGAAAGATTGGGTTTTGAAGAGATTTTTCCAATCTTTGCAAACACATTGGAATCGGACAATGGATTTGATAGGAAGCCTTATGAGAATGTTGATGATTATCTCAAAGGGAAGAAAGGGTTTGTCCATTTCACTTCCCATCGACTTGCCGGAGAAACTAGGGATTCAAAGGAAGGAAGGAAGGGAAATTTTCTCAACTGAAATGAAGGAAAGAGATGAGAGATTTTGTTTCAGTGGCTCCGGAACCCTGCCTTTTTTTTTTCTTTTTTTTCTTTTTAGGGTGTTTTTTCCTGCTTTTTCCCAGATCTTAACTATTCACCAAATAGGAACACTGAAAATTTATAAAATATTAGCCTATAAATCTCTCCCGTTATCTCTCTCATTCTTATTTTTTAGTTTACACTATCTTTATATTTTTCTCCCTTTTTTTTATATATTTTTAACTATCAGATTTGATGGATGGCTAAAATTAACGAAAGGTATGAGAAAAAAGGGGAAACTTCTAAATAAATACCCCTCAAATATCAAAAGGACAAAAATGTATCTCCAATATACAAAAGGACATAAAAGGGATCATTCCCAATTTGGGATAAACAATGTTAAGGCAAAAAGACCAAAACGCCCCTGTATGCATTCACTTTCAAAGTGAAGTGGTTAATGACTATACTAGAGTGGTTAATCGCTATACTGAAGTAGTTAATTGCTATACTAGAGTGGTTAACGACTTTTACAAATATAAGAGTATTTGAGCCCAACTAATGAATCAGTGAAGTAGTTAATGGCTATACTAGAGTGGTTAATTGCTATACTGAATTGGTTAATTGCTATACTAGAGTAGTTAACAACTTTCATAAAAACAAGCCTAACTAATGAATCAGCGAAGTGGCTAATGGTTATACTAGAGTGGTTAATCGCTATACGGGAGTGGTTAATGGCCATACCCGAGTGGTTAATGGAGACAAGGGTATTTTGGTCTTTTTGCCGTAAAATTGTTTATCCCAAATTGGGCACGATCCCTTTTATGTCGTTTTATATATTGGAGGTACCTTTTTATCCTTTTGATATTCGATGTATTTGGAATTTTCTCGAGAAAAACACCTAAAAAACAAGAGTTCTGGCCGTTGTTTCAGGTAACAAACTGAAAGGTCCACAAAATGGGGGGAAAATCCAGTAAAAAACGAATAAATTGTTATGAATATTGTTATATGAGTGGATGCTCATAACTCCACACTCTTAGGATTTTTTTTCTTATAACCTCCCAATGAATGACTTGTGGGAGTTTCTTGTGATTATTGCCATTATACCCAACTTTACTCCTTTGTAACTATAACCATAGACTTTATGTATGGAGGCCTATAAATAGAGGCCAAGCATGAGGCATTGGGATCAAGAATTACAAGTGAATGAGAAATGAGAAATGCTCCATTCCTCCCTCTTCTAATGTCTTTGTCTTATTATCTCATTTCCTCTCCATCTTTATTCTTTCCTCTTATTTTTATAATACGTTATCAGCACGAGTTTGCTCTAAAGATTTGAGCATTTTACCTATCTTTACTTTTACATTATTTGCTACTTCATGTATTATGCTATTTTACTCTCAATATATGCGTATTATTTTCTATGTCAATATATATCTATATTGTTGTGCGTGTGTTGCTAGATATTATTATTTTTTATTTATTTTAGGTTTTTATTTTAATTTTGTTATTCTAATTCAATATCATTATCTCATGTTTTACTATTTTATATTGTTATTTTATGTTGATTATTTATATTATATATATATACACATATTGCATCATATCCTTACCTCTTCTGGAGAATTAGAGAGGCTGTCACAATGAACTAGATTGGCAGGTTCTACCGCCTTTAGTTCATACGCCCTTTAGTTCTTACGGAACACCCCCTCTGCATATTTAATTTGATGCTTTAAGAATATATATATCATATTATAATACATATTATATATAATACACGCCCGCACACATATACATGTTATATATATGCATACATAATATATATATATGTATTTTATATTATGATATTTATTTATATCTGTCTATGTTGTTTATATTTATATGTTATATTTCATTTAATTATCTAATTGTCCATTCAATATTCGTTTAAATTCTTCATTATATATAATGTTTATATTGATTACGTTTTATGTTATTCATATTTATTTTATATCTTATTTGCTTGTTATTTTTATTTTTAGTTATTCGTTTCATTTATAATAACGTTTGATGGTAATAATTGCATTTATATCAAAATAAATATTTATTGAACCAAAAACCAATCTTTGGAATAACGTTTGTTTGTTTGATGATTTGTTTCATTTGTATCTTATTTATTTGTTTTATGTTATTCATTTTTATCTTTATTCATTTTATGTTTCATTTTTATTTGTTATTTATATCTTATTTATATATATAATTATATTGTCTATACTTATACACACTTATGCATAATAATGCTATGCAATATGATTATAAAGTATGGTGTATAATAGTTATGAGTTTATCTATTTTTTATATTTAATTATAAATTTTATTTTATTTTATACCAGTATTAATTTTTTTTAATGGCTAAAAGCAATAGTACTTGCAATTTTGTGATTAAATGACCTGAAGTCATATCACTTTCGATAATATATCTTTTGTAATTGTGATTGAATAACCAGAAGTCATATCACATTTTTAATAGTTTTTTCATGGAAAGAACATTGTGAGTTATACAAAACTGTATAAGAGAAAGAAAATGTAGTACTTTGATTATTGAATTGTTATAAAAATTAAAGCCCTGAAGGCTTATGGTCATGTATCAAATGAAAAAGAAGGGGTTTTATAACCTTGAAAAAAATATGTTAAGAACATGTTGTCCTGTAGACAAATAACTTACAGTCCTGAAGGATGAAGGTACTAGTAAAAATTTGTGTGGGATTGATGAGAATCCAAAAATCAATTTTGCATGGCCACTATTCTCAGCTTAGAAAGCTGAAGTTGTGCTTTGTATCGGAGCAACAATCAGGTACCTCTTATCCTCTAAGCAAGGATAACTTTTGTGATGTTATTTCTTGTGTTATATGAACTATTGGGAAAATGTCAAAATCTGTACAACCACGTACCTAATGTGTGTTTATTTCTCTGGTCTTGGTTATAGACAACAAGCTTATTTATATTTCTAGAGTTTTCTCCATTTCAGAATGAAAAAGGAGATTTTACATGTTGATGAGAATTCATTGCTCTTTTGTTTCACATAACAAAGTCGTTTGAAATTGGTTATTTGACATTCAAATTTGGGTATTTTTTTTTGTCTGAAACAAATTTGGGTATGATTACAATAATAAAGGGGGTTAATTTTAGGGATGTTAACATATAGTACATGGATCCCTGTAATTAACATAAATAAAATTTTCCTGATTTTGTGGCTTAAGAACATTTTTGCAGTGATTGTAATTATGGCAACAATAATATAAAAAGAACAAGTTGTGAATTTTGTTGGAATTTCCTATATATTGGGGTTGATGTTTTATAGAAAAAAAAATTACTGTGGGGTTATTGTGGCATGAGAAATTAAAAATATATGTGATAAATAGAGAAATGTAAGTTGATTATGTCAGGGCCATTGGTCTCATTTGTTTTATGAGTTCTGAATATTCATTATATTCCATTTTAAAAAAAATTGTAAAATGTATATTATGACCATTAATATGTGTCATACCATACATGTGGATAATTTCTTGTGCTTAAGAATTACAATATTAGTGTTAGCTGTTAAATGCTAAATTGATGTGTGTTGACCACCAACTGTAACCATTTAGAGAAAATTTGTTGGGATGAGATCATGAGTTATATTTTTAGCCATTTCTAATTCTTTACTTGATCTCAATGAATAGTGTTTATCTGACTTGGGTGCTTTCAACACATTAATTATTTAATTGGGAGACGTTAATAATTTTAATGGTAATATATTACCTTGTGTGTGTCAATGACTTTAAAAGGTTTTAGTTGTTGAAATATTAAACGGCAATCGGCTATCATCTTTGACATCGCACATATTTAATTTACTGCCATAAATTATGGTTAAGTAAGGAAATAAATGTTAAAGTTTACTTTCCGGTAAATATGTTTGTAAGTAATAATATGTTGTTTCAAAGTTACATATTAAGGTATGAGTCTATTGTAATATTCAATTTGTGCTGTCATATTATTTTTTCGTGAAATTTTGATTTGTTCAATGAGAAATTTGTGAATGGTATATTTAAGAAGACAAATATTATGTTTTTCCCCTGCTTGTTAAATTTGTGATAAATATTATTTTGCCGAGACTAACAAATTGGTATGATAATAATATATTACCGTTACTCAATAATCTCTCTGCGATTGTGATGTGCAGTACAAGCTTACTTATCATGATTATTTGAATCATTTTAATATTCAAACTTAATAACAGATTTTACGTGAAGAATTCTAATTTAATTAGAATGGAAAGGGATATTGTGTGAAATTCTAATTTAAGTAGAATTCTTGCACATTATCTAAATATAATTTGAGATATCTGAAAGTGTGGGGGTACCTTATGCTTTATTTTGAAATTGCAAAGCTATCTAAGTATAATTTGGGTATGCACACATTTGTGAGAATGGATTTGATAAATCCCTGAAATATAGCTTATGCTATATAAAAAAAATTTGAGCATATATAGACTATCATAAGGAGAGTGAAATAATCAAGGTATACCATAAATATTGGTATCATATATGGTAGACTGCTATTGTATTGAGATACACAGATGTCAAATTATAATCTTTAACATGGAAACTAAAATGTTTAATGTTGGATAAGAAAGATGATACAGTAAACTAGAAGTTTATTGATCCAAATAAATTTATTATTGGCATGACTTGTTTGATCATCCAAGTCATATATATATATGAAACATCAAATTGTTGATATTAAACATGGACATCCATTGAAGAACCAGAAGATTCTTCGTGAATAGACAACATAATACAAGAATTACTATGTGCTGCTTGTTCTCGAATAAAATTTACAATGAAAAGAAAAATCACTAGTTGTGATTTGAGATGAATCTCTATATTTTTGGAAATATATCAAACTTATGGGCCCATTCAAAAGCATGTAAACCATACAAGTATTGAATAAATTTGATAGCTACATCTATAAGGTGGTTACATGTACAATTATTATAAGTTTGCAACTCGAAGTTTACATGATCATGCGAATAAATCATTATTGAGTGTACAATTTCCAGATTATATGATCCAGAAATCATTCATTAAAGCCTCCATGAATAACTAGAGAACAAGTTTTCTACTTCAATGTTGGCATATTTAATATTACATGTTGTAGCACATATTTACATCAAGCCAACAAGATTCTCCCGGTAAAATTGGCTTTTGGTCAGGAGCCATATAATTTCCATCTTAAATTTTTCTTTTTGAATGTGCAATATATATGCCTATCAATCCACCACGAGTATAGATGGATATTTAGACAAAGTTGATATAAATGTTGGGTAAGAAATTCCTTCTTCTTGTTTCTAAATGAAACAAAATGATGTTTCAAAATGAAACAAATTGATTTATGAGACTTATACCACATGATTATTTGATTATCATTCAACAAAGTTATCCAAAGATGAGGGGGAGAAATCAAGTAGCTGGAAAAGAAAATGTATTGAATGCACTATTATTGTTAAATATAGATCCTCTAGTATGAACCAGAAGTTCATCATACTTTGCATTCATGAAATATTACAAAATATCTGCAAGATATAATTACTGATCTAGATAGAATTATCAAATCTCATATTCTAGCTGAAAATGCTCCAACAAATGCAACGTGCTTGAAGCATGAGAAATCAATCGATTTCAAATGTAAATACTACAATAAATAGGAGCTTATAATTTAGATGATTATATTAAGGAGGCAGGTACTCCAGAAGAGTGCCAGGACATAACTAATTGAAAAACCTCAAAGGAGGTATAGGTACATGAAAATTAACAAAGAGATCTCAATAAGTTATGTCACAACAAGGAAAATGGAATCGAAAAGAATAAAGTTGTCGACAACAATTTCGATAATGATATCACATGATTAAATGAGGATCTTATATTGAGATATGTTATAAGAAAAAGACATGAAAATGATAGGCCAAAAAGGAAACACAAAAGGGAAAGATACAATGAAAATGCTATTATGCTTTCAATACATGAATATTATGGGCTTGCAGTCCAAATACCTGAAATACTACAATGAAAATGCTATTATGCATTCAATACATGAATATTATGAACATGCAGTCCAAATACCTGAAATATAAAATTATAAATATTTATGTGAAACATATATTTTCACAAAGGCAATGAAGATTATGATAAGGCGTATTATTTTTGTGGTGGATGCAATTATTTTGTATATAAGTATGGCAGTATATGAAAAGAAAGTATATGTTAATAATTAAATATTGTGAAATTTAAATGAAAATCCTTGAAGGATCTTAAATGCCAGAAGCATATATAAGAAAATCATTCAAAATATATTTTTTAAAATATATAATTTTGCATTTTACTTGACTAGTAGATCAAGTTATTAAATTCCTCAATGATTTTAATAATCATGAATAGAGGTCCCATATAAATATTTATTAATTTTGTTAATATTATATGTTAAAATTTTTGTGGAAGAATTAAGTTTGCAAGTACACAACTTGATATGTGGATGCGAAATATATCATAGAGATATGTTAGAGGAATACTTTTTAGCAGAACATATGGATGATAATTCAATTAGACCAAATGAATATATGCTTAAAAGACTTTGGATGGAATATGCTTGAAAAATCAGTATACTCAATCGAGATAAAAGGACAAAAGTGATGTAGTCACCAGGGGGAGTAAAATAATTCTTTTCAGGAGGAGAAAATGTTATGATGTACTCTTTTTTTCCTTAACCAAGGTTTTGTCCCCCTGGGTTTTCCTGATAAGGTTTGTAACGAGGCAATTTTGATAAGTAATGTGTACTCTTTTTCCTTCATTGGGTTTTCAACCCATTGGGTGTTTTCTAGTAAGATTTTAGTGAGGCACAATATATTTGTTTATGGACATCCAAGGGGGAGTGTTATGAATATTGTTATATGAGTGGATGCCCATAACTCTACACTCTTAGGATTCTTTTTCTTATAACCTCCCAATGAATGACTTGTGGGAGTTTCTTGTGATTATTGCCATTCTGCCCAACTTTACTCCTTTGTAACTATAACTATAGACTTTATGTATGGAGGCCTATAAATAGAGACCAAGCATGAGGCATTGGGATCAAGAATTATAAGTGAATGAGAAATGAGAAATGCTCCATTCCTCCCTCTTCTAATGTCTTTATATTATTATCTCATTTCCTCTCCATCTTTCTTCTTTCCTCTTATTTTTATAACATAAACAAATAAATGAATGTTATGAAATTATATGTAGTGAATGTCCATGACCCATTCCTCTTAGAATTCCTCATAGGATTCTTTTCTCTCTAAATGCCCTTAACTTTGTAACCTCTCAATGAATGGCTTGTAAATGCCATAAACTCCACCATTATTCTCTTGTAACCTCATGCATAGTCTTCAATGACCTAGGGCCTATAAATAGAGGTCATGTACAAGGCATTTGTACCACTGAATCATAAGTGAAAGTGATATCTTCTTTCTCTCCATCTTCTTCTCATATTCTCTTGTCTTCTTCTTATATTATATTGTCTTGTTATTCTCTTTTCCATCTCTCCATCTTTCTTCTTTCTCTTTATTTTATAAAACGTTATCAGCACGAGTTTGCTCTGAAAAGTTTTAGGTATAACCCCTAAAACTTTAGTAGTATTTTCATGTGCAATTCTTTTATTAGTATTTTATTTTATTATTTTATATAATGCATAGTGTGTATCTTTCAATATACACACATGCGTTTATATATATTATCACACATGCACAGATGCGTCTTGTGTGTATATATATTAAGTATATAATTATATAAATATAATATATGTATATATAATATATAAATATATACTCCCTCCGTCCCATAATATAAGGTTTTTTTAACCGAATTGTGGGTTCCTAAAAAGTAAGTTAAAGTTAGTTAAAAACAATAAATGTATAGGAAACATACCATTTTTTCCAAAAATGCCCTTATTTATGAATGAGTAAGAGATATGGTAATAATGAAAAGAAGATGAAAGAGAATGTGTGGGAGAAATTAATGCATGGGTAAAATAGGAAAAACCGCATTTATTACTAAAAAAAAGTCAAAGAGGACCTTATATTATGGGACAAGGTCATTAAAAAAAATGACCTTTTATTATGGGACGGAGGGAGTATATATATAATATTGCATCATATCCTTACCTCTTCTGGAGAATTAGAGAGGCTATCACAATGAACTAGATTGGCAGGTTCTACCGCCTTTAGCTCATACACCCTTTAGTTCTTATGGAACACCCCGTCTACATATTTAATTTGATGCTCTAATAATATATATAAATATATATCATATTATAATACATACTATATTTATATGTATACACATAAATACACACACACATATTATATACGTGTATATATATGTTATTTTATTCTCTTTATTTTGTCATTTTAATTTTATTATATTATGCCTTTTATTTTATTATTTATGCCTTTTATTATCTTATATTATGCATTTTGTTATTTAAGTTGTAATTTATATTGTTCTAATTTTATGTTTGTTATACTATCTTATTTACCTTTCCATTATTACATTTAATGTTAATATTAAGTTACTATTATGCAATTTTATTTATGAATTTATGCTTTTATTTCAGTTTTTTTTTGCTTTTATTTATCTCTTCATCATGATACTATTTCATATTATTGTCTTTTATTATTATCATGCTTACATTCTTATACATATACATACGCACATATATTACTATCTTATTGTTATTTTAATTATTGTTTTATTATTATTATTATGTTGATCCTACTTTTGTTATTTATATTTTGTTTATTTTATCATAATTTTAATTTCGTTGTTGTTATTGTTTTAGTTCGTACCATGGCAAATCTTACCAAACTCGAGTTTACTGCTCTTGACATTACCAGAAAAAATTATCTGTCTTGGGTGTTAGATGCTGAAATCCACCTGAATGCAATGGTCTAGGAAATGCCATTTTGACTGACAAAGAAGTGAGTGGCCAAGATAAGGCCAAGGCCATGATTTTCCTTCGCTACCATCTGTTAGAATCTTAAGTTTTGATGAGGACTGGCCCCATAGATAACATAAGTAAATAGAGTGTAAGTTACATTTGAATTTAACAAGTAAAATCTGACAGGTAACAGATCACTATCGCTAGAGTAAGAATCTATTGCAAATGAAAAGCCCAACAATAGCTGATGGAAACTTAGCTGAAATCTAAGATAAATATTTCTATAGCTAAGTATATCCCTATCGCTAATAGACAAGAGCCATAGCAAATGAAAACTTAGAAATAACAAAGTTAAATCTATCGCTAAGTCTTTTACTATCGCTAAAGAATAGTCTATCGCTAGAAGTTCATTAAAGACATGGATAAATGAAAGAAAGAACATCTAGCAGAAAAATAAACCAAGTCCTTGAGCTAATGAAATCAGCTAGCGATAACAGGTTAAGCTATCGATAACAGAATACTTCAGATAATAGACATTCAGATAGCTAGTGCCTGAGAGCAAATAAGTTAACTAGCGATAACATAGTTGCTAGCGCTAAAACGTTTAGCTATCGATAACAGGATATCTGAAATTACTTAGAATATTCATATAACTTAGTATCCTTAAGCTAATGATCAATCAAGTAACTAGCAACAATGGGATTAACTATCGATAGAGAATGCTTTGAAATTTTCTAGCTGATATATTGTCTCTATCTCTTTTAGCTAATAAAATGCACTATCGATAACATCCACTGCGTGAATACTTGTTTAGCTAACAGCTCAAGTGCAGGAATCATACTATGCAGTTAGCGATTGCGAAGCATGCTAGCGCTACTGAAAAAGCTGCTATACAAGTACAATTGTTGGAGACGTATAGAACGTGCAGTCTATCTCTCTCCTAGCTTACTTTCTGCATGAACAGTTGAAACCAGAACAGAAGTTTGAATTAGATTTATTGCCAATGGCTATGAACCTCCAACGTCTATATTCAAACGGCCACAAAAAGCTGAAAGAAAAAGGCAAGCTGTGAAGATATAAATAGATCAAGACTTGCGTCTATGACGACAACTATGGAACATGGCTTTAAGCAGAATTGTAGATTACACTGATTGAGAGCAAAATCTAGTAAGCCCAGAAATGATGGAAGAATGTTGAGTCAAGTGAATTAGAAAAAGAGAGCTAGAGCATTTATTGTTAAATCTGTTAAGCTCTAGAATTGTAGTTTCATCATATATTTCTCTGTACTTAAGTGAATATCACAATCCATTCATTAAGTGAACTCTATTATTGAAATCCTCTATTGTTTAAGGTTGTTCTAAAGCTTAGTGCTTTAAGAACAGGGTTGTAACCTTACAGGTTGTAAGGGGGAGTGTTTAGAGAGAATTCTAAAGCTCTGGGAAAAGGTTGGCAGGTGAACCTGTGTTAGTAAAACCTGTGGTAGGCTTCACAAGTGCCCGACTAAACTTGTGGGTTGTAAAGGCTTCTCTTGTGCCCGGTTTAAACAAGAGGGTAGTGGAAATCTCAGGTGGAGCCTGAGGACTGGATGTAGGTCAGGGTAGACCGAACCAGGATAAATACTGTGTGCATTATCTCTTCCCTTAACTCTCTTAGTCTCCAGCATATTTAATTTATATACTCTTTAATGCATTTCATGGTTTGAAATACTCACAGTGATAAAACTGAAAAGGATTTTAAAGATTACCTTCATTGTGATTTGCAAAGAGTTTAAGCTTTTATTCTACCACCCAATTCACCCCCCTCTTGGGTAATAGCCAGCACTAACACCATCTCCATGAATGGCTGAAAGCTGAGTACCTAACGGTAAAAGATCCGTTAGAATTGTGGACTAATTTGAAAGAAAGATATGATCATCAAAAAACGGTGATTTTACCAAAAGCCCGTTATGATTGGATCCACCTAAGGCTACAAGATTTTAAAACTGTAAGTGAAAATAATTCAACAGTTTTTAAGATAAGTTCTCAGTTGAAGTTATGTGGTGAAAAAATAACTGATGAGGACTTATTAGAGAAAATCTTCTCCATATTTCATGCTTCAAATATGCTCCTGCAGCAGCAATATCATGAGAGAGGTTTTAAAAAATATTCAGAATTAATCTCATGTCTTCTGGTAGCCGAACAAAAAAATGAGCTGTTGATAAAAATCATGAAATTCGTCCCACTGGGTCTGCCCCATCCCTGAAGTGAATGTAAATGTGCGTAATAATTGCCATAATCATAGTGGTGGAAGTAACAATTTTAATCCTAATGCCCATCAGAAGAAGAAACATAATGAATGGCAGAAAAAGGACAATAGTGGTCCTTCAAAAGCTGTTGAAAATAAATGTTTTCGATGTGGCATGAAGGGGCACTGGTCACGTACTTGTTGTACACCTGAACATCTAGCAAAACTTTATCAAGCCTCCATGAAAAGGAATGCAAATAATGTGGAAGAAAATTTGATTTTCCAAGATGGTGATGTTGAGGCACACAAAAATGACCATGCCAATGAGCTAGATGATATTAATGGCCTTGATGCGATAGCACATTTGGAGGTGGCTGACTTCTTTGATAATCATGATTAGACAAGCTTTATTTTAAAAAGAATAAGAATATTTTAGTTATGTTTTTCTAATTCAGTTATGTTTTACTTTAATTTTCTCTTTTTATTTCCTCATTTTCATTATGTAATATGAGCATTATTGCTTGCTATGCTTATAATGTATTGAATTTGCTTTAATGAATTTTTTTTCTCTCTTCTATTTCCTTTCATGAAGAATATGGATGTTCACCATGCTTTCATTGGACACAAGGATGAAGATGTATGTCTCATAGATAGTGCTACAACACACACCATACTTAAGGATAGAAAATATTTTTCTTGTATAAGTAAAGGAAAGGTAAGCATCAGTACTATAGCAGGTAATACAAGAATAATTGAAGGCTCCGAAAGAGCAATTATAATATTACCAAGAGGAACAAAATTTGTCATCAATGATGCTCTATATTCCCCCAAGTCTCAAAGAAATTTATTAAGTTCTAAAGATATCCGTCAAAATGGATATCACATTGAGACTATTAGTGAGAAAAATATTGAATATCTACATATTACAAATATTAGAGATGGGGGAAAATGTGTCCTAGAAAAATTACCTACATTGTCTTCTGGTTTGTACTATACAAGTATTAAAACAGTTGAGACAAATGTCATAGTAAGTCAGAAGCTTGCGGATAAAAATACATTTATTGTTTGGCATGACCGGTTAGGCCATCCCGGATCAACTATGATGCGAAGAATTATTGAAAATTCACATGGACATATTCATTTAGCAACAATCCTATTAGTCTATATGTCTCATGATGTCATATTCATTTAACTCTGTTATTGGTCCATATTTTCACATAATCCAAGTCATCATAGAAGGTTCTATTCTAAATTTCATTGCCAATAATTAATCATTACTTATCATATATCTTTACTTTTAGGAAGGTTGAAGAGCTCGGAAATTGATTAAGGGTTTAGGTTCGGAGCAGTGCCGCCTCGAGTCCGCTCTCCAAGAAATTAAACCCGAGGGGTTAGTGGAAGCTAACCCGGGGTGTCGATCTCAAGGAGCCTAGTGTAATATGGTACCTAATAGCTAAAATGTAAACTTGAAAAGGCGGGTAAAAAGCATTTTTGTTTGGTTTTGATAGGAAGTTTGGTATGTGCAAAAGGTAAAGTTAAAGATTAAAGTTAAAAGTGAGATTTGGATGAAAATGGGATAAAGGTCATTCTTGATGAATGAAAGCTTTGGGAATCATTTCTTCAAAAGGTTTTCGAGGAGTTTGTTTGATTTCTAAAGAACCCTAGAGGAACCCCTCTAGGCTAGGCTTGTGTTAACTTAATTAATGCCGGAACCCCGCACATTACTTAATTTAACCCAAGTTGATTAAGTTCAAAATCAAGAAATAATTGATTACGTAAGACTTTTAAATCCACAATTTGGGCCACCCCATAATTGCTCTAAATGTCTCTTTAAACCCTAATCCATTGATGGCCACCCATACAACAAATTAGGATCTAAAGAGTGTTTGCCTAATGTCTCAACATAACCAATTAATTCTTATGCCATCTCCCTCAAGCAAACAACTTAACATTCTTAATCCACTAACCAAGCCACCTTGCATTAGCACATAATTTTCACCAAGAGAATAATAAAACTATGAACCCATAAATTTCATTAAACTCAAAGCTAATAAGTAGCAATGTCAAGCATTATACAAGAAGGAAACAACATAAACATAAACATAGTGTCTAACCCTAATGACATAAATGCAAGGTAATCAGACTCGGACCGGACCGGACGGTCCGGCCCGGAACTCGCCGGACCGGCGTTCAGAGCGGTCCGAGTGAGCACCCAAACCGGCATTGCAGCAACCCGGCTGTGACTCGGTCAACTCGGCCAGATCGGGTCGTAACTCGGCTGACTCGCCGGGTTGTGTGAGCCAGCCGGGTTTTAAAAAAATTTCACTTACCTCGTGAGATGACGCCATTTTTTCCAGAAAAATGATGAGGAAGAAAGGGATGAAAGATGAAAACGATAAGAAGCAGAAATAAACAAGAGAGGGAAAGGAGATGAATAACATAAGAAGCAAAAAAATAAAAACGAAGTTGCTAATAGCCTAAGACCATGGTTGTTGCTGCTACTTCTTTTTCTCCCTCATCGCTCATCGACAACCATGGACGTTGAACCTCTGCAAGAGGAACCGGCAAGAAGAAAACCGAAAAAGAAAGCAAGAAGGTAAGCTTCCGACGATGCTTGTTGGAGTAAAGATGGTAGAGGACTAAAGACTTTAGACTAAATGGTGTCTTGTCTCAAGCCTTCGTGAAGCGTGATGGCCAGCTAATGCCTATTGACGTGGAGTGAAAATAGGGAGGGTTCACGTGATGAGAGAGGTAAAGAAAGGATAGGGAAGAAAAAAAAAAAAAGAGATTAAAGTTAATTAAAAAAAGGTAAAAAGAATAGAAGGAGCATGGGTTTTGGTGTACAGCGCATTCAAGAACTCCTCTCGCGGATGCAGGAATTACGTAGTACTTTTGTTTTGTTGGTCAGTGGTTTAATGTATTTTGTTTTCAGACTTATAAAAAAAAAGAGAGAAGAAAATAAAATAAAAATATGAGAGAATTTCATTTATATAAATAGTTGAATACTCAGAAAATATAGGATGTGTATTCAACAATTATTTTTTATAATTAAAATATAAATATTATGATCAATTATAATCAAATTATATAGTTTAAATTACTACCGGTCTGGCTCTCCGAGTCGATTCATGACTGACCCACTAACCCTTGACCCACTGCCTCGCCCGGTCTGAACTCCGGTCTGGGTTTAATTACCTTGCATAAATGCATTCAACTAAGTGCCATAAATTCACCTCAACCAAATGCAATAGCAATTAATACAACCCACCAAAATGTCATAAATGCAACCCTAGAAACCTAGAAAAGCATAAATACAACAAATGGGGAAAGGATTAGAACTAGGAAAACTCCCCTATTGAAGCTTCAAGCTCATCGCTTGGCTCTTACCACCAAGAATGGTGGAGCCTAACTGCTACTCTCCATGTAGGAACCAACAAGAAGGAAGGAAGGAAAGGAACCCATGGAAGGATGGAAGAAGAATGAAGAAGATGAAGATGGAGAAGAGAGAAGAGAGAGCTAGGGCTTGGGTGTGTAAAATGTGAGCCAAATCTGCCCTAAGGGAGTGTGTATTTTGTGTTTTATCTTTCTCAAGTCGGGTCAAGTGAGTGGGTTTCAAGTTGGATCCGTATTTGGGCCAAAATTCGCGTTCTGGAATTCTGCAGAACGATTCTCGCCGTCCACTTCGCCGCGGCGAGGTGTGTTGTTCTCTGGAACTCTGGTGGCCTTCTCGCCGTGGGCTCGCCGCGGCGAAGTCTCGGTGAGCTCATGTCTTCTCTGCCAAAATTATGCCTTTCTCGCCGTCTGTCTCGCTGCGGCGAGATGCCTTCAGTTCTGCCTCTTAGTTTGGCCTTTTTCTTCGTCCCGGGTCCAATCTTTTGGTCCTGAGCGACCCTGCAAGTGGAAATAAGATAAAACCAAGATCAAATAGCCCTATAAATTAATTAGTACAATTAATCTACAATTATGGCTAATTACTCCTAATTTTACACTCATTTCCCTTGGGAGTTTGGGATATTCAATTTGACATTATCAGACCAAAACTTGCATCTTAATCATGTTAATTGCCTCAATTTAAGCATATAAAATCAATACAAATCAGAGATTTGTCAAAGGTACTCCCTCCGGTCCTATTTATAAGAACTCAAATTTGAATTGATTTGGTCCAAAATATAAGAGCCCACCTTACATTTTCTAATCATTTAATGAATTTTTTTCCTATTTTACCCCTAATTCTCTTTCATATTTATTAATGCATATACATTTCTGTTTCTTAATAGACTCATCATAAATAAGGGTAATATTGGAAAAAAAATGAATATTTCAAACACATTTAATTACTTTTATATGTTTTCTTAAGAAGCGTGTTTTGGCGGCCGGGCTCTTATAAATAGGACAAAGAGGGAGTATCCATTATTTAAAAGTGAGCAATGATTAAATGTATAAATGTATGGATGTTATTTAAAACCTACAAAATAAATAATGTTTTCATACAGGTCACTAAATCAATGACATAAATCAAATGCATTAACCATATATAAACAAAAATGCACGGTTGACTCAGAAGATGTTAAATTGGGATTGGATGAGTTTCCCACTCTAAGGCTTAGTAGCATAGAGGCTATCAAGAACATAAAAAAGGAGAAATCCGGATGATAATCTTGTTTTTGTTGTGAAAAATTAAGGGAAAGAAGAAAGATGAAAGATGGAGAGAGAGAAAAGAATAACAAGACAATAAAATATGAGAAGAAGACAAGAGGATGTGAGAAGAAGATGGAGAGAAAGAATATATCACTTTCACTTGTGATTCATTGGCACAAATGCCTTATACATGACTTTTATTCAATGATCAAAGAATCGGATCGGACCGGCCAACCCGGGCGGGTCAATGACGGGTTGGACCGGAAAAACCGGCCAACCCGAGGGTTGAACCGGGTTGGCCATTTTTAAAAAAAAATCATTTTATTATAATTCACCTAATTACTAACTTTCACTTAACTCAATTTTAGAAATTAGGAAACTATAATACTTTAAATGCTATTTTACTTGCATATACTTAATATTTAATTTTTGTTACTCTTAGTATTTATATTTTAGTCTATAGATTGTAGAATAATATTTATTTTCACATGTAATCAACTAGTATTTTCTCTTTTTCCTTATATAGAAACATTAAAATATTCATATTTGATGAATCATGTATACCTATCTACATTTATATTTTGATATTAGTGAGTATTAATGTTAATATCAATAAAATTTTATTATTTTAATATAACCGGTTTGACCCGATCCGACCCCGGTCGGACCATTAACCCTTGAACCAGTGCCTCATCCGGTTCGATGCCCGGTCCGATTTTTTGAACCTTGCTTCTATTTATAGGCCCTAAGTCACTGAAAACTATGCATAAGGTTACAAGAGAATAGTGGTGAAGTTTATGGCATTTACAAGCCATTCATTGAGAGACTACAAAGTTAAGGACATTTAGAGAGAAAAGAATAATCCTAGGAGGAATTCTAAAGGAATAGTTATGGACATTCATGTAATTTTGCAACACTCCCCTTGAATGTCAAGATTATTGTGCCTCATTAAAACCTTACTAGGAAAAACCCAATGGAACAAAAACCCAGTGAAGAAAAAAGAGTACACAATACTTATCAAAGCTGTCTCGTTAAAGACCTTACCAGGAAAACCCAGTGGGACAAAACCTTGGTTAAGGGAAAAAGAATACAGCATGACATTTTCTCCCCTTGAACAGAATCATTTTACTCCCCCTGGTGACTATATCACTTTTGTCCTTTTGTCTCGGTTGAGTATACTGATTTTTCAAGCATATTCCATCAAAGCTTTTTGAGCACATCTTCATTTGGTCGAATTGCATTATAATCACACGTTCTGCTAAAATGTATTCCTCTAACATATCTCTATGATATATCTCGCATCTACGTATTTATTCAAATACATTATCCATTGTGTAAATAACAATAATATACATAATCTGATAGCAAAAAAATAAAATGCATACAAAGAATAACAATAAGCAATAAAAGTAAAAAAACGATAATTGGATAGGGGATAATGATATAAAAGAAAACTAACATGGAACATCATTGTACTATGAGAATATATCAACCCATATGGTGACTTATATCTCAAATTTTTAGAGTCAATTCGTGCTGATAACGTGTTATGAAAAATTAGGGGAAAGGAGAGAGATGAAGATAGACTAACAAGATAAGAAATTGGAGGAGAAAGAGGGAGAAACTCTTATTTACTTGGATGCCAAATGTGTAGTACATTGTCCTCTATTTATAGGCACCCAACTTCAACCAAGAGTTACATAAAGTAAATAGCAAGTTTATTCCTCATAAGTGTACAAGTTGTAACCTTTGAGTTATGGCAATAACAACATCTAATTCATTAAAGAGGTTATGGAGTGTAGGATGAGAAAAGTCAAAAGCTGGGAGAGGTTATGTACGTCCATATATTTAATATTTATAACACTCCACCTTGAATGTTCATAAACAAATATTGTGCCTCATTAAAACCTTACTAGGAAAAACCCAATGGGACAAAAACCCAATGAAAGAAAAAGAGTACATATACTTATCAAAGCTACCTCGTTTAAAACCTTACCAGGAAAACCCAGTAGGACAAAACCTTGGTTAAGGGAAAAAGAGTACAACATGATATTTTCTCCCCATGAACAGAATCATTTTACTCCCCCTAATGACTATATCACTTTTGTCCTTGTCTCGATTGAGTATACTGATTTTTCAAGCATATTCCATCCAAAGCTTTTTGAACACATCTTCATTTGGTCGAATTGCATTATCATCACATGTTATGCTAAAATGCATTCCTCTAACATATATCCATGATATATCTCTCATCTACGTATTTATTCAAATACATTATTCATTGTACACCTGCAAAAGCTTAATTCTTCTACAAAATTGTGACATGTAATACCAATAAAATTAGCAAATATTTATATGGAAGACCTCTATTCATGATTTTGAAAATCACTGTGGAATTTAATAACTTGATCTACTGGTCAAGTAATGTACAAACTTATATATTTTCTAAGTAACAATATATTTTGTTAGATAATTCTTATATATGCTTATGAAATTTTCAATCATCAATGATTCTCAAGTAAATTCATCATCAAGTGGGATATATATAATTATTAACACATATTTTCTTTTCATACATTGCCAGACTACTAATATTTGTAGAATACTTGTATCCACCTCAAAATAGTTTGCATTATCACAATCTTCATTGCCTTTCTGAAAAAGTATATTTCTCATAAATATTGATATCCCATAATAACTTTTATTTCTAGATTTTGAACTTCAGGTCCATGATTTTCACATATTTTGAACTATAATCATATTTTCATTTCCTTTCTTTTCTTTTCTTTTCTTTTGGCCAATCATTTGTTTGTCACTCTTCATGACATAACTTTGTGTAAGATCTTCATTTAATCATGTGATATCATTATTGAAATTGTTGTCGACAACTTTATTCTTTTCGATTCAATTTTCCTTGTTGTGACATAACTTATTGAGATCTCTTTGTTAATTTTTAGGTATATGTACCTCCTTTGAGGTTTTTTTGTTTAATTAGTTATGTCTTCGCACTCTTTTAGAATGTCTGCTTTCTCAATATGATCATCTTAGTTATAAGCTCCTATTTATCCGAAGTATTTATATTTGGAATCGATTGACTTCTCATGCTTAAGGCATGTCACATTTGTTGAAGCATTTTCAGCTGGAATATGAGATTCGATAATTCTCATTTAGGTCAATAATTATGTCTGACAGATATTTTGTAATACTTTATGAATGCAAAATTTGATGAACTTCTGGTTCATACTACTATACTTGAGGATCTACATTTGATAATGATAGTGCATTCAATAAATTTTCTTTTGCAGCTACTTGAATTCTCCCCCTCATGTTTGGATAAATTTGTCGAATGACAATCAAATAATCATGTAGTATAAGTCTCCAAAATCCATTTGTTTCCTTTTGAAACATCATTTTGTTTCATTTAGAAACAAGAAGAAGGAGTTCCTTATCTAACATTTATCTCAACTTTGTCTAAATGCCCATTTATATACGTTGTGGTGGATTAATAGGCAATGCATTGCACATTCAAAATTTTTGAGATGGAAGTTATCTGGCTCCTGACTAAAAGCCAATTTTATTGGGAGAGAATATTGTTGGCTTGATGTGAAGTGCTGCAATATACGATATTAGATATATCAACGTTGAAAAAGAAACTTTGTTCTCATAAATATTTCATGAATGCTTTAATGAATAATTTATGGATTATATAATCTAAAAATTGTGCACTGAACATAACGATTTATTCAAACAATCTTGCAAACTCCAGGTTGCAAGTTAAATAATCGCACATATAACCATTTTATAGATGTATCTATCAAATTTATTGAATACTTATATAGTTTACATGCTATTTGATTGGGCCCATGAGTTTGATATATTTCCAGAAATATAGATCCATTCCAAATCACAACTAGTGATCTTTTTATTATAAATTTTCTTTAAGACCAAGCAGCACAACATGATGTTAACTATTCGAGAAGAATTTTCTGGTTATTCAATGGATGTCAATAAATAATTTGATAATTCATATATATGACTTGGATGATCAAACAAGTCATGCTAACAACAAATTTACTTAGATCAGTAAACTTCTGGTTTACTGTATCATCTTTCTTATCCAACATTAAATATTTTAATTTCCATGTTAAAGATCATAACATGACATCGGTATATTTTAATACAACAGGAATCTACCATATAAGATACCAACATTTTTGTTACCCCTCAAATACTTCACTTTTTTAACACCCCAAATTTTAGAAAATAGAAAATAAGGAATTATTTAAGGTTTTGAATATTACAAAAACCATGAAAAGCATTGAAAAATAAATTTATGATATTTAGGCATATTTAAAAAAATTTTAAGGCTTATTTTATTTAAGAAACAGAGAAATAATTAGAAGATAAAACTTAATTTAGAAAAAAGAGATAATAAGAGTTTATTTGAGATCTTGAGGCTTCATTTAAAAATTAAAAAACCTTATAAATAAATTTATGAGGCCAGGTGTATTTTTAATAATTTTTAAGGTTTAATTTCTTTATTAATTGAGGAAAAATAGTTAGAAGATAAATTTAAATAAGGGTATATTTAGAACCTTGTGGTATTGTTTAGTATTTAAAAAGTCTTATAAATCAATTTAGAAATTAAAGTATATCTAGAGAAATTATTTTGGGACAAATTCAGGCTTATTTGTAAATGTGAATGGTAAATAAAATTACTATTTAAAGGGAAAATAGAAAATGGGAAATTAAAAAGATGATATCTGCCCCTAGTTGGAAAATATCTTCAATGAAAAGAACAGGCAAAATGGTAAAACACCTATTTAAAAATATCATCTCCTCCTCTTTAAATATAAACCTCCCACGTGTGCCATTCATTTCTTCTTCACCTCTCTTCCCTCCATCTCTCACTCTCTCGCTCTCTCCTCTATTCCCTCTGACTCCTTCAAGTTTCAACGGCAGAAGACGACTATAACGGCCGCAATCAACGGCGAATGGTGGCAAGAGGCAGGGGAAAACAGTTAGGAAGCTCGAATTAACCTTAGGTGAGCTCTTTTTCTTCGTTTTTCCTTTTTTTCGTCCGATTCAAACGAGTCTAATGGAGGGAATCGATTCGGGTTTTGGGGTGTTTGGAATTCCTGAACCTATTAAGATGAAATTTAGGCTTTGGTTCTTCGAGTTTAGGTGTGATTTTGAGTAATAATATGAGTTTAACTTATTTGTTCTTCGAACCCTAAATCTGCCACTGTACACCACCGATTTTCTTCGATTCCTCACGTAAAACGAACTAAATTAGTGTCTAAATGATGTTAGAAATCGATTGGGGTTATGTTGGGGTTGCATGTATGATTCCTAATTTCCCTCTTGCTCCTCTGTTTTATCCGATTCTTCTTCTCTTGTTGGTTCAAATTTTCCCTGCCAAGCTGAAATTTGATTCTTGTTCTTGTTTTTATGATTTTTGATTTTCTCTGTGATTTTTGTTTAGAAGGATGAAATTGATGTTTAATAGGGAATATGAAGAAGTTGTAATTCTTTTTCCTCTCTGTTTGTTCTGGTGTTGGTCGGCAGAATTACAGTAAAAGGGGAGAGGAATTTGTTAGTGTTATATGTGGAATGTTGGGTGAATGTTTTGTATGAGAAGTGTTTAATAATTTTGTTGTGGTTGGTTTCTCTGTTTCCTGTTCCTCTGTTCTGCTTGAGCTGAAGGGTTTGGAGATGAAATTTTAGAGGAGATTGATGTTCAATTGTGTAGAGTTGATGTTTAATGTTTGATGTTCAGTAATGAGGAAATGGGGATGATGAATTTGGAATGCTGATGATTTATAGTTTGATAGTAAATTATGGATTAAAAATAGGAGATAGGATTAGCTTTTATGTTCTGATTTGGAATTAGGGAACTATTGATGGTTTAATTGAGGTTTAATGATATAGGAGAATATGAGGGGTATGTATTGGATTATCTGAGTTCTTGTTGGAGTTAGCATTTTGAGGCGGATGAGAACTGATTGGATCAATACTGGGTTATTCTTCTCAATGCTAAATCTTGTAAATAGAGGATTTAAAAAATGGTTCTTAAAGCTTGAAAGTTTTAGAATTATAATTGGTCATGGCTTAAGAGATGTTTACTTAATTTGGAAGAGCCTAAGCACTTCAAATAGGGATATTACATGTTAAATAAAAGCTGTAAGTTGGAATGATTTCTTATAAGTGTTGCTTATCTTAAGGGATTTAATTATTATAGATCATACTCTAAGATTTTTTGAGATTGAACATAGAGGCTAGGATTAAACGCAATAAATATTAGTGTAGATTGATTTTCAAGCACCATGATAGGTTTGTGGTTATGTGTGGGAAGTTTGTAGTGAATGTTAGATTCATGTAGTCAGAATTTCCATTATGTTTAAAGTTGTAAAATGTGTTTTAATCTAAGGGTGAAGCTGTTAAGGAATTCAACAAGAATTGTAGACATACAAGGTCTTCATAACAAGGAAATTAAATCTGATATTGTTATAAGAGTGAGACATTTAACTGAGTGGTTGAATAAATTTGGTATGTGTTAAGGAAGTTTCAGTTTTTTATTAATGGTATTTGAATCTAAGGTTTTCACTTTGTAATGGATGATTTGATTTCAATAGTTTAGTTTTAAAGAAATGATTAATGGGATTAATATGTGTAAGTAATTTTGTGATGATAATTAGGAATTTCTGGCCCTCCTTTTGTGTATTTGTAATCAGGTATGTAGGGAGTTAAACTTAGCTTACTCAGTGTCTCTTTGTAGGATTAGAACAAATTTCTAAGTTTGTCAATGGATATGATATTATGTGTTGAGGGATGGTTGAGGGTTTGAAATAATTATCCAATATTTAAGATCCCTATGTAAGAGAGTATGGTGGATATATTCGATAGTTAAACAATATTTAGAAAACCCCTAAGATACGGATATGCATTATCTTAAAGGATTGTATCAAGGTATAATCTAGATTGAGTGTTATTGAGTATGACTTGGTTTTTGAAGACGGATTAGGGATTTGGATATATGGAGGTCATTAAATGTTTGATAGGTAAGGAATCAAATGATATATCCAGGGATAATTGCTTGAGTTGAGATGTTGAGAAGTGATGATTTGAAATCTAGAAGCATTTCCCAACTCATTAGGAGATGTCTCATGAATACTTTTGAAGGATTAAAAACTAGTTTCAGATTTAGAGAGTAAGCATTTTCAAAGGATTTTAACTAATTATAATAAATGGGGAGAAAGTTTACTTGATTAGGCATTTTAAGCTAGAATCTCGATTGTTAGTAGAAAAGAACATGAATGGTGTTCATTTATATGTTAGATACGTTAAGAAATTTAATTTAGGAGACTTGATGATCAAATGTGAATGTTGAGGTGAAGCTTGGATTGTGGAAGACATTAAAGTGTCAATTGTGGCATTTTAAGGTTGGTAGTAGAAAAATTTGTAATGGATAAAAGAAAAGATTAAAGCTTGTAAAGGTTAATGAAGGAACCTATATGGATTCAGTTAGATAAATGATGTTGATTATAGGACAGCAGGAGATTCAAGGAAAAAAAGTTAATTCCGGAGATTGGGATTTAATCTAGAATAATTATTTAAAGGACTTCTGGGTTCTATATTATTTATAGGAATTCATTTTCACTTGATTAATTTCAGTTTAGATTCTAAGTAAAATTTAGTATACTTAAAGAATATTATAGTGTGGATGGAGATTATAAATTTCTAAAAGTCTGGATTTATTTCTGTGCTTGTTTCAATGTCCTATTGCTCTGTATTTATATATATATATATATGATAGAAAGTAATGATAGAAATAGAAACTAAATTTATCTATGGTTGTTGGTTGGACTCAATATAATAAGTTGAAACCTCTGTTCTATTTCTGTTCTCTTAAACAACATTTTCAGTGACAGCAGTGAATCAATAGTAAGTTATGATTCTGATAAGATTAAAGTTATACTGTACAAAAATAAGGAATTAATATATGGTAAAGATGGTAATGGTTAATAGATTAATTATGGTTAAGTCATTGTCATTTTTATATTTAATCTCGGAAAGGATAATAATGAGAATTAGAATAATTAAATTGAAATGAATTATCTTAAGTGGTCTTTTAATTTTAAAAAGGGTCAAAATATTTAAAGTAAAACTTACTTATATGAGATATAAGAATGGGGTAGTATTAAGTATATTAAGACCCCGAGAGAGACGCTGAATAATTATATAAAAGTTTAGGTGTTAATTTACTATTTATATTAAATGTTAATAGGTCTTGATAGTAACGTGAGTTCATCAAGATGATAGAGAGGAAATGAGCTGGTATAGGAGTAAAGTCTAAAGAAGTCAGGTAGCAGTTTATTTCATTACATTAAAACAATTGCATGTATTATTTTGTAATATCTGTTTCAAATTTACATTATGCATGAAGTTAGGTGATAAACTTTGTTAATTCCTGCATAGAAGTTTTAATTCACAGTTTATGGAATATTTCAACGCTTAGGTGGTTAGCTACCCCTTAGCGAGATTAGAGAAAAACCCTGCAGGTAAAACCTCCACTAGTTAACAAACATATTGTTAATAGTGGCTGGTAGAGCATATAGCGCAGAAAGTATGTGTAATTGTGATATTTGTTCAGGTTTATGAAATATATACATGACAATGCTAACATGATAATATATGTTAATGAAAGAAACTGCTATTGGGATTTCCAATATCACTCACTTCCCCAAACATTTTCAGTACGCAGGATGGGAGAAGCTAGCTGGGGAAGAAGATTAGAAGAAGGAATTAGGATTATAATTTGAAAAATAAGAGGTAGTTAGATATTTTAGTAATATCATTTGTATATGTAAAATTAAATTATTAAATTAATAGCAGAAAGCATAGAAAATAGAGTTGTATAAATTGATTAAGGGATTTAAATTTCCTAAGTATTATGAATTATGAATAGACATCCTAAGAGGGTTAATGTACTTTTAATTGTTTTAATAACCACTTTATTTTATAAAGAATTTTTAAATTATTCAATTTTTCCGAAAAGCCCATTCCAACTGCAATAAAGTTGGAACACTGTTTGAAAAGAAAAATTTTAAAATTTTCGTATTTTCGGGCTTTCGGTACTGAAATAGTGGTTATAATTCAATTAAAATGCTATAATACAGTAGTAAAAATCCAGGTGTTACAACTTTCCTCATGAGTTTGTATATGCTCAATTTCCATATAGTATAGTACTATATCATAAGAATTAATGTTCAATATAATAACGCAACAAATTTTAAATAATTTGTGCACAACCAGATTGAGTTGTAAAAGCTTAAACCACCTTAAATAGTATGTTACACCACAAGGATAATTTGCAATTTGCAGCTTCAAAATAAAACTTTTTTTTTTATAAAGCGTCTTCACATGATAGGTGCCCCACAATTCTAAATATCTCATTATATTTAGAAACTTTCAATAATTCTAATTAAATTAAGATTTTACACAAAGGTATTTTATGAAGAGTGACAAATAGATTATTGGCCAAGCTTATCAGTTAATAAACCTTTTTTATTGTTAAATTCATATTTTGTATGGTTTTTATCCTTCTTAATATTACGTTGTTAATTGAAATTAGTTAAGTTTCTCCCAACTTTTTTTACGATAGATATAAAGTTCATGCTAACGAAGTAGTTTTCGGCTTTTCGCTAGCACACTGTATACAGTGGCAATTGAATATAATAATTTTTTCTGTATATCCATTATTTAAATATTATTCAATAAAAGTAAAATCATATATCTTCAAATTGTAATCTCCATTGAATATTTTCAAAGATATGGAAGGATGCTAATGTAATATTAATTAATGAAGTCGATCTGTTATTCAAACTTACAAACTTTATTAATTTGATTTTAAGCGTGTATATACAATTAATTGAAGCTAAGAAATTATATGTTAACTTTGATAAAAAAAAAACTGTGAACGTTTTGGCATAGTGTTAAATTTTATATGATGAAAAGTAAAAGATAAAAAAAATCAGTAATTAATACACTATATTAGAAATCAGATTTAATCTTCTCTCAATTCTATTATTGATTCACATGTTCATATAAGCTACATCATCACGGAAATTTTTCATTTGAGTATTAAATTTCATTGCAAATAATTAATCATTACTCATCATATATCTCTATTTAGAGAAGGCATTCTTTTTAATTTTGAAAGTTATTTTAAATTGAGCTATGATAATTACTTTTTTTTTGCCACAATGAAAATTACATAAATACTTTAAGCTTATTTGATACTTATAAAATAGTTAGTGTTTTTAATCAGGTCAATAAATTGAGAACATAAATCAAGAGCATTAACCATATTTTTATTGATAAATTTTATTTTTATTTAGAAAGTTTAATTTACAATTTTCATCACCATTAACAACAATAAATACCTTACTAATAATTTTTTAACGGATTACCACTATTTTAGGGAAAAAAAAACATAAACATATGTTTTTCAATATCTCTAAATAAATATATCATATATATTTGTTAGCCACTAGAATCTTTGACTCTTACAACTTCAAAATAAAGTGTTGAAATCCCTTCCACTACATTCCGGCGATCAGTTTTTATTGCTACTTTTCTCCAATTCTCAATTAGCTTTTGTGAATAGATTTATTCATTGAAATATAAACCTTTTCGTTTGTTTCCTTTTACTTTAATTTTTATCTTTAAAATCTTAAATGAATTTCACATATACATATATATGCTATTCTGTGCATCGCACAAGAGGAGAAAAATCAAGTCTAATAAGAAAAGCTAAAAGGCCCAACAAAAAAGGGAGTAGAATAGGTTCTGTTTATTTTTTTGAGTAAGTTAGTTTTTTCCCTTAATCGCAGCCCAATAATTCGGCGCCTATTAGCAACTGATTAATTTGGATTTGAGGAAATGCTGCTCATATAGGCAAGATTGTCCCATCTCCCAACAAGAGCACTTCCCTAAGCACATGCATTTTCATCATTATGGGAGGCGAACACATGTACTAGTTCGACTAACTACTTGTTGAAAAAAGTAAATAAGTTTCTATTGAAATTAAAGTTGGCCTAAAAAGGACCGAATTTTATATATATATATTTTTTTGGTGTGGTGGGGGGGGGGGGGTTTGTTTTACATTATGGAATTCACTAAATAACTGTGTGGGAGAATAAATTATCTGACGTCTGTTGTCATAATGTCAGCAGAAAATTTGTAAAATCAAAGGACACGTGTGTAAGTTAATCTGGTTCATGGTAGTCCCTTCTCTAAAACAAAAACAAAAAAATGGACGGTTGTGATGGAAAAATGATTACACACGTGCATGATGGAGAGAGCAAGGCCTCACCCACAAATCGAAATGCCCTCACCTTCCTCTTTATATTCTTTTCCGGTTTTCCCATGCAAAACGTCAGATTTATTTTTGTTATTATATTACACTGTAAGAGATAAAATGTAAGAAAAACGTCTGATTTATTTTTATTATAATAGAAATGAGTGAGAAAGAAAAATGTAAGAGATAAAATAAAATAATTATGAATGATACGGAAAAACACTAATTAAATGCCTTGAAAGATGATGACTCATAGTTTTGGCCTCTGCATGGGTTGCTTCGAGCTCGTGTATCATCAACACAGCTCCCTCCCTCCCTCTATCTCTCCTATACGCCATTTACTTACTTATTTTCTAAGTCCATAATAACTTTGACATCTTGTATAAAAAGAAAACTTTGACATCCATACAAATTCTCAAAGGAGGATACACTACTACAAAACAGGGTTTTCACGTCACGAATTTTGGACTTTTCACATCACTTTTTGGTGTGACATAAATTCAAGTGACGTGAAAAACTGGACTTTTAACGTCACACCAAAAAGTGACGTGAAAAGTCATCTTTTTCACGTCACAAATTACAAAAATTGTGACGTTGTTTGTCCAAAATTAGATTATATTGATAAAGATATGACAGAGAAACCACGTCACAAATTACACAATATGTGACGTGGTTTTAAGAAACCACGTCACATTTTATAAATGTATGATGTGGTTTCTGGAGAAACCACGTCACAAATTGGTAATGTGTGACGTGGTTTCTCCAGAAACCACATCACACATTTATAAAATGTGACGTGGTTTCTTGAAACCACGTCACATATTGTGTAATGTGTGACGTGGTTTCTTGAAACCACGTCACAAATTTGTAAAATGTAACGTGGTTAATTTTTTTTTTTTTTTAAAAAAACGATGGTTTAATTAACTTCTTTTGGTTTCCCAATCTGTATTCATTGCAAATGTCACAGAAATAGATATAATGCAGATCAACAGTATACATTATTCACACAACATGTATACATAGCTATATTATAACTAAATCAAACTAAACATATATATACACACACAAAATTCCATGTTTACACAACAAAGACATTGTAAATTTTATAAGATAAAAATGAACAATTTCCAAATTAGTATGAACATTCCAAAAATGACATGTTTCATAATACATCTAACAAAATTATACTTTACTAACCCATAAATAATTTCCATTCTCGTTATAATAACTCAAAGAGCTTTTCAATGCATAATACCTTGAAAGGAACACACAATCAGTCTTGCAGAACAACTCATTTTATCCAAGAAAGTTATGATTTGCCTCACACTTTCTTGAACTTTTTAAAATAAAAGGTTGCTTATAAATAATATATTCTAATTGATTTTTCCTTATTCTTAATTATTAATAACTTCAGGAATCATTCTCTTCTACAGTCATAATCAATCATAATCAAGCTTGACACTTTAACACTATGAAACAAAGTTTCCTTTAATTTAAAATTTCTCAAGATAAGTTTTCATGATAATTTTCTTGCCACAATTAAATCAGTCTAAAATATAATTTAATAGCTAGGAATTTAATTACATAAAATGAGCTTTTAACTATTCATTCCTTCAAGGCCATATACTTGTTCCACACTCAATTTAACCCAAGGTACACTCATAACCATCCAGGATATTAAATATATTTAGCACACCTAAAATTCAAGTAAGCAATACTAATTTATTCAATCTCGATAATGCTTATTATTTGTCTCTCATCCATTACATCAAACACCTTGTAGGCACTTAGGATTAACTTGTAACACAACAACCCAATATATAAACTACAAACAGCAAAAATGAATATGCCTTTAGGTATCAATTAAATGTCCTAGAGTACCTAAAAATCAATTTCCTTACCATAGTTAATATTAATTCATTTTTGCGTCTATAATAAATTTATTAGCCTAAATTCCAATAAAATAACATTATAACTCCTTTTATTTCCCTAAATCAGCGATAATCTAAGAGCAAAGGAAAAACTTGGGCTGACCACACACATAACAAATCATAAAGAAATGAATGAAGGAAGGAAAAGAATGGAACACCTAAACCCATGTAAGCAATGGACAGTTAAAGAGGAATTAAAATACACCTTCATTCCACTGTGTAAGCATCAGTAAGGAAAAGTTACAGACATACCTAAGCTTTCACAAAATCTTAACCAACTCCTCAAAATCTTTCACAAAACTCCTTAACCAAAGCTTAAACTTGTTTTTGACCGGTTTAGAAGCTTCAAAATTCCCTAGCACCCAGATCGATCCTCGCACAAAATCGCTCAAATCGAAGGAGTTAAGGGTAGAAATAGGAGAGAGGGAAGTCACCTGAACTCAACCCAGTGCTTGCATGTGCCGTCGGAGCTCCACGCCGCCGTGAATCGCCATCGTTGAGGGGGGAAGCTGGGGGGCCGGGGGGAGCTGTGGGGGGGAAGCTGGGGGGCTTGAGGGATTTGGAGGGAGCTGAGGGCGCAGGATCTGAAATATTGGGGGTGTGGGGGTGGAAAGTGTTTCAATTTAAAAAAAAATTTCTGTGACTTTCAACGTCACACTTTATTAAAGTGTGACGTTGAAAGTCACAGAAATTTTTTTAAAAAAATATTTAAAAAAAAAATTCGTGACTTTCAACGTCACACTTAATTTAAGTGTGACGTTGAAAGTCACGATTTTTTTTAAAAAAAAATTAAAAAAAAAATTGGTGACTTTTCACGTCAAACTTAAATTAAGTGTGACTTGGAAAGTCACCATTTTTTTTTTTTAAAAAAAATTCGTGACTTTCAACGTCACACTTAAATTAAGTGTGACGTTGAAAGTCACGAATTTTAAAAAAAAATTGGTGACTTAAATTAAGTGTGACGTTGAAAGTCACGAATTTTTAAAAAAAAATTGGTGACTTTCCATGTCACACTTAAATTAAGTGTGACATTGAAAGTCACGAATTTTTTTTAAAAAAAAATTAAAAAAAAAATTGGTGACTTTCCACGTCACACTTAAATTAAGTGACGTTGAAAGTCACAGCAATTTTTTTTTTCGTTTTGTAACATACAACGTCACACATATCTAAAGTGTGACGTTAAAACTTTCAACGTCACACTTTAAATTATGTGTGACGTTGTATCTCCCTCCACCTCCAACTTAATTACGAAAATGACACCGCGTTTTTTTTCCATGTCACTTTTATAAATATGTGACGTTAATTGGTGACGTGAAAAGCATGTTTTGTAGTAGTGATAATGGCTGAGCAATCTTCCCTAGGAGGCTGATAAGACCCAATTTGCTACTGCTACTCTATCATATAGAGAGGGACATAGGGAGTGGCAAAAATACAGAAAAAGGGGATACAAGGAATTGATGCTAATGGCTCAGACGATTATCCTTACGGTCTTGACGGGAACGAAGAAAAAGGGCATGAGAGTAGGAAGTGTAGTTGCAACTAGGGGTGTGTTTTAGTCTTTTCCAACTTTTCGTTTTATAAATATGCACTTGGTTCAGCAAGGGAGATCAAAAGGACGAATTTTGAAATGTGGCTTGTCCCTTTTGGAAATGGATCATTTCCTCTTGGCCGGTTTGATTCATAGGAAATTTTCTGATGAAATGGAAAGGAAGGGAAAAGAAAGGAATGGAATGAAAGTAGACACATTTGGTACGCATAGAAAAGGAATGGAATGGAAAATCTTATATTTGGTTAATTGAAAATAGTGGTAAGGAAACCAAGAATTAAATGACCATATTACCCTTAATGAGTATTTCTTAATTAAACTCACTAAATAAAATTTTACAATATTTTAAAATTAAATAATCATAAAAATAAATAAATAAATTATTTACACTAATTATAATTTCAATAAATATTATATGTTAATAAAAAAAATTTAATTTACATAAATAAATAAAAATATTTCTGGTAAATATAAAAAGCACAGAGATTTTAATTATATATATAATATGATTAAAAAATAACTACATAATAGTTAAAAATAACAACCAAGATAATTTTAGTTTAGATACTTAAGATACTTGCAACTACAATTAATTAAATTAAATAAATAATTTTAAATAGTAAAATGCCAAAAATGTAACCATATAATGAGAATTTTGTGGCTTCAACTTCTTTTGGAGCTCCAACTACTTCTATTTATCCCAAAACATATATATATATATATATATATATCTCATATTTTATTCCACAAAGGCTTTGGTTAAAATTTGTAGACCCACTTCTTAAGTCTCAACTCTCAAGTACTTCTCATATAGTTTAAATAATTACAATAAATAAATATAAATATAAATGCAAAATAAAATTTAAAAAAAATTATATTCACTTCAGATTTTATATTTACGTAGGTGAATTCGATTTTGGATTCGAAAATTCATTTTGAAGTTTCAAAGTTGATTTTGAAAATTGTTTTCACAGCAAATGCAAATGGGTGTGTAAAATTCGAATTTGATTGCCCAAATTCGAATTTTCCAGCATAAAATTTTTTGGGAAATCTCAATAATAATTCATTACCTAGATTATACATACAATTTCACCCTAAAAATTTTGGACAGCCAGATACGCATGGAAACAAGGATAATTTCAATTCACTACCTAGATTATATACACAATATCAAATCAGAATTTTGGGCAAATATACCCAGGAAGATGAAGGAAAAAAAGAAAGGGAAAATGCCAAGTTTTTTTAATAAAAAACCATATCTATATTTCTTCTCCTTCTCTCCTCCAGATCGTGTGAGGCGCACATATGCATTTCTTCTTTCCTTCACGATGTGAACACGAGGCGCAGTAGATGAAGAGAGAGTTGCAACAAAAAACTTCCTCTTCTTCCACTCTTATTCTCCACTCATTCATCTTCTTCAACCATCTCTAAATTTTTGGTTTATAACTTCTTGGAGCAAATGGAAGAGAATGTGTGTGTGAGAGAGAGAGAGGCAGAAATTGGAATTTGAAGGAGAAGAAGTGTAACATTTACCAACTGTAACATTTACTTTCCAATCCCACTATTAACCACTCACAATTAAATATTAAAACGTTTATAGAGCTAACTATGTTAGGAAAAGGAATTAACTTAATAAAATAACTAACATAGTTAGAAAAAGATCTTTCCCATAATATTTAGATATAATTCAAACCTCAACTCCAATCTCCGTCATCACAATATAATTTTTTTCCTAGTACAATGACAGAAAATTACATTATCAATGATTAATCACCACACAGCATCCTTAAAATACCATACATCTCAAAGGTACCTAAAATCATTAACGGTTCTCACAAATACCGAGCAAAGTTGCCAGAGATGGACTTGTCCCAAAATAACAACAATTAGAATAGTATCCAATTACCATATCATAATGGAACTTATACAATAATTTTCCCTAGAATAATAATAACAAGTTTCAGCGAAAGCATCATACAAAATATGATCCTAAATGTGGCAATACCTCATGTTCTTCTGGTCCAGAATATCTCACGATATCAGTGAGAAGTTCCTGGATCCTTCCCTTTACCTCCTACTTCACTCCTAAGACCTGCAAAAGTGAGAGCAACGGGGGTAGCCCCAAATGCAACCACTAACTACTCATCTAAGTGCGGTGTGTGCTAGCAAGGTGTCCAGTGGAATACATACATATATATATCAATTTAGAAGCATGCTCAGATATTCACATATAATGCACGTCTTAGTCCCAAAATCTCTTTTCATCTTTTATAATTCTGGAACAACCCATCACGATTCATCTCCAAGAATAGTATATATTTCATTGATAAATACAAACAACCCAAACAAATCTTACTAGAAACGTTGGGAAAATATGTGGGACCAGTCGGGACCTTCCACCCGCCCCTGATCGTCATGGTACAGTTCACGAGGGACTTTCTACCCTCCCTGAACCACACCACGGATTAGAAGGATCTCCGTCCTTTCTGAATCCGTGAGGGGCGATCTCCCCTCTTACGTCTTTTTCTTCTTTATTTCCCATAATATATCAATTAGTCCCTGTAGCGCAACAGGGTACCTCATCACTTGATGGCACAATTTTCAATTCACCGGTGTCACAAATAATTTCTCACAAACAACACATAGATATGCAACACCACAATCAAGCACCAGGCCTTCCAGAATTTTCAAGATATACATATATATATGAAATAGTTTTCAAAATCACATATATTTCAGTTCCAAATATTTCAAATCACAAATTTATGCCATTTCAAAATAATACTCCAGAGGACATTATATTATGAAAAATATTAATATTCTAAGATCCCATTTCCATATCTCATCAATCATCAATTGATAATCATATCTCAACCGTGATTCAAAACATCATCTCCATATAACATCATAATTATCAAATAATAATATTTCAAATTACTTACTAATACTACACACACATAAACAAGCAGAAAGCGGTTACTTGATAGCTGGGACCAATCTCACAATAGTGCAGCTCCCCCGTGCTAACTCAGTGCAATTTAAGCACAACACAACCATACATACGACCACAATTAATCATTTATCCAATAATTTCACATGTTAGAAATTAAATTACTAACTACCCTTTCTTTGCACTCACTTATTTTAAATTTTTATTCAACATTTATTCTCCCTTTCTATCTCTAGAATTCATCTCTACTCCATTTATACATATATTCAAAATATTAATCTTTCCAATACCCATTTATTTTAAACCTTAACATCCAATAATCCCCATAATTCATCACCAATACCAATTTATAAAATTCAAGCATAAACAAAATTTTTCAAACCTTAATAAACATCTAAAAATTATCAATTTTAACCATAGACACCTCAGATCATCAAGAGCCCTAATTTTCAATATATCCAAAAATCCCAAAAATTCCTAATAATTAGGAAAACCTTCAAAAATTGAAGAATCTATTTAGAGGAACTTATAATCAAGGTCCAACTTTCAATTTACTAAGCTTAAGACTCCCAGAAATACCAACTTAGACAAGGCCTAATTTTTCAAGTATAATTAATAAAAAAAACTAATGACATAAAAATATAGAGGATACTTACGGGATTCCGGAAATGTACTTGGTTGGCCGGAAATCTATTTACTTACGAGCTCTGATAAGTCCAGCCAATGGCTATTTTATCTCCTTATTTAGGCATGGATCGGAAGAAAAACAAGTAGAGGAAGGAAGTAGGAGGTGAGAGAGGAAGAATGGTGGTGGTGGTGGTGGTGGTGGTGGGTTACACTGATGAAGAAAATGAAGAACCTGAGTAACGGTGAGGGAGTATCATATATATATATATAAAGAACAAGAAGAAGGCGACAATGAAAAAGAAAGAATCACAGGAGGAAGGAAGGAGGTGAAGGGAAAAAGAAATATTATTAAAAAATAATGGAAAAGGAATATATATTAAAACAATGTAAAAAGAAAAAGAAGAGAAAGAAAAAGGCAGTCAAGGGTGGTGGAAAAATGAAGGGAAAGAAATTATTGACGTGTGGGAGTGTCGGTAGGAAGAAATTGAAAATAAGAAGAGAGGAAAATACACTACTAGGCTCTAAAATTCTCAAATAAGATATTTCTTTTGAACAAAAAAATTTTCTTTTCACTCTCAAAATTTTCCCTATATTATATTATATTAATTTTTAGGATGTTACAAGAAGAACAGGTAAAGTGAGGGCAAAATATAATTTCATTTTTTCTTGATCTTCCCTCTCATGCCAAAAAATGGGTTGGTGGGAACCCATTTTCCTGTCTTTAAAAGAAAATGGGTGACCGGGGGAAATAGAAAATCGGGAGATCTATCAACCAAACGCCGGAGGATGAGAGAGAATATCCATTTTCCACTTCCGTCGCAGCATCTTCCATGAACCAAACGGACCATCACTCTTCCCTCCTTTTCCCTCTCAAACTATTGGATATTTGGTCCAATTATCCAAATTAAATATTTCTATAACAATGAATGTAATTGTAATAGTTTATAGTCCTAAACTGTTCACACCAAATTTTGACTGATTAAATTTAATATGTGATTTTTAAGTATTATTATAATTATATTTATTTTTATAAAATATTTAATCTAAACCATTGGATCTTTAATGGTGTGAGAGGGAAAATGAGGGGATAGGAGAGAAGATGATGCATGTCCCTTTGGGAAGTGTAGATAGCTAATCCTCTGGATAGATTGTCATCGTGTTTATTAGGGCTGCACAAAAATTGGGCAAGACCGGGTTAGGTATAGGCCCAAGTCCTATCATAAAAAATCTCCGGCCTCGTCTTGCTTGGCCTGTGACCAAGACTGAGCAGGACATGTCCTTCGGGCCACAGGACATGTCCTGTTAGTCCTTGAACCTTTTGATCTTAAAAAATAATCATCTCTTGATCCTTGAGTCCCTGTCTCTACTCCCTTGTCTCAAGTATCATTGAAATAAAAGATTAGGGAAAAGAAAAATATAATGAAATTGCTATAAATTATAGAAGAAGAGAAGGGATAATGGGGGAGAGAAGTAGAAAGGATAAAAAGCCATTCTCATTCAACATAAAAGAGTTGTAGAATACACAATATTAGCCTTCTATTTATAGAAGAGGCTTTAGGTTTACAATATAATCAGAATTATTAATTGATAGAGAAATAATAGGGATGGGAGTTAAGAACATCCACATTAATGAGATATTCATAACACTCCCCTTTGGATGTTTATGACTAAACATGTGCCTCGTTAAAAAACTCCAACTAAGTAAAACCCAGTGGGACCAAAAACTTAGTAGAAGAAAAATAGTACAATGTTTAGTTATACACTTCCTAATGCTGCCTCATTAAAAACCTTGCTAGGAAAACGCAGTGGGAAAAAACCATAGACAAGGGAAAAAGAGTACACAGTGTATCATCTCCCCCTCTTGAACACTACAATTGATATCTCTAAGTCTGCGAAGTCCGATGTCAAGAGTAAGCTTCTCAAATATTGTAGCAGGAAGTGACTTGGTGAACATATCTGCTAAATTTTTGCTTGCTTGATCGAATTTGTTGGACTTTAATTTCACCATCTTTTGTTGATGTAGTCCATCCCAATTTCTTCGTGTTAGTGAATCAATGTATCATGTTGATTAGCAGATGATGTATTGGCTCGTGTATGGCTAGTAATATCACATATTTTTATTTCAATTATACAAAGATATGGTACTTCCAGACCAAGTATTTTCTCATCACCTTCTTGAATTCCAAAGACATGGTACTTCTAGACCAAACATTTCTCCATCAACTTTTTGAGGTATAAATGATCTCAATCCATATTTAAGGATCTTACAACTATTGGAGCACATGGTGATTCATATATAGAGAAACTCTTTGTTCTTTCAAAGTATTTCATTTCAAATTCTTACTTGAGGTATTTTTTAAGCTTCTAAAGGCTCTTTAGGAGTTTAAGCATTATTTTAATTTTTCAAACTCTTCAAGAGTTCTAGAGATATCTAAACACATCAATAGTCTTAATACAATTCAGATATTTTCATAAGAATATATATTGAAAGATTAAATACAATATATCCTTCTTTCAACCAATATCTATCAATTCGATAATACCATATTTGTCCAGGTTGCTTTGAACCATATAGATATCTAGATTATAATGTTTGCTTCTGGAAACCGTAATCCTTTGAGGAGTTTTATTTGTTTAAATCATATGCTTCTAGAAAATCCTTCAGGGACTTTCAAATGCTTAGATCTATGCCTATATATGGATTTGATCAACCAAGGGTTTCACAAATATTTTTCTAGATAATACTTCTAATATTTTAAATCCTTCTAGGATTCACTATAATTCACAATACAATGTTTTCTAGATAATACTTCTAATATTTTAAACGCGTACCAAAGTTTTCATATATCGCCAGACTTCTAGATTAAGAAGACATGAAATTTAGTCCACCACAAGAGAATATCTATCAAGATTTAACTTCTGCAAAAAATATTGTGACTATATCTCTCTCTCCTTTTTCGCATAAGGGTTCTGATTTATACAATACTAGCATTGCACTTCGGGTGCTTAAGCTAAATACACAAATTTATGTTATAATACTTCATGTCGTGTCTTTTTCTTTCCTGTTAGAAGATCTTTATGTCTGATTTATACATCTTTATGTCTATATCTCATGAAATTTTTGTATAGAAGATCATCATTTGATCATGTGATATTATCATCAAAATCCTTGTCGACAACTTTATCTCTTTGCGGTTCCTTTTTTCTTGTGACATAACTTATTGAGATCTCTATCTCTCTTTCAGGTACCTGCAACTCTTCTGGGGTATTACAAATGGTTATGTTTCAATTCTTGCCTCATCCATATGATCATCTAGATTATTTTCTTTATTTTCTTTTCTTTTGGAATCGATCATTTTCTCATGCTTCAGGAAGGTATCATTTTTTCATTTGTTCTGATTGGAGCATTCTTCAGCTGGGATATGGAAATAAAAATTCTTATGTTGGTTAGAAATTGCATCTAACAAATATTTTGTAATATTTTATGTATGCAGCATTTGATGAACTTCTAGTTCATATCGCTATATTTGAGGATCTATGTTGATGCATACAATGTGATATATCTTCCAGCTATTCATTTTCTCACCCTCAAGTTGGAAAAATTTTGTCAAAAAACAACCAACTAATCTTGTTATATAAGTCTCCTCAATCCATTTACTTCCTCTAGAAACATCATTTTGTTTCATTAGATATAAACAAAAGGAGGTTCTTATCCAACATTTATCCCAACTTTCAATGACCGTCCATCTATGTGCATTATTGTGATGGAACACTATAAATAAATATTGCACATTATAAGATGGAAACTATTTGGCTACTGACCAAGAGCCAATGGGAGAATTCATAATACTTTGATGGCAGATGTATTTATATGCATTATTAATATGTGAAAATCATTCTTTTTAACTCTTAAATTGGAACTTTGTTATCACAAGTTTTGATCTAGCTGCTCAGGGAGGCTTCGATAGTATTCTTTCTAGATATATTTGTTAAATATGCTTTTATATAGCATATAATCATTGAAAACTTGATAAACAATCACTAGTGATTTCTATGGAAATCATATGGTTGCATAGTTGAGGACTAATGTACTTTTTAGAACAAATTTGCAAACTTCAAGTTGCAATTTGATCATGGACACCAATATGACCATTTTATATATGCATATATTATTGATAAAGTACCAATTTAGTCCATATGATGTCTACATTGGCCCATATATATTTGATTCTGTACAAATGTACATGTATCAAATTCCAACCATAGTTAGTGATGTTCTCTTATTTACTTCTTGTGAGAAAAAACAATACATAAAAACACTTGCTATTTATAAAGGATCTCCTGGTTCTTCAATGAGTATTATTATGCATTCAACATTATATTTTGTATCACTATGATCCAGTATGATCTAACCGGTCATGCCAAATAATTCATTCACAAACTTCAGGTTTGTTGTAATATTATTATTATCATATACACTACTATAGAAATGCCCTATTGTAGCACAACAATAGCAGCGCTCAATAACTACAAGCACTGCTATAGATACTTGAAAGCCTATCCCAGCGCTTTATAAAACTAAGTGCTGGTATAGGTGAACCCAATTCCAACATTTATATCTTGTATATTATAAAGCGCCGGGATAAACTCAAATTTAATCTATTAAAATTTGTTTTATGTAAGGCTTGATTTTGGGTTGACTTTATTTTTTCTTCTAACTTTTATTTAACGTTTTGAATTATTAAACCTTTTCTTGTAATTTTCTAATTTTTCAAACTAATTCAGATATCTTTTTTATTTTTAAAATAAGAAAAATTAAAAATTAAAATTAAAAAAATCATTTTTCATGGCCTATCCCAGCAATTTAGGCCTCATTAAACAATTTTTTAATTTAAATTTTTATTTGTTCTCTTTTTACCTATAAGATTATTTTAGAATATGTTTTTCATTTTTTTTCATGGCCTATCCCAGCGCTTTTTAGGTATAAAGCGCTGGGATAGGCCTCATTAAACAATTTTTTAATTTAAATTTTTATTTATTCTCTTTTTACTTATCAGATTTTTTTAGAATATTTTTTTTTTAATTTTTCATGGACTATACCAGCGCTTTTTACGTATAAAGCGCTGGGATATGCCTCATTAAACAATTTTTTAATTTAAATTTTTATTTGTTTTCTTTTTACTTATCAGATTTTTTTTAGAATATATTTTTCAATTTTTTTTTAATTTTTCATGGCCTATCCCAGCGCTTTTTACGTATAAAGCGCTGGGATAGGCCTCATTAAACAATTTTTTAATTTAAATTTTTATTTGTTCTCTTTTTACATATCAGATTATTTTAGAATATGTTTTTAATTTTTTTTTAATTTTTCATGGCCTATCCCAGCGCTTTATACGTAAAAAGCGCTGGGATAGGCCTCATTAAACAATTTTTTAATTTAAATTTTTATTTATTCTCTTTTTACTTATCAGATTTTTTTAGAATATTTTTTTTAATTTTTCATGGCCTATCCCAGCGCTTTTTACGTATAAAGCGTTGGGATAGGCCTCATTAAACAATTTTTAAATTTAAATTTTTATTTGTTCTCTTTTTACATATCAGATTATTTTAGAATATGTTTTTTAATTTTTTTTATTTTTATGGCCTATCCCAGCAATTTAGGCCTCATTAAACAATTTTTTAATTTAAATTTTTATTTGTTCTCTTTTTATTTATAAGATTATTTTAGAATATGTTTGTCATTTTTTTTATTTTTCATGGCCCATCCCAGCGCTTTTTACATAAAAAGCGTTGGGATAGGCCTCATTAAACAATTTTTTAATTTAAATTTTTATTTGTTCTCTTTTTACTTATCAGATTTTTTTTTAGAATATTTTTTTTAATTTTTCATGGCCTATCCCAACGCTTTTTACGTATAAAGCGCTGGGATAGGCCTCATTAAACAATTTTTTAATTTAAATTTTTATTTGTTCTCTTTTTACTTATCAGATTTTTTTCGAATATTTTTTTCAATGTTTTTTATTTTTCATGGCCTATCCCAGTGCTTTTTACTGAAAAAGCGTTGGGATAGGTGATTAGCTTTATATTTAATTAATTCTCTGAATATTTAACCTTATCTTTTTTATTTAATTTTTTATAAATTCCTTCTTTTTTTTAATTTTTATGACCCTATCCCAGCGCTTTTTACTTAAAAAGCGCTGGGATAGGTGCGCGGGAAATTTCCCTCCAAAAATCTAAAATTTTCCTTTTCCCTCTCATTTCCCCACATTTCCCTATACCCAGCACCGTACTTTCACTCTTCTTCATCACCACCCATTTAATTAATCACTCATATTCATCTCCTCCTTACTTCTTCATCTCCTCCTTACTTCTTCATCTCTTCCTTCTCTCCGATCATCATCATCGAGGTCTCTCAGATCTGTATGGATCAAGTCCAGATCTACATGCTGATGGTGGTTTCTTAAGGGTAAGGGTCCTCTCTTATATTGAACGTTGTGTTTTCAACCTCATTACCTTTTTCTCTTTTCTTCTTCCCCTTCCAAATTTTTTTGTCTTTAGTCACGGATCAAATTTTGTGCTCTGTTTTTTCTTCTTCTTCACTACTCTTGACTTTGCTTATGGACTTCGCTTCTTATTCATGTGTTAATTTTTATTTTATTTGAAGCTCATTATTTTTGGTAGCTATGGTTACAATTCTGATGCTTTCTTGCTCTTTAGTTTCTGGATATGGCAAGTTGATAGTTTAATTAGAAGAGATATTTTGGTTGTTGCTCTTCTTAGTTTATGTTCATTCCACCATATTGATATGAAGGTATTATTGTCTGATTCTTCTTATTCCATCATATTGATTGTTAATATGCATTGGTTGATGTTTTCCGAGGCTTGAATTTATGAAGTCTTCATTAGGAATTTTGCACTGATGCAGGAGGGTGTAAAACAAAAATAAATGAATATTTTTTTTTAAAAAAAATAATGCCTATAGCAGCGCTCATTACGTAATAAGCGCTGCTATAGGGGGCGCTACTATAGGGGGTACCTATAGCAGCGCTTATTACGTAATGAGCGCTACTATAGGCATTATTTTTTATTTTTTAAAAAAAATAATTCATTTAAGTATGACCTAAAGCTGCGCTTTTGAGATTATAAGCGCCGCTATAGGTTACCTATAGCGGCGCTTATAACACAAAATAAGCGCTGCAATAGGTCATATGACCTATTGCAGCATTGGCTATAGCAGCGCTACTATAAGGTCAAAAAAAGCGCTGCTATAGAATATTTCTGTAGTAGTGATAACTTCTAGTTATCATGTCATATTATTAATTTAACCTTCATTATGAGATTATACGAATTTTATGGAAAGTATAGGAGTGAAACTCCATCCAATATGACTCATACTTGTATTCCAACAATCTCCCCCCTCAAGTGAGTCATGTAAACAGACTTTTCACATGCAAAATAAAATTATTATTTCTTCAAGAACTATGACTATATCGTTGTATACATATGGTTCCTCAAGAATTGTCATATCATTCTTTAGGAACTGTCGTGTATATATATATTCACTATGTAAATTGTAAACTCAATAGAAATTTGAATAATTAAAATTTATAAGAATTTAAATCAAACTATATAAAAATCACACTACAACATATGAGATATTCAAAAGCTAAAGTGAAATAAGGATCATTGTACGGGATTGTTAGAGCAAATATCACATAATATACCAACTTTATGATTGAATATTATTAATGCAAGAGCACATAATTGACATAATAATAGTCAACAAACTAGTAAGATAAAATATATTTTGTCTTATTGGCATAAATATATTTATTAGTGCTAATTGAAATTTTGCGCCTCTAACTCTTTAGGAGCATTAATCAACAATGCATAACAAAACTTGATTGTCTTTATTTATTTCTTTTGGAATTAACTATTATTTATTATAATATAAATCTCTATAAACGTTAGCCTTAAAGACCATTATAATAATATTTTCAAAATATATTGTGCTAATACTTGAACAACAAGCAATTTACGGCAGGCAATTTGGTTCGAAACATTAGGTTTCATGGCTATATTTCATTTTTAATATAAATGTGGTTATTAAACTTCTCAAAAGCATATCAAATGTAGAGATTTTACTTCTCTCTTCTCGCACCACAAATTTCAACAAATATTAGTCTGATCTGCAAGACCTCAAGAAAAATAAATACAATGTATATGGCTTTTGATCAATTAATAAGAGAATCAAAATTTTATATCTTCTGGCCATTTAGTATAATAGAGAAACCTTTAATTTTATTTGAATGCTTCTATATACATGGCTTCTAGCCATTTAATATCAAAATAGAAAAATTGAAGTTATCTGACCATAAAATTAAATTTATATGGCTTCCTGCCATATAATATCAAAATAGAAAAATTGAAGTTATATGGCTTCTGGCCATAAAATTAATTTTATATGCCCCCTGGCTATTAAATATTGAAATGAAAAATGAAAAATAAATAAACAAAAAAACATATGGCTTCTGGCCATCTAATAATATTAAAGATTATATGATGTATAATCTCAAAATTAGAAATTGAATCTATATAGCTTCTAGCAATATATAAAGATAGAAAAACAAATCGATATTCATGTTTAGTAATGGAACTAACTGTAATCTTTCAAGGGAATTGCAAATATTGATCTGAACTTCAGGTTACATTGAAGATAATAACGTCAGAGTGCAAAGAAATTTTTATAAAAAATGATTGGAACTTCGAGTCCATCAAAAAGCACTCCATATCACAAAGGATTAATTATTTGACCACAAAATGGAGAAACATATATTTATGGCATCTGGCCATTAAATACCGAAATAAAAAAATAAAAAAATAGAGGTATATGCAATGTTTTAAAAGCCGGACCGGATGTCGAGCCGGAAAGACGAGCGGGTCATGGTTCAAACGGTTGAAACGGTCGGGCCGTTTGGTCGGACCGGTGACGTAATAATTTAATAAAAAAATTATAAATATAAATATAGTTAATATAATTTGTTTGAAATTTAACAAATGTCACAAAATACAAAATACCATTGAAGGTAGTAACATAAGTTAATAGTCAACTTAAGTACATAACATTATAGCAACTTAACAAAATACACTAATAAGGATGATTTCATCACTTCTCAAACATTGGTGGATCTTGATTGAGCCAAGCATGAGTTTCTTGAAAGGAATTTGCACCAAAAACATCAACATCTTCAGAAAATGATCCTAAATCAAGACCTTCAACTCCAATATTAGAACTTTCAGCTCCATCCTTATCTTGAAGATGAACCTCATTTCCTTGTTCTGCATAAACATCTATATAAAAAGTGTTTAACAAACCAAATTATTAAAATTTGTAATATATAATGAGTTTAAAAAAGTAACATACAAAATTGAAAACATCCAACCTTCTTCATTCATAGAAGCTTTTGGTATAGGTAGTGTAGTATCATCATAAATGATATCTTCTTCTATTTGTTCAGCACAAAGTGTTGCAAGTAGGGGAGAGTCAACTTCTTCCGTTATCCAATATTCAATCTTATCAATACTTTCATAATCAATCGGATCAAAGTTTTTTCTCTTGTTAACAACTCTAAAAAACACATGACAATAATAAAATATTAGATTACTATTGGCAGTTGTTTAATTAATTTTTGAATCAATGTAAAGTATAAATTATATAGTGTAGGAAAATGTACCTGTTCTTCAAACGAAAATTGTAATGAATAAAGACAAGATCATTCAATCTTTTATGTTCCAACCTATTTCTTCTCTTAGAATGTATTCTTTCAAATACACTCCAATTCCTTTCGCAACCAGATGAAGAAGCAGTTTGACTCAACAATTGAATAGCCAAGTTTTTAACATTTGGACAACTACCTCCAAAATACCGCCACCATTCATCTGTCATATTAAATTGAACACCATAAAATGATAAACAAATAAATTCACAGGCTCATATCAAAAGGATTACATAAGAAATTTTACCTGGTCGCATTGATTTTGCAGATTCAAGAGCTAGAGAATTAGAGAAGCTACCACTTTTCTCTCGGTAAAGTGTGCCTTCTTGTAAGAACTTAGTCTTATTGGAAGTTATTTTTCTTTCTATAACTGACAAATAACCTTGCATAACCTCTGGCTTTTGAGAGAAGTTTTCTTTGTCATAAAAGAAAGCAGGATTCAAGAAATAAGCTGCTGCATGAATGTGTTGCCGAAGTTGCTTCTCCCACCTCCTCTTAATAATATCTGTGTAAGGCTCGTACAACTTTTTGTTGTGCATGAAAGTACTTTTAATAGCTTCCCTCGCTCTATGCATCCCCTCATAAACATAACCAAGTGAAGGCCTATCATCAGAATCAACAATTCTCAAAAGTCTTATAAGTGGTTTGACAATTTCAACAATGACCTTGCAATCACTCCAGAATTTTTTATCCAATACAATCGAAGTTACATCTCTCCCCTTCTGATCTCTTGCATACCTAGAATCAACAAAAGTCTTGCTGGTTACCAAAGCCTGTAAATCATGCTTATGTTCAAGAATACTTTTTAAAGCTATAAAAGTAGTAGCAAAACGTGTTGGCCCTGGTCGGATGATTTCAGTCCATCCATCTCTCTTTCTCAGCCAAGCCAGCAAAAATGCATGATTGTAAATGAATTTTGAAATTGAAGATGCACGTGTAGATAAACTAGCGACAATAGACTTTTTGCCAATTTCTGTCAAGATCAAATTCAAGCAATGTGCAGCACAAGGAGACCAATAAATACATGGATACTTTTCGGTCAATAATTTCCCGGCAGCTTTATAGTTAGCTGCATTGTCAGTAACCAAGTGGACAACATTATCTACACCAGCAAATACAACCATTTCCATGAATAAGTTGCATAAAGTTTGAGCATCCTTAACAATGTCTGAGGCATCAATAGATTTGATGAAAACAATTCCTTTAGGACAATAAACCAGAAAATTAATCAATTGCCGATTTCGTTGATCTTGCCAACCGTCTGCCATTATTGTGCAACCAGTTTCTGCCCAAAAATTTTTGCACTCATCAACTAACAATTGGACTTCCTTTTTCATGTCTTGTATCAATTTTGTCCTAAAGGCATGGTAAGATGGCCCTTTATAACCAGGACCAATAGCTACAATAGCATCTATCATTGGCTGGAAGTAAAATGAATTCACGGAATTAATTGGAATGCAACAATCATACATCCACCTAGCCATTGCCATATCTGCTCTATGCACAGCTTCTTTACTTGCAAATGCGCTTTTTATTCCTGGTTGTGCATTTGGGGTTGTTCTCGGGGCAAAGAAGTTTCCCATAGTTGTAGGTGCCTTTCTTTTCACAGCTTGAGATGATCTTTGTTGAGATGGATTTGGAGTTGGAGTTTGAGTCTGTGTAGGAGGAGCTTCTTGCAAATTTGAAGCACCCTCTTCAAGTGGTGTGACACTAGGACCATATGGATTGTCCTCCTCAAATGAATCTTGCATCTTGCCCTTTTTCTCTTCAATTTCTTTCAAATTTTCTTGCATCCGAAAGCGAACATCTCCCGGAACACCCTTACAACTTATGATGTCTCCTTTTATTCCAGCAAGATGTTGTTTCATTCTATGTATTCCTCCTCCTCCAAATTCCTTTCCACAATACAAGCATTTCAAGCGAGGTTTTCCACTCTGTTTTTTATTTGGCACTTGTACACAATGCTCCCATGCAGGATCGGCCTTTGATCTAACAGATTGAGTGGAGGGAGCAGAAGTAGATATTTGTTCTGATTGGGATGACATTTTTAGTTCCTACAATATAAATATTTAAACTACAATTATTATAATTATACAAAATTCCAATTTATAATACACAATACTATTACTATGCTGCAAAAAAGTAAAAATGTATATCATATTAAAATTTGCCATCATAAACACGTTGTTCAATAAAGTTGAAATACATTGAATCCATATTAAAATAGCCAAGCAACAAGTTCAAATATTTTAATCACCTAGTGTTTAGAATCCTAGCATACAAGACAAAACTCAAACATTTGCAACCCAGATTAAAATACCAAACAAGTTCAAACGTTTAAAATCCTGAATATAAAATAGCCAACCGACAAGTTAAAACATTTGCCTTCTATTTATTATTAATTAATTCCAAAATTGCAGCATTTGACCTTCTCTGCTTCGGTGCCTCCAAGGCAACATTACCATTCAAAGTTGCTACTATTTGCATTAATAAAGAGTGAGAATAACAAAATCAGTCCAGGACAGAAGCAAGTTCACAGTTCAGAAAAAACCAGAGATGAAATGCATAAAAAATAACAGATAAAGGAAACTAAGAGAAACAAAGCATGAGTGCACAGCTCCTAGTGTTCAGCCAATCCCTGTGTTGAGAGTTGAGACTTTGCATACTTTAAAACCATCCAAAAGCAAGATACTCATGAAGGCGTCTCCTTCCTTGCCAAGAAAGCAGAGCAAAACCGACTCAAAGCAATTCAAGTTCATACCCCAAAAAAATTAAATAAATATTCCTACTCATCAAAATCCCAATCCCATGATACACCGATGCAAATTCCTCCATGGAAGAAGAGTCTCTCTCTCTACTCTGCCTTTTTTAAATTGATCTTCAAATTCATATATATGTGTGTTTACGCCTCTTCTTTGATATTTTGAGTTCCCATTTTTTTATCTTAGATTTGAGCAATACCCAAAGGAGTATGATAATAACCAACAAGATAACTCAAGGAGGGTTCCTCCTTCATCATCATCTTCTTCAACGGTGAGCGTTCAGCATCAATTCCCTCATCGAATAAATAGGAAAACAAATGAAACTAAATCGATCCTTAAATGCAACCCAGATTAAAATAGCATAAGCCCACAGCATATATATTATTACCTCGTCGAAGAAAACGGCATAACCTGAGGTCAGAAATGGCGAGGGACAAGAGCTCTCCAGAAACAAAGCCAACAAAGCCACCTCTCCGGCTGCAAGCAGTCGTGCCGGCGGAATGGAGGGGTGGGGTTGCTAGGGCACGTGAAAGGATGTGTGTAGGGTCAGGGTGGGGTTTCAGATCGAAAAAGAATGGACTCATGGAGGGGTGGGGTTTATTTTTGGGTTGTTTCCTCTTAGGCTTTTTCATTTTTTAGAACCGCCCGGCTCCTCTAAACCCGGTCCGGGTCCCGGCCCAATAACGGATCCCGGCCTAATAGCGAATAAATAGCGGTTGAAAACGGATCAAATGCAAGGACGGCCCAAAGCATACGTCCGGCCCGGTAGTGTGTCCGGCCGACGGTCCGACCGGTCGGACCGTCCGGCTCGGTCCGGGTCTCAAAACACTGGGTATATGGCTTCTGGCCATTTAAAATAAAAAAACAATTAATGAGACTTTAGTGTTAAAACGTATTGGGACAATTGCACATAGGTCCCAAACAAGAGAATTAATTTGAGAGAGGTCCCAAGGAGTTGTTAATGATAGCTATTAACAACTGCAATAACCTTAGTTAACAAGTGAAGGAGTTGTTAATGAACCTGTCTGAAATTAATTGCCTTGCTTGGGACCTATTTGCAATTCTCCCAAACATATTTGTCATTGGATAAAATCACGCTATGCGATTATGCTATTTAGATACTCACCTAAATGCATGCATTATATTTAAATATTGAAATATCCTAAAACCTAGGCATACCAAATATCTCACATATAGTATTTTCCAATAAATTAGAGGCATATGGCTTCTGGTCATTTAATATTAAAATAAAAAAATTGAATTTATATGGCTTCTAGCTATATAATTAAATCTAAATGGCTTCTAGCCACAAAATATTAAACTAGAATAATTAAATTGATATGGCTTCTAGCCATAAAATTAAATCTACATGGCTTCTAGCCACAAAATATTAAACTAGAATAATTAATTTGATATGGCTTCTAGCTATAAAATTAAATCTATATGGCTTCTGGCCATTTAATATTAAAATAGAGAAATTAAATTTATATGGCTTCTAGAGATAAAATTAAATTTATATGACTTCTGTCCATAAAATATTAAAATAGAGAAATTAAATTTATATGGCTTCTGGCTATAAAATTAAATCTATATGGCTTCTGGCCATATGATGTTCAAACATAAAAATTGAATTTATATGGCTTCTGACCATATTATAATAAAATAGAAAAAAAATAAATTTATATGGCTTATGGCCATAAAAATAAATCTACATCAAGTGGAACTTTAGGTTCCATTAAAAATGACTTCAGGTTAAAAAAAATTATCAAATGTTATGTGAAATATCTTGTTCCTTTAAAGACGACTTAAGATTAGTAGCGAATATATTAAAATATAAACTGGAGCTTCAGGTTCCATGAGATATGACTTCATTAATGGTGAATATATTAAAATATAAAGTGGAACATTAGGTTCCATAAAAAAACATGACTTCAGGTCAATGATGATTACATTAGAATGTAAAGTGGAAATTCAGGTTCCATGAAATATGATTTCAGGTCAACATAAGAAAATATAAAGAAAGATGAAGATGAAGAGAAATAGAAAGGTGAATTTCAAGTTCTCCATAAGAGCATAACATCAAAGGATTCTATGAATAAAAGATAGATTACCTTGGTTAGAAGCTCGTGCTGATAACGTGTTATAAATTATAAAAGAAGATAAGAGATAATAGGGGAGAGAAGTAGAGAGAATAGAAAGCTATTCTCATTCAACTTAAAAGAGTTGTAGAATACCCAATATTAGCTTAGCCTTCTATTTATAGAAGAGGCTTTAGGGTTACAATATAATCAGAATTATTAATTGATAGAGAAATAATAGGGATGGGAGTTAAGGACATCCACATTAATGAGATATAAATAACAGAAATCATAATATTATATGTTGTAGTAATTAGTAAATAATATTAGGGAAAATCACACTGAGGTCCCATATAAGGCATTTAATCACAACTAGGTCCCAAACAATCATCAAATTACATTGAAGTCCTAAGGGATCTGCGTGTAATTAAATGGCTTGTAATTGAGTTGTCAATACCAGCTCTTTAAGTTGTCAATACACACAAAATAGTTGTCAATCGTTGTCAATGAAAGAGGTGCATTGATAACTTTTTTTTTGAACTGAAAAATGCATTGACAACTCAAGGAGCTACTATTGACAACTATTTCGTGTGTATTGACAACTATTTTATGTGTATTGACAACTCAAAGAGCTGGTATTGTCAACTATTGATTTGACAACACATTGAAAACTATTGTGCTATGCATTGACAACTCAATTTAATTACATTCAGGTTCTTTGGGACTTCAATGTAATTTGATGATTGTTTGGGACCTGGTTGTGATTAAATGCTTTATGTGGGACCTCAGTGTGATTTTCCCTAAATATTGAGTATTAACTAATTCAAATATAAAAATAACAAAATTTTGTGGGTGGGCCGGGCCAATGATCCTAAAGCCTATGTCCTTTTCACGTCCTACCTAGTGGTCGAATTTGGTTCACTTCTGATTGTTATGATTTCGTGCCAATTGATCCCAGGAGCGATTTGGCCTCAGACCTGGTCGGGTTTAGGTCGGGCCACCGATTTTTTTTCAGCCTTATTGTTTATGTTTTGTCATGTGTTTATGTGTGAGATGTGATTATGTTGTTTGTACCTTCGTTTAGAGTCATATTGGCATTGTGTTAAAGTATTTATATTCTATTAGGTGTTTGTGTGAGATCTAGTTGTGTTGTCTATACCTTTGTTTAGGGTCATTGTTGTGCCATCTTGAGCGGTAATTGTATCATCCCGTTCCATCTATGGATGTACTGTTTTTTTTCATTGTATTAGTATAATCCTTGTCAAAGTTATTTCCACCTTGTCATTGCTATTTCTGTTTTAAATGTTTACTCCCCCGGTCTTTATTATAAGAGCCTAACGACCGAATTGTGTTTTTTAAAAAAATTATTAATAATTAAAAATCATAAATATGTCTTAAATATAACTTTATTCTAATATTACCATTTTCCATAATGGGACTATAAAGAGAGAAAAATATAAGTATTAATGAGCATCACCCATCATTTATCTCCGAAGATAGTATTATCTTACAGTTTAGAGGAGGGTCTTAAGAGGCAGTCAAACTGATTTCCTATACACACAAAAGTTCCTGTATGCATTGTCAATATCACTTTTCAGAATACAAGGGCATGGCCATCGAATATTGCATTGACTCGGCTATTCCAATTACAACCATTTTAATGTTTTCACAATTTTTTTTTGGGACCCTCGTACATTTGAAACATCCGATACTGAATTTCTATATTATAGGCATCAGAATTTTAGGGTGGCAATGGGAAAGGGGCAAGGGAATGAATTATTTATGGTGTTTGGTATGTGATATTGATGAAACTTTGGGATTGAATATTACTACAAATGTGGGATTGGACTAACCCACCTCACCCCTTGGTAATAGACATTATTGGGATTGAAATTTTTCTGGACAAAAATATCATTTTCAGACCATATTACCCTCTCTTACTTTTGTCCTAATTAGGTTAGAGTAATCTTCTCATTCGTTCACCTTTCCCCTGAGTTGCCGCAAATGTTGTCGTCGCTCTTGTTCTAATTCTCTCCTAGCACTGATAAATTATTCTTCCCTCCTCATGTGTATCCATTGCGTCTCACTATTGCTTTGTTTTTTTTTCCCTCTACTATATTACGCCTTTCTTCAATTTGTTTGATTTTTTTATTGATACATGCTTTTTATTTTGTTTTTTATCATCTTCTTTCTTTTGTATGTTGTTAAAAATGAAAAAGAAAAAGGCATATTCATGGGTATGGTGCACATCCCGATGTTAAACCAAAAACATTCAACCTTTGAATTAAACTTGTGTTTTACCCTTTCAGCCAAAAAAAAAAAAAACTTGTGTTTTACCCCAACCCACTGTAGGTAGGCATGGTTTTGTTTCTTGGGAGTGTTAAGTTTGAGATTAGGGGATGAGTACAATTGTCTTTCTGAAATATTAATTATTTATAATAAAAAATTAATAAATCCAATCCGTTAAAATATTACTTCACACTAAACATAATTTAGGATCCTTATTCCCACCACTTATACCAATCCCATTATCAATGTCAGTCCCGTTACCAATCCATCAAAATTCATTCATACATACCAAACACGGCCTTAGAGGCAACCAAAATAGGGTCTTCTACAAATAAACCAAGGTAGTAAAAACCGGACCGGACCGGCCGGTTCAACCGTGAACCGGCATCTGGTCCGGTCCGATTCAGCAGTCAGACCGGGGATGCTGTTGACCCGGTCAACGGCCGGGTCAACCCGGTCAGACCGGAGCGAACCGTTCAACCCGGTGCAACCCGGGTGGTTGGACCGGTTCGCTTTTTAAAAAAAATGAAAAATGTTTTTTTTTATTTTGTTACAATTCACCTAATTACCAACTTTCACTTCACTCAATTTTAGAAACCAAGAAACAATAATATTTTAAATGCTATTTTACACGTACATATGTTTAATATTTAACTGTTGTTGCTCTTAATAATTGTATTTTAGTCTGTAGATTGTAGAATAATATTTATTTTCACGTGTAATCAACTAATATTTTCTATTTTTCTCTCTATAGAAACATTAAATATTCATGTTTGATGAATCATGCATACTTATTTACATTTACATTTTGATATATTAGTGATTATTAATGTTAATATCAATAAAATTTTATTATTTTAATATAACGGTCTGACCCGGTTAGACCTTTAACCCTTGAACCAGTGCCTCATCCGGTTCGATGCCCGGTCCGGTTTTTTGAACCTTGAAATAAACTTCTACAACATATATAAAGGCCACCAAAACAGACATAAGAATTTCGACGTTATTGAAAAACGTAATGACAAATAACATCCATATAAACCAGGTGCATTACTTCAATTCATTCATAAGTAAAACATATTGGTGATGTAATTCACCAGTTAAAGCAGAACACAAAGCAACTGCTCAATTAGTTCCACAGTTAGAGTGAATATGCAGAGATCCATCAACAACGACTCAAATACCTCACTCTCTCGTGTGCTGTGTATCTAACGCATAGAGTGTATCTATCGCTCCATTTGATTTATATGAAAAAATTGAAAAGGTAGGAAGCCTTAATCTGACATGTAAGCCTTTCATTATCCTCTTAGCATATTAAGTGACTAATAGAGCTCAGAAAAAAATTATATTGCGGCAAGCAAGTTATATATTCACACATGAAAACTGAACATATGATAGCATAGATAGAAAGCTAAAATAAAGTTTGGAACCACAAGTACTGAATTTCTTACATACGATGATATAGATTGAAAGCTAAAATAAAGTTTGGAACCACAAGTCCTGAATTCCTTCATTCTAGATCACAGATCTAAAGAGGAGTCATGGATTATATCTATCAGATACAACCAAAAAGATAACAGATCATGTGCATTATTTTCCACACTTGCTTCAGAGCAGGGCAAATCAACCTATGTGTCGCAAACAGGCACTAAGGGTCTTCTCATAATTGAAAATGGCACAACAGTCATAGGCACCTGAAAAGTTGGGGATCCTCTTCCATTCCTTAGAAGTGAGATTGAACAGATAAAGATAGTTCTTTTTGTCACCGGCACCCTCAGCATCAGCCTCGCTTATTTCACATCTTCTATCAATTCGGCAGACTATTTCATTCCTCCAAATACACATGGTTTTTAAACCAAATAAAATTAGTCCAAACTTGTATCTCTCAGTACAACTATAACTTTTTTCAGATTCACTTGCATCCTCCTCGATCACCCACAGATACATGTTAAAAGTTTTGCATATGTCAGTAATAAAGTTGACAGCTTCACACATAGCAAGTTTGTTCCCATACTCATACAGTCTAGTTGGACAAAGACCATACCGACGTTCATCCACATTAGCTGATAAAGTAGCTATCCGTGTTATTGTGAACACTTCCGTTGCAATGTCAAAAGAAATTAGCATTTGAAATGACAACCCAAACCCATACCAAAACATAGTTCCATTAGCACATGTGGCAGCTCGAGGAAAAATGTGGGTACCTCGTAAATCCCCCATATCTAGTTCCTTCCATAAACCAGTGCTTAATGAATACACTTGCACATAATAGAGCATTCTGGAGCCAAAGTACCTATATTTGTTGTCTCTACGCAAAACGTCATCATAAAATCTCACTATCTTGTAATCATTAACCACACCACTATACCCAAATCCTACACTGGAAGCGTTACCATAATCATACAGAATTTGGGGTATCTCTCTTACCTCATTAATCACTGGATTCCACACCAAATACGAAATGGGGAACCTTCCATCATCAGTATCAAGTTCCACACAAAGCAAGCCATTGGAAGAACCTATGATTGTCCAACCACGTCTGAAGGAATCGGTCAAGGGTGTGCTCCAAACTTCAGCGGTTTCCATCTTATGATTAAGCAAGCGTAAGGTGGAATGCTGGTAGTTGTAATCATAAGCATGGATGAGAAGAAAGGGGTTTTCATGAGCAAAGTGGAGGGTATGTTGGGAGATGAAAGATGGGGTTTTGAACAGATTTTTCCATTCTTTACAGACACATTTGAATCGAACAATGGATTTCATAGGAAGCCTTTTGAGAATGTTGATGATAATCTCAAAGGGAAGGAAGGGTTTGTCGATTTCACTTCCCATTTCCTTGCCGGAGGAAGTGAGAAAGGGAGAAAGGGTGAGCTTTTGTTTCAGGAAGCTTCCGTTGTAAGTATTAATAAAGCCGAAATTTCCACAAAACAGGAAAAAAAAAAAAGGACAATTGCATATAGGTCCCAAGCAAGAGAATTAATTTCAGACAGGTCCCAAGGAGTTGTTAATGACAGCTATTAACAACTGCAATAGCCTTGGTTAACAAGTGAAGGAGTTGTTAATGAACCTGTCTGAAATTAATTCTCTTGCTTTGGACCTATTTGCAATTCTCCCAAAAAAAAAATAATAAATGTCTAGGATGATTTCAAAGGAAATTTTTTAGGCAGAAATGGAACGTGAAGAGCCATTTAGGTGAGAAAAGCCAAAAGGCCACCGTTTGCTTCTTCGCGAACACCGATGTCTCCCTCTGTATTTAAATATTAGTGTGTTCTTCTTTCAGATCTGAACCCTTGAGGAAAAAATTGATTTTCTTGAAATTTGCTAGGCAGAAATAGAACGTGAAGAGCCATTTAGTGAGAAAAGCCAAAAGGCCAACAAAAACTGAAAGATCATAAATGTCTACTAAAATTAAAAATGGCAAAAAAACGGCTGAATTTTTTTAAAAAAAAAATTCACACCATGGAATTGATTGAATGACTGTTGATTGTTGGAGGAATTAATTGTGGTCATGATGGTCATCAGCAAATTTCAGGGAAAATCAAATTCAAGTTTCTAAAAACCAAGTAATAAGACATGACTTGTCAATACTCAATATGAAGCCAGTGGAATACGGTTGAAAAAACATTATTGATAAGTTAATAGGAAATGTTTGATACTCGTTGTTAAAGAGAGTTTGGCTTTCTGTATCACAAAAAAAAAAAAACAGAGAGAGAGAGAGAGTTTGGCTTTTTAAAATATAACATCTTTTTTATATTTTTTCTCACATTTTTCTTAAGTTAACAAGAGAGAAGGAATAAAGTTATCCACTTATCTGGTTTTGATGTTTAGCAATAATATGTGATTTTAACTATTTTAACTAACATATTTAATCTAATCAAATTAAATAAATAAGTCTTATATTTAAAAACAAAAGTTTTGGATCTTTGGTTAGGGTCATTGTTGTGCCTGTAATTGTATCCTCCCCTTCCCTTTATTATTTTCAAATTCAGACCCTTAGTATTTTGAGAAGTGATACAAACATTCTAGCATTGGAATTGAAATGATATTTATCTCCCCTATTTTTCTGGTCATCTTCTGTCTTTTATCCTAAAATTACATAGTTTTGGGTCAAATTTTGTGTTTAGTTTGATCATTAGATTCTGCATGAAATCATTGACATTTTGATATATTATGGGCGACAAATGGTTATGTTGTTTATACCTTTGTTTAGACACATATTGGTATTGGGTTTATATTCTATTAGGTGTTTGAGTGAGATCAGGTTGTGTTGTTTGTACCTTTGTGTTGGAAGTGGGCCAAGTTTGTTAGGCCTAATAGGTTTAAAACCCTAGCTAAGTCAAATCCTGATCAGTTTTAATTGTTGAGTGATTAATCCCTCGTATCCCTCAAACTATGTTTGCTCGATTTATGCTTCGAACTCCGCGGCATCACGAAAGCAAAACTCAAAAACCCTATTCCACCAATCCAAGGGGCACGAAACCCTGAAATTAGGACAGCAAACCCTTTTAATGAGATGCAGCTTATGGACAAATTAGATGGAGCGGAAAAATTAGAAATACATTAAGTTAAGAGTTCAAACCTTTCAAAGTGAGTTGAAGAAGTACACACCTGCGAGGTTAGGATTTCTCGAACTCCTCAAATCTAAGGGAGGGGTTGAGGAAAAAGTCAGCAAAGCACAGACCTGTTCTTGCGTCAACGAAGATAACAGTCTGCAGGTTGAAGCAATTGAGGAAGAAGAGGCAGAAAAAGAGATATGGTTGGGTCAGGAGAAAGGAAAAAATAAAGAAGAGAGAGCATGCACGGCAAAAATAAAGGAAGAAGAGAGAGGGTTGGAGGAGGGAAAAATTAATGGGACAGAGCGGGCAGAAGTTTGAGTGAAGAAGAAGGAAAAGGTATTTGAAATTTGAATTACATGAGGATGGGTCTCCTGGAGTGGAAGAAAATAAGTGAAGGGAGATGGTTGGTGAAGGCATGAAGAAGAAGGAAGAGTAGTGTGAGGGGAGGCTGCAAATGGATAAAATGGCTTGCACGCAGCCCAGCCTAATGACACAAATTGGCTAAGATGAATAGTAATTTGTGAGAGAAACCAAAGATAAGCCATTTTGGGCGGCTCCAGGCTTTGATTTAAGAGATATAAGATATAGGATAGGAAAAATTTCAGAAAAGAACCCTTGAAATACTAAAAGAACACTTTGATACAATGAATTTCAGAAATGACCAGTCAGTACAAATCCGTACAGTGACTGAATTGTCCTTTGACAAATTTAAAGGAAAAGCCCAAAATGCCCTTAGTTCAATTATAAGATTCCCAACTTCCAATAAGGCTTCCTAACTTCCCTCAAGGGATTCCCAACTTCCCTTAAGGAATTCCCAACTTCTCTTAATGGATTCCCAACTTCCAATAAGGCTTCCTAACTTCCCTCAAGGGATTCCCAACTTCCCTTAAGGAATTCCCAACTTCTCTTAAGGGATTCCCAAGTTAGTTGTGTAAAAGGTATTTTGGACATTTTCTTTAAATTTGGGTTTGGACAGTTCAGTCATTGTACTGAACTGTCCTTTTTGAAATTCGTTGTACTGAACTGTCCTTTTTGAAATTCGTTGTACTGAACTGTCCTTTGTGTAATTCGAGGGTCTTTTTCTAGAATTTTCCCTAATAGGATATAGGATAGGATTGAGAGGGGAATACATCCATACCTTCACACATTTACTGATACTGAATTCTATACTATAGGCATCAGGAGTTTAGGGGCGACCGAAATAGGAACGTCTTTCACAAACTTCCACAACATATATAAAGGACACCAAATTAAAAAAGACAAAAGAACCTCGATGTTATTGAAAAATGTAAATACAAATAACATCTATATAAACCAGTTGCATTACTTCAAATCATAACTAGTGAATTACATATTCACCAGTTAAAGCAGAAAATAAAGCATGATCACTGGATTCCACAGCAAATACGAAATGGGGAAACTTCCTTTATCAGTATCAAGTTCCACGCACAGCAAGCCATTGGAAGAACCGATGATTCTCCAACCACGTCCGAAGGAATCGATCAAGTGTGTGTTCAGAACTTCAGCGATTTCCATCTTATGATTAAGTAAGCGTAAGGTGGAATGCTGGTGGTTGTAATCATAAGCATGGATGAGAAGAAAGTAGAGGGTATGTTGGGAGATGAAAGAATGGGTTTTGAAGAGATTTTTCCATTGTTTACAGACACATTGGAAACGGACAATGGATTTGATGGGAAGCCTTGTGAGAATGTTGATGATAATCTCAAAGGGAAGAAAGGGTTTGTCGATTTCACTTGCCATCTCCTTGCCGGAGGAAGTGGAAAAGGCAGAAAGGAAGTGAGAGCTTTTGCTTCAGGAAGCTTTCGTTCAAGGTACACTATAAATAAAGCCGAAAGCAATGTTGTAAAAACCGGACCGGAAGGTGAGCCGGAGAGGGCATCGGGTCACGGTTCGCACGGTCGGATCGGTCGGACCGAAGGTCGGACCGATGACGTAATAATTAAGGAAAAATATATGATTTTTAAATGTAAATTAAATATAAACAAATTATGATCCCTTCACCTCTTAATTTTTAATGAAAGACCATTGACCAAGAAATAAATAGCCATTAAAGACTTAGAAAACAATCATTCTTGTCTTTAGGTAAGCAAAACAAAGAAGGCATATAGGACCATTTGAGGATCACAGTTGCAGAAATTTTTGTCGAGATAGAAGAACTAGGAAGTTAAGAACACAAGCAATTTCTGTTATGCAAAAGGTAAGAGATAGAATATGCAACTGATAAAACTTTCAAAAGAAATGTAAAATATAGAAAGACAACAAGTGCTAAATATAGAATAAAAGCTTAGAAGAGACGTTAAACATCAACAATAGAGGAATGGTGATGAGAGAGATGATGTTCACCAATTGGTTGGAGTTTTGGAGATCAAATTTCACAGCCCTAAGATTTTCAAATGGTTGTTGGGGTTTTTAATTTGGGAGAAAGATATGAAGCTAATGAATTTGGGTTTCTTTTTTAAGAACTTGGGTTTTTTTTTTGCTTGATTTTATTTTTTTCATCTTTTTTTTTTGTTTCAGATTGGACCGCCCGGTTTTTATAAAACCGCTCCGTTTCCCGGTTTAACTCCGGTTCCCGGTCCAATGTCCGGCTGGAAACGGCCCGATCCGGCTTAACACAATAAACGGTCAGACCATAAAATCCGAACCGACCTGTGGAGCTGTCAACCGTCCAACCGGTCGGACCGCCCTGTCCGGTCCGGTTCTTACAACACTGGCCGAAAGGTCCACAAAACAGAAATAATAATAATAATAATAATGATAATAATAATAAATGTTGAGGATGATTTCAAAGGAAATTTACTAGGCAGAAATAAAACGTCAAGAGCCATTTAATTGTGGTCAACAAAAACGGAAAGATAATAAATGTCTACTCAAATTAAAAATGGCAAAAAAGAAAGGACTGAATTAAAAAAAAAACACAGTATGGAATTGACTGAATGACTGTTGGTTATTGGAGAATTAATTGTGGTCATAATGGTCAGCAGAAAATTTCAGGAAAATCAAAATCAATTCATTCAAGTTTCTAAAACCAAAGTAATAAGACGGGACTTGTCATGCCAAAGACATGACTTGTCAACTATCAATTATCCTTATCAACCCAGTGGAATACTGTTGAAAAAACACTTTTTATTCACTTATAATTTTTTTTTATATTTGTTCTCACTTTTTTTTTTAATTATTCCTATCCATATTTCTCAATAATAAAGTAATAACAGTGCATGATAGAAATAAAAGTAATTGATTATGATATTTTAACAATATAATGTGATTTCAATTAATTTAACAAACATTTTTAATTTAGTTAAATTAAATAAATAAATTTTATATTTAAAAACTATAATATTAATTGTTTTGTTGGGATATGAATGCAATTCTAACATATATCAAAGCAATTGAGAACTGCCAAATTTAAGAAAAAGTTGAAGCTATAAATATTAAATAAAATTTATTAGAACACTTGGGTGAGAATGGGTTAAAAATTTTTTTGGGTACTTCATCATGTCATTTTTTATTTCATCAATTATAAACAAACATGTAATGTATGACATAGAGCTTTTGACTTGAACGGCCGATCTAAAACGATAATCTAGGAGATGAAAAAATTTATTTATTCTTTTTTATATTTTCTTAATTTTTTAAGTTGAAAAAATAAATTTATCTGCTAGTTAATTGTTTTAAAATGCTTGATCAAATTAAAATCGCCACATCAGTCTTTACATGTGAGCTTATAATTGGTGAAACCACAAATAAAATAACAAACTAGTTTAAAAATTTCTTCAATGAGAAAGGCTAAAAGCTCCACAAAAGGGGGGAAATTATGTTTAGAAACCAAAAAAAAAAAAAGTTTTGGATGATTCCAATGGAAAATTTCCTAGTAAAAATAAAACGTCAATTTAGTGCGGCCAACAAAAACGGAAGTAAATTAGTTTCGACTGAAATTAATGTTGGCCTGAAAAAACACTGAGATTAGAAAAAAAAATGACATTAAGGAATTGCCTAAATGACAGTGAATTGTAGGAGAATTAATTAATGGCCCGTTCGGTTCGATTGTGTGGGGAGGATTACATGTAATCTAATTACAACCGACTAATTATAATATTTGGTTGGGCATTTATAATGTAATGAGGATTACATATTATAATCCTCATTACCTCTTTAGATGTAATGAGGATTACATTGATATGGGTGATGAATGGGAGTTATATGCATCTTGTAATTATATAAAAAGACATTATTACCATTATAACTTTTAAATTGACCAAAGTGTCCTTTAAGAAAACCCTGTTAATTGGCCCATTAAAACCCTAATAATTATCTATATAAATTATCTATTGGTTATTCTCCTTCTTTTTCTTATTCCTTATCACATTAGATGTAATGGGGATTATATTGATAGGACTGATGAATGAAGATTACATGCATCTTGTAATCATGTAAAAAGACAATATTACAATTATAACTTTTAAATTGACCAAAGTACCCTTTAAGAAAATTCTATTAATTAGCTCATTAAAACACTAATAATTATCCATATAAATTATCTATTGGTTATTCTCCTTCTTTTTCTTATTCCTGACCATGCTTCTCAAATACCATACTTGTTAAGGGAAAGATCACTATTAATCCCATTTGGTATGGTTCTTTCACTGCAACTTTCCATCATCATCATTATGCATCTCATTTTTTAATAGAGGGAGAAAAGAGATGAAGATTACGGTCGGCATAATGAACATAACAAGAAGTTTAGGAATTAGGGTTTATAACACTTTATATTTTATTTTATTTTAGGTTTTTTGACTATTTTTATAAATATTTAGAGATTAGATCAAATCTCATAGAGTTACTTTAATAATTTAATTTTTTTTTCTTAAAAAATAATTTTAAGATTTAATATTTAAATTTTGATATGTTTAATATTCTTTTATAGATATGTTGATTTGCATTGGACGATAACATGGGAAAGTAATGATATTTTTTATGGTTAAAAGTCATATATGCCTTTGAAGTGTGTAAGGTGTATCATATTTGCCCCTGAAGTATTTTTGGGTCCAAATGTGCCCTTGAAGTATGAAAATGGATCAATTTTGCCCTTCAACCTGTTAAAATATAAACGCTCAATGTTCACTATTTAATAGTCAACGTGAGTATTTTAACGGTTGAAAGATGAAATTGATCCATTTTCATACTTCGAGGGCATATTTAAACTCAAAAATACTTCAGGGGCATATATGATACATCTTGCGTATTTAAAGGGAAAATATGACCTTCAATTATATGTACTATTTAAAACTATTTGTTTAATCGTATGAAGTAATTAGAACATTTCTATAATGTTAAATTAGAATGTCAGTTAATGTATAATTTTACTAAGTAATGATCCATCATGTCTTATTAAATTTCTTTGATTATCATATTAATATTACTTAATGTTTTATATCTATTAGTTTTCATGATTAGTATCATGTCTCCCTTTAGTCTTCACTTAAGTCAGGATATATGTTTTTAACTATAATTTCTCAATTTAATGTATTTTATATCTAGCTCTATATATTATATCCTTCTTTATATTTTTATATATGGTTTAATATATTGGAATAGATATGTTGCATGTTTAGATCATTCTTTTTGTTTCTATGTTGGACATTTTAGATATTATCTCAACATTTTTTAAATTGTTAAGATCATCATCTAACTTATTGGTTCTACATATATTAATATATTCGCTTACTAGTTCAATTTGATGTTTATATAAAAGTTATAGTTCTTGTTATATAAATATTTATATATACATGAACAATTTTAGTTAACAAACACGTATTAAACTTAAATTAATTATTATATGTGCTGTTATGGAGAGGGGTGATTTTGTCAATAAATTTATTATTATATACTTGGACAACGTTAATAAATATATTTGATGAAAAGTAGATAATTAAATTAATTACAGGTAAATAGGTAAACGGGGCAGCTTTATCTCGTTCTATATTATTCTCTTTCATGTTCATTGTAATCTAACCAAACAAATGCATTATCTTTCCTTAATGGTGAACCAAACAAATTCATGTACTTCCTCCGTCCCTTATTATAAGAGTCAAATGTGTAAAATCACACAGATTAAGGAAGTAATTGAGAGAGATAAATATGTCTAAAACAAAACAAAGATGGGGTTGTATAAGAGAGAGAAATGGATAGTAATAAAGACAAAATTAACATGAAAAAGAAGGTATGAGAGAATTAAAAAATCATCAGTGGAAGGAAATAAATTCATTTCCAAAATTTAACAAAAAAACTGGTGGGTAGGAGGAATTAAAGAGTTTCTTCCACTGACAACAAATTCAATCAACCATACTTAACCCGCATCAATGAATGAGAAGGAGTGTAGCCACATTTCAGTTTGCCATCAACAATAAACACCCATGCATGTTGATATAAACTTGGACCTTACTATTCCTTACAATGTGAAGGCACTGAATCAGCCCCTCACAAGAACAATAATCGTGGTGAAAATCTGGTGCATAATTTAAAAAAGGTCAAATTCCATAAAACCTCCATGAACTTTGGGGCAGTTGCATATAACCCCATCGACGTTTCAAAGTTTAAATTTAACCTCCCTGAACTTTTATCTTTATTATGGACCCCTTACCATTAACTTGCCGTTATCTCTTAACGAAAATTGCCATGTCATGTTTACATAAGACACATCACCATATCTATGACTATGTGGCATACTTTTAAGGTTATATTTGCATAGAACTCCTCTAAATTTTAGTCTAATTGCATATAATATCCCTGACATTTTAAAATCGAAAATTTACCTCCTTGAACTTTATTTTTTTTAATACTAGGCCCCTCCATTAGTTTTTATTATTATTATTATTATTATTATTGTTGTTGTTGTTGTTGTTGTTATAATGTTTATAAAAAAAGTAGGCACTTTACTTTCAACATTTTCTTCTAATGTTAAGATAATATTTTTTAAAATCATTTTGTGATTTTTGCTATATATTTATATAAATATATATATATTTATTATTTATCGATTAAAATATCATTTTTTTCATATAGAAACATAGAATAATAATATTTGAAGGTTTACACTGATCAAAAACATTAAAATAAAGGCTCCACCTCTAGACCAACAAAAATATAAATTGTCAATATAAGAAAAATGTAGATAGTTAAATGTAAACATAATATTGAAATGGCTGCAATGATAACAGAATACTGACAAAAATATTAAAAAGACTGTAAAAATTTATCTTAATATTAGAAGAAAATGTTAAAAATAAAGTGCCTGTTTTGATAGACATTACTAAAAAAAACTAATGGAGGGGCCTAATATTAAAAAAAGAAAAATTAAAGGAGGTGAAATTAAAATTTTAAATGGTTAGGGAGGTAATATGCAATCAGACTAAAGTTCAGGGGAGTTTTATGCAAATATAAACTTAAAAAGATGCCACATGGATATGATGAGATGTCTTATGTTAGTGTGACGTGGCAATTTTCGTCAAAAGATAACGGAAAGTTAATGGCGGGGGTCCATAACAAAAAAAATAAAAGTTCAAGGGGCTTAAATTTAAACTTTAAAACGTCGAGGGGTTTATATGCAACTACCCTAAAGTTCAGATGGGTTTTCTTGAATTTAGCCTTTAAAAAATGATGCCATTAATATCTTGGTTCCATTAGATTTAAATCAACATCCATGCATCAATGTTGAACATGAAGCATCATCCCGTAAGCTTCTTTATATTTTTATCTTTTTTGTTTTGTTTTTTTATTCTCCACTTGCATAGTGCATTGAACAATTTCTTAAAAAGGGCATCTTACCATAAATTCACTTTGCTTTCAGAGAAGACTTTTATTTTTCTTGATGTTGTACTCTATTTTGTTGATATAAAACAGTATGAATTTCTTCCTTCTTACATGTAGGAGATGACCAGGAATATGAACGTGCTCATTTGGCAGGACAAGATGTCTCGGATGAATATGAAGCACACCATGTAACTGGTATGGCATTTTTGTTATACATTGGAAAATAAAAAACTACTTCAAAGTTGTATGTGTAGTCTTGCCTTAATGTATGGACGGGTGGGTGATCTAAGTTAGAACCAATAATTTCTCATACTCCTTATTTTACTAAGACATCACAGTTTTTAAAATTTGCATTTTGTGCAAATTTTTCGGACTCTCCATTGAACTTTACAAAACATGGCTTCCTATCAAATGAACAAAGGACATCTATAGCAAATTTGTTATTGGACTCATGTCATGAAGGCAAACTTAAGCGAGGGACAACACCAACAATATGTTCATTATATGGTGTTCATAGATCCATGAAGCGTATTTGGAGTTAAGTTTATAGCACTGGGGATGCTTCTCATAAAAAGGCAAACAATTGTGGCAGAAAAAGTGTTGACTTGAACATACAAAGAGTACGTCAAGTTCCAATTATGAAGAGGCAGACAATTCGATCATTAGCTTCTTCTTTGAACATTAACAAGGCATCATTGATAAGGATTGTGAAGGCTGAAAATATCCGACAATGTTCAAATGCAATTAAACCACATTTGAAAGATGAGAACAAAATTGCTTGGCTTAGATTTTGCTTGTTAATACTTGAAGAAAATAGTATCCCTCATCGACTGAAACTCCGTCTGTGCCTTCGTATGAGTCTGCAACCACTTTCTTCTCGCCCGAAAAAATCACCTTATCATTGACCGAAGCTGCGTCGGTGCTGTCGAACGAGTCCGCAACAATGAGATTTGGATCCCAAGCATCAAAAGCAAAATCATTCTCCATTGAGTCTTCCACATTGAAGTTTGAGAGAAAGGAAGCATTCATGATTTTTTTTCTCCAAGGAATTGGAATGAAGGAACATGCTGGTGCCGAAGAGTCTTATGTATATTTGCTTTTTCTCATTTTCTCATTTTCTCATTTATCATCATTCTCTCTCATCGCCTCGTAAAAATAAGATCACCCCAACTTTTAATTATAACAATATTAAAAAATAAAGAGGGGCAAATGAGGAAAATCATTTAATAATCTGACAAACCTTTGTAAGCTTTTATAATAAGGGACAAAATATTTCAAATTTTTTACTCTTAATAAGGTACGAAGGGAGTAATTACATTACTTTACATTACATTCCCTTTGATTCATTGAACCAAACGGGCACTAAATGTCTAATTGTATGAATTGGTGTCATAATGTTAGCAGAAAATTTGTAAAAGCGCAGGACGAATTTGATCTGGCACATGTAAGTCCCTTCTCTAAAACAAAGAAAAAATATTGACGGTTATGATGGAAAATGATTAGACACATGTAAGATGGAGAGAGATACGGCCTCATCCTCAAATGGAAATGCTCTCACCTTCCTCTTTATATTCTCCCTCATTATCAGTGCTCTCTGATAAAATAAATTATATAAGAGTTCTAAAGACAAAATCGTGTATATAAAAAAAAATAGTCAAAAATATTAAATATGTTCTCAATAAATTTTTCCACAAATTTGTCCTTATTTATTTGGAGACATATAAGACAAAATTATAATAACAATGATATAAATGATTGTGAAAAATAGTGTTAAATAAAATAATGATGGATAAAATGGGAAATAAACATATAAAAGTTGTGACAACACTAGAAAAGATCTTATTAAACAAATTCATTTAAATTTTGAACTCTTATACTTCTCTGGTCCTATCTATAGGTCCTATTTTAAAGGCATATCAATAAATTTTTCATGTGATTTTTTTATAATTTTACCTTTCATTCATTTTGTGTTGATTTTATTTTTATGTGGTGTAGTGGATATTAAATAGGGATATAATTGAAAAAATTTCAATTTCAAGATATAATTAATGTGGTTTAAGGTTTTTCTTGATCTATATGAAATATGTTAAAAATATCTTATAAATAAAACAAGAGGAATACATAGCACTGCAACGAGTAGGTTATTCTCCTCCACTAACTGGGAGATGGCCCAAATATAAAAGATGGCAAAAGTGGATTGTGATGTTATTTGGGATCAAGAAGGAGACGTCCGCTTTAGGACATTGGTGCAAACTTTTGAGAGTCCACTCCCCTGAACTATTACTAAATTAATAAGAATTATTCAAGGTCCCTATCTCAATTGCTACCAGGGGTGGGCATTTGGTCTTCGTTGATTAGGTTTTTTTAGGTAAAAACTGAAATGTTACAATTTTCAAAAACCGAATAGTTGAATGTAATCGAACCCAATTAACTGAAATATTTTGGTTCGGTTTCTATCCCAAAGACCGAGTTATTTTACCTTTATAATTACATTAGACTTTTTTAATTTCTAATAAACAAAACTTAATACAAATTATAAACCTAACAACATGAATAAGATCCCAAATAAGATAATACGTAATATGAACTATAAACTATAAATGTAAGATAAGATTTCTAAGAAATGTAAAATACAAACAAAATAAATTTTTTTTACATTACTTCATGAAAAAAAAAAAGCATAATAAAAAGTCGCAAAACTGAATATTAATAAATGATATGACATCTCATTTTTTAAATTAACATAAGAGAAACAAAAAAAATACATTTTCAAATTTTAACTCTTAAAACTTAACTGTATTAAAAGACAAATATAAAAAAATATTTTTTTATTATTTTGGTTTTTCAGTTTTAACCAAAATATATTTTACTGCACCAAACAGAAAACTAGAAAACCAAATAACAACAGGATAAATCAAATTTAATTCAGTTCAGTTCAATTTTTGGTTTCGATTTGGTTTTGCTCACCCCTAATTATTATAATTATTATATAGGTCTTAGGAAAATGTATATAACAATGGATTGCATAGACGTTAACGTTATTAGCTTAATAAATGTGATAACACCCATCCTTTTAAAGCTATAGTTCATACATTTTGATTACACTTGCGAAAAAAAAAAGCCTTTTTTAAACACAATAGAAATTGTCTTTTAGACTTGATATGAGTATAAGGGGCCTAAAAAGTCCACTATGTTAGCATGAAATCTAAAAAAAAAAAAACAATTTAGAATAACGGTTCTTAGACATAAAAAAGCCCATGTAAAGTCAAAAAATTCAGACTATTAAGGAATAACTTTTTTAAAACATTTATGTTATTTTCTCCTCTAATCCACCACCCTGTAATAAAAAAATTAGAGGTATTTTTTTTAGATTTGAAGTGATTAACAATTAACGCCAATCCTAAAAATGCTATACATCAATAAATATAAGTAAACTTAAAATAGAGATTTATCCCAACAGATAGAAAGAACCATATATAAAAATTACCGTTAATGAATTTAAGATTGTACTTAAAAAACATTGAACACAATATCTTGATTACAGATAAAACAATGATGCCAAAAAAAGCTATAGAAAAAACAAGCTCAAAACAAAAGCCTGAAAATAAGCAAAATCACAATACATAAAAGCCATAATTTCTATAGAATGTTGAATAAATAATTCTCAAATATGTAAATGTGCCACTAGAGATAATCGAAATGCGGTTAGGGGCCTAAAATTGTAATAAATTTCAACCATTAAAAACAAATTAATGGTAAAGATACTAAACAGGGAGGAAGGGAATAAACTATGCTGCGAAGACTCGAACCAGATAAAATGGGGTATTGTATTGTTCAATAGTTCAATGGACTCTCGCCAAAAAATAAGCGCTCCCTCTGAAAAGGATGAATCATTTAAATAAGAGATACTATGCATCATATAAAAACACCCTCGTGGGTGAGAGAGAGAGAGCCTCTATCTTGGAACACGTGCCAAAGATCTAGTTTCGAATGGAGGAAGCCTCTGGCCAGAAAATTCCGCCGGATAGACCTCCGGAGAATGCAGTGCAACAGGTGAACATGAAGGAATCTAAGAAAGGTATGAAGGAAGACTTAAATATGGCAAAGGTAAGTAGTGAAGGAGGCACCCAAAACCACATGGGAGAAAAAGAAGTTTATTCAGTGGGTCTGGAAAACCAAGTAACTCTGAAGCCCATTCCCAAACAAATTTCCTACAAAGAGTCCCTTGTAGGTTGTAAGGGAAATGATTTCAACGGAGTGGCGTTCGGGTCAGCATATATGGAGGAAGATCCTTTGATTTCAGATTTACTTGACCAAACCTGGCAACCTCCAGAACCATCAGAGGAGATAAGAAGCCTCATGAACATTTATCCTGCGCTGTCAGTTTCTGAGGAGGAATTCAATGAAGCATGCCTACCATGGAATAACTCCCTCATTATAACTGTCCTAGGGGCTCGTTTCAACCTATTCAAGCTGAAGGAATGCTTATGTAGAATATGGAAATTTAATGAATTTGAGCTAGTAGACCTACCAAATAATTATTATGTAGTAAGGTTCACTAATGCTGAGAGTTGGGGCTCACAATATAAACGTATCCTATTCGAAGGCCCCTGGGTGGTTGCACAACACACTGTTCTAGTCCAAAGATGGACCCCATCTTTCGACCCATTCAGTAACTCTCTGGGTCGTGTTGCAACTTGGATCAGGATCCCCAATATCCCACTCATATACTACACAAAGAAGTTCATTTCTCAAATAGGGAACTTAATTGGGAAAACCTTGAAGGTGGATCTTCATACTCTGGACTATAGAGAGGTGGAGAATGGGAAAGTAGTTCGGGGCAGATTTGCAAGAATATGTGTAGAGCTAGATTTGCAGAAGAGACTGGTTCCTAGAATTATTCTTGGCTCAGCCCTCTTTAATGTAGAATATGAGCGGTTAGGACTAATATGCTTTGCTTGTAGGAGATATGGGCACAAAAGAGAATCATGCCCCTGGACAAGAAATGAGAAAAGTCAAGTCAACCAAGATGAAAAGCAAGAAGAAACACGGACACCACCAAACCTATCGCTGGCGAAGAACTTACCGGTGGTGGGGGAGAACTTTGGGCCCTGGATGTATGTTGGGGGGCAAAACAAGCCTCAATATCCGAGAAAAGAGGCCAGCAGAGCAGGTGCAATAGGGCCTGGGTACGCTACAAAAAATGATAAAAAGATAAGAGAGCAAAAGTCTTCATCACGTTTTGCAGCTCTGATGGAGTATGAAGAGGGAAATGGTGTGTCAGAAGAGCAGAGAGACGTGGGAGACGAAAAGAAGGCATTAATTGAAGCTACAGGGGGAACACTAGTGATATATGAGGATAATGGAAGGAAACAAGAGATGGTGGGCCATGGTTCTGCAATAAATCAAAAGGCAAAGCAAAAAGCAAGTAAAAAAGTCAAACCCATTTATGTGGTGAAAGGAAAAGAGAATATAAGACCAAAAGAAAGTAGTTCCCACGCGGAGGCTCTTGATGTGAATTATGCTAATGTAGAAATTGGGCCATCAAACCAAGGCCCAAGAAGACAACACGTGAAAAAGTCCACAAGTATTAGAACCCATAATGTGGTTAGTGGAAGCCTTGATAGCCCAGACTCACCACAAGCTTGCCGAAAAGAAAATAACCCAGAGGTCACAGAATCTACCAGCCCAATGGAGGTGACTTTAATTGCTGAAAATGGAATAAATGGCGCTGTGAAAGCTACCAACGTCCAGAGCACCACAAATTTGGAATCAGTGGGTGGTTCACAACGCAAAGGAAGAGAGGAAAATAATGATGAGGGGAAAATCAGAGTACGAGAGCGCTCAAATGAAAGAAAAAGAGAGATGCTTACAAGTGGTGGGTCAGCAAATGATAATGTTCCTCCAGATAAGTAACATGTACACCTCTGATTATCAAATTTATTATTTAGTTATTAATGATTGTTGCCTCATGGAATTGTCGAGGGGCGGGTGGTAGAACCTTCCCCCGGATGTTGAAAGACATAGTAAATAAATATGGAATTAAGATGAAACAAGAGTTAGTGGTACAAGAGCAGATATGGTTGTTAGAAAATTGGGTTTTAATAATTGGCTACGGGTAGAAGCTACTGGGTTTGCTGGAGGCATTTGGATCCTCTGGAATTATTGGGAAGCCTCTGTTGAATACCTTACTTCAAGCACCCAATTGCTTTATTGCAAAATAACATCAAAAGAAACGGGTGCAGAAATGTTTGTAACTTTTGTATATGGAGATACAAGAATGAATGATAGACAGAATCTTTGGACAGCTTTGAAAAATATAGCGGATGTTACACATCGAGCTTGGTTAATCCTGGGGGATTTCAATTCCTTCTTAAACCCATCGGATAAGCAAGGGGGGGTAAAACCAACATATCAAGCAATGTATCCGTTCAAGAAATGTGTGAATCAATGTGGATGGCTAGAGGTCCCATTTGTGGGGGACCGGTTTACTTGGGAGAAAAATGAAGTCAAAGAAAGGCTTGATTGGGTGTTTTGCAATTTAAGTTGGGAAATCATGCATCCCGAATTCAAAGCCTTTCATCATCTTCGTTTCAAGTCAGACCATCGAGTGATCGTAGTATCAAATGGTGTCCCAAACCAAACCTCTAATACTCAACTCTTTAGGTACCAAACAGCTTGGTGTCTAGAAGAGAAGTTCCCAATCTTAGTTAAAGAGGCTTGGAATGAGAAAAATTGGCAAGACGGGCGTGATAGATTTGAAGAATTAGCAACAGAATGGAATCGGATGGAGGTGGGGAGTATCCCAAGGAAAACGAAACAGCTCATTCGAAGACTGGAGGGGATTGACAGAGCAATGAGAATCAATCCGCACCAAGGCCTAGGAAGACTTGAAAGAAAGCTGTGGGGTGAGTATAATAGAGTAGTACATCAAGAGGAATTAATATGGTTCCAGAAAGCTAGATGTGAGTGGATCAAGAATGGAGACAGAAATACAAAATTTTTCCACACTACAGCAATGATCAAAAGAAAACAGAGTAGAGTAGAAGCTTTAAAAGATGAGCAAGGTGAATGGGTTATGGAGCAAGCAAGACTGAAAGAGATGGCACTTGAGTACTTCCACAGGTTATACCAAAGAGATGAAGAGGTACCATGTATCCAGGAATGGCCAGTGGAGTTTCCAATTCTTGGGGCGGAGCAGCTAGAGAAAATTCAAAAGGAGGTTACTGACCTAGAGATAAAAAATGCAGCTTTTGAAATGGGTGCATTCAAAGCGCCAGGACCGGATGGGCTCCAGCCACATTTCTTTCAATCACAATGGAATGAAGTGGGGACAAAGATAAGTGCATTGGTGAAAGAAATCTACCATAGTCCAGAGAAGGTTAAGGAGATAAACCAGACCACTATAGTCCTAATTCCAAAGGTAGAGGATCCATCTTGCATAAAGGACTTTAGACCAATATCTTTGTGCAATGTAAGCTTCAAAATCATTACAAAGGTATTGGCTAATAGGTTGAAGGGAGTGATGGATTACTTGATAAAGCCAAATCAGTGCAGCTTCATTAGTGGGAGACAAAGCTGTGACAACATTATTCTAGCCCAAGAAGCCATACATACCATGAGATGCAAACGTGGCAGAACAAGGTATGTAGCAATCAAAGTGGATATGGAGAAGGCATATGATAGACTTGACTGGAGGTTCTTAGAATTCAACCTTCAAAGTTTGGGTTTTAAGAATCAATTTGTGAACATCATTATGCAGTGTGTCAAAACAGCTACCATGAGAGTTAATTGGAATGGGAGCTTATCAAATAGCTTTCAACCCTCACGAGGCCTAAGACAAGGGGATCCACTAAGCCCCTATCTCTTTGTATTGTGTATGGAAATATTAGGTCAAATAATACACCTTGAGGTAGAGAACCAAAGATGGAAGCCGCTGAAGCTGAGCACAAGAGGGCCTAATATTTCTCACCTTTTCTTTGCAGATGACCTGCTGTTATTCTGTGAAGCATCCTCTGATCAGCTCCATCTGGTGAGAGAACTTATGGGTTTCTTCTGTGGTGTCTTTGGACATAAGATAAACTTGGACAAGTCAAAGATGTTTGTTTCCAGGAATGTTCACTTCAATCGATCTATGGAATATAGTCAATTGTTAGGCATCAATATTACTGCTGACCTAGGGAAGTACCTAGGTGTTCCTCTGATTCATAAAAAAGTGGTCAAAATGATCTATGCACCAATTGTCACAAGGATAAATAAGAAACTTGCAGGGTGGAAAGGCAGGTTCCTAAGTATGGCAGGGAGATCAGTTCTCATCAAGTTAGTGTTATCTGCTATCCCGTTCTATCAAATGCAATCCACACTTATTCCAAGAGGTGTGCTGAAGGAGATAGATAAGCTGAGCAGAGACTTTTTCTGGAACCAGACTCCTGAGGGTAAGAAGATGCACTTAATAGCCTGGGAGGAAGTTAAAAAGGCTAAAAACATGGGGGGAGTAGGTATAAAAGATCTGGTGTGTCAGAATGAAGCTTTTATCATGAAACTATGTTGGGGTTTGTTAACGAAACGAGATACGCCCTGGGTTCAAGGCTTGAGAGTAAAGTATGAATGTGGGATGGGGGAGAATCCAACTGTGATGAAAAGGAGAAACCAGTCAACAGTATGGAGTGCTATAGTCTCAGTTTGGGAAAAGTTTAGTAAAGGAGTAGGAAGGAAAGTGAATAATGGTCAATCTACAAATGCATGGTGAGATATTTGGACAATGCTAGATAAACCACTTATGCATTACGTAGAGAGAAACCATGGGAGCCTCAATCCTGCTGAAACGGTAAGCGATTTTTTGTAACAGCGTCTGGTGACTGGAATCTCGCTAAATGGAGATATTTCCTTCCTAATTGGGTGGTGGACAAAATACAGGCTATCAAACTCTCAGCTAGAAGGGGAGATGATCAGTTTTGGTGGAGGCATTCCTCAGATGGGAACTTTAATGTTAAATCCGCCTACCACATGATACATAACAAGGAGGTAAACGCCGGGAATCAAATATGGCAGAATATTTGGCGGTGGCCTATTCCTGAGAAATCCAAATTCTTCTTTTGGCAAGTGTTCCATGAAAGAGTACCAACCAACTCCCTGAGAGCAAAATGGAGAGTGAGCGAAAACACTAAATGCCCCTTTGAGTGCCAAAGTGAGGAAACACTTATACACATGTTGAGGGACTGTGAGATAGCAACTAGGGTATGGTCTTCTTTAATTAACCCATCATATTATGCTGTGTTCTTTTCTGGTGATTTACAGGTGTGGCTAAGAAGGAATACGAAACACAACCCAAGCAGCAAGAAGATGTCGAGATGGCCATGGTGAAAAGTATTTGGAACCATATGCTGGATATTATGGAGGAACAGATGCAAACAGGCATTTGAAGGTCTACATGAGAAGGCAGATAGACTGGTACAAAAGAGCCTATACTACCTTCACGAGGAAGTAGATGGCAACACATACAAGCACATCATTTCGCTTCATCTTGATCGTGCCAATACAAAATGGGAACGACCACCAGAGGGTTATGTGAGAGTGGACGTCGACGTAGCTCAAAGTTCCAACCGGGTAGCAGCATGTGCCGGGCTACTCAGAGACAGCGCTGGTACGTGGGTTTGCGGGTTTCAGCGGAACCTGGGATTCTCATTAGGTGCAACAGCAGCGGAATTACAGGCCATCAGAGACGGCTTACGGGTCTGCATAAATAAAGGATATAAGAAAATTAAATTGTATTCTGACTCGTTTGAAGCCCTCAACCTTCTTTTGATAGACTATGGAGTGCAACATCCCCTTGAAGCCGAAATCCAGGAAATCCGATCCATGATTTACAGAGATTGGGATCTTGAAATCTTGCATACTTACAGAGAAGCTGTGAGCTGTGCTGATTACCTAGCAAAGGAAGCATTTAGATTAAACAATGAGCTATCAATAGTTCGATATCCTCCAGCTTTTTGTTTGAACCAAATGTTAGTCGATCTAGGCTAAGATTTGGTGAAGTAGCATATGTCTTGTAAGCTCTTTGAGCTCCAGGAGTAAATCCTGTCATTTTAAATTAAAAAAAAAACACCCTCGTCATTCCCAAAAAAGGCAAAATTAAATGGCAAATTTTCACGTATCCTCTGCAAGAAGCTAGATTGGTTCATGAACACAAAAAGGCTATAGAGCTTTTATTGCTTGGGTAAACATTAGGGTTGTACAAAAATTGGGTAGGATCGGGTTAGGTGTATGTTTTAAATCTTGCCCAAAAATCTATGTACTGGCTTTTTTTGCCCCAAGCCCAGCAGGGTCCTGTTTGACTTAGGACTAAGACTGGGCAAGACATGTCCTCTGGGTCACAGGACATATCTTGTTGGCCCTTAAGCCTTTTGATCTTTAAAAAAAAACATCTCTTGGTCCTTGAGTCTTTGTCTCTACTTTCTTGTCTCATGTCTTAATGAAATAAAAGATTAGAGAAAAAATAATGAAATTATAATATTATATGGTATAGTAATTAGTAAATATTAAGTATTAACTAATTAAAATATAATATTTTTATTAAAAATAATGATATTTCCAGGCGGGGTCCGACCAATGGTCTTAAAACCTATGTCATTGTCCTGTCCTACCTAATGGTCGAGTTTAGTACCTTTCTGATTGTTATGATTCCGGGCCAATTGGTCCCATGACCAATTTGGCCTCGGTCCGGGTCGAGCTTCCGGGCTATCGGGTTTTTGTGTAGCATTAGTAAACATGTAATAGACAGTAATCCAATTCCTTCATATACAACAATTTTAAATTGATTTTATCAATAATATGCCAGTTTACATGAGGACACCAACAATTGATACCCACCAAAATGCTTGTTCAATATACTCCCCTTCTTTGATCTTTATTATAAAGCATCAACTAACAAGATTTTTTTTGTTCTTGTTATAAGACATTTGGTAGTTTCCAATGAGCATTAATTATATTTTTCCTTGTAAAGTCATATTTAATAAGGGTGGTATTGTAGTTAATTATAATTAATGAGGGTAATGTTGGAAATCACTTGGATTTTAGGACACACTCTTTTGGTCCTATTTATAGGGTATAGAAATAAGATTTTATCTGATCTTATTTTTAGGGCACTTCATTAATTTATTCATGTGAATTTACAATTTTATCATTCATTTATTATGTGTTGACTTTATTTTCATGTGGTGTAGTAGATATTAAATCAAGGTATAGTTGGAAAGTTTTCAAATTTCAAGGTATCATTAACAAGGGTTTTTTTGCTGTGTGAAACATGTTGGAAATTCCTTAATATGGCATGAGTATTTAATGTTTTTAACTAACTTTATTGCTTTGTGAGAATTTATAATTTGTGCCTTATAATATACTCACCTCGGGTCCTTATTATAAGAGATTGAAATTTGAATTGATTTGATCCAAAATATAAGAGCTCACTTTACTTTCTCTCGTCATTCAATGCATTTCTTCCTATTTTACCCATAATTATTTTTTATATTTATTAATGCTCATATATTTCTCTCCCTTAATAGACTCATCATAAATAAGGATAATATTGGAAAAAGATGTATATTCCGGATATCTTTAATTACTTTCATATGTTTTTTTAAAAAGCGTGTTTTGACAGCCGGACTCTTATTAATAGGACCAAATGGAGTAATAAGGATTGGAGGGTGCACTAGCTTTAATCTTCAAAACTGAGTTGAGCTATTGGTGAAAGAGTTATATGGGTGATGATGATAAAAATAAGAATAACCTCTAGACTTACAACTTATTAAAAGAAGAAGAAGAAAAGTAAAAAGTAAGGGGAAAATCATAATCAACTCCTTCATAAGGCATTTAATCATAACCAAGCTTCAAACAATTATCAAATGAAATTTAAGTCTTAATGGACCTGGGTAATATTAAATGGCTTGTCATTAAGTTATCAATGCCAACTCCTGAATTATCAATATCAACTCTTTAAATTGTCAATGCACAACTCAATAGTTGTCAATAGCAGCTTCTTAAGTTGTCAATGCATCTCTTTCATTGACAACTATTGAATTGTGCATTAACAACTTAAGGAGCTGGTATTGACAACTCAATAACAAACCATTTAATATCACCCAAATCCCTTAAAAATTTAATATAATTTGATGATTGTTTAAGATCTAATTGTGATTAATGGATATCCCAAAAATAAAGCCATTGTAAGGCTAGAACTAGAAGGAAGAAATGCAGGAAGATAGAGGTTGGGGCAGAGCTGCCATACCTCAAATCCCTGGTCCGTAGGCTGTTGGGGAATTAATTGTCTTCATTCTTGAATGGAGACAGTGGAATGGCCATCAGAAAATTCGAAAGCAAATGATCTTATCACTAAAAATGAACGTTTATGATGGTACGAGATTAGACACGTGTAAGATGGAGAGGGCATACGGTATCCTTGTTCTCAAAAATGAAAATGTTCGTGTTCATAATTTCTGATGTTCTCACCTTCCTCCTAGAGGTTATTCTAAATATTTAGCGGGTTAACCTAGATACGTTCTTGTATAAACCTGTTCAATAATATTTTCCGCTAATGTAATATATTCCTCTAATATAAAGAATATATTATCACGTTACACTTGTTTGAGTAAAACATCAAGACCCAAGTCCCAACATCAAATTGAGATTATTCAAATCAAATTAAAATATTTTTGATATATCTGTTTGTAATTGATTAGACTACAAATAACATAACAGATTTAGATCACACAAAATTTTTTTGATTAATTATGAGAAATTCTTGGGTGAAGTTGGTATGACACGTTACTTGTAAACTAATTAATTATAAGCAAATACATCTGAAAAACTTATCACAAAAATAAAATTACATATGAAGAACTTGAATATTATATGGCATTTATGTGATCGAGAAAAATAAGACCCCGTTTAAGTTTTCATTTACTGGTGAGGGAGAAAAAATCATTCATTCACAGTGTTACATCATATTAAAACTTTTTATATGTGTTTATTTTTAATTAGTCAAACTATAAGTAACATAACATAACAGATTCACACATGAATTTTATGATAACCATAGCCTCTGAAATTTAAAATATGAATCAATTTGTTTATGACCACTTTATTATTTTCAAATTCAGACCCTTAATATTTTGAGAAGTGATAAAAATATTCAAGTATTAAATTTTTAAAAAATCATATAAAATTGAAAAGTGAATCATTTATCACCTATAAAATATTAAAATGTTACTGATTTTATGCAGAATCTAACGATCAAACCAAACATAAAAAGTTTGACTTAAAATTATGTAATTTCAGAAAAAAAAAAACAGAAGAAAACCAGAAAAACAAATGAGAGAAGTCAAACCAATAATCCTAATAATCCTAATAGGATTTCTCCGCATTTGCTACTAGCTCGGACGAAACTGTCAATCCTCAATCTAGGTCTGCTGAGCTTGCCTGGTACAAGATCTGCTAGTTAATAAATAATAATACTCCCTTTGAATCTGAGCGCAGTTTGAATTTGAAAATTGAAATTTATTTGAATTTAACAAAAAACAAAACTAAAAGAAGAAATATCACAATGCACCACGTACACTAGATTTTTTATATTATATTAATTTTATCAAGGACGGGACAAAATCCTAATTTTAAAGTTTGAAAGGCCCAAAAATGGTGTGAAGGCAAAAAGGAGAAAGTAAGGGGGTTAGGTGGGGCAAAGTAAACAGCAGAAGTCTGAAATGATAACTCATAACTGTGTTTTGGCCTTTGGATGGGAGCTTCTTGAGACTTGAATCATCAATATGGCCCCCTCCCTCCCTCCCTCCCTCCCTCCCTCCCTCATACTCCAACGCTTTATTACTATTTACTATCATCATTATTATTTTCACCATTTCCTTACTTATTATTTTATAAGTTCCCTAACAGGCTGACAAGACCCAATTTCCTACTGCTATTCTGGCATATAGAGAGGGACATAGGGAGCGGCAAAAATACTGAAAAAGGGCATAAAAGGAAGTGACGGTTTTGACCCAAACGGAAAAGAAGGGCATGTGAGTAGGAAGTGCAGCTACTAGCTACAGCTGGGGGGGTGTCTAGTCTTTTCCAGCTGGTGTTATAAATATGCCTTAGTTCAGCAAGAGAGAAAAGGTCGAATTTTGGATCGTGGCTTGCCCCTTGGTGAGTGGAGTGAGCTAATCCTCTAGACAAATTGGCATGTTTATGTTCCGTTAGGTGTTTAATTGTGAGATCTATTTGTGCTGTGTGTAGCTTTGTTTAGAGTCATTGTTGTGCCATATTGAGCTGTAATCGTATCCTCCTGTTCCATCTATGTATGTAATGTGTTTTTCATTGTATTAGTGTAATCCATATCAAGTATTTCCACCCTGTCCATGTTATTTCTGTTTAAAGTGTTTAATATCAGGATGTTAGGGGAAACCAAAATATTGAAGTATTATTTCAAATAACTTCCGCAACACAGGGTGTGTTTGGATGAACTTCTGGAAAAGTGACTTATATATGAGTTAAACTGAAAATAAGTTAGATTGTGTAATGAGATTTATATTTGGATGGGTTGTTAAAAATATGACTTATAAGTCATAAGCCATATTGTGTAATGAAATGTATGTTTGGATAGACTTGTAGAAAAGTGATTTATGTTTGGGTTAGTTGTGATTTGATGTGTAAAATAAGTCAGAATTGTGGGATCCACCTCCGTAAGTGACTTATAAGTCATAAGTTATAAGTTGAAAAAAAGAACTTATACTTATTTTGATTTATAAGCTATAAGTTACTTATTTTTATAAGTCTAATCAAACACTTCCAATTTAACTTTTCATAAAATAAGTCATTTTTCTTAAAAATAAAGACTTATTTTACCATTTAGTAGGCCAGTCAAACACCCCATGACTAAAACAGACATAAGGCTTTCGATGTCATTGAAAAATGTAATGACAAATCACATCCATATAAACCACCCGCAGGACTTCAATTAATAAGTTTCGGAGCAGAGAAGCTGCAAGATAAAATAAATGACGGAAAGATTTGTACGTATTTGATGCATTTATTCACTTGCACAAAGTGTATTTCCCATTGTATATATAGGCGAGCTATGTATTACACAAATGGTAAAAATGAATACTGCATTGACACTTTTTTTCTTAATTTTGATTGAATTTAATATATTCTATTTAAATTAAAATATTATCTATTACTATTAGAATATAAGATATTACTCTCAAATTAGATTAAGAATGTTTATTAAATTAGTTAAAATCATATGATATTACTAAAACACTGTCTACTTTCATTCTCACCCCGCTAGAGTATCAATAGGGATAATATGAGTAAATGTTGAGAAAAATTAAAAATTCTTATATTTAAAAATAAATTCAAGGAGAAAGTATCTATTATCTATTATTATTAGAAAATAAAAATATCTTTCTGTAGACTGTAGAGTGGGTACCAGACTATTGTTACTGGGCTGCAATGGTTGAGAAATATTTTGAGTGGTTACTATTGCTATTAATAATAAGACATTATGAGTGTTTGAAATGATGATTAGAAAAGTGATTTATTTTTAATCTGACTTATACATAAAAAGATTTGATATAAATCAAATTATGTAATGAGATTTATGTTTGGATTGACAGTAATCAAAACGACTTTTTAAAAAATAAAACTTGTTTAGATTAGCGATTGTAAAAGTAGCTTTTACATATATTGTAACAATTTTAAGTAAAATATTAAAATTAAAATCATTGAAAAAAATTTTATTATTAAAAAATTTAAAATATTTTTGTGGTCTTATTTATAAGTTACTTTATCGTATTAATATAATACAAGAAAATAATTCTTCTTACATGATTATTTTAGAGATACGAAACATATATATTATTTTAGGACCAAGTGTAATATTTCTTCTTTTCCTTCACAGCCAAAAAGCATAAGCCATAAGCTTCTTTTTTTGGCTTATCCTTATAAGTTACTTATAACCGCACAATTAGAAAAATGTTATCCCAAACACACACACAATTGAAAACTCATTTTAAGTGTTTTTTCACAAAATAAGTTCTTAATTCCCAATCCCAACCACACCATTGCAACGTAATTCACCAGTTAAAATAGAACATAAACCAATGGATCAAATAGTTCGGCAGTCAAGTGAATATGCAGAGTTCCATCTGCAGCAGCTCAAATGCTTCACTCTCGTGCCGTGTATCTAACCTATCACTCCATTTGATTTAGATGAAAAAAACATTGGAAAGGTAGGAGGCCCTAATCTGACATGTTACCTTTCATTCCCTCTTACCATATTAAGAGGTTAGTAAAGCTTACAAAGTATTTACATGGTAGCAAGCAAGTTATATATCCATACATGAGACTGAACACATGATGATATACATAGAAAGTTAAGATATACTAGTTCGGAACCACAAGTACTGAGTTTCTTCATTCTAGATTATTATTTTAAAGGAGAGTCAAGGATTACATATAACAGATACAACTAAAAAGATAGTAGGTCATGTGGAGTAGTTTCCACCCTTACTTCTGAGCAGGGCAAATTAACCTAGGTGTTGCAAACAGACACAAAGGCTCTTCTCAAAATTAAAAATAGTACAACAGTCATAGGCACCTAAAAAGTCGGGGAACTTCCTCCACTCCTTAGAAGTGAGATTGAACAGATAAAGATAGTTCTTTTTGTCACCAGCACCCTCAGCCTCAGCCTCGCTTCTTTCGTATCTTCTATCATATCGGCAGACTATTTCATTCCTCCAAATACACATGGGCTGTAAACCATATAAAATTGGTCCAAACTTGTATCTCTCAGTACAACTATAGCTCTTCCCCGATTCACCAGCACCCTCCTCGATCACCCACATATACATGTTATAAGCTTCAGAGTCTTCAGTGACAAAGTTGATAGCATCACACATAGCAAGTTTGTTCCCATACTCATACAGTCTATAAGGACAACGACCATACTTATGCACATCCACATTAGCTGATAATGTATCTATTGGTGTTATTGTGAACATTTCCTTTGCTATGTCAAAAGAAATTAGCATTTCAAAAGACAACCCAAACCCATACCAAAAGATAGTCCCATTAACATTGGCAGCTTCAGTCAAAATTTGGACATGTCGTAAATCCCTCATTTCTATCTCCTTCCATGATCCAGTGCCTAATGAATACACTTGCACGCAATAAAGCTTGTCATAGCGCATGTATTTATTTTCGTTTTGTCTAAGCAACTCTGGATGATAAAATCTGACTATCTTGTAATCATTAACCACACCACTGTATCCAAATCTACCTTAGAAGCATGACTATAATCATAAAGAATTTGGGGTACCTCTCTTACCTTGTTAGTCACTGGATTCCAAAGCAAATGCGAAATGGGAAACCTTTCACGATCAGCAGCAAGTTCCACGCAAAGCAAGCCATTGGAGGAGCCGACGATTGTCCAACCACGTCTGAAGGAATCGATCAAGGTAGTGTTCAGAACTTCAGCGCTTTCCATCTTATGATTAAGCAAACGTAAGGTCGAGCGCTGGTACTTGTAATCATATGCATGGATGAGGAGAAAAGGGTTTTCGTGAGCGTGGAGGGTATGTTGGGAGATGAAAGATTGGGTTTTGAAGAGATTTTTTCAATCTTTACTAACACATTGGAATCGGACAATGGATTTGATAGGAAGCCTTTTGAGAATGTTGATGATAATGTCAGAGGGAAGAAAGGGTTTGTTGATCTCACTTGCCATCTCCTAAGAACTAGAGATTCAAAGGAAGGGAGGAAGGAGATTTTTTTAGTTTGAAAGGAGTCCACATTCTGTGCTAAGAGCATCTCCTAGTTTTAGATGCTAATCCCAAAAACTACACCGTTTGGGAGAATTTTGGGGGTCGGGGAAGGATAAATTCAGCAAAAATTTACTGGAATATCACTCTGTTCCTTATTATAAGTTCAAATATCATGAATTTTTTATTCCTAAATATAAGTCCACTTTGAGGTTAATTAATGCTACAATGACTATTTTACCCTTGTATTGGAAATATGGAAGATGAGAGAGAAGAATGCATAAATATTACTTTAATACCTATTCTTAAATAAGGGCAAAGTTGAAAAAATATGTCATATTAAATGATATAACTTTCATTCCTTGGTATGTGAGAAGTAGTTAAAGTGGACTTATAATAAGGAACAAAGTGGTATATTAGTAAATTTTGATAATTACAAATTGAACCCATCATATAAGATACTCCCTCCAGTTCTATAAAATATATTTATTAAACTGTAAGAAAATAAAACACTAAATAATTTAATTTACAAATTATGTCTTATATTTAAAATAGAGTGAGTATTTTTAAATAGAATCAGAGCACAAATATCTTATTTGGATCTAAATATGAGACCTAATTTGAAAGTGAGGGTGGGTATGGTGTCCAGCTGCCTTGTATGCCCACCTGAGTCTAGACAAAAATTACCTGATTCAACAGAAAAAAGTGGCTCTACAAATTTTAGATAGGGCCTGGCTAGACTAAATATTTGACAAGGCTGCACATCGGGGGCAAGGGCTGCCTTTCCCATTTAACCTGGCCCGAAAAATTATATAACATACATTCAAAATATATAATATTCTAAATTTAATAAATATATATTATATTTTAGAACGGGAGGGAGTATCTTATAGGATGGGTTCAAGTTATAGATATCAAAATTTACTAATATATTACAGTAATTTTTTTCAAAATTTATCCTTCTCCGACCCCCAAAATTCACCCAAACGGTGTAGTTTTTGGGATTAACATCTAAAGCTACTAGATGCTCTTAGCACCACCGAATGTGGACTCGTTTGAAAGGAGCAAGGAGATGAGAGCTTTTGTATCAGGAAGCAATTGTTGAATGTATATATAAAGCTGAAAGGCCCACAAAACTGGAAAAAAAATGGTTAGTGTTACACAAATAAAGGGGAAAGAAGAAAGATAGAGAGAAAGAATAGAGAATAAAAAGATAAGAAAATAAGAGAGGAATTTTTACTTGTGATTCAATGATACAAATCCCTTGTATATGGCCTTTATTTATAGCCTTTAGGTCATTGAAGACTATACATGTGATTACAGGAGAATAATGTTAAGGTTTATAGTGTTTACTATTAGAAACTCCCCACAAACTATTTATTAAAATGTTACAATGTTAAGGGTATTTAGATAAAAGAGAATCTTAGGAGGAATTCTAAGAGGAAGAAGTTATGGACATCCACAAATATATTACTTCATAACACTTCCCTTTGATGTCCATATTATTATGTTTCATTAAAACCATAATAGGAAAAACTCATTGGGACAAAAACCTAGTGAAAAAAAGACTATAAAATATTTATTGAAGTTGACTCGTTAAAAACCTAATCAGAAAAACCCAGCGGGACAAAACTTTGTTTAAGAGAAAAATATTACAGCATGACATTTTCTTTTAGTAAATATATAATCACTTTCACTTTTTCACATAATGATAATGTTACTTTTACTGCCTTTGGTGACAACATCACTTTTATCCTTTTGTCTCGATTGAGTATATTAATTTTTCAAGCATATTCTGTCCAAAGCTATTCAAGCATATATTCAAATTCATTATTCACTTGTGTACTTGCAAAAACTCCATTCATCCACATAATTGTAACATGTAGTACCAGCAAAATAAGAAAATATTTATTTGGGACCTTTATTCATGATTTTAAAATCATTGGAGAATTTAACAATTTGATCTACTGTTCAAGTAAATTGCAAATTTGTATATTTTCTATATGTTATGTGTTGAAAAATTTTCTTACACATGCTTCTGGTATTTAAGATCCTTCAAAGATTTTCATTTAAATTTCACAATATTTAATTATTGATGTATATACTTTCTTTTCATATACTGCTAGACTTATATTCAAAATAATTGCATCCACCACAAAAATAATACGCATTATCATAATTTTCATTTCCTTTGTGAAAATCTATATTTCACATAAATATTTATAATTTTATATTTCAGGTATTTAGACAGCAGGAACATAATGTTCATGTTTTGAAAGCATAATAATATTTTCGTTGTATTCTTCTCTTTTGTTTTCCTTTAGGCCTATCTTTGTGTCTACTTTTCATGACATATCTCCACATAAGATACTCATTTAATCACGTGATATGATTTTCAAAATTGTTGTCGACAACTTTATTCTTTTCGATTCCTTTTTTTGTGATATAACTTATTAAGATCTCTTTGTTAATTTTAAACTATATGTACCCCTTTGAGATTTTTCAATTAGTTATGTCTTGATATTCTTATGGAGTATCTGCCTCCTCAGTATTGTCATCTTAATTATAAGCTCCTATTTATCTGAAGTATTTACATTTGGAACCGATTGATTTCTCATGCTTCAGACATGTCGCATTTATTGGAGCATTTTCAATTGGTATATGAGATTTGGTAATTCTCCTTTAGGTCAGCAGTTACATCTGACAAATATTTTGTAATATTTCATGAATGTAAAGTCTGATGAACTTCTAGTCTATACTACTATATTTGAGGGTCTACATTTAATAATAGTAATGCATTCAATGTGTTTTCTTTTTCAGCGATTCAATTTCTCCCCCTCATATTTGCATAACTTTTTGTTGAATAACAATCAAATAATTATGCAGTATAAATCTCTTAAATCTATTTGTTTCCCCTAAAAACATTATTTTGTTTCATTTAGAAATAAACAAGAAGGAGGAGGTCCTTATCTAACATTTATCTCGACTTTGTTCAACATCCATCTATGATTATTGTAGTGGATTATTAGGCATATACAATGCACACTCAACTATTTTAAGATGGAAAATATCTAGTTTATGACGAAACTAATTATACAGGGAGATTCTTGTTGGCTTGTTATAAATATGTGTTTCAGCATGTAACAAGACTTTGGACCCGCACGTTGCGCGATGAGTTATAGTTAAGCATTCCATACTAATGATGATTTAAGCTGAACGATATCTTCATAAGGGATGCGCAATCGGTAGGAGTTGTAATAGAATGAAAATTATGCATATGCACAATCCGAACACCTAAATAAAAATTATGTGAATGCAATTCGGATTGCTAAAAAATTCGAACCGCGAAGGTAAAAGAAATTTCTTTCAATTGTAAAATAAATGAGGTCAATTGGTGTACAAATTTTGGAAAACCTCTCTGTATACTACGTTACTGGTCTTGCTTATACTTCTTCTTTTGTCGTCCAAGATTAGTATTTTCAAGCCTTGTATACTCTTCACACGTGACAAAGCGACATACAGCTGACCATGTGAGAATACAGGGCTCGGTAGGTATAAACCAACAGTCGACATTGATTGTCCTTGACTTTTGTTTATTGTCATTGCAAAAGAAATGATAACAGGGAATTACCTTCTTGTCATGTTGAATGGTAACTTAGACTCTAATGGATTCATGTCCATGCGATGTATAAGAACTTCTTGTCCAATGCTGCTCCCTTTGAGAGAACTGCTTTAATGAAATTCTTGCTAAGATGCATAACCCTCAACCTGGTGCCATTACAAAGACCTGCGGCTTGGTCAATGTTTTTTATTAACATAATCAGAACTCTGACCTTCAGCTTCAATATGTGATGGGGCATTCCAGAACAATTGATTGAATTCAGAAACTCAATATTGTACAAATCTTCAAACTTATCGTTCACATTGTCAGTGTGGCTGATTGCATCTGAGCTGAGATATTCAACCATATCACCTGGGAGTGAAGAACAAATGTAGTCATTCAAACTATCGACCACCTCATTTGTAGGAGCAAGAATTGCACGGTTTGTTAAATAGTTTTCCTCAAATAAGTGATCTGATAAATCTGGAAATGCAGCTTCAACTATTGATTTAATAGGATCACCCCCATCTGACAACAATAATTCATCTGGCATTTGAATTTCTGTAGTTCCATCATGTGGTAGTCCATGATGGAACTATTTTAAAACTTATCATTATTTTATACTTACTAAGATCTTTTATTTTTAAATTTTCGAATATGCACTTTTAAGACCAAATTAATCAAAGATCTTATTATTTTAAAATATTTTATAGTTTACAAATATTTTTGAAATTGAATTTCTGATTCTTTATATCTTTATGAATGAAATATCTTAATATTTTTTTGTAACTATTTAGAATACTCTTATTGGTCACTTTAAATTATCTTATTATTTTAAAATACTTTATAGTTTACAAATATTTTCAAAAATTAATTTCCTATTTAATTTGTATCCTAATATTATGGATCTATTAAAGTATTTGAATTTGAATTTTAAACTATTTGATTGATGATTGATGATGATTATTATTTTATTTTAAAACCTATCATTATTTTCTACTTACTAAGATCTTTTTTAAAAAAAAATTTCGAATCTGCAATTTTAAGATCAAATTAATCAAAGATCTTATTATTTTAAAATACTTTATAGTTTACAAATATTTTCGAAATTGAATTTCTGATTCTTCGTATCTTTATAAATGAAATATTTTAATATTTTTTGTAACTATTTAGAATATTATTATTGGTCACTTTAAATAATTTTCTTTTGTTTTTTATTTGATTGATGATGATTATTATTTTGTTTTAAAACTTATCATTATTTTGTACTTACTAAGATCTTTGTTTTTGTTTTAAATTTTCGAATCTGCAATTTTAAGACCAAATTAATCAAAGATCTTATTATTTTAAAATACTTTGTAGTTTACAAATATTTTCGAAATTGAGTTTCTGATTCTTTATATCTTTATGAATGAAATATCTTAATATTTTTTGTAACTATTTAGAATATTCTTATTGGTCACTTTAAATTATCTTATTATTTTAAAATACTTTATACTTTACAAATATTTTCAAAAATTAATTTCCTATTTAATTTGTATCCTAATATCATGGATACATTAAAGCATTTGAATTTGAATTTTAAACTATTTGATTGATGATTGATGATGATTATTATTTTATTTTAAAACGTATCATTATTTTCTACTTACTAAAATCTTTTTTTTTTTAAAAAAATTCGAATCTGCAATTTTAAGATCAAATTAATCAAAGATCTTATTATTATTTTAAAATACTTTATAGTTTACAAATATTTTCAAAATTGAGTTTCTGATTCTTCGTATCGTTATAAATGAAATATCTTAATATCTTTTGTAACTATTTAGAATATTCTTATTGGTCACTTTAAATTATCTTATTATTTTAAAATACTTTATAGTTTACAAATATTTTTGAAAATTAATTTGCTATTTAATTTTCTATTTAATTTGTATCCTAAAATCATGGATCCATTAAAGTATTTGAATTTGAATTTTAAACTTTGAAACAGAAAGATTTTTTTATTCTTTTATTGATTATTAATTAATCATAAAGATTAAATTTCTTTTCATAATTGAATTTTTTTATGCTGACTTAGACCAATGATAGAGAGTTCATGAGATTTAGAGAATTATATTGATATTAAATATGCCAACATTGAAATATAAACTTTATTCTGTAGCTATTTATGGAGACTTTAATAAATGATTTATTTAGTATATAATCTGAAAATTGTACAGTTAACATAATGATTTATTCAAATGATCACATAAATTTCATGTTGCAAACTTATAAAATTAGTACATGTAACCGCCTTATAAATTCATCTATCAAATTTATTGAATATTTATATGGTTTACATGCTATTTGAAAGAGCCCATAAGTTTGATATATTTCTAGAAATATAGAGATCCATTCCAAATCACAACTTGTGATTTTTTTTCATAGTAAATTTTATTTAAGAACAATGGCTATTCAAAAAGAATGTTCTGATTCTTTAATGGTAAATTTCATAGTAAATTTATTGAATAGTAAATATATTTTTTTTTTCAAAGCACCTAATAATTTTTTAATAACGTTGGCTATTCAAAAAGAATGTTCTCATTCTTTAATGGATGTTAATGTTTAGTATCAATAATTTGATGTTTTATATTTATGACTTGGATGATCAAACAAGTCATTCCAACAAAAACTTTATTTGGATCAGTAAACTTATGGTTTACTATATCATCTTTCTTAATCAACATCAAACTTTTTAATTTTCATATATAAAATAATAATATGACATCCATTTTTTTAGAGATCAATTAGACTTTGTGAGGAGGAATGGGTATAATTTCATTCACTATTCATCATTAACTCACACTTAGATTCCAACAATCTCCCCCTCAAGTGTGAATCAAACCAATAAACTTCCTCTATTGACATATGATAATAGATTTCAATCCAATTGGGCAATCTTTTTATAACAATTAATGAATTAAAACTCTAATATCAATCCATGGGCCATATATAGTTTTCATGATCAATTCCTTTTTCTCCCAAAGAATAAAAATATTTAAAAGTTCTTTAAGAACTACATAAAATTTGTTGCATATAAGTTCTACAGGAACTAACATGTAATATGTATTTTTATTTAATTTCATTACTCATTTATCATAATTTGCTTAATCATAAGTAAAAGTTTCTCTCTTATTTTTTTTGGTCTTGTTATTCTATGTTTTTTCTCCCATCTTTCTTTTTTCCCCTTTATTTTTATAACATTTAGGATGATTTCAAGGGAAAAAATTGACTTGGTAGAAATAACGGGCTTGGCTGAAACTAAAGATGGCAAAAAAAAAAAGGGAAAATTTCATTTAAGGACCACTGTAGACAATTAATGTAAAAGAAGGACCACAAAAATCTGAAATTTCACTGCAGGACCTAGGTCCTTAAATGAAAAAAAAATTGTTGTGTGAAAAGACCTAAAAGCTCTTGTGAATTAATTTCAGATAGGGACCTGTGCAAAAAGTCTTCTAACGCTGACCGCTGACGCTGACAACGTACTTCCTTGGCTGACAACGTACTTCCTCGTGCATATGGCGATTTCCTTGTGCATATAGCGATTTCCTTGTGCATATGTCATTTCCTTGTGCGTGGCCTGGACATAGCACATTATAAGGCCAATTAATTACTCCTTGTGCATATGGCCATTTCCTTGTGTATATGGTCATTTCCTTGTGCGTGGCCTGGAAATAGCACGTTATAAGGCCAATTAATTGCTCCTTGTGCATATGGCGATTTCCTTGTGCATATGATCATTTCCTTGTGCATATGGCCAATTAATTACTCCTTGTGCATATGGCGACTTCTTTGTGCATATGGCCGTTTCCTTGTGCATATGGTCATTTCCTTGTGCGTGGTCTGGACATAGCACGTTATAAGGCCAATTAATTGCTCCTTGTGCATATGGCGATTTCCTTGTGCATATGGCCATTTCCTTGTGCATATGGCCAATTAATTACTCCTTGTGCATATGGCCATTTCCTTGTGCGTGGCCTGGAAATGCCTTATAATGTGTTATGTCCAGGCCACGCACAAGGAAATGCCCATATGCACAAGGAAATGCCCATATGCACAAGGAGTAATTAATTGGCCACGCATAAGGAAATGACCATATGCACAAGGAAATGGCCATATGCACAAGGAAATCGCCATATGCACGAGGAAGTACGTTGTCAGCCAATGAAGTACGTTGTGTCAGCGTCAGCGTCAGAGTCAGAAGACTTTTTGCACAGGTCCTTATTTGAAATTAATTGGCCACGCACAAGGAAATGACCATATGCACAAGGAAATGGCCATATGCACAAGGAAACCGCCATATGCACGAGGAAGTACGTTGTCAGCCAAGGAAGTACGTTGTGTCAGCGTCAGCATCAGAAGACTTTTTGCACAGGTCCCTATCTGAAATTAATTCACAAGGGCTTTTAGGTCTTTTCACACAACAATTTTTTTTCATTTAAGGACCTTGGTCCTGCAGTGAAATTTCAGATTTTTGTGGTCCTCATCTGACATTAAATTGCTACAGTGGTCCTATAATAAAATTTTCCCAAAAAAAAAAGACTGAAATTAAAAAAAATCACACCATGGAATTGACTGAATGACTGTTGGTTGATGGAGAATTAATTGCGGTGATAATGGTTAACAGAAAATTTCAGGGATAATTAGGGTTACTATCACTTTTATCTTGAACTTTGACACAATTTCGGTTTTGGTTCTAGAATTTTAAAATTAGTTGTTTTAGTTTTTGAACTTTTACCCAATATTGATTTTGGCCCCAAGCCTTTAAAAATTGTGGTTTTTGGTCTTATAAATTTCACTATATTTTAATTTTGGTCCCTGAACTTTGTATTATTTATAACTATTGTCTCTAAACTTTGAAGGACAAAAATCACATATTTCAAAGTTCGAGTATGTGGTTATGATCCTTTAATTTTCCCTCGATTTTAGTTTTGATCCCTGAAATTTGTGCTATTTATAATTGTTGGTCTCTAATCTATGAAGAACTAAAACCACATATTTCAAAGTTCAGGGACTAAAACCAAAATTCAGTAAAAGTTCAAGGACCAAAACCTTTGATTTTAAAGTTTAGAGACAAAACCAAAATTGAGCAAATAATCAAAGACCAAAAGTGATATTAATATGAAAAATTAAATTCAAGTTACAAAGGGTTAAGGCTCTTAAATATTTAGAAAGTTTTACCCAAGGAGTTACCTGCATCTGGAAGTTTTTCTTGGATTTTAAATGCCCTGGAAGTATTATTTCGTAGCTTTTAAGACCAAATTTAACGGGCGAAAAAATGGACATTTGCCACGTCAGATTAAATCCTTTTTTGATGGGTGATGACATGTTCAAGATTAAGGTTCTTAAATACCTTGAAAGTTTTTACGAAGGAGCACTGAACACCCGGAAGTTTTGATTTTGGACCTTAAATATCCTATAAGCTGAGCCACGTCACACCACATGTCCATTAGATGTTATACTAACGTGTCCTCTTAACCTCCGTTAACTTGTCACCGTAAAAAATGGATAAGAAAACTTTTTAGTGCTGGTAGTTCTTTGGATAAAACTTTCTAGATATTTAAGAGCAGTAACCCAGTTACAAATGAGACAACTAATATTAAACTATTATTATGATTTGTCAATAACAAGTGAAAAAGACTATTGTTAAGTTATTAGAAACTGTTTGAAATTAAGTATCTTAGTTCGGGCGTGAATGCAATCATCAATATCACTTATAAAGGATAATACCCCAAACCGTGCTATAGTAACGGCTCTCCTTACAAATTCATAAAGTTCTTAAGAATTCAATTTTGGAATTCGGCTCTTCTCACACCCTTAATTTCTATGCAAATCAAAGACCATATTTTGAGAAGCTGCTGGAGATATCTGTCACTACTTTGTCCAGGGATGGTGGGAGTGAAATGGATTTTCCCTCTCTTATGCAGTAGTTGATATCTAAACTTTTCAACACGATCTCCATTTTTCATTCTACATGTTGAAGACAACTTTGTACATTTAGATACGTTTCTTTCCTGTTTATATCTACCTTCTTTTTGCCAGTAATACTAATATTTACCTTTTTTTATTTTCATGGTTGAGATGGAAATTTATTTCCGTTGAAAATTAATATTTCTAATAACTTTTTCTAGCAAGTTGATTTTTTTGTATTTGTCTATTACGAGTACTTTGACACAGCATCACAACTTGCAGGCAATTTTACCACAATACTATAAACAAGAAAAAAAATTACTCAAATGCTACAAAGTGGAAAGTATTTGCCAGAATACTACAAGAGAAGTCGTTCAAGCTCTGATGAAGTTTAAATTTGTGAAGAAGTTGTTCAGGTCCGGATGAACTTTTAACTAGCAGATTTTTTTTTTTTAAAAAAAAAAAATGAAAGTGTTGAAGTTGTTCACCCATTGAACAAGTTCATATGCTCTTTTCCCAATGCCTGTTTTCAGTTTTTTATTTTTTGCAACATTTAAAATCAAGAACCCAATTTCATAAATTCGGTCCTTCTCCCTCAGTTTGGGTGTTGGGAGAATTACAGTTGCTTTCCCCACATCCCTTTCCTTTATTTTCCGTACCAGTGGTATTATATATGGGTTATTGGTTAAAGTTTATCAATATCCTAAATTATTTTTATTAGGTATATTTAATATCCGAAAATATTAATATCATCAAATATTTTGTGCACCCAATCTCATAAAATAATTTTTGGGTGTTTCTGATACTTTACATTATTTTTTGATACTAAAGAGTTAAAATTTAAACATATTTTTATTACCAATTAATTACAGAATCACCGTTTAAGTTTGTTGAATTTACATTTTCCATTAAATTATATAAACGATGTTAACAAAAAAGAATTAAAAGTATATTTTTTAAATTTAAATGATTAAAAAGTGATCAAATGCAAACCTAAATGAGGAAATGTATGTTTTAACTCAATTTTTTTTTATTTTGTACTTGCATATACTTGGGAAATAGGTTATTACTCATTTTTCATATTGTAGGAATAAGGCTATTTTCATGGGAAAATCTCAAATAAATACCCCTCGAATATTAAAAAGACACAAAGGGGCCTCCAATTCTCAAAAGGACAAGATGGGTATTGTTCCCAATTTGGGATAACCAAATTTGGGGTAAAAAGACTGAAAAGCCCCTCAGTCTTCTCATTCCATTAAATAGCTTTTGAAACAAAAAGAGAAACAGAGTGCTGGGCGAAACAAGAAGAACGCGCGAAGACGAAGACAGAGATGAAGGAGAAAGCTTGAAAAGGAGGAAAAGGTAGGAACTTTGAGTAATATTTGGATGAAAATAGTGTTTTCCTTCTAGTATGAGGTAAAAGATGATATTGTGTTTGATTATTTTTCTGGGTGTTCAATCTGAGTAAATGGGTGTAAAAATTGATAATCTTGATTTAATTTAATGATAGAGAAGAAAAATCTTAGATGTTGTAGGAGTTTAAGTTTGGGTTGTGAGAAGTGTAAAATAATGATGTATATATATGAGGTTGTTGTGCGTATTAGATGAAGAATGATACTGGGTGAATATATATGGGAATGATGAAGAATGAGGTTGCTCTGCGTTAGTTAACGAGTGTAGTTCACGCTGAAAAAGTGTTCATGTAGGTCAGGGTGAAATATGTAGTTAATGCCTATACTGAAGTAGTTAACGGCTATACTTGAGTAGTTAACAGGACATGCTATATTGAAACGGTTAACAACTATACTTGAGTAGTTAATACATATGCTAAAGTAGTTAATAACTATACTTGGGTAGTTAACTGGTCATGTTATACTGAAACGGTTAACAACTATACTTGAGTAGTTACCCGAGTATGTTATACTTAAAGCGGCTATAGTTGAGTAGTTAATGCAACATGCTATACTAAAACGATTAACGGCTATATTGAAATGGTTAACGTCTATACTTTAGTGGTTAACTGGACATGTGTGTTTGATGTAAAGTGATGAAAGATCATTGTTTAGCAACTATAATTTTAATTAAATTTTGATTGATTTGGTGCAGGTTAGCATGCAGGATGACATCAAATATGCGGTCAACAAATATGTGAAAATCGTATGCAACTCATGTGGTGGCTGGTGAACCATGAGCTAAATTTACAAAGAGATGTTGCACTGGCCTTGCTTCCTCCAGAAGGTGCCTCAAAAGGAAAGAAATATAAGAGGCAAAAAACAACAAAACGATTAAACATGTGACAAGATTTTTGTTGTTTCACTTTTGTTGTTAACTCTTTTAAATTGTATTACTTATGTAAATTAATACTTATGTAAATTATTGTTGGCAAAATATTATGGAATGTGCCATTACTATTCAATTGTCCAGAGCAACAAGGTTACCTTTATATGTGGCTGAACTTTGCACACCCATATTAACAAGTAGTTAATTGCCATACTGGAGTTGTTAATTCCCCCAGTGGCGTGGTTAACGCTTTTCAGGAGAAGAAGCATTTTTAGCCCAATGAATCAGGGAAGTGGATAACCACTCAAGTATGGGGATTAACTAGTCAAGTATAGGGCATTAACCACTCGAGTATGGGGAGTAACTAGGCAAGTATGGGCATTAACCAGTCAAGTATGAGGAGTAACTAGGCAAGTATGGGTATTAACTAGGCAGGTATGGAGATTAACCAGGCAAGTATGAGCATTAGCCACTCGAGTATGGGGATTAACCAGCCAAGTGTGGGTATTAACCATTCGAGTAGGCGGATTAACTAGGCAAGTGTGCGACTAGTTAATGCCTATACTCGACTAGTTAATCCCCATACTTCACTAGTGAATCCCCATACTTGGCTGGTTAATCCCCATACTTGACTGGTTAATCCCCATACTTCACTACTGAATCCCCATACTTGACAAGTTAATCCCTATACTTGACTGGTTAATCCCTATACTTGACTGGTTAATCCCATACCTGACTGGTTAATGCCCATACTCGACTAGTTAATCCCCATACTTCACTAGTGAATCCCCATACTTGGCTGGTTAATCCCCATACTTGACTGGTTAATCCCTATACCTGACTGGTTAATTCCTATACTCGACTAGTTAATCCCCATACTTCACTAGTGAATCCCCATACTTGGCTGGTTAATCCCCATACTTGACTATTTAATGCCCATACTTGACTAGTTAATCGCCATACTTGACCAGTTACCCACTTTCACAACATCCGTTTTGAGCCTAAGTAGGAAATCCGTTCTGGTTAATGCCCATACTCGACTAGTTAACGACTATACTCGACTAGTTAATCCCCATACTCGAGTGGTTAACCACTTCCCTGATTCACTGGGCTAAAAAATGCTTCTTCTCCTGAAAATCCTAAACCATGCCACTGGGGGAATTAACAACTCTAATATGGCAATTAACTACTTCAGTATAGTGATTAACTACTTCAGTATGGCCATTAACCACTTCGTTGCTTCATTAATCAGACCTTACCAACAATTTTTGCACCAGTTCCCATTCAGATTTGCTCCTAATATTAAACACAAAGAGTTTTGTATGAAAAACAATGTAAACAACAAACACACATTAAATAGTAATTATCTTCATTCACCATTTCACTATAATGGTTAACATAAAACCTGAATCCCACATGACAGCAGCATAATTACATATTAATATGACAAGTGAACATTAGGCTTCTTCAACCACCTAACGTTTTCTTGTCATCATTGCCACAAAACATAATTCTTTCACTTTACATTACTTACAGAAAGGATAAGAACTATATATACTACATCCCTGTCCCAAAAAACATATAAGGGTAAGTTCTTATCCAATATCTACAAAATAGTGCCCTCCAAAAAGTAGCCACTTAGGTCATCACGCCCAACCTTCACCTTGGGTTTGGATTTTTGCATGTCTTCTTAGTGTGTCCAGCTGCATGGCAAAAACTACAGTTATAGATCTTCTTGTTCTGGAACTGCGACTCAATCCTTTTGACTCTTGGCCTTCCAGATGGTTGACTAGTCTTAGGTGGTGCCAACAAAGGTAGACTTAGTATGTTTTGAAGCCGATAGTTATTAGGATTTGGCATATCAATTGTCACAACTGGAATCATGCATCTTCTATATATTTTTTTCTTGGGATGTAATCTTGAAGCATTCATCCACATAATCATACACGTTGGGATGACAAGCCTTGATGGATGCACAAGCATGTGGACATGGAATGCCTGACATTTGCCATGCTTCACAGCTGCATTCACGTCCGCCGACATCAACCATTAGGCTTCCATCCTTTGTATGGACAGCCACTATACCCCCTCCATAAGGTTTAGCATTACATTGTCCGCTTCTACCATCATTTTCCATGACTTCACGTTCTATGTTTGGGCCCACGCCATTTTTCCACTCTTTTATTGCCATGCTTGCTGTGTACATCTTCTTTGCTACTTTCTCACGATGCTCATGAATAAGCATAACAACATGGTGTCGTCTTTCCTTGACCATCCAAGAATTGAATGACTCGGCGATGTTTGTTGTAATTTTATCCCACCGTTTAAATGGGAACTTACTTAACGCCCAGTTATGTACATCACCTTGGTTCACCACCCATTCAAACAATTCGGGGTTGAAAGTCCACATGTTTCCCATTGCAGATGTGAAGTCAACCTCAAGCCTTGCATACGCAATAGCATCAAAGTACCCAAGTCTCTCATGCCTTAGCTCACCACTGGTCTTCCTCTTTCCTCTGTTCAATCTCAGCATTTTCAGGCTTACCATGAATATCCTCTAACGCTTTTTCCTTTGCCCTATATGCCTGCTTGTATGTCAACTTCACTCCATATTCTCTTGACAAGGTGTTCCTTAATTCATTTGGTCTCTTGTCTATGTGATCCCTCACCTCATCAATGATAATTGTTGACGTTAAGCTAGCTGTTCCACTGTGTCTCACCTCAAGCATGTCTTGAGCATTGTGAAAATGCTCATTTCTGAACCTTGTCACATGAGGAAAGGTCCACTCTTCCCAACTATTTTTGCAGTGATCCTCCATGGACAACCTTCAACCTTACATTTCACATACATCTTCTTGTTTGAATTTTTCACGTACTTATACTCAAATTTATGTGAAATACTGAACTTATGTAGTGCCTTCTTGATGGCATCAACATGAGGAAATGCTTGGTTTACTTCTAACAACACGTCCTTCCACTTTGCACTATTCATTTCTGGTAACGGAGTTGGCGCACTTTGTACTCCACATGGTAGGCTTAGAATATGGCTTGTGCTGCCACCATAGGTTCCGCCTTCGCCATCTTCTTGGTCACATGCAGCCTCATTAATGTCACCGATTTGTTCTGACCGTCCCAATAGCCCATCCACCCTGTATGCATATTAACTACTTTAGTAAAGCAATTAACTAAAACAGTCTAACAATTAACTACAACAGTATACCAATTAACCACTTGGACAAAAAACGAAATTCTCACTTACATTACTGTTTCATTCATTTCTCATACAACATTATCAATGCATTTGGATGCTACATAAACATGTGCACAACTCTCATTATATTCAAACAGATTATTCACTTCATCATCATCGATCAGATCTACTAATACTGTTTGATCAAACTTCACTGTATATTTCATCTCACATCTCATACCATTTATACCGAATCATTGTCCTACTAAAGCCCTCAATTCTTCAATTGTCTTCCCTTCCTGTAATGTTTTCAGCCTGGAATTCCGACCATAATATTTCTCTTCACCTTCAACACCCTTTCCAAAGTTCCCCCCCACATGAAAATAACACATAAGTGATTTTGTTGACCGCATATTTGATGTCATCCTGCATGCTAACCTGCACCAAATCAATCAAAATTTAATTAAAATTATAGTTGCTAAACAATGATCTTTCATCACTTTACATCAAACACACATGTCTAGTTAACCACTAAAGTATAGACATTAACCATTTCAATATAGCCGTTAATCATTTTAGTATAGCATGTTGCATTAACTACTCAACTATAGCCGCTTTAAGTATAGCATACTCGGGTAACTACTCAAGTATAGTTGTTAACCGTTTCAGTATAGCATGTCCTGTTAACTACTCAAGTATAGCCGTTAACTACTTCAGTATAGGCATTAACTACATATTTCACCCTGACCTACATGAACACTTTTTCAGCGTGAACTACACTCATTAACTGATGCAGAGCAACCTCATTCTTCATCATTCCCATATATATTCACCCAGTATCATTCTTCATCTAATGCGCACAGCAACCTCATATATATACATCATTTTTTTACACTTCTCACAACCCAAACTTAAACTCCTATAACATCTAAGCTTTTTCTTCTCTATCATTAAACTAAATCAAGATCATCAATCTTTAAACCCATTTACTCAGATTGAACACCCAGAAAAATAATCAAACACAATATCATCTTTTACCTCATACTAGAAGGAAAACACTATTTTCATCCAAATATTACTCAAAGTTCCTACCTTTTCCTTCTTTTCAAGCTTTCTCCTTCGTCTTTGTCTTCGTCTTCGCGCGTTCTTCTTGTTTCACCCAGCACTCTGTTTCTCTTTTTGTTTCAAAAGCTATTTAATGGAATGAGAAGACTGAGGGGCTTTTCAGTCTTTTTACCCCAAATTTGGTTATCCCAAATTGGGAACAATACCCATCCTTTTGAGAATTGGAAGCCCCTTTGTGTCTTTTTGATATTCGAGGGGTATTTATTTGGGATTTTCCCTATTTTCATATGTTCTCCTTCTAATCATTGTTCTTGGTTTCCAACAATAGGTTGGGTGCACAAAATATTTTCGGATATTAACAGCATGTTTGGAATGGCTTTTTGAAGTCCAGAAGCCCGATTGCACCGTAGAAGCTATCTTTTGATTTTTTATGATGTTTGGTTTGGCTTATTTGAATAAGAGTTTATGACTTCAAATGGGCTTCTAGAAAAAAGATGGAAGTTGGAGCTTCTGGCTTTTAGCTTATGGCTTCTGGCTTCTGGAATGATAGATCCCACACCTCTGATGTGTATTATTTAATAAAGTGGGTAGGAAAATTAGATTATTAGACCCCTAAAATTCTCAAATAGCATATTTTCTTTTAATATAAAATTTCCTTTTTATCTCCAAAAATTTATCATAATAATTTTTAACTATTTTCTCTCACAATATCCTCCTTTGAGCTAAAAATATAATTTTTTTTTTCAAATTATTTTCCTTAAAATAAGGGAGAAACTAAGCCTTTAAAATCCTCAAAAGCCCCAAATTTCACTTTTTCTTTCTAAACTATAAGAACATATGCATATTATATATATATATATTATTTAATAACAATAATGTCCTTTTTAGTAATTTTTCATCTAAACTTGCTTTTCAAAATAATCATCCAAACATGTTTCTAAAAGTCAGATTGAGAAAAAGTCACTCTACCATCACAAATTTAAACATAAATCACTTCACACAATCTGATTTTTGTCCAATCTTATTTATGAAAAAGTCAGATTGAAAAAAGTTATTTATCGGAAGCAAATCCAAACACACCCTCTGGCTTTTGGCTTATGGCTTATGGCTTCTTGAATGATGGGTTCCACGCCTTTTATTGTGTATTATTTAATAAAGTGGGTAGGAAAATTAGTCTATTAAATCCCTAAAATTCTAAAAAAACATATTTTCTTTTAATTTAAATTTTTTTTATCTCCAAAAATTTATCATAATAATCTCTAACTATTTTCTCCCACAATATCCTCATTTAAACTAAAAATATAATTTTTTCAGGATACTACAAGAGAAGTCGTTCAAGCTCCAATGGAAAGTATTTATAAGGATACTACAAGAGAAGTTGTTCAAGCTATAATGAAGTTTAAATTTGTGAAGAAGTTGTTCAGGTCCCGATGAATTTTCAACTGACAGATTTTTTTTTTTTCAACAAATGAAAGTGTTGATGCCGTTCACCCATTGAACAACTTCATGTGCTCTTTTTTTTTTTTGATAAAGAGGAAAAACACTAAAGTCTACACTACAGTATAAGAAGTAAATAAACGAAACTCATCTAAAGGAAGTAAATGAAAACCAAAAGGCACTTCATGTGCTCTTTTCCCAATGCCTGTTTTTAGTTTTTTGCTTTTTACAACAATTACAATTAAGAACCCCATTTCATAAATTCGGTCCTCCTCTTAGTTTGGGTGTTGGGAGAATTACAATTGCTTGTCCCACATCCCTTTCCTTTATTTTCCCCTACCAGTGCTATTATATATGGGTTATTGGTTAAAGTTTATCAATATCCTAAATTATTTTTATTAGGTTTATTTATAATATCCGAAAATATTTTTTGCACCCAATCTACTGTTGGAAACCAAGAATAATGATTAGAAGGAGAACATATGAAAATAGCTTTATTCCCACAACATGAAAAATGAGTAATAACCTATTTCGTAAATCCTAAGTATATGCAAGTACAAAATAAAAAAAATAGGTTAAAGCATACATTTCCACATTTAGGTTTGCATCAGATCACCTTTTGATCATTTAAATTTGAAAAATACACTAAAAAGTTCTTTTTTGTTAACATCTTTTGTATAATTTAATGGAAATATTAATTCAACAAACTTAAACAGTGATTCTGTAATTAATTGGTAATAAAATATGTTTAAATTTTAACTCTTTAGTATCAAAAAATAATTTAAGGTATCAGAAACACCCAAAAATTATTTTATTAGATTGGGTGCACAAAATATTTTATGATATTAATATTTTCGGATATTAATAAACCTAATAAAAATAATTTAGGATATTGATAAACTTTAACCAATAACCCATATATAATACCACTGGTACGGAAAATAAAGGAAAGGGACGGAAAATAAAGGAGAGGGATGTGGGGAAAGCAAATGTAATTCTCAAGGTTCAAAAAACTGGATAGGACGTCAAACCAAGTGATGCACTAGTTTAAGGGTCAATGGTCGGACCGGTTATATTAAAATAATAAAATTTTATTGATATTAACATTAATAATCACTAATATCAAAATATAAATGTAGATAAATATGCATACTTGAATATTTTAATATTTCTATAGAGAGAAAAATATAAAATATTAGTTGATTACAGTGAAAATAAATATTATTCTACAATCCACAGATTAAAATACAAATACTAAGAGCAATAACAACTAAATATTAAACATATGCAAGTATAATAGCATTTAAAATATTATAGTTTCCTAGTATATAAAATTAAATGAAGTAAAAGTTGGTAATTAGGTGAATTATAACAAAATAAAAAAAACACAATTTAAAAAAAAAAGAGAATAAAATGGAGAACCGGTTCAACCTCTCGGTTTTGGGCGGGTTGAACCGGTTCAAATGCACACCAGGCCAATGCCTCACCCCGTACCAGCTTTGAGGGCGGTCCAACCGCCTGGAGCATATGAAGTTGTTCAACGGGTGAACAACTTCAACACCTTCATTTTTTTTTAAAAAAATAATCTGTCAGTTAAAAGTTTATCCAGACCTAAACAACTTCACAAATTTAAACTTCATCAGAGCTTGAACGACTTCTCTTGTAGTATTCTGGTAAATACTTTCCACTTTGTAGCATTTGGGTAATTTTTTTTGTTTTGTTTATAGTATTGTGGTAAAATTGCCACGGATGAATGTTTTCAATTAATGTTCAATTTCACACGATCATCAATCAATATATCTATTAAAGGAAGATAAGCCAAGCCGTAATAATTACTATGATCTCGAATTCCATTTTTGGGTATACAACTGCGATAATTACTTGGAGGTATGATATTCCTCCATTGTGGGTCTACACTCTCGTGAGCTGAAAAATCATTTGCTAGTAGCCGGGTACCAGTAGATAAGTCGAATAAAGGATGAATTGATAAATTTTTAGGTAAACCCGATACACTACGTCATTTGTGATTTCACCAATCATAAACAAAAGCATAATGTCTGACGAAGAGCTTTTAATCTGAACAAGCGATCTAGCAAATAAATGAAATTTTATCTTTTTTTCTATATTTCCTAATTTTATAAGTTGAAAAAAAAATTTATCTATCAGTTAATTGTTTTAAGGCACTCAATCAAATTAAAATCTCAACATCAAACTTTGCATGTTTGCCTGTGATTGTGATTGGTGAAATCATATATACCATATAATTAGGTTCTTTTAATAATTTCTTAAATGAGAAAAGCCAAAAGGTCCACAAAATGGGGGAATAAATTAGGTAAAAAATGAAAAAAAAAGTTTAGGATGATTTCAAGGGAAAATTACTTAGTAAAAATAAAACGTCATCTTTTGGCCAAACAAAAAGGGAAGTAAATACTAGGGGATGTTTGGTTTTTATTTAAACAGTTTTTAAAAACAAGTTTTGGAAAAAAAGAAAACAGAAAAACATGTTTGACTAATAGTTTCTTAAAACATGTTTTGAAAAAAAGAAAATAAAAAAACATGTTTGACAAATAGTTTCTTAAAACGTGTTTTGGAAAAAAAATCACTTTGGGTAATTCCTTTTAAAACTAGTAATTAAAGAAAAAATAAAACTATAAAATTTGTTTAAAATAGTTTCTCGTAATCTTATGCTAATAACTAAAATAAAAATTCTATCGCAAGTGATGATGTGACGATGACAATGGATAATATTGACAATAAGAGTGATATCACGTTGTCAACAATGATATCGTGATTTATTATGTCATCAGTAATGCCACGGCTGATGTCAATTGTATTACGGCTTCCATTGCCGTATGAGATTTGCAGCTATTCACTGTTGTTTGTGCATTGGATGCCGTCGATGACGTTGTGTTTTCATTCATCGTCGATAATGATGCGGTTTTCGTCGTTATCGAGGGCATTGCGGTTTTTGTCATCATTGGTAAAGTTCTGACCACTATTTACGATGATAGGTTTTTCTCGTCGGTAGAGATGTTGTGGTTTCCCTCATCATCGTTGACGTTGTGACCACCGTCAATAACATTGTGTTTTTCGTCGTAGTAAGTGACGATTCGGTTTTCGTCGTCATATGTAACGTTGCAACCGCTGATGGGAGCGTTGCGGTGTCCGTTGTGGTCGGTGACACAACAACCACAGTCTATGACATAACGATATCTGTCTGTGACGCTACGGTTTCTGTCGTTGTTGGTGATGTCGCAACCTTTTAGATGTTATAATGGTGGCAGATTCAAGCTTAATATTGTCATATTTGGAGAAAAAGCTAAAAGGCATCTAAAAGTTGTTTTTATCTTCTTGTTTTTCAAAACAACTTTTTGTTTTTTTAGAACAATTAATAGGAAATAAGTTTCTAAACAAGTTTTTTTCAAAAAAAAAAAAAACAAAAGAACTGTTTTTGAAAACAAAACCAACACCCGCTAAGTTCGTGTTTAGACTGAAATTGAGGGACAGTTTGTTTTTTTTTTAAACAACTTTTTTAAAAAGGTTTTGGAAATAAGAAATTAAAAAAACATGTTTGGCTAATAGTTTCTTAAAACATGCTTTTTGTAAATAAGAAAATAGTTTTTAAAAACAACTTTTGAAAAGAAGAAAACAATTTTTTTAGGGCACTCGCTCAGATTAAAATGTACTCATTAGCAATTACATGTTTTCATGTGTTTGGTGACATCACAAATGATGCTGGGAACAGAATTCACAAGAGAACTTCTCTTCTTTTACTCGTGAGGGATAAAATCAATCATTCATAGTGCCACATCATATTCAAACTTTCATATATATCACTCTGTTCCTTATTATAAGTCCACCCTAACTACTTCTCACATACCAAAGAGTGGAAGTTATAGCATTGAATATGATCTATTTTTCCAATTCTACCCTTATTTAAGAATATGTATTAAAGTAATATTTATGCATTATAAATATTCTCTCTCATCTTTCCTATTTCCAATACAAGGGTAAAATAGCCATTGTAGCATTAAATGACCCCAAAGTGAACTTATATTTAGAAACAAAAAATTCATGATAGTTGAACTTATAATAAGGAACAGAGTGGTATTTATTTGTGATTGGACAAAATGATAAACCAAATTCACACAGGAATTTCTTGATAACCATGGCCTCTTGAGTTTTGAATTATGAATTCATTTGTTGTACAACCACTTGATTGTTTTCAAATTCAGGCCGTTAATATTTTGAGCAGAGATAAAACAATTTCACGTGTAAAAAATTCTTTATATTTTATATAATGTTCAAGCATTGAAATTGAAATGATATTATGGATGTGTTTCATTGAAAAAGTGGTTTATATATAAGTTACATTGAAAAATTGAAAATAAGTCAGATTATGTAATGAGATTTATGTTTAAATTAGTTGTGAATAAAATGACTTATAAATTACTTATTTTCCACAAATCAAATTATGTAATGAGATTTATATTTGGGTTAGTTGTGATTGGCTGTGAAAAATAAGTCCGAATTTGTGTGCTCCACCTCTATAAGTACTTATTTTTTTTCCATAAACTCTTTTAAACAGCTTCTACTTATTTTTAACTTATAAATTATAAGTTAAATTCAATACAAGTCAAACCAAACATGCAAAAAGTTGCAATCTACAATTTTAAGTTTTTACCACTCTGTTACTTATTATAAGTCCACCCTAACTACTTCTCAAATACCAAGGAGCAGAAGTTACAGCATTAAATATATCATATTTTTTTAACTTTACCTTTATTTAAGAATATGTGTTAAAATAATATTTTATACCACTCTGTTCCTTATTATAAGTCTATCCACCACAAATTTTTTGTTCCTAAATATAAGTCCAGATTGGGATCAATTAATGTTATTGTGACAAATTTACCCCTGTCTTGGAAATAGGGAAGATGAGAGAGAAGGGTTATAATGTACTCTCTCCGTCCCATAATATAAGGTCCATTTTTTTGAATGATCTTGTCCCACAATATAAGGTCCTATTTGACTTTGTTTGAGTAATAAATGTTTTTTTCCCATTTTACCCATGCATTAATTTTACCACACATTCTCTTTCATCTTCTTTTCATAATTACTCTCTCTCTTATTCATTCATAAATAAAGGCAATATGGTATGTTTCCTACACATTTATTGTTTTTAACTAACTCTAACTAATTTTTTAGGAACCCGCAATTCGGTTAAAAAGACCTTATATTGTGGGACGAAGGAAGTATAAAATATTATTTTAACACTTGTTCTTAAATAAGGGTAAAATTAAAAAAATATGATATATTTAACGCTATAACTTCCACTCCTTGGTATGTGAGAGGTAGTTAGAGTGAACTTATAATAAGGAACAAAGTGATACATTATAACTCTTCTCTCTCATTTTCCCTATTTCTAACACAAGAGTAAATTAGTCACAATAGCATTAATTGATAAAAACTGGATTTATATTTTGAAACAAAAAAGTTGTGATAGTCAGACATATAATAAAGCAAATATTGATATATCCAAAATAAGCATTTATTTCTTGGATTCGGTGACAGGGTTTCTCTCCCATTGGCCATTTGCTAGTAGCTCGGAGGGAAGTCTCAATCCACAGTCTAGGTGTGCTCAGACTCAGAGCTTGCCTGTTCCAAGATCTCCAAATAATACTCCCTCTAGCTTTGAGTGCAGTTTGAATTTGAAAATTTAAACTTATTTGAATTTTTTTAAAAAAAAAGAACTGAAAGAAGAAATATCGCACTGCACCCCGTACACAAGATTTCAATGCTTCTTGAATGATCAATCATCAATATACAGGCGCATACTCCAATTCTTTATTACTAACATCATAATTATTTTCACCATTTCCGTCCTTATTTTCTAAGTTCATAAAAACTTTGAAACCCACATCCGTACAAATTCTCGAAGATTAGGATAATTGCTGAGCAATCTTTCCTAGGAGGCTGATAAGACCTAATTTTCTCCTGCTACTCTATCATACAGAGAGGGACATAGGGAGTGGCAAAAAGTACTGAAAAAGGGAGTAAAAGGAAGTGATGCTAATGGTTCATGGGATTATCCTTTGGTTATTGACTGGAAGGGAAAGAAGGGCATCTGAATAATGAGTGTAGCTGCAGCAGGCAGTGTGTTTATTCCTTTCTAGTTTCTCGTGTTGTAAATTTGCATTTGGTTAAGAGAAAAAAGGACGAATTTTGAATTATGGCTTGGACCCTTTGGGGGGGGGGGGGGGGGAGTGGAGAGGGCCTGATCCCTTTGAAAGATTGGCATTTGGCATTGTGAATTTGTGAGTATGTTCTGTAAGGTAATTATGTGTGAGATCTAGTTGTGTTGTTTCAGTTGTTTGTACCTTTGTCTATAGTCATTGTTGCGCCATCTTTAGCTGTTCTCGTATCCTCCAGTTCCATTAATGGATGGATGCAATGTATTTTTAATTGTATTAATGTAATCCATCTCAAGTTATTTCCACCCTATCGTTATTTCTGCTTTAAGTGTTTAATATCATCTTATAGTCTAGAGGAGGGTCTTTAACAGAGGCAGTCAAACATATTTCAAATACTCCCTCCTCCAAAAATATAAACTTTACTTTGATAAAATTGTCTTTAACAGAGGCAGTCAAACATATTTCAAATACTCCCTCCTCCAAAAATATAAACTTTACTTTGATAAAATTGTGTGTCTCAAAATATAAACTTCATTTTAAGTATATCTAAATATTACTAATTGCATTTTTTCTCCCCAATTTTACCAATTATTTATCTATTAACCATGCATTCTATTTTATCTTTATTGTATTTTATTTATCATATTCTCTTTCATCTTTTTTTCCTCGTACATTCTCTGACATTTATTAAAAGGGTATAATTAAAAAATAAATCATATTTCTAATATAATTATTACCTTTAACCAATTTTAATAGTTTTTTTGATAAATATAAATTAATTATTTAAAGCTTATATTTTGGGATGTGGGAGTATTTATTAAATTTCCTGTTTGCATTGTCAATATCTCTCTCAGTATGTAAGACCATAGCCTTCAAATATTGCATTGCCTAGGCTATTTCAGTTGCAACCATTTTAATGTTTTCACAATAGAGTGGGAAAACATAGCATACCCTCGTACATTTGAAACATCTGATACTGAATTACTACTATTATTATACGCATCAGGATTTTTGGGGGAAACCAAAATATTGAAGTCTTATTTCAAATAACTTCCACAACACATATATAAAGGGCACCAAAACAGACACAAGGCTCTCGATGTCATTGAAAAATGTATTGACAAATCACATACATATAAACCACCTGCAATACTTCAATTCATAGGCATGACATTTGTGATGTAATTCACCAGTAAAAATAGAAGATAAAGCAATAGATCAGATAGTTCCACAGTTAAAGTGAATATGCTGAGTTCCATCAGCAACAGCTCAAATACTTCACTCTCTTGCGCTGTGTATCTAACCTATCACGCCATTTGATTTAGATGAAAAAAAAATTGAAAAGGTAGGAGGCCTTGATCTGATATGCTAGCCCTTCATTCCCTCTTACCATAATGTGGATTCCTCACCACATTAAGAGGTTAGTAAAACTTACAAAATATTATATGGCAGCAAGCAAGTTAAACATTCACACATGAAAACTGAACATATGCCGATATATATAGAAAGCTAAGATAAAGTTCCGAACCACAAGTACTGAGTTTCTTCATTCTAAATTGCAAATTACAAATCTAAAGGAGAGTCAAGGATTAAATATAACAGATATAACCAAAAAGATAACAGGTCATGGGGATTAGTTTCCACCCTTACTTCAGAGCAGGGCAAATCAACCTATGTGTCGCAAACAGGCACAAAGGCTCTTCTCATAATTGAAAATTGCACAACAGTCATAGGCACCTGAAAAGTTGGGGACCTTCTTCCATTCCTTAGTAGTGAGATTGAACAGATAAAGATAGTTCTTTTCGTCACCCTCTACCTCAGCCTCGCTCACTTCGTATCGGCTCACTTCATATCGGCACACTACTTGATTCCTCCAAATACACAAGGGTCGTAAACCATATAAAATTGGTCCAAACTTATATCTCTCAGTACAGCTATAACTCTTCCCAGTTTCACTAGCACCCTCCTCCATCACCCACAGATACATGTTATAAGTTTTGGATTCGTCAGTGACAAAGTTGATAGCTTCACACATAGCAAGTTTGTTCCCATACTCATACACTCTAGATGGACAAAGACCATACTCATGTGCATCCACATTAGCTGATAAAGTATCTAATAGTGTTATTGTGAACACCTCCGTTGCTATGTCAAAAGAAATTAGCATTTCAAAAGACGACCCATACCCTTTCCAAAAAATAGTCCCATTAACATTGGCAGCTTGAGCGTAAATTTGGACATGGCGTAAATCCCCCATATCTAGTTCCTTCCATGAACCAGTGTTTAATGAGTACACTTGCACACAATAAAGCCTTTTGACGCCAAATATGTTGGCTTCGTTCTTACTAAACAAATGTGGATTATAAAATCTCACTATCTTGTAATCATTAACCACACTACTATACCCAAATCCTACCCTGGAGGCATTACCATAATCATTCAGTATATGGGGTACCTCTTTTACCTCATTGATCACTGGATTCCACAGCAAATACGAAAAGGGGAACCTTCCATCATCAGTATCAAGTTCCACGCAAAGCAAGCCACTGGAAGAACCGATGATAGTCCAACGACGCCTGAAGGAATCGATCAAGGTAGTGTTCAAAACATCAGTGGCTTCCATCTTATGGTTAAGTAAACGTACGGTGGAACGCTGGTAGTTGTAATCATAAGCATGGATGAGAAGAAAGTGGAGGGTATGTTGGGAGATGAAAGGTTGGGTTTTGAAGAGATTTTTCCAGTCTTTACAGACACATTGGAATCGGACAATGGACTTGATAGGAAGCCTTATGAGAATGTTGATGATTATCTCAAAAGGAAGAAAGGGTTTGTCGATTTTACTTGCCATCTCCTTGCAGGAGGAACTAATAAGGATCCAAAGGAAGGAAGGAAATGAAAACTTTTGTTTCAGAAAGCCATAGTTGAAGGGATAAATAAAGTCGAAAGGTCACAAAACGGGCAATAAATAAATAAATAAATAAATCATGTAACAAAACGCAAAAAAAAAAAAAAAAAAAAAAATACACACACACTATAATACCTAATGGGTGTGTTAAAATGTGAAGACTTTTTTTTGGTCTGAAGTTAAAATGTGAAGACTGACGAGCCATTTAGTGAGAAAAGACAAAAGGCCAACAAAAAAGGAAATAAAATAAATGTCACCTAAGTAAAGTTGGCAAAAAAAAGAAAGAAAGACTGAAATGAAAGAGAAATCATCCTGTGGAATTGACTGAAGGACAGTGGGTTGGCGGAGAATTAGTTGTGGTCATAATGGTCAGCAGAAAATTTCAGGGAAAATTAAATTGAAGCTGTAAATGAGACAACTAACAATCTTACTATTATCGACCTAATATGATGTTTTTAAATGGAGTAACAAAAAGAAGGGCCACTATTAACCATGAAAAGCCACTAAAATCAATGGAAATTGTGTGATACTCCTCCCTTTATTCCTTCTTATCCTGATGAAGTTGATTTTTTTTTAAGTAATTGATGATGTAAAATAAATCATTTTAAATTATTTATATTTATCTTTTTTTAGTAAAAAATAATTTACTTTATTTATAAACTAACCTATAACTTAATTACATATAACATATGTTATAATTAAGTGGTCTAATTTACTTCATTAATCTCCACAAAAAAGTCAACTTAATCCTACCAAATGGAGGAGTATATTATAAGAGGAAGTCATCTATTTAACACAAATAAATATATATATATATATTGGAGTCATTTATTGAGTGTAAAATTAATGTGATTTTCTAATTTTACCATTATATCATTTTTTATACACCCACACACTCTCTCTCCTCTATATATTTAATTGCAAATGCAAAAATGAAAATCAAATATTTATTTTCTTAACTTTTATATGTTACCTCTTATGTTGTGGAATGAAAAAAATCTCATATTACCTTTTATATTATAAACCGGATTGAATATTATATGAATGCAATTCTCTCAAATATATTAGCAAATGACACGTGTCAATTTTTTTTTATATAACCTATATATACTATTTTTCTTTATAAACATATGACCTATTTGAGAATTTAAATTTGTTTCTAAATATAAGATATTTTTATATTTTTTCTCAATTTTCCCATAAACTATCCCTAACGATGCTCGCCAATAATAAACAAGTAAAAGGAAAATTATGGGAATAAATATACTCATATGATCCTATTTATATGAGGGAGAGATAAAGCTTTATTTAGTCCTTTTATAGGGCATGTCATTAAATTTTATACTTGAATGTACTATTTAACTTTTTATTTATTATGTGTTGACTTTATTTTCATGTGGTGAAATGGATATTAAATATACTTAATGGGGTTTGGGATTTTTATTTGTCTGTGAAAAATATGTTGGAAGACCTTTATAAATAGGACCAGAGGAGTAGGTGATTAAAATATTTTGGGAATATCATGTGATTTCAATTAATTTAACTGACAACCTCAATATAATCATAATAAATAAATATGTTTTATGTTTAAGAATAAGAGTGGATTAAGTAAAACTTCAATAGAGCACTTAGTATAAATAGAGAAAAAAAATTCTAAATAAATACCTTTCGAATATCAAAAGGACAAAAATGTACCTCAAATATACAAAAGGACATAAAAGAGATCGTTCCTAATTTGGGATAAACAATTTTAAGGCAAAAAGACTAAAATGCCCCTGTCTCCATTCATTTTCAAAGTGAAGTGGTTAATGGTTATACTAGAGTGGTTAATCGCTATACTGAAGTGGTTAATTGCTATACTAGAGTGGTTAACGACCTTTACAAATATAAGAGTATTTGAGCCCAACTAATGAATCAGTGAAGTAGTTAATGGCAATACTGGAGTGGATAATCGCTATACTGAAGTGGTTAATTGCTATATTAGAGTAGTTAACAATTTTCACAAAACCAAACCTAATTAATGAATGAGCGAAGTGGTTAATGGCTATACTAGAGTAGTTAATCGCTATACGGGGAGTGGTTAATGGAGACAGGGGCATTTTGGTCTTTTTGCCTTAAAATTGTTTATCCCAAATTGGGAACGATCCATTTTATGTCCTTTTATATATTGGAGGTATCTTTTTATCCTTTTGATATTCGAGGGTATTTATTTGAAATTTTCCCCAAATAAAATGTCATTTTTTGGACCAAACGAAATAAAACGTCATTAGAAGAGCAACTAATAATGAGAAAAGCCAAAACGGGAACCAAAATGGCATAAATAAATGTGAACTGAAATTAAAGTTGGCAAAAAAATTGAAATTAAAAAAAAATCACATTGTGGAATTGACTGAATGACTGAGGCATGTGGGATTCAGACTAGGGGTGTTCACGGGATGATCCCGTCCCGAAGAAAAGTGTTCGGGACGGGGTTCCCGTCCCGTGTCCCGTCCCGTCTCGAATTTGTCCCGGTCTTGATCGGGACGGGACGGGACGGGATAGGTCTTGTCCCGAAATTTTTTTTCAATTTAAAAAAATGACCCAAAAATCTTTTTTTTTTCAAAGCAACACACTTGGTGGGTGATTTTGTAACATAATTAAATCTCCTTCAGTACCATGAACACTCCATATTAATACATCATAAACCAAAAACATAATAATTAGAGCAAAAAAAGTAGTAACAACTACAAATTTAAATAGAGTTTGAAAAAAAACTTCAAATGTGATGTGTTACACATAGAGCATAGTGGCAGTGGACAAGAAATTTGATATCAATGAATAGTTGGAACTTAGTTTAGAAGTTAGAGTTATATATTTTTTTTTAAAAAAAGTCATATATACTCATACATGAGAGAGATGACACATGTATTTTTTTTAAAAAAAGAACATATATATATATTCGGGATGGGACAGGATCGGGATGACCCCGTCCCGTCCCGAAACTGCACTCTGTCTCGTCCCGGTTTATTCCGTCCCAAAAATTTTCGAGACAGGACGGATCTGGAAGGGACAATATTGAACAGCCATATTTTCACACCAAAGAAAAAAGAAAGCAAGGAGTGACTGTGGGTTGTTGGAGAATTAACTATCTGATGGGGTCATAATGGCCAGCAGAAAATTTGTAAAAGCAAATGACACGCGTCGAAGTTGGATGTTGATCAGGTGACGGTTGTGATGGAAAATGATTAGACACGTGTATGATGGAGAGAGCATAATTACGGCCTCATCCTCAAATGGAAATGCTCCGACCTTCCTCATGGTCAAAGGCAAATTTTTTGGTGTATAATACTACAAGAGGTATTCTCTCTTATCCTTATTATATTATAACCTACAATCTACCGACTCTCAAATAAAAAAATTACTATTGGGTTATAAAATTTATGCTAAATTTGTTACTTTTTTTAACTACACCCCTTATTAAATGATATGACTTCATATTTTTAACTTTGAACCTCCATTAATGATAAAGGTAAAGTGGGAACAAAGCAATTAATGTGACGAGAGCATAATTAGACACGTGTATGATGGAGAGAGCATAATTACGGCCTCATCCTCAAATGGAAATGCTCCGACCTTCCTCATGGTCAAAGGCAAATTTTTTGGTGTATAATACTACAAGAGGTATTCTCTCTTATCCTTATTATATTATAACCTACAATCTACCGACTCTCAAATAAAAAAATTACTGTTGGGTTATAAAATTTATGCTAAATTTGTCACTTTTTCTAACTACACCCCTTATTAAATGATATGACTTCATATTTTTAACTTTGAACCTCCATTAATGATAAAGATAAAGTGGGAACAAAGCAATTAATGTGACGATTAGGGCCTTATATTTGAGACAAAAAATTTTGTTAGTTGGTGCCTTATAATAAAGGATCAGAGGGAGTAACAACTAAAAATCAGAGTAATAAATTTATGCTTCCATTTCTGCCCATATATATTAAATACAAGGAGGGAGAGAAAATGCGTATAATAAATGATATAAGATTAAAAATGAAAAACTTTTTTTTAAATCTACTCATAATAAATGATTCCAATATATTTTTCTTTTTGTATGTGTAAAAAAGTTAATTACCTCTTATAACACGAAAACCGGTTGGAGTATCATATAATGTTAAAGCACTAAAATTGAAAATGACTTCCCTCATTATACGAGTTGAGGAGACAAAATCACGCTTAAGAAGAAAGTGGTTCAAAATGCTAAATACATCTGGATAATTTTTTTCTTAAGCTTGTACTTATTTATAATGGAATTTGTAAGAGAGAGAAATAAATAATAATGACATAAATGGATGTAAAAGATAATGGTATGAGAGAGAATAATAATGATTAAAATGGGAAAAACTTTTTAAATATCGTGGCAACTCTTCACAAGCTGATATAAAAATGTACTGGGATATCGGTACAAGACTGGGCGGAGTAGGTTATTGGCTCATTTGACTAGGAGATGGCCCAATTACAAAAGATGGCAAAAGTGGGCTTTGTCATGTTATCTGGGATCAAGAAGGACACGTTGGCCTTTTGGACATTGCTGCAAACTTTCGAGAGTCTCCTCAACTATTACTAAATTAATCAGAATTATTCATGGTCTCTATCTCAGTTTGTGTATAGGTCTCAGGAGAATGTATATAACAATGGATTGCATAGACGTTATTAGCTTGATCAATAGAGTATGTGATAACTCCCATCGTTTTCGAGATATAGTTCAAAAATTTTGATTACGCTAGTGATTTTTTTTTTTCAAACATGATAAAAATTGTCTTAGAGCTGATTTAGGAATAAATTGTCTTTTAGACCTGATTAGCATGATTGACCAAAAAAAAAAAAAAAAAAGACCTGATTAGCATGCGGTCTACTAGAAAACGATAATTTAGAATAACAGATTTTAGACCTAAAAAGCCCATATAAAGTCTAAAAATTCAGACAATTATAGAATACCTTTTTTAAAAAATAGATATTATTTTCTCCTCCAATCTTAATCCACCATCCAGTAATAAAAAAATTATAGGTATGTTTTTTAGATTGGAGGTGATTTAAAATTAACTTCAATCCTAAAAAGCCTCTATATCAGTGCATATAAGAACACTTAAAATATATATTTTTCCCAACAAATAGAAAAAAACATTGATAAAAATCTTTGCCAATGAATTTAAGATTGTACTTCAAAAACATTGGACACAAGGTCTTCATTACAGATAAAACAATGATGCCAAAAAGCTATAGAAAAAACAAGCTCAAAACAAAAGCCTGAACGGGGTATAAAATTAGTGATTAATACCAAAGTAATAACCAGAAAAATCACAATAAAAAAGCCATAATTTCTATAGAATGTTAACTAAGATGGTTCTCAAATATGTGAAATGGGGCCTTGTTCAATACTTCAATGAACTCACACCTAAAAATAAGCTTTCCCGTTGAAATGGAGGAATCATTGAAACAAGAGATAGTATGCATCATGTAAAGCACCCTGCATCATTCCCAAAAAAAGGCCACATTAAATGGCAAATTTTCACATAACCTCTCTAAGAAGCCAGATTGGTTCATGAACCCAAAAAAAAAAAAAAAAAAAAAAATCTATTTATATGGTTTGTGATTTTGTGTCAATGACTTGCCATATTTGAACAAGCTAAAATCAAATGCATTTTAAATAACACCTACAAATAAACTCTGCACCTACTACTGTTAGTAACATTATGTATCAAAGTTTAAACCAAAAAGAAAACGGTAAGAATAAATGGCAGTTTCAACAATCACATGAATTTCATGCACGGTAAATGCAGATATCTCATTGAACTTTTTTGCAGCCGATAAACATGTAATAGACAGCAATTCAATCATCCAATATCCTCAATTCTGTCATAAACAACAATGTTTAATTGATCTTATCAATCATCTACCAGTTTACCTAAGGAAACTAACAATTTACCAGTTTAATCTTCAAAACTGAGTTGAGTTATTGGTGAATGAGTTATATGGGTGATGATGATAAAAATAAGAGAAATCTCTAGACTTCCAGTTTATTAAAAAAAGAAGAAGGAAGAAATGCAGAAAAATAGAAGTTCAACCTGCACTGCCATACCTTAAATTTGAAGCAAAGTAAAAGAGTCATTGGCTTCTTGATTTCCCTGGTCTGCTGGTTTGAGATTTCTTAACATCAAGGTCCAGATGGATTTTCTTCTTTAACATCTTCATCAACATAGTTCAATGGAACTCCCTAACTGTTACAAATTGTTTGTTTAGATAAATTCATGAGAATCCCATAAATAATGGAACTCTCTAACTGAGTTCATTGAACATAAAAAGTTTCAAATTGCCAAGGACAACAAATTCCATACTCTGATCAAGCTCTCCCAAACCTTAAAACAATATTTTTCTACTAATTGAACAAAAACTGGGCGGGAGTGTGAGAGGCATGATAAACTTGCTGTGTATTTTTAAGATCAGCATCTGCCAAGAAGAGGTTACTTATTGTAATCCTTTCCCCTTTCTTCTTCAATTGATCTGTCTCCTCAGGGCTTAATTCAATGATTTCATGAGTTACCACAGTAGGAGTCAGAATATTCTCATTAAGGGCCATAACCAAGCCGTGTTCACCATGGCAAAATAGGGCGAGCAGGGAGTTGAAAACATCAGCTCCCAGCAATTTGAAATTTGGATGGCACTTTCAGGTAAGATTTATTTATGAAATAGATAGTTTAATGTTTCGAAGTTTGCATCAAGGCGTAATCTTTCTTTAAGCTTATTTTCCTTTTCTTATTTCCTGGTTTTCTCCTCACTGCATTCCCCGCAATCCACCTTTCCATTGAAAGGATTACATGGAGATGTCCCTAGTTTCTTCAATAAATAAGGTAACAATGATACAGCATAAACAACCTATCCTTCAAATATTTCCAAGTTCTAATTTCTATGGCCTTGTAAACAAAGGCCCAAAATAACACTGCACTGATTGACTACACCAATATGTGCATTCATGCATATAGCAACAAGAGCAAAATCTGAATATCAATATATGATAGAGAATTGATAAGTCATACTATTCAAAAGTAACACCTCAATTCTACTTAAAACCAATCCAGGAGTTTCTAAATAAGCCAACAAATACCATATAGACTAACGAGTTACTTCAACTTTTGTTAATGCAATTTACTAAATTAAGTTTTAAGCTAAAAGGGGACAAATGAGAAGCAAGCATGCCAATAACAGTTGTCAGTACCACAGGAAAAAGCGTAATATATGTACTCTACTTCACAAAGGTACATGTAAACACGAAGTAAAAATAATATTCACCAAAAATACATGAACTTCTTGAAACAATAATAAGAAGCATCATCCCAAACTAAAAGAAGTGAACTACATAAATCACATGATCTCATTGGGCTTTATTAGAAGAGACTAAAAATATTACAAGAATAAAAAAGAAAACATGTTCTTTCCAATAGCAGATATGTGATAGAAAAACTTAGAAAATATAACAACTCCTTTCAGAAGATTGTAAAAAGCACCAGAGTATTCTTAATCAGCATAATCCATTTGTGTCTATTAGGTTTTTCTCAAGCCTATTCAATCGTTCAAGAGTAAGAGATGCTGGAGAAATAGCCCAGCAAAACTTTAAAAGGACCCACCAAGCAGTGCATATCATAGCCACCAGGTACTACTACTCTATTTATTTATTCCCTTACATACTCTTCTTGACTGTTCCCAGCAGTAACGATTACAAGCGATAATGTATTATTAGCCGCCATATTTAATCATGATACCTTCATTATATCCATTCTCATTTACTACATAAATGCTGAATTTCACGTTAAAATTTACAATAGGTGAGGAATTGAAACAACTAGGTGAAGTAGACAATTTATCTTATTTCAAAATAAAAATCTCTTTATGGACCTAGCTGAGCAAGAGTAAGAGCAAAAGGTAACAAGAAAAAAGGGAAAAATTATAGCAGAAGGAAAAGCACTTGGGAATGGTAAGGTTTAAAACAACTAATACTATATTTCTATGTTATAGACAACAGACATAAAGGGCACATGATTATTGGGTCAACCAAAATGTTTTAAGACTTTTTGCAAATTCACTTCCAGAATAGATATAAAGGGCATGAATCAACAGACATAAGGCTCTAAGTGTAATGTAAAAATATAATGATAAATCACATCACATCTATATAAACAAGTTAAATACTCCAAAACATCAAGTAGTGAGATTTAACAGAGATATAGAAAGGCCTTCATGTTACACAGCAAGCCTATGGTGATGCAATTTATCAGTTTAAGTAGAACACAGAGCAACAGCTCAAAAAGTTCATTCTCTTGTGCAGTGTATTTGAACCTATCACTCCATTTTCATTTGGATAAAAAATGAAAAATCGAGAAATTCTAATCTGTGCAGTGGTCAACAAAGCCAAAAAATGATAATAGAGCAGTAACTAAACTATATATTTATACATGAAAGAGAAACATGTTGATATTGAAGGCTAAAAGAAAGTTTTAAACTGCTAATAGCCAAATACTGAATTTCTTCATTCCAAATTGCAAATCTTAACGAGCATAAAAAATTATAGGTACAACCAAAACAATCACAGGTTATGTGGATTAAGACCTACCAAAATAAAAGAGTCAAAAGATACATGAAATACAGAAATGGTCCTACTACAGAGCAAGGCTAATCAATCAGCTTAGGAATTTTTTTTTTTTTTTTTTACCAGAATCAACCTAATTGTTTGCCAACAGAGATACAAGGCTCCTCTCATAATTGAACATAGCACAGAGGTGATAGGCAGCTGAGAAGTTGGGGAACTTATTCCATTCCTTAGTAGTGAGATTGAACAGATAAAGAAAGCTCTTTGGGTCATCCTCCACCTCAGTATCACCATCTTTACAAGTGCGTGCTAATTAATTCCTCCAAATACATTTGGGTTTTAAAAATACTCGAAAGTGGTCCAATCATACATTTCTGAGTACAACTCAAACTCTTCCCAGATTCACTAGCAACCTCCTCAATCACCCACTTATGAATGTTATATAAGTTTGAGAGTCTTGAATCAAACAATAGAAAGCCTCACACATACCAAATTTGTTCCCATACGCATAAGGCCTATATGGACACAAGGCTCTTCACGTAATTAAAAATAGAACACCGGAATCGGTCATAGGCACCTGCAAAGTTGGGGATCTTCCTACATTCCTTAGTAGTGAGATTGAACAGATAAAGATGATTCTTTTCGTCACCCTCTACCTTAGCCTCTCTTCGCCTTTCATATCGGCGTACTTCATATCGGCAAACTATTTCATTCCTCCAAATACACAAGGGTTGTAAACCATATAAAATTGGTCCAAACTTATGTCTCTCAGTACAACTATAACTCTTCCCGGATTCACTAGCACCCTCCTCAATTACCCACATAAACATGTTATAAGTTTTGGAGCTGTTGGCGAAACATTTGACTGGTTCACACATAGCAAGTTTGTTCCCATACTCGAACAGTCTATGTGGACAAAGATAAAACCCAGCTGCATCCACATTAGCTGATAAAGTATCTATTGGTGTTATTGTGAACACTTCCGTTGCTATGTCAAAAGAAATTAGCACTTCAAAAAACAACCCAAACCCTCTCCAAAAGATAGTTTCATTAGCACTGGCAGCTTGAGGCATAATTTTGGCATGTCGTAAATTCCCAAAATTCCCAATTTCTAGTTCCTTCCATGAACCAGTGCTTACTGAATACACTTGCACACAATAAGCCCTGTCGGAGCCAATGTATTTGGTTACCTTCTTAAGCAACTCAGGATGATAAAATCTGACTATCTTGTAATCATTAACCACACTACTGTACCCAAATCCTACTCTGGAATTAAGACTATAATCATTCAGTATTTGGGGTACCTCTTTTACCTCATTAATCACTGGATTCCACAGCAGATACTTCAGCGAAATCGGAAACCTTCCACGATCAGTATCAAGTTCCACGCAAAGCAAGCCATTGGAAGAACCAATGATTGTCCAACCGTGTCTGAAGGAATTGATCAATGATGTGTTCAGAACTTCAGCGAGTTCCATCTTATGATTCAGTAAACGTAAGGTGGAACGCTGGTAGTTGTAATCGTAGGCATGGATTAGAAGAAAGGGGTTTTCGTGAGCAGAGTGGAGAACCTGATCGGCGATGAAAGATTGAGTCTTGATGAGATTTTTCCAATCTTTACAAACACATTGGCATTGAACTATGGATTTCATAGGAAGCAGTTTGAGAATGTACATGATCATATCCCATGACAGGGAGGTAATGTCGCTTTCACTTGCCACTTTCTTTTCTTGGTCAGAAGAATCACTTCCCATTTTCTTGCAGGAGGATATCAGAGATTTTGAAGGAGGAAAGGAAACGAGAGGTTTTGTTTCAAGAAGGGGAAGCAGTTTGAAAACGTTCAAGAAAAGTTGAAGTGAAATTAAGTTGGTTTGTTATGGATAAAACTTCGTTAGAGAGCACTTTAGGTGAGAATGAGAAAGGCCCAAAGCACATCCAAGTCGGCAAAACTAAAATAAATAATAAATGGTTTTTCAAGTCCAAATTGGTTAGTAAAAGGAGAAATTCTTAGGCAAAGGTACACATGTTTACCACATACATAGTTGATCTTTGTGCTCACACTTGTGCATATTTCCTTATGTTTGCTTATGATGGCTAACTACAAATAATATGATAAATCGGGTTCACCTAACAACTTAAGTTGTAATAAAACCCCTACTGAATTTTTTATCTAATCACCTAAAAAAATTTAATCTCCTCTCTTTTGCATCTTTTGTTGAAAAAGAGAAAATTTAATTTCATGGGATTTTGGTTAGTAGAAAGAGAAGTTCTTAGGTGAGTGTATTGTCACGTTATTTGTCTTGGATCCATCACAATCATACATTTAAAAAAAATATTTTAATCTAATTTAGCATAACATTAGCTATTTTTTTTAGAAATTCTTTTGTGAATCTTATTCGGCATGTCATTCGTTGTCTAACCAATCACAAGCAAAAAGATGATGTCTGATATGGAGATTTTAATCTAACTTAACTCTCTAAAACAATTATATGGTGGATAAATTTTTTCAATTTGCAAAATTAATAAAACATAGAAAATAGGAGATATTCCGTGTTATTATCTGCCATATAATTTTTTAGGGGGTCCATTCATATTAAAATTTTCATATTAGATATTATGTGTTTGCTTGTAATTAATCAAAAGAATTACTCAAATTCTCTAAATTAAATTAAAATATTTTTATATTCTTTTTATAATTGGTCTTATGACCTAACAAATCATGTACTCCCTCTGGTCCTTATTATAAGGCACATATTAACAAATCTCACATTAAAAAAATTGGTTAAAAAGCATTAAATTTGTCTTAAAATTGAAGTAATTTTCAATATTGCCCATACTAATTGCACTAAACTCAAATACCATATTAAATTATTACTCTCTCACTCTACCCTTATTAAACATGGGCATGGATTAAATACATATTTAATGTTTCTTGGAAACTAACAAATATCTCATAAAAATGATCAAATGAACTTGTTAATTGGTACTTTATAATAAAAACAAGAGGGAGTATTCCTAACAATGTCTTCGATTGAAAAAAAATGTCTACTGAAATTTTGTTTACAAAAATTATGATTATAGAATTGATTGTTGGATGTTGGAGAATTAAGTATCCGACAGGTAGTGGTCAACAGAAGTTTAACTTCCAACTTTTTTTAAAAAAAAGAAAAACTATCTTATTCCCAAAGTTACAAAAACAAAATTCTTCCTTAAACATGAGCTGAAATTTTCAAATGCGTTTCATTAAAATTTTATTTGAACCTTGTAAATTTCATTCCAGTGATGAACATTATAGTATCAGTTATTCACCATTGCCATTGCCATGAGCCGGATTCTAAATTTCTAATAAAAACATAACTCACATTATTCATAATTATGTGATCATTCATCCATGTCCTTGCTTATTTTCTATGTTCGTAAAATATAAGGCCATGGCCTCCAAATATTGCATTGCCTAGGCTATTCCAGTTGCAACCAGCTTCGTGTTTTCACATTAATTAGGGGGGAAACGTATCACACCCTCATGCATTAGGAAACATCTGATATTGAACTTCTATATTATAAACATCAAGCTTATATTGGCAACCGAAATATCAAACCCTTTCTCGCAAATTAACTTTAACAAAATATATAAAGAGCATCAATATCAAACAAGACATAAAGCTCATAAGGCTCTTGTTATAATTGAAAAATATTATCACAAATCACATTCATATAAACAAGGTGTAATACTGAAATTCATAAAACATATTGATGTGATTCACTAGTTCAAATAGAACATGAAGCAACAGCTCAAATAGTTCCACATTCAAAGAGAATATGCTGAGAATCATCAACAACAACTCAGATACTTTACTCTCTAGTGCTGTGTATCTAACATGTTTCTCAATTTGATTTAGCTAAAAAAAAAAAAAAGACAAAGTAGGAAGCTTTAATCTGACATGGTAGCCTTTAATTTCCTCATACCATATTAAGTGGCTAATAAAGCTCAGAAAAAATTACATGGCAGCAAGCTATATATTCACACATGAAAACTGAACACATGAAGATATAGATAGAAAGCTAAAATAAAGTTCGGAATCATAAGTACTAAATTTCTTAATTCAAGAACACAAATCTAAAGGTGAGTCAAGGATTATATATATCAGATACAACTAAAAAGAAAACAGATCATGTGGATTAGTTTCCACCCTTACTTCAGAGCAGGGCAAATCAGCCTATGTGTCGCAAACAGGCACAAAGGCTCTTCTGATAATTGAAAATGGCACAACGGTCATAGGCACCTGAAAAGTTGGGGATCTTCTTCCATTCCTCAGAAGTGAGATTGAACAAATAAAGATAGTTCTTTTCATCATCCTCTACCTCAGCCTCGCTCACTTTGTATCGGCTCACTCCATGTCGGCACACTATTTCATCCCTCCAAATACACAAGGGTCGTAAACCATATAAAATTGGTCCAAACTCATATCTCTCAGTACGACTATAACTCTTCCCAAATTCAGTAGCACATTCCTCGATCACCCACATAAACATGTTATAAGCATCGGAGTCATCATCGGTGACAAGGTTGATAGCATCACACATAGCAAGTTTGTTCCCATACTCATACAGTCTTGATGGACAAAAATCATACTCATCTACATCCACAGTAGCTGATAAAGTATCTATCCGTGTTGTTGTGAACACTTCAGTTGCTATGTCAAAAGAAATTAGCACTTCATCCAACAACCCCAAACCATACCAAAACATAGTTCCATTAACATTGGCAGCTTGAGTGTAAATTTGGACATGGCGTAAATCCCCCATATCTAGTTCCTTCCATGAACCAGTGCTTAATGAATACACTTGCACACAATAAAGCCTTTTGACGCCAAATATGTTGGCTTCGTTCTTACTAAACAAATGTGGATTATAGAATCTCACTATCTTGTAATCATTAACCACACTACTATACCCAAATCCTACCCTGGAAGCATTACCATAATCATTCAGTATATGGGGTACCTCTCTTACCTCATTATTCACTGGATTCCACAATAAATACGAAAAGGGGAACCTTCCATCATCAGTACCAAGTTGCACGCAAAGCAAGCCATTGGAAGAACCGATGATTGTCCAACTACGTCTGAAGGAATCGATCAAGGTAGTGTTCAGAACTTCATCGGTTTCCATCTTATGATTAAGCAAGCGTAAGGTGGAACGCTGGTAGTTGTAATCATAAGCATGGATGAGAAGAAAAGGGTTTTCATCAGCAGAGTGAAGGGTATGTTCAGCGATGAAAGATGGAGTCTTGATGAGATTTTTCCAATCTTTACAAACACATTGGAATCGGACAATGGATTTGATAGGAAGCCTTTTGAGAATGTTGATGATTATCTCAAAGGGAAGAAAGGGTTTGCTGATTTCACTCGCCATCCTTGCAGGAGGAACTAGGGATTCAAAGGGAGTAAGGAAATGAGTGGGTTTGGTCCTTTGGTTTCAGGAATAAAACAAAGCGTGGAGAGCCATTTAGTGAGAAAAGCCAAAAGGCCAACAAAAACGGAAAATAAAATAAATGTCACTTATATGGCCAATAATAATAATAATAATAATAATAATAATAATAATAATAATAATAATAAAATAAATGTCACTTAAAATTAAAGCTGGCAAAAAATAAAAAGAAAGACTGAAATGAAAAAGAAATCACACTATGGAATTGAAATTGACTGAATGACCGTGGGTTGGTGGAGAATTAATTGTGGTCATAATGGTCAGCAGAAAATTTCAGGGAAAATTGAATTAAAGCTGTAAATGAGACAACTAATAATCTAATATCGAACTAATATGATGTTTTTTAATAACAAAAAGAAGGGTCAATGTTAACCGTGAAAAGCCACTAAAACCAATGGAAATTGTTTGATACTCCTCCAGAGTCATCTGTTTTTGCAGACAGACACACACGGGGACACACAGACACACACACACACACACACGCACAGAGAGAGAGAGAGAGAGAGAGAGAGAGAGATGTCATATATTATGTGTGAAATTAATATGATTTTCTAACTTTATCCTTATATCATTTATTATACACCCACACACTCTCTTCTCTTTATACTCATCTGGTCCTATTTATAAAGCACTTCCAGCACATTTCACACAGACCAAAGAAAGCTTTAAAACTCATTAACTTTCCACTAAAATCTAACAAATTTACATCTTTACCCATATTTAATATCCACTCTACCACATTAAAATAAAGTCAACACATAATAAATGAAGGGTAAACTTGTATATGCACTCTAAATATTTAATGAGGTGATTTATATATAGGACCAAATAAAACCCTCTCTCTGTGCTCTATAAATAGGACCAGATGAGTATTTAATATGTAAGGGTAAAAATGGAAATCAAACATTTATTTTCTTGACTTTTACATGTTATCTCTTATATTGTGAACTGAAAAAAAATCTAGTTATCTCTTATATTATGGACAAGAGGGGATATTAATTTTCCTCATTGGGGTATGAATGCAATTCTTTCAAATATATTAGCAAATGACATGTATCAATTTTTTTTTTTAAAAAAGTTGAAGCTATAGGTACTAATTTCGTTCATAAACATATGACTTATTTCAGGATTTCAATTTATTCCTAAATATAAGACATTTTTCTATTTTTCTCAAATTTTCCATAAATTATCCATAATGATGCTCGTCATTAATAAGCAAGAAATGAAGAGTAAGAATAAAGGACTCCTCTGATCCTATTTACACGGTAGAGAGATAAAGTTTTATTTGGCCCTATTTATAGGGCATGTCATTAAATTTTATGTGTGGATGCACTATTTAACCCTTCATTTATTATGTGTTGACTTTGGTTTTATATGGTGAAACAGATATTAAATATAGGTAAAGTTGGAAAGTTATCAAATTTCAACGTAAAACTAATGGAGGTTGAGGTTTTTATTGGTCTGTGCGAAAAATACGATGGAAGTACCTTATAATTAGGACTAAAGGAGTAGGTGATTAGAGTGTTTTAGGAATATTATATGATTTCAACCAACTAAATCAACAACCTTAATATAATCATATTAAATAAATAGGTCATATATTTAAGAATATGAGGGTATTCCCTCTGTCTTTATTATAAGAGGTAACCAACATTTTTACACATACCAATAAAATATGTTGGAATCATTTATTATAGATAGGTTTAATAAAATTTTTTTATTTTTACCCTTCCTCATTTATTTTACACACTTTCTCTTCGCTCCTTGCATTTACTAATATACAAGGGCAAAAATGAAAAACATGCATTTATTACTTTGACTTTTGCATGTTACCTCTTATATTTTGGACCAAAAAATTTGCCATGTTACCTCTTATAATAAGGATCGGAGGTGATATTAAATAAAACTTCAATTATTTAGTGAGAAAAGCCGAAAGGGGAACCAAAATGGAATAAATAAATGTAAACTGAAGTTAGAGTTGGCAAAAAAAATTGAAATTAAAACAATATCACATTGTACAATTGATTGAATGACTGAGGCCTGTGGGTAGGGCTGTTCATAGTGTCCCTATTTTAGCCATTTCGATCCTGTCCTAGACCTATTGGGACTGAAATATCCCGCGACTAACAGAATCTTATATCGGCAGGATCAACGAGTGTTGGGGCCAAATTGGAATCGGGATCCAATCACCTCTTCAGGATTCCTGGTCTCAATCCCGGTACCATAATTGTATTTAATTTGTTAAACTTTTTTTCAACCTAAATATTCATTTTTCTATTAACTTTTTAATTATTTTTTCCTAATTAAAATATTCATTTCTTCCTTTACCTATTTAATAAGTTTTTATGGTGGTTGTTGTCTTGTTGAATTATTAATATTTTAAGGATTTCGGAAGTAGTTAAAAATGATGTATTTGATTGTTAAACAATTAATCCTTTGAATATATGAGATATAAGAAAAATTAGTTATACCATATCATTAATAACCAAGGGATAAATAAAAACATGCGTTTTAATTTCTAATGTTTCTCGGTTAATAGGATTGCGTCCAAGATAAATAAGACTTCTCGATCCAAATCCTGGCCCTATCCCGGTGGTATCGGGACTAAAACCGGGATGCAAATGGCGTTGTGGTCTTGTTCTGGTACCAGAATATAGAATAGGGTATTCCGATATCATCCCGGTTATGTGTGTCATATTAACAAAAAAAATAAAAGAATTACTGGGTTGTTGGAGAATTAGCTATCTGATGGGGTCATATTGTGAGTAGGGGTGTTCACGGGACGGGACGGGACCAGGACGACCCCGTCCCGTCCCGAAGAAAAGTGTTCGTGACGGGGTTCCCGTTCCGTGTCCCGTCCCGTCTCGAACTTGTCCTGGTCTCGATCGGGACGGTACGGGACCGGGACGGGACATGCCTTGTCCTGAAATTTTTTTCCAATTAAAAAAATTGATTCAAAAATCTTTTTTTTTGCAGAGCAACACACTTGGTGGGTGATTTTGTAGCATAATTAAATCTCCTCCAGTGCCATGAGCACTCCATATTAATACATAATAAACCAAAAACATAATAATTAGAGCAAAAAAAGTAGCAACAACTACACATTTAAATAGAGTTTGAAAAAAACTTCAAATGTAATGTGTTACACATAGAGTATAGTGGCGGCAGACGAGAAATTTGAGATCGATGAATGGTTGGAACTTAGTTTAGAAGTTAGAGTTATATTTTTTTTAAAAAAAGTTATATAATACTCATACATGAGATAGATGATACATGTATTTTTTTTAAAAAAAATATGAACATATATATTCGGGACGGGACAGGATCGGGACGACCCCGTCCCGTCCCGAAGCTGCACTCTGTCCCGTCCCGAAAATTTTCTGGACGGGACTGTCCTGTCCCGAAATGGCCGGGACGGACCGGGACGGGACATTGTTGAACAGCCCTAATTGTGAGCAGAAAATTTCTGAAATCAAATGACACAAGTCGAAGTTGATCTGGTTCATGTTAGTCCCTTCTCTTAGGAAAAATTGGATGGTTGTGATGGAAAATGTTAGACGCGTGTAAGATGGACAGAGCATACGGCCTCATCCTCAAACGGAAATGCTCCCACCTTCCTCTTTATATTCTCTTCCTGTTTATTGCTATTTTACATTTTTACTCCGATCCATAATATAACAAGTAACATAACAAATTTTTTGGTGCATAATATAAGAGGTAACATCTAAAAATTGAAGTAATAAATGTATGTTTTTCATTTATACACTTGTACATTAAATGCAAGGAGGGGAGAGATAATGTGTATAATAGATTGTATAAGGTTAAAAATGGAAAACTTTATTAAACCTACCCATAATATATTATTCAAACATGTTTTATTGGTACGTGTAAAAATATTAAAGACCTTTTATAATATTATAAAATGTTAAAGCATCGAAATTGAAAATGACTTCCCTCATTATATACAAGAGTTCAGAAGATAAAATCACACGTAAGAACAAAGTAGTTGAAAATGTTAAATATGTCTAAATAATTTTTTTTTTAAATTTGCACTTATTTATAATGTGATATGTAAGAGAGAGAAATATGATAATAATATAAATGGGTGTGAAAGATAATGGTAAGAAAGAGAATAATGATGAGTGACATAGAAAAAACTTATTAAATATCATGACAACTTTTATATATATAGATACACACACATAATTAGACAAAATCTTATAAAAAGGCAAACTTATTCATTTTAGGCTCAAATTTTAGGGTATCGGCTCATCAGACTAGGAGAAAGATGGCAAATTGGGCTTTGTGATGTTATTTGGGATCAAGAAGTACCCGTTGGGCTTTTGGACATTGCCGCAAACTTTTGAGGGTCCCCTCAACTATTACTAAACTAATAAGAATTATTCATGGTCTCTATCTCAGTTTGTGTATAGGTCTTAGGAAAATGTACATAACAACGGATAAAAAATTGATCAAGAGAGTATGTGATAACTCCCATCCTTTGAGATATAGTTCATAAATTTTGATTACACTTGTGAAAAAAATAGTTTTTTAAACATGATAAAAATTGTTTTTTAGACCTAATTTAGGTATAAACTAGACGTATATCCAAGTGCGTTGCATTGATTTAGGTAAAAATAAGCACTCGATTGGCCGACTGAGGCTCCATTTAATTATTTAAAGAGACTCAACAATTACTTTTATCTGTATGAGTAAAACCAATACCCTTAAACATTGGAAGACGTAATCATTAGTCTGAGACTCTCAAAAAATAACTCTCTCAGATAATGGACATTCTACCTTTTTAGTCTTAATTGATATGCCATAAACTCATAGTTGGTGGATTTAAATATAGACATTTTCGCTCATCAACTGTAGCTAATAAAAGGGAGAACATATGGATCATAAGTCATAAGCTTTTTTATGTGATAGGAGAGAGAAAATATGTGATTCATTCAGGAGTAATTTTGGTGTGTATATATAATTTAGTTTTTTGTCCAAAGTAATTTCAATTTTAAAGATCATTTCTTACAAAACTAAGTAAGGTCTTTGAATTTTAGTGTATATGTAACACCCCAACATTTTAAAAATAGATATAAGGAATTATTTAGAGTTTTTGGAATATTATTAAAAATATTAAAGAGCATTAAAAATGAATTTATGATATTTAGGCATTTTTTATAATTTTAAGGCTTATTTTCTTTAAGAAACAGAGAAATAATTAGAAGATAAAACTTAATTTGGAGAAAAGAGATAATAAAGATTTATTTAAGGTATTGGGATGACATATAGAAATTAAAAAGCCTTATAAATAAATTTATGAGGCTAGGTGTATTTTTAATAATTTTTAAAAACTTATGTTATTTATTATTTGAAGAAAAATAGTTGGAGGATGGATTTAAATAAGGGAATATTTAGAAGCTTGGGGTATTATTTAGTAGTTAAAAAGTCTTATAAATAAATTTAAAAATTTAAGCGTATCTAGAGAAATTATTTTGGGACAAATTCAGGTCTATTTCTAAATGATAATGGTAAATAAAATTACCATTTAAAAGAAAAATAGAAAAAGGGAAATGAAAAAGACAATATCTGCCCCTAGTTAAAATTATCTTCAGTTAAAATAGGAGGGGCAAAATGGTAAATCAACTTAATAAAATATCTTCTCCTCTTTATATTAAACTTCTCCCACACGTGTTCCTTATTCTTTCACTCTTCTCTCTCACCCGACACATACACTTCCTCTGCTCTCTCTCGATTTCTCGTCTTCTTCCTTCGTCCTCTGCTTCTTCAATCTTTCGCGGCGGCCGACGGCTTTTTCGACGGTGAACGACGGCGAGAAGTGGCGGAAACGCACGAGAAGCTGGAGTTAGTCATTGGTAAGCTTTTCTCCCTCTGTTTTCCTCCCTATTCTGGCCGATTCGAGTGAGTTTGGGGGGAAAAATCAATCCGATTTTGGGGGTTTTTGAAGCTTCCGAATAGATTAAAAGCAAGCTTGGGACTTGAATAAGAATATTCTTCAAGTGTTTTTAGTGAGGGAAGCTTGATTTGGCCGATTGCTCAAATTGTTCCTCTTCAGGTACTATTCATCCGAAGAGAAATTTGGTGATTTTCAGGTGTTTGATGAACCAAAGCATGATTAAACATTAAGAGGATTAGGAATAATGCTATAATTGCGCCTTACATGTGGATTAGTGAAGTTTAGGATTTTCTTGAAATTTCTTCTTCCTTCTCTGTTCCTCTTGAGCTACGCCGTCAATGGCTAAGGTTGAGGGTGAGAAGTTTATTCTCTGATTGAATGATTTAATCTACTTGTTATAGTTGTTTAATGATTGTTTAATTCCCTTCTTTCTTGCTCCTCTGTGCCATCGGGTTCTTGTTCTTATTTCCCATGTTCTTGTTCTATTTTTGTTTCCCTGTGCTGCTGATTTTTGGGTGCATTAAAGAGGTATGCTTTTGTGATTTGTTGCTTAGCTTTAGTTGGATTTTGCTCCCACTGTTCCTGTTCTGTTCTTGCTGGCCGTGAGGATTGGAAGGGAGATTTTTATTGATGAGTAAACTTGAAATAGGAATGAGATGTTGTATATGAGGAAAGTGTAAGCTTGCTTGGCAAGTCCATTAATGTAAAAAAAGGGGAGGTAATGTACGAACAAGGGGAAACATATTTTTAAAAGCTTGAACTTTGCAATCATGAAAAGAAACTGATAACGTTTTAGAAATGTTAAACAAATTGTTTAGGGATTAAAGCATTATTGAGCTCTTGGAAAGGAGTTGTTAAAAGCCCAAAGCTTGATTGTGTTGGTTCTATTTTGATTGTTCTATATGGAAATTGATAAGAGGTGATTTTGATATGTAGATGAAGTATATGTGTCATTAAGTTTCGGTTGAAGAGGAATTAACGAGGCCATGCTAAATTTGGTTACATATTGATTTCTATGTTTGTTTGGGTCTATGTGCTATTTTTGAATTTGAGAATTTTGGCTCTGCTTTAGGATGTAAATTGAGAAAAGAATTCTTTTCATTAATGATGAGGCATTTTGTATGATAGAAATTATATATGATTATTGGTAAATAGATACAATGGTTAGTAGAAGTTTAAAAGTATGATTTTGATCCTCTTTTTGTTCTTCTTTGTCTTGATGATTTCTTGCTGTTAATATTCCTTGTGCAGAGTAATTATTTTAGTTAAGTGAGTTAGTGATGTTGAAATCCTAAAGGTTTAGGAAGTTTAGTGGTTCTTAAAGTTAGGAAGTTAAATTAATGAAAGATGAGCAATAATTGTTAAGATTTCTAATTTTATGGTTGACCAAAAGTAAAGGATAGTAATATGATGAAATAGACTTGGTGTTTTGATGTTTAAAGTTCTAAGTTGAATTTTCATTTCTGTTTATTTGAGACATGATGGTAATGGTATGAGTTATGTGTATATATGGACTTGTTTATTGATATGATTAGCCTAGAATTACTATATGGCGGAGTATGTTGATTTCCCTTTCCTTCTTAAAAGAGTCAGATGCATGGAACTAGAATTTAACAAATTAATGGTATTGGAGACATCTAGAGAATGTTTTAAACTATTGGAAAATGAAATGGTAAAATATTTGCAGTTGTTCAGATTAAACTATAGAATTCAAAATGCTTAAACTCATTAATTCGGTGACTTAAGAAATGTTAGTAATTAAGGTCATAAATAAAAGAATATAAATAACATGTGGACGAGTACTCTAGGGATTAAAGAAATGTAACGCTCCTTAAAAATAACCATTCTTGAGGTAATTATTAGTCAAACATTGAGAATAAGAAAGATTAATTGGAATAGAATAATTAAAAGTAATCGTCTAATCTTAAATGGTCATGTTAACTATAATAAGTTAAGGTGTAATTAATTATCATTAATGTGGAAGAAAATATGAATATTGAAAATTTATGCATTGTTGATGATTTTATGATCGACAATTAAGGTAGAGACTAAGATTAAATGATATGTTGGAAAGGGAAGGGGTAGAAATATATGTAGCACCATAGGAACGTGAGAGGTGCTTGTTAAGCTCCTAAATTTCACATATTTCATCACAATTCTTCCCCATTTGTATATATATTTTTGAAAGTGATGTTTTGAAATGGACATAAAAATTCAAAGAAAATCCTTAATGAAGAAGAAAGCGTTTATGCATGAAATTTAGAGCTTAATGATTCTTTGCTTAAAAATTTGTGTGTGAATGTTATTAAATTTTAAAAGCTCATCAATCCTCTTTCCGTCTTGTACAGGAAGAGGTGATAAAGAGAGAAAGCCAAAGAGATGCAAGTAGAGCTGGAATGAAGAATGAGTGATGACAAGAAGGCAAAGAACCAGAAGCAACGTACGCTCGCCGTGGGTTCGCCGCGGCGAAACCCACGGCGAGTGTATCCATTCTCTGGATGCCCGCGGCGAAGCCACGGCGAAAACACTTGATACTGCGCGTTTTAATTAAGTAACGCTATCTGAAGGCAATAAAGGACATTGAATGCGAACAGAAACAGATACAGAGCATTTAGGGCACTCTTGGGAACATTTTGGTTTTTGAAGAGAGAGTGGGGAAGAGCTAAGAAGCTTGGAGAATCTTGGAGAGATTCAAGTTGTGATCTTGGTTTCTTTTCTTCTTCCCTTTTCTCTAATTTCTGCCATGACTCTGCTTTTAATTTCTATTTTCGTTTCTTATTTACTCATGTGTAACTAAACCCCTTTTCTAGGGTTACTTTGAACCATTTGATGGATTGACTCTTGTATTTCCTTCCTTTGATATATTTAATGAATGTTTATGTATGGATTGTCATCTTACTTTAAAATATACAAGTGCTTGATCACCACTTGAAATGTTAAATGAGATATGACTTGAGAAAGTATATTTTGTTTTAGAACTTGGGTGAAGTCAAGTTAGACTTGAAGTTTATGGTTTTAAATGGATGGTTTGTTGGTAATATAGAGATATAATTACTAACCTAACTTTGTTCATATGAGGTTGGTGGAGTATGTGTGACTGGCATTAATTGTGGCAAGAGATTGTGCAATTAATGCTAGTAAAAATTTGATTTTGACTTGAGAGAGCTCTTTCAAATGAAATTGAACCTTGAACTCATGCATGAACTTCATTGGGTAATAAAGAGGGAAGGAATTTACTGGGTCTTGAAGTTAAAAGGGGAGAAGTAACCCTAGGTTTTCTTATCCAATTTGTCAAGTGTTTCTACGGCATTTTTCTTGTTCAAAACTTTTAAAACTAAAAATCCTAAAAAGAAGTAACCTTTTATTGATTTAATAGTACATGTTAACTCTTCAAAGCAAACTTTGTTTAGCTCAACTTAATTAAATACCCTAAGCCTTCTGCTTGATCGCATTTGTAACCAAATCCCTGTGGGAACGATACTTTTCTTATTACTCTATTACTTGATGTGACCCGTGCACTTGCGGAGCGAACATCGCTTAATTATTATGAATAAGTTTAGATATTGATGTGGTGTTTCTATATTATAAATATTTATAGGATGACATAGTGAAGTAGAAACTCCAGAGTATTGTGAAGAAAAGGAATTCAGTGACGAGTAATCTCATAAGCCAGGTAGCAGTTTATTTCAGTAACAATTAAATCGCATGTATAATTTTGTAATATCTATTGCAAGTTTACATTATGCATGAAGGTGAGAAACCTTATTAATTCCTGCGTAGAAGTTTTACTTCATAGTTTATGGAGTACTCTAGGCCTAGGTGGTTCGCTACCCCTTTGACAAACCAGTTAGTTATAGCTTTACATGTTATAACGAGAAGTCCTGCAGGTAGAACCTCCACTAATTAACAAATATATTGTTAATAGTGGCTGGTAGAGCATGTAGTGCAAGAAGTATGTGTAATTGTGATATTTGTTCGGGTTTATAAAATATATACATGACAATGCTGGCATGATAATATCTGTTAATGAAAGAAACTGCTATTGGGATTTCCAATCTCACCCCCCCCAAACATTTTCAGTACGCAGGATGGGAGAAGCTAGCTGGGGAAGAAGATTAGACGAAGGAATTAGGATTATAATTTGTAAAGTAAGAGGTAGTTAAATATTTTAGTAATTTTATTTGTATATGTTGTAAAATTAAATAATTAAATTATTAGTAGAAAGCATAGAAAATAGAGTTGTTAAATTTATTAAGGTATTTAAATTTCCTAAGTGTTATAAATTATGAATAACACCCTAATAGGATTATTGTACTTTTAATTGTTTTGTTAACCACTTTATTTTATAAAGAGTTTTAAATTGTTCCAATTTGTCTAAAAAGCCCATTCCAACTGACAGAAGGTTGGTTTAATGTTTTAAAAGAAAAAGTTTTAAATTTTTCGTAATTTTGGGCTTCTGGCAATGGAAAAAGTGGTTATAATTCAATTAAAATGCTATAGTATAGTAGTAAAAATCCAAATGTTACAATATATATAATTTGAGGAGTTTGGGTGGTAATAACTATTTGAAGCTAATTGATAATTTCCATGAGCCCAAGTATGCTAACTTTTAGCTTTGTTGAAAAGAAAGTGGTATGAAACTAAGAGGAATTTGTTTTACTAAGATGTTTGAGGATGATTGTTGTTATAGGTTTGGTATGAGTTTAATTTAACTTAACCAAGCCAAGTAAATATAATCATATTTCTTTGCGTATTCAGGACACCTTTATAGGCTAAGTCCCAAAGTGTTATTAAGTTAATGTCTCTTGACTTGTATATCGAACGTGTGTGCATGTGATTGTGACGATTGTAGACACCGCTGGATCGAGCTGAGCTTAAGGACTACAATATTCTAGTATTTCATTTTGCTTTCGGCAAGCTCATGTAACCACTCTCACCTTACTACACTGGTGTGTGTGATGTTAGTTGGGATTTTCCCAAAATCCCTTTTATAGATATGTAAATGCCCATTAGTATGCAAAATGATTTTTAAATTATATGGTTATATTAAAGAGTCTATTGAGTACCTTTGAAATCTTATCTATTTCAATATAAAGACATCAAGAGGTTTGTCATAATATATGTAGTATCCTAGCTGCTTATATTGTGGATTATTATTTAGCTGAGGTGTTGAGATATTGTGAAATATTTGTGGTTAATTGTTGACGTTGTAACTGTTGCATGACATTGAATTGTACCGTCACGCAATGTAATCCTCAGTCAGCCAATCGAGTGCTTATTTGTACTGGCCATCCTGATTGTAGATAAGGACCACTGGTTATACTGATTGTAGACATGGACCATTCCTTGATTATAGACAATGAAATCCTGTAGACAGAGGGGGATAATGCCATCCTAATTGTAGACAGGGGTATATTGTCACTTCATGCATATTTCTGTTATGATTGCATTAGGAAATGTTAATTGCATGATTCTATAGTTGATACATGTATATATATGCATCTTGTTGTGGATTTGTAAATGCAATTAGGACTTGTAAATGTAATTAGGACTTTATTTAATTAGAAAATGATGGATTATCAAATACAATATCTCTAATTATTTTCTCCTACAATAACCCTCTTTGGGCCAAAAATATAATTTTCCTAACTTTATTTTACCTAAATAAGGGAGAAAATAAGCCTTTAAATTCCTCCAAAAATAACTCAAATCCTCAAATATCCTTATAATCCATCATTTTCCATTAAATAAAGTCCTAATTACATTTACAAATCCTCATGCAAGAGAGGGAGCACAGCCCCCATTGCCGCCACCTCTCATCGTGCTGGTGGCGTGGCTCCCCCTCCCCCTCCCTTCTTTCCTTCCTTCCTTCTTCCTTTCCCCTACTCGACTCCCTCACCATAATTGTCCTCCCCTCTTCTTCGTGCAGCCAGTTGTAAGGAAGGACAGTGGGAGCAGCGGCGAGCCTTGCCGCTGTCGACACCAGTGAGAGGAGTCGTTGGTGTCCTCGCCATTCCTTTCTTCTCTCCGTTCCCTCCTACTCTTGTGCAACTTCATGAGAGATTAAGAGGGCGATTGTGGTGGTTTTTGGCCAACGATTTCGGCGGTGGATGTGGGCTTTTTTCGGTGAGATTTTGGTTGGTGTGGGAGAGCTTGTTGAGTTGGATAAATTTCCTTTCATTACCTACTCTTGTTCTTGAATTTGCAATTGAATTTTGTTAGGGTTTGATTAATTTCTAAGATTTTGAGCTCTTTGGTGATTTTGGGCATTCCATTTGAATCTTCTAAGCTTATCTATGATTCTGGAAACAATGATTTGTGATAGTATTGATTTGGTTAAATTTTGGTTGTTTAAAGAGAGGGAAAAATTGCATGGTAGGCCTAGGAATTGATTAGAGGGTTTTTTAGAAGTGATATGATAATTATTTATTGATGTGGGCATGGATATGTGAGGATATGGGGTTATGCTTAAGTGGGTTAATGGTGAACTTTGATTTAGAAGAATTGTGGGAGCATTTGGATCATTATAGGGAGTTGTAAGGCAAGAGAAGAAGAAGTTTTTGTTTCTTTGGGGTTTATGTTAACCATAACTTAATTTGGTGGTTCTAATATGATAATTGAGGCTAATAAATAATTGTAGAATGATGGAATGAGAAATGACTAGAGTACAAATGGATTTGGGTGGCTTAGGATAATATACGGTCTAATTATGATAAATATGGGGTTTGAATGTCTTCATAGTTTATTGGTGCTTGACGATGTTTAACTAGGATGTGAACGATTAGGTTTGTGGGGAGACATATTAAATTGGATTTGGATGTTTAAAGTTTAGAAAGGTTTGAGATATTTAGGGAGATTGAGTAATGAGGATTAGGATTAGGTAAGGATTGTCTTGAAATTTACTGAGGTTATTAATTGAATTCTAAGGTGTTGGATTGTTGAGAATTTGGTAATTGTAATGAAAATTGGCTTAGGGGTGTTTTGGGATTTTATATGTGGAATGGTGAATGAGCAATGGTTGAAGAAGTCTAATAGAGTATTATAGATTTGAAGAATTGTGGTTAATAATTGAGGTGTTTTGAATTATGATTGTGAGTTGACGTTTGACGGGGCATTAGTGGCAATATTAATGTTACTGGGAAATTTTGGTGCAATAAAAATAATTGAGAATATATAGTATCTTAGGCTTCATAGGAGTTTAATTTAACTTAATCTAGCCAAATAGAGATGAATTGTGTATTGACTTTGCGTTATTGTATTCTCTAGTGATTGTAGATACCGTTGGGTCGAGCTGAGCTCAAGGATGGCATTGATATGGTATTTTTATTATCTTGGCAAGCTCAGGTAACCACCCTCACCTCACTACCTAGTTGTGTGTGATGTTAGTTGGGATTTTCTCAAAATCTCTTTCTATTTATGTATATGATCAATAGTATGCAAATTGAAATTCACATGATATGTTTATATTGAAAAGCCTATTGGGTACCTTTGAAATCCCTCTTATTTTCATATGAAATATCAAGAGTTTTCTTATTATACATAGTATCCTGGCTGGCCGTATTGTGGTAATGTATATATCGATATATTGATGGCATGTTGGAAATTATCATCTATTGATTTTGTAACTGTTTTATAAGCACTTTTGAAGAATATTGCATAGGCCAAAAGCTTGATAGTTATGGTGTTGCATACCTATTTTGTGGAGTGGGTTGTTTGTGTGTGTGTGTGTGACACCGGTGAGATATATCTATTACCGTCGCGCAATGAGGTACCCTGTTGGCCCACAGGGACTTATTTGATACAAGAAGGAGAACGCCCTCTGAGGGGAGAACGCCCCTCACGGATTCAGGAAGGGTCGAAAGTCCATTCTGATCCGTACTACGAATTCAGGGAGGGTAGAAAGTCCCTCATGACCCGTACTTTGGTTCCGAGGGAGGGTAGAGAGTCCTGACGGGTTCCACCATGGGTAGAAAGTTCTGTCTGTTTCTACTTGTTTCTGGCGACTCGTACAACGATTCTGGGTGCTTGGGCATATTTATGAAATTGATTTTGAAAGACATTATATTGAATATTATAGAATCTTGGAAAATGAAATCTAAACTTGAGACATGAATTTACTTGGTTACCTATCCATGGTTTAGAGATATATATACTCAATGATGTATGAATATTTTATTAAATGTGGTATCCCTTTAGGCGCTCCGCTAACCTACTCACACTCTTGTATTGAGTTGAGTTGTGGTTATTGAGATAAATTTGTCTCACCCTGTTGTTGTTTACATTTTTGCAGGTGATCATGCGTTGCAGAGGGAGTAAGGGAAGTTGACCACCGTACCGTACTGACTGTGTAAGTTGGCGACGGTACTTTTATATTGGAAATTGTATATTGCTAAATTAATTAGGGTTGCATTCACTTCCGCATGTTTATGTTTTTGATTGATATTGGATTCCGGATAACTGCATCAATATTTGTTTGAATTTGATTACTTGATGTTGAATTTGTTCTGTTGCTGATCCTGTACGGCCAGTTATTAAGATTGATTAGTTTTGCACAGGTTTTTGTTAAATAACCGTGTTAGAGGAACCTTTTTCTAACATGGTTATGCTAAATGCTTGATTATTGTGAAGTTAAGGTTTATAGGTTGATTTTATTAACCATGTTAGGAGGCTCCTTATCTAACATGGTTAAATCAATCTTCAATTGTTGATTAGATAAATCTTTATTAACTATGTTAGAGGGATTCTTTTCTAACATAGTGAAGATTAATTATCTAGGATAGTATATTATGATATGTGTTTGCTTCTACCATGGACAATCTTTTAAATGTTAGCTAAATCCTTTTCTAAGTATGATAGGGGTATTGTTTTAACAGTATGAAAAACCATTTTTCCTATCATAGTTAGCAGTATAATATGATTAGAATTGATTGTTAGTGGTTTAATTATAATTAGTAAGTAGAACTTTACACCTGCCACGTGTCACATAAAGCTCCACACATGTAGTCATCCATGTCATCACCCAAGCGATAATTCATGTCATCTTCAATGTAAGCGTTTCCAAGTAATGACTTTGTTGAACATTTTGGACAGATTGTTGGGCCTTGTGAACTCTATATTGAATATCTCTCTGTATGCTATCATATTTGCTTCCACATCTTTATGTGTTTGATTAATTATGAATTCTGGATGATTGTATTTTGTATTCACTTAAGTTGTTTATTTGTTGCTGGTTGTGTCTGTATATTGCCTATGATACTATGGCTTATTGTTGTGATTTGAGATGGGTTATGTGTTCTCATGCATGTGATGCCATATGGAGCTTACTATTATATATTTATATGTGGGGGGTATTATTCTGTGTTATGGGCTAAATTATTATTCAGGGCTTTTAGACCCGAGGCTTGATTGGTTTGTTATTGATTGACTGAGCATGTTCGTTTCGTTCTAACATGGTTATATTGAATGGATTGTTTGATGAAATGCTTGTAGGTATATGTGGCTTTTAATAACCATGTTATGTTGTTCTCTATTTGTTAATTGTTTGGTAAGGTGAATTTTTATTACCCATGTTAGGTGGCGCTATTCTAACATGGTTAACGAATGATATGTTGGTTTGTTTTATTTACCATGTTAGGGAAATCATTTTCTAACATGGTTAGGTATTTTATTATCCATGATAGTGATTATATTATATTAAGGTTTGCTTTTTCTTATCATGGATAACACTTCAAATGATTAGGAAGATATTTTTCTAACTTTGATAGGGTTGTTTGATTTATATGAAAAATTCTTTTCCTATCATAGTTATTATTACTAATTGTGATTGAAATTGATTATTAGGGGTTTATTTAGTTATTAGTAAGTAGGACTTTACAGATTTGCCACATCATTAAGCTTTGACCAATCACTAACAAACATTTAATGTCTGATGTTGATATTTTAATCTGATCGAATACCCCGTAAAAATTATCTAGTAGATAGAAAAATTTTAATCTCATATTTTCTATGTGTTTCTTAATTTTGCAAGTTAAAAAAAATAGAATTTACCTATAAGGTAATATTTTTGGGTGTTTGATCATATTAAAATATCTACGCCAAGCATTAAAATTTTTTAGCAATTGGTCATATAAAAAATAATATGTTGAACCGGGTTCACCAAATAGTTTTTTAAAAAATTAGATAGTTGTCTTCCTTTTTTGTAAGTTAAAAACTTTTTATCCACTATTTAAAAATTTTAAGGTGCTTAATCATATTAAAATTTCCATGTAAGATTTTAGGTGTTTACTTATGATTTAGTTAGAACATAACTAATATAATGAAAATGGTTTATCTAAGAAATTTTCCTTATTTACCTCGTCATTTTTTATCTCATGGATGTGGTGTTAATTAGGATGGAAAACGAGGTTGGTCTTTGGGTCAATATTGTAAACATTTTAGAATCTCCTTAACCATTGTTGAATTGATCAAAATTATGTATGTTCTCTATCTCTCTTGATTTGAGAGTCTTGAGAAAATTGTAGGCCTACACAAAAAAACCTGATGACCCGGCGACCCGCTTGGACCTGACTCGGCCCGAAGCCAAATAAGTCCTAGGACAAATTGGCTTGGAACCATAACAATCAGAACAGGACCAACCTGACCACCGGGTTCGACAAGACAAGGGCATAAGTTTTAGGACTAGTAACCCGGCCTGGCCTTAAAATATTATTATTTTTAATAAAAAATAAATCTTTTAATTAGTTAATACTTTATATTTAATTATTTATTATATCATGATTTGACCGTTGTCTTATAGCCTTAGGGTCAAATGCAAAATTAACCAAAGATTGCATTATAAGGCACAACCTAGGGTCGTTCTCTCTCTCGAGGAGATTTTTATTAGTTACTAAGTAATTTAAATGTCATGAAATGCAATATTAACAAGGGGGAATGATTTTGGTTTTCCTTATAAATGAGTGTGAGTGTAAGAATGAGATTAAAAATCATAAACTACTTATTTTTGGTACTTTTATAAAGATAGGATGGTGAATGGAAAATGGATGAAGTGAATCTCTTGATAATGGATTAGGTGCAATCATTGTTTTCTTAGAATAATGGGAGTTGCTTGGCTAATTACCAAATTACCCTTAGAGTAATCCCTCTAAGTTAGGCTTGGATTGGAATAATCAATGCCGGAATCCCGTATTTTAATTCTTCCAAGCAAAGTTGATTAAGCACTTTAACTAATGAATGGACTTGTTAATTGTAAGGGGTTTTAGATCTAACTGGAACCCTGCATTGTCACTTGATTAATCCTAGGGTCCTAGTTCATTAGTGGTATCCCATTCAATGAATTAAGACTAAGGGATTGAAGTCTAAAGCCTCTCATTCAACTAACAAGCTCATTAACAAATAATTTCTACCAAGTCTCTTAATATACCAAACCTCAAAGCTATCTTTGAATCCAATATCTAATTAATGAACATCCATCCTATTAAATATTGTTAATCACCACTTAGTAGCTAATTTCACCAAGTTTTCTAATATACCTAACCTCAAGAAAATCCTTGAGTCTAATGCCTTAATTTATGGTAATCCATCTAACTAAAGCATTATTAAGGCCACTTAGTGTGCGATTGGAATAAATCAATGCAACCCAAATCAATCCAATTTCACACAAGTAGGCATGACAATAGAGAATCAATAGAGTCACAAAGAAACATATATGTAATCACATATATCGATGAGCACAATGTTCAACATCGATCAATACATCACAAATTAGCATCCAATATTGATTACAAACATAATCAAATGGGTCCAACTACAAGTTACAAAACCTAGATCTAGGAATTGAAAAACCTATAGCTAAAACAAAGGATGAAATAAAGAAACTCTCCTTTGAAGCTTGGAATTCACGCCTCTTCACCCATCTTCAAGAGTTGGAAACCCTAACCTATCATAACATCAATAATAACCCCCACATAGAGGAGAAATTTTGGCCAAGGAGCTTGGGTGTGGAAGGAAGTGGTGGAAATGAAAGATAGATGGAAGAAGTGGAAAAAATGGAAGAAATGGAGGTTGGGATGGAAGAGGAAGAGAGTAAAGATGGAATTGGGGTAAAGGAACTTGTCAAATTAAGGGTCTAGGTCAAAATTTATGTGAAGACAAAGGATCTAGGTCGTTTTGGGTTGGATTGTATGAGTGTGTACCCTAAAAACTAGAAAAAATCAGTAAAATTGTGCATCTATCTGCAGCGAGAACTTTTGCTCGCTACAGTTAGAAGCACAGAGGCTCGGCCCTCACTCTCTGCCCTTCTCGCTGCAGTGAGAACTTTTGCTCATTGTAGTGAGCTGGACAGAAGTTTGAGGCTGAATTTTGTGCTTTTGCCTGCTTCCTTCTCTGCAACTCGCCCCTCTATTCGGCCAATTTCTTCATGCGTGTTTTTTCTTTGGTCCTTCAGTAACCTTACAAACAAAATTACAAAAAATAAGGATAAAAAAGCCCTATGAATGAATTAACACAAATTAATCTCCAATTATGGCTAATTAACTTCATTTTCATGTTAATTCCACTTAAAGGTCTATGATATTCAATAAGCACAATTGGATCAAATTTGCATCTTATTTATGTTAGAAGCCTCAATTTAAGCACATAAAAACATACAAATCCAAGGTTTTGTCACACCATAATCCATATAATTTTATTATTTTTTCTTTTCCCTAATACTTTATTTCAATCAGACAAAAGAGAGTAGATACAAAAGAACATTTGCCCTAAATCCTAATCCTAACTTCTTCACTCTTCACTCTTCTCTCCTTTGTCATCTTCGCTTGTTCTATCTGTCGGCCACTCCACTCCAACTCATCAACATCGTAGGCTGACGGTCTTTAAAGCTTGGATACGTGAGTCTCCTCTTTTCATTTCTAGTTTTCTACCCTTTTTTTAACGATTTGAGAGTTTGGAGAGTTGGGATTTTTTTATATAAGTTTGGGATTTAGAATGTTTCTTGCTATTTCATGTTTGATTTCTATTGAGTATTGTGATTTTGAACCTTTTTTTTTGTTAGCCACCTCACTTTTAGATTCCTTCGCTCCGTTTTCTTGTGATCCTGTTTTATTATAGTTTACACCATGGTCAAAAGCTAGCTCCTTTTTGCCTTCTTTTACTTAATTGAGCAGCTCTGATTTCATCGTTTATTTGTCTTGATTTCCATCTTCTGGTGTTCTAAGATCTTTGTTTTGAATATGAAGTTTGCTGCTTAAATTCTATTATTATTGTGGCTCCTTTCAATGTCACAAGGTTACACTATCAAGCTTTACTTCGATCCTGCGCTGGGAACCAGGTGTTGAAGGCCTGGAATGTGTTGGCTCGCAGGCAAATCAACACCCATCTCATCGTAATCGAATCTCGCTCGCAGGTGTTCAAGGCCTGTAATGTTTTCTAGCCCTTTTGTTGATTCCGTCAAGCTTGAATCAATTGTCAAGAATTTCGTTGCCAAGCAGGAACCTTTTGCCTTGATATGCAAGTATAAGCCTTCCTTAACTCCATATCAGTGGTATGTACATCTGTTTTGTAATTGGACTTATTCTGGACCACCGTGTCCATAAGGGTGTGATCTTTCTACTATGATTTTTTTTGCAGATTTGTTTTTATCATTTGAAAGATTTTTTTGACCACGATAACAATGATCACCAAAGCCACTTTGTGTTTTAGCAATTGTCATGACTGGAAAGGACTTTGATCTTCTTATTTTATTGCAAAATGCTCTGCTCAAGTTTATCAAATCTGTTTTAAAAGCTCCATATTGTTAGATGAACAGTGTAACATTCCAAATTTTAGAAAATAGAAAATAAGGAATTATTCAAAGTTTTGGGATATTACTAATACATTAAAAAGCATTGAAAAGTGAATTTATGATATTTAGGCGTTTTTAATAATTTTAAGGCTTATTTTCTTTAAGAAATAAAGAGAAATAATTAGAAGATAAAAACTCAAATTGGAGAAAAGAGATAATAAGGGCTTATTTAAAGTCTTGACATGGCATGTAACAATTAAACAGCCTTATAAATAAATTTATGAGGTCAGCTGTATTTCTAATAATTTTTAAAGCTTATTTTCTTTATTAGTTAGGGAAAAATAGTTGGGAAATAAATTTAAATAAGGAAGTATTTAGAATCTTGAGGTATTGTTTGTTATTTAAAAAGTTTTATAAATAAGTTTTGGAATTAAAACATATCTAGAGAAATTATTTTGGGAACAGATTTAGATATATTTTTGAATGATAATGATAAATAAAATTATGATTTAAGAGGAAAATAGAAAATAGGAAATGAAAATGACAATATCTGCCCTTAATTAAATATATCTTCAGTTATAATAGTAAGGGTAGAATGGTAAACTAACCTATTAAAAATATCTGTCTTCCTTCTTTTTTCCTTATTACCCTCACGTGTCTTATTCATTTCCTTCATTCCTCATTAGCTCTTCTTCCCTCAAACCGACTCAGCCTCTGTTCCTTTTCTTCGTCATCTTCTCTTCCTCTCTCTCCACGGTCGGCGATAGCGGAGGCCTCGAGCTCGACGGCGAGGAGATTCGGAATGCGTCCAAGGTTCTTGTGGGTAAAGGTGAGCCTCTATTTCTCGTCTTCTTCTCTTCTTTCGTCCGATCGAGCGAGCTTTGGGGGGGTGATGTTGATTCAAAATTGTTGGTTTTTGAAGCCTTTAAATTCATAAAACTGAAGCTTATGGTTCGATTAACAAACCCCAAGAACGAATTTGATCAGTAGAATAGCATTAATTAAGATTTCCCAAATTTTTTTCCTCCGTGCACTGTTCACCCGACGCCATTTTCGTGATTTCTGGAGCTTTGTTGCTCTGAAGATTGATAAAGCATGAATTAGGGAGATGTTTAAGTGTATAGAGTGTCTTATATGTCTGGTTTTGATGTTGGGTGATTCTGGTATGCTTGCTCTTATTCCCTGCCCTATTACATCGAAGTTCTTGTTTTTTCCCCCTGATGATTCGAATTCTGGCATCCTCTGTGACACTGATTTCTGGTTTATTAAGAAATGGGCTCTTGTGATTTTGTTGTTAAATGTTCAACCTTTCTTTGCTCTTGTGTTGGCCGAACTCTTGTTCCTGCCTTTGTGATTTTGATTCTGATATGATGATAGGAAAGATGGGATTAGTGTTGGTTGATTGTGGAGTGTTAATTGTTTGAATTTTTTCCCTTCTCTTGCTTGTTCTGTAAACAGGTTCGGTGGTAAGGGGGGAATTTGTGATTGTTAGGCTTTAATTAGAATTTCATTTTGTTAATTGAGTATTATGGGGATGATTAGGAAAAGCATATGAATGAGAGCTTTGATTTTCTTTTTGTCTATTAATTCTGGTGCTGTTTGGCTGTGTATGATGTATAGTATAAGTTTTGTGATTCTGGAAATTTCAATACCACTCTTTGCTTGGCTAATTTTCTGGAATGGGAAGGAGGTTTGATGTCAATGAAATAATGACGAATATAGAAATGCATAGGAGATAGATGAAAGAAAGTTTAAATTTGATTTTAGTTACTACTTGAGATTTTAAGAGTTGGATAGGTTAAGATCAGATCTGAATTTGGGATGTTGATGGTATATGGGTTGAATGTTTGGTAACTTTGGTCATATAATTTGAAAATCTGGAAATTGTAGAGGAATCCAAGTTTCTTGGAATGATAGGGATAAATGATTGAAAATGAATATTGTAATAATATAATTTAGATATTGTCTAAACTTGTTTGATAATAAGAAAGTATTCTTGATGCTTATAAGTGGATTTGTAAGACAAAGCCAAAGGAATTTATGAGGTAATATTATTTTTAGGAGTAGTGACTGTTTTGAAAATTCTCTTTTTGATAAGTAAGGATTTTAATTAATTGGACTATGTTTAGAGGCCTTAAAGCAATTATTCAAATATTGATTTAAGACTAAAAATAGTACAGATTGGAAGGTAATGGTTGTTGGAAGCTTTCTAAATATTAATGTTATTAAATACCATGGTTGTCTGGAATATGAGATGGAATGATTAATGATTTTCTCTAATATGAGGAATGAAAGGTTTTTGTAAGGATTGAGTTGTAGAAACTGAAAATTTGAATTTAAGAACCCGTATGAAATTTGGAGGCATTAACATGGTTCTTGTGATTGGTGGCACCATAGGTTTACAGTTTCGGTGGCATGTTGATTGGTTAATGGGAAGAGGTGATTTTCGGGATTATAACTGTCATCTCCAATGAATCTGTTATTAAGTTGTGGCCATATGAAACTAATTTTTAGTTGTTCTAAAATTTATAGTGTTAAGGTTTTGTGTTCTTAAAAGTGTGGCTTTGTTTATCAAGAATCCGATTATTAAGGATCATATAAATGTTTTTATTGGAATGAGTGAACATCTGTTAAAACTTTTAAGTTGAAGATAAAGATTCTGTGAATAGGATATATTAATGTTTTGTTTAAGTTAAAGTTAGTTTATATTTATGTTCAATTGGAGTTTAATTTATAGTGGCTGTTTTAGAAATTGTTGATGGTAAGATCAAAAGATTAAAGATCTTAAAAAGGAACTTTAAGAAATTTAAGGTAATGTATTAGTATTTTTAAAAGTTCTTAAGTTTTGACTTCATAGAGTTAAGTTAATTAGATTCCTTTCCTTTTCTTTTCTTTTTCGATTAGATCAACTTGTTTGATAATGTTATAGTTAAGTTTTGATAAGTCCGATAGTCTCAATGTTTTTATTTTTAATACTAGTGGACTATGATTTAAGTAGGGTTGAGTTCGAAAATGTCTTGCCTTGTTCCTGTTCTCTGAATTCTTAAGGATTGAATCTAAGAAAAAAAATAATAATAAATAAATAGGATTTATGTGTTAAATAAATGATTAAGGTTTTGAAAGAATGATTTTCATAAAACTTATTAGTCAAACCTTAAGAATAAGAAAGTTTAATATAAGTAAATTATCAAAGTAATCTTGGATAGTCAAGATCCTAATTATTATAATTTGCTTAAATGAGAAGACTTGGGTAGTATTAATTTCATTAGGATTCGTGAGAGACGCTGGATAATTATTCAAGAATATGGATATTAATTTACTATTTATATATTACATATAAATAGGTATTGATAATGACATAAGTGGGGAGATCAGTAGAAAGAAAAGGGAGCAAGCTCAGGATTAAGTTCTGGTATTCCAGGTAGCAGTTTATCTCATTAAACTAAATTGCATGTATAATTTTGTAATATCTGTTTCAAATTTACATTATGCATGAAGGTGAATAACCTTGTTAATTCCTGCATAGTTATTTATGGAGTACTCCAGGCTTAGGTGGGTCGCTCCCCCTTTGCCAGTTCAGTTATGTTATAACGGGATAGTTATAACGAGAAATCCTGCAGGTGAGGCCTCCACTAGTTAACGAATATATTGTTAATAGTGGCTGGTAGAGATTGAGCGCAGGAAGTATGTGTAATTGTGATATTTGCACAGATTTATAAAATGTATACATGACAATGCATGCATAAAAGTTTACAGTTAATGACATAAACTGCGTTGAACTGCTGTTTTTCAGAGGAGCTAAGACATAGTGAGATGGCTGAGATAAGGCAGGAGCGCTGGAAGATCACTAGAAGGAATTTAGTCTATGTTTAGAGAAAGTAAGGTTATCGGTATATGATGTAAATTTAAATTATTGAATTAACAGTAGAAAGCATAGAAAATAGAATGGTATAAGTTTAAAAAAAAATTTAATTTCCTAGATACTATAAATTAAGAAAAGATTCCCTGAGAGGGTCAGAGTATCTTTAATTGTTTTATTAACCACTTTATTCAATAAAGAGTTTTATATTGTTCCAATTTGTCCGAAAAGCCCATTCCAACTGACAGAAGGTTGGTTGAATGTTTTAAAAGAAAAAGTTTTAAATTTTCCGTATTTTTGGGCTTCTGACATTGAAAAGTGGTTATAATTCAATTAAAAATTGTTATAATATAGTAGAAAATTTTAGGTGTTACAAACAGAGGAGATTGTGATGAATATTGAAAGCTTTAATGAAAAGGTTCTAAACAAAAACCACTAACAAAACAAAGTTTTATGCTATAAATTTGCAAAATCTGTGTTCAAATTACTTGTACCCACTAGCTTAAATCTCTAATTTTCTATTGTCTTTTACCATGTTATTGGTCTCTCCTTTTTTATTTGGTTTTTTGTCTTTTACCATGTGATTACTTATGTTGTTTTTCTCTGATGTTAGAGATTGTGGGTGAAAATTCCGCTATTGTTACCGTATAATCAGCAACACAAGAATTAGGCATTGGTGAAAATTTCCTTGGCTCAAAGCAAAAATTTCATACAAGTAACATAAAAGACCACACAGTTTTGTCTCATAACATTAACTCAATAGAATTTAGGTACCTGAATGAATTATTCTACTTTGTTTTTGACGAAGAATGTGGACCAAGAGGGTACTTCTTGAGATCTCTACAACATAAATAAACAATTTATTAACATACACCTCAATATTTCCCTTTAAAGAAAGCAAAAACGAAGCCTAATCTAGCATTTATTCAGTCTTAAAAATCCTAAACACTCCAAACCCGAATCGAAGAATGAAAGAAAGGAAGCTTACACCTCTCGCCGCCATGAATCAAAGAGGGAAAGGCCGAGAAAGGAAGCTTCGAAGAACGAAGGAGGTGGTTCTCGCTGAGCACGTGTGGTCTTGGGTTTTGTTTTTCTCACTGAGCTTTGGGCCAAAGGACGAGCTGTGGGATATGGGTGCGGCGCGGCGGACGAGCAAGGGGATGAGCAAGCTAAGGTCTATTTTGCATTTCTAAATGATTCTACATTATTATTGACTTATTTAATCAACCTAGTTAAGCTCTAAATATCATATAACAACTCTATCAAACAATAAAACACATAATTATCCAATACCCTTATTTAAGAGGTTAGAATCACTAAAACAACCAACTCTCGCTTCTTTATTTCTCTTACATGCTTTTGATGCCCCTTTTAAATACCTAAGCTCTTATTTCAACTCAATTCAATTTTATTTTGCTTAAGAATCAGTGAAAGATTGGAACGGAAGACCACAAACAGCCATTGAAATCATTTCTAATGAACACCTAACTACTATCATAACCACTACTACAGAAATACCCTATTGCAGCGCAACAATAGTAGCGCTTATAAAATGTAAGTGATGGGATAGGTATAATATGACCTATACCAGCGCTTATAAATAAAAGTGCTGGTATAGGTATAAGCATATAGCAGCGCTTAAGCGCTGCTATATACCCCCTGGAATTTAAAAAATATGTAAAACAATTTAAAAAAAATTGGCAAATTGTTTTACAATTTTTTAAAAATAAAAATTAAAACCCAGGGGCCTATACCAGCGCTAAGCGCTGGTATAGGCCCCTGGGTTTTATTTTTTATATTAAAAAATACTTAAAACAATTTAAAATAAATTGGCAAATTGTTTTACAATTTTTTTAAATAAAAATTAAACCCCAGGGGCTTATACCAGCGCTTAAGCGCTGGTATAGGCCCCTGGGGTTTATTTTTTATATTACAAAATATTTAAAACAATTTTAAAAAAATTGGAAAATTGTTTTACATATTTTTTTCAACAAAAAATAAACCACATGGGCCTATACCAGCGCTTAAGCGCTGGTATAGGCCCCTGGGTTTTATTTTTTATATTAAAAACTATGTAAAACAATTTAAAAAAATTGGCAAATTGTTTTACAATTTTTTTAATATAAAAATTAAATCCCAGGGGCCTATACCAGCGCTTAAGCGCTGGTATAGGCCCCTGGGGTTTATTTTTTATATTACAAAATATTTAAAACAATTTAAAAAAATTGGCAAATTGTTTTACAATTTTTCTAAAATAAAAATTAAAGCCCAGTGGCCTATACCAGCGCTTAAGCGCTGGTATAGGCCCCTAGGGTTTATTTTTTATATTACAAAATATGTAAAACAATTTAAAAAAAATTGGCAAATTGTTTTACAATTTTTTTTAAATAAAAAATAAACCCCAGGGGCCTATACCAGCGCTTAAGCGCTGGTATAGGCCCATGGGGTTTATTTTTTATATTACAAAATATGTAAAACAATTTAAAAAAAATTGGCAAATTGTTTTACAATTTTTTTAAAATAAAAATTAAACCCCAGGGGCCTATACCAGCGCTTAAGCGCTGGTATAGGCCCCTGGGTTTTATTTTTTATATTACAAAATATTTAAAACAATTTAAAAAAAATTGGCATATTGTTTTACAATTTTTCTAAAAGAAAAATTAAATCCCAGGGGCCTATACCAGCGCTTAAGCGTTGGTATAGGCCCCTGGGGTTTATTTTTTATATTACAAAATATTTAAAACAATTTAAAAAAAATTGGAAAATTGTTTTACATATTTTTTTCAACAAAAAATAAACCATATTGGCCTATACCAGCGCTTAAGCGCTGCAATAGGTCTCTTTTTTTTAATATTTTGGCGCGTTTTCCTCCCAAATTTCCCCAAACATTTAATTTTCCCTCTTCTTCCCAAAGCTCCTGCCGGCCCTAAGTCGAACCCAAAGCTCTGCGCGACATAACCCTCTTCCTCAACCCTCAGTTCACACACCCCTTAGCTTCCATAACCCTCCACCGTTGCAAGCTCTCGTAGCCCCCAGCTCCTTCCCAAACCAGAAGCTCGCAACCCCTAGCTCACCGGTCAGAAACCCGAAGCTCCCACCCCCGGCTCGCCGTTCAGAAACCCATAGCTCTCACCCCCAGCTCGATCAGAAACCCGAAGCTCCCACCCCCAGCTCGCCGTTCACAAACCCAAAGCTCCCACCCCCAGCTCGATCAGAAACCCGAAGCTCCCACCCCCCAGCTCGTCATTCACAAACCCAAAGCTCCCACCCCCAGCTCAGAAACTTGAAGCTCAACCTAGGTAATTTTTTTTTACCAGGAACTTCGTTTTTTTTCTGTGCTCTGTGTTTTTATTATGGTGATTAATTTCGTTTTTTTTGCCATAAGTGATTAATTTCGTTGGATTATATAATGTGGTCTGAAAATGTGATTTTTTTCTTAATTACTTGTAACATTTTTTTTTGTCCAGAAACTAAATGTCAGCAAATTAATTATGAATTAGAAGTATAAATGTTATGTTTAGGAAGTAAGAACAAGGCTTGGAATTTTTAGGCTTAAAAATTATCTACATTTCAAATGATTTGCATTCCTAAGTTGCAACATGTTAAGAAAGTTATAAAGACTTTGTTTATATGTTGTAGGAATTTCAATTAGCATTTGTCTGGTCCACATTTTGATCTCCACCAAAAGTCAATTCAAAGAATCTATTAAGGTACATTTTTATGTTAGATGTTAAGAATATGTGGTATGTTAATTTACATTTATGAGATTATGGCCTTGTGGAACTAGATATATGAGCTACAACTATGTTTTTCTACCTGTTAATATATTCTCTGTGAATTATGTTGCGGTTGGCTGTGGAAATATAGAGTTGATTCTGTTTATATAGTTTGCTATCTGTTTCTATGTTAAAAAGAGAGGGCCTTGAGCCTGGGAACGTTCATTTTGTAGCCGTTATACTGCCGAATTTTTTTAAAATATAAGGTAACATCGTAAGGTGGCTACCTAATGAGTAAGTCATGTACATCGATCTTACCGCCACTTTCCTTTAGTAGGTTACCATGTTGGATCGGAAATGGATGTCTTGTGATCGGCGTTCAAGGGAATATATAGATGGAGCAAAAGAGTTCATTGAATTTGCTGCAGAGCATGCAGAGAATGCTAACAGAATTATATGCCCCTATTTGTCCTGTTTGTATGGGAAGCGTCTTCGTCCTCTTGACTTGTTAAGTCATTTAATTTGTCATGGAATCGATCAGTCTTATACACGATGGACAAAGCACGGTGAGACCTATGAAGATGAATGCGGAGACCGTGTACCTGATGTTAGTAGCGATTCGAATGTGCTTGATAGAGACATGTGTGATGAGAGCGATGATCTTGAAGAAATGTTGAACGTGGTGGGTGAGGAGAATCCTGAAATGTTTGAGACACTGAAGAGCGATGCAGAGACGCCTTTGTATGTGGGATGCAGCAAATACACAAGATTGAGTGCGGTGCTTAAATTGTATAACCTGAAGGCACGATACGGTTGGAGTGATGCAAGTTTCACCGCGCTGCTGTCCGCTCTGCGAGATATACTCCCAGAAGCGAATGTACTCCCCTCGAAAACATACGAGGCGAAGCAAATTCTCAGGTCGACCGGTATGAAATATGAGAAAATACATGCATGCCCCAACGACTGTATTTTATTCCGGAACCAGTATTCCTCGTTGGAGAAGTGTCCTAAATGCAGCACGTCTCGGTATGGAAAGAAAGGTAAGAGTCCTTCTAAAGTGTTGTGGTACTTTCTGATCATTCCAAGATTTAGGCGCATGTACAGTAATGCGGATGTTGCAAGACTTTTGACATGGCATGCTGATGAGAGGATTAAAGACATCAAGCTTAGGCACCCCGCAGATACCCCCCAATGGAAAAAAAATTGATTACGAGTACCCTGATTTCGGTGAAGAACCGAGAAACCTACGGCTTGCATTGGCAACCGATGGAATCAATCCGCATGGAGTTCAGAGTAGTACTCACAGTACATGGCCGGTGATTCTGATGATATACAACCTCCCGCCAAATTTGATCATGAAACGCAAGTTTATGATGCTTTCCATGCTTATTTTCGGGCCTAGACAGCCCGGCAACGATATAGACGTGTACTTGGATCCTTTGATTGAAGACCTGAAGCATATGTGGGATTCGGGTGAGACGGCTTTTTATGGATATAAGGAAGAAAGTTTCAAATTGAGGGCCATGTTGTTTGGCACGATAAATGATTTCCCAGCGTATGGTAATTTGTCCGGATACAGCATCAAAGGATATGGTGCGTGCCCTATATGTGAAGATGATACCCATTCGATGCGGCTGGAGCATTGTAGGAAAAATGTTTACATGGGACATCGAAGGTTCTTGCCGTTAAAACATCATTGGCGGAGGTGGAAGAAGGCATTTAACAGGAGCTTAGAAGAAGGTAGGCCACCGAGGATATTGACCGGGGATGACGTTTTTGAAAAGGTGAACACGTTGGAGAATGATTTTGGCAAGCCTTTTGCTAAAAATGTGTTGACAAGTGGCTGGAAGAAGATGTCCATATTCTTCGAACTCCCGTATTGGAAGTCCTTATACGTTAGGCACTTTCTGGATGTGATGCACATTGAAAAGAACATCTGTGATAACCTAATTGGCACGTTGCTAAATATGCAAGGAAAAACTAAGGATGTTGTCAATTCAAGGTTAGATCTGCTCAAGTTGGGAATAAGACAAGAGTTGGCACCTGTCGAGAGAGGATACCGCACTTATTTACCTTCAGCAGCATACACCCTTTCGAAGAAAGAGAAAAGATCATTCTGTGAATTCCTGAATGGGATCAAAGTTCCAGAAGGTTACTCCTCAAATGTAAAGAACCTTGTATCCGTGAAAGAGTTGAAGTTGAAGAACCTGAAATCTCATGATTGTCACGTCCTGATGCAAAATTTCTTACCGGTCGGCATACGCAACATTTTATCCAAGAAATTGCGTAGGACGATCACTAGACTGTGAATTTTCTTCAGGCTCATTTGTAGTAAAGTGGTTGATATAGGACGGTTGCAGGATTTGCAGAGGCAGATCATTCGTATCCTGTGCGAACTTGAAATGTATTTCCCCCCATCCTTCTTTGACATCATGGTTCACCTTGCTGTACACTTGGTCAAAGAGGTTCAACTGTGTGGCCCAGTCTATTTGAGATGGATGTACCCGATTGAGCGATTCATGAAAGTTTTAAAGGGGTATGTCAAAAACAGATATCGACCAGAGGGGTGTATTGCTGAACGATACATCGTTGAAGAAGCGAGTGATTTGTGTGCCAATTACTTATCAAGTGTCGCACATGTTGGTTTGCCGAAGTCTCGTCACGATGGGCGATTATTGGGGAAAGAAATAAGTGGGTTCAACTTAATACGCATTTCGAATGCTGAAAATGAGCTTGCTCACTTGTATATTCTTCACAACACTCCTGAGGTTGAACCATTCGTTGAAGAACACAAAAAACTCCTGCGGGAAATACACGGTGATAGAAATGAGAGTTTGATTACAAGGGAGCACAACAAAACATTCATTAGATGGTTCAATGCTCGCATTTGTCAGCAGTTTGATCTTAATGCTGGATCAGTTTCTGAAAGATTGTTTTGGCTGTCGAAAGGACCGGGTTTGCACGCATTTTCCTACACCGCCTATGCAATCAACGGTTACACATTCTATACAAAAGACCAGGATGAAAAAAGCACAATGCAGAATAGTGGAGTCACACTTGTTGCCGAGGCATTACATATATCCAGTGCGAGAGATACAAATCTATATATGCGAAGATGGCATACTTTGGTGTGATTGATTGCATTTGGGAGTTAGATTACACCATGTTCAGGGTTCCTGTGTTCCGATGTCAGTGGGTTAACAACCATAGTGGACTGCGGTTAGATGAATTTGGGTTTACATCGGTCGACCTTTCTAAAGTTGCATATAAGGATGATCCTTACATTCTACCGTCCCAAGCATCACAAGTGTTTTACATTGCCGATCCTTCTAAGAAGAATTGGTCAGTTGTCATGCAGTCGAACAAAAATTATGCCGAACAAGTTGATGATGACAGTAGTGATGATGATATGAATATGATAGAAGAGGATCCTTCATTTGATACGTTACTGGCAGAAGAGATTGATGCAGACGGATATGACGATGAAGATGAGCCTGTTTATGTAAGGAGTGATCATGAAGAAGGCATTTGGCTCAACACAACCCTAAATCCAACAAAAAAGAGGAAGCAAACAATTTTAGATAATATAACACAGAGGAAAAAGAGACGATAGCCCTCATATTGATTTAAGTTTGTATGTATTTCTGTTTTACATTGTGAACTACTTCATTCAATTATTTTGCACTAAAATCATGTCTTGTTTCATTATTTTAATTTGCAGGAAAATGGATCCCCCCATGAACGACGAGGAAGAAGAACAACCGATTGTGGAGCCAGATATCGATGCGGGTAGAGAGGCTGTCGAGGCGGATGCTACCCGTGGCATCACCCTTATGCGTAAACTACTCAGGTGCAGATCTCAGGGAAAAAAAGACCAGACTTAAATGGAACGAAAATAACCAACCAATCGGGGAGACTGCGAAAGACCTCTATGGTTTTATTGGGTGCACTGTTCGGCAGAAAGTGCCTATTACTATCACAGATTGGAGAACCGCAGGGAGCTGCAAGAACGCGGTTTGGTCAGAGATTCAGGTTAGGTGCCTTTTTACAATTTAGTTTTATTATGACAACATTGTAACTAACAAATCTAATATGATTTCTATTGTTACAGTCCATGTTTCATATTGATGATTCTCATAGGGAGTATGTCATGCTGAAAGCTTCCAGAATGCATCGCGGTTTCCGCACAAATTTGACCAAGTACTTCCTGAGAAATGCAGACGGGGAGATCGTTCCAACACCCCCAGAGGCATTCGCAGGGTCAATTACCCAGGAACATTGGAATGAATTTGTGCAATCACGTTTGACACCGGAGTTTGAGGAAGTAAGTCAAAGAAATAGACAGGGGCTAAAAGCTGCGAATATCCGTATTTGGGCGGACGAAAGAGCTTTCCTGAATTGGAGCAAGATATGGTATGTTAGTAACGTAACGCTTCTAAATACAAAATTATGAATACATGTTTACGTGATTAATTATGTGTTCACCTGGCTTGCTTGACAGATTAAGGAACAGGGCCTAGAAGGGAAGCCACCACGGCATGGCCTCTGGTTTCGGGGACACTCTCAAAAAGACGGTACCATCATTCACGACGAGGTCAGAAGAGTCCGTGAACGATGTGTAAGTCATTCTCTTGGACTTTGTAATATCTTTTTAACTGGTGACTTTGCTAAGTTAATATCTAACAACCATTTCTTCTTGTTATAGGATATGTTGTCACAAGAATACCCTGACGAGGTCAACAAATTTGGCCCCGATGATTTCCTGAGCAGAGCGCTCGATCGCCCTGAGTATTCGGGCTGTGTTCGGGGCACAGGTCTAGGGGTCACGCCCTCTTCTTACTTTGGCCGCCAACATAGGGCAACAAAAGGCGAAGTAAGAGCGTTACAAGAAGAAGTTCAAACTCTGAGGGAGGAGATGCAACGACAGGACGAGGAGATGCAACGACAGAACGAGGAACTGCATCGGAAGTACGAGCAGATGTTCGAATTTTACCAGAGATATAATGTTGCATCACAAACGTCGAACTTCGTGCAACAAGGTAACGTTCCTCCCGTCGACAGTCCAAGCATAAGGGAGAGCTGTACGATGCCGCGGGCCCAAATTCCTCAGGTAGTTCATACATTCTCTGCTTACAAACTTGCAGCGACATTGTTATATTATGCGTTGTGAGCTAATGTTGTCAACTCTTTCGTAGGGCGAGTCAGACTGCAGGCTGTATATCGATTACTCTTTCAGTGAAGTAGTTGCCAAAGGGAAGGTCTACAACACTTCCAACACGACCCTGCACAACTCACCGTTGCCTAAAAATGCACTGAGAGTAATGATTGAATCCTCCTACAACAACGCGGCACCAATACCGTTCCCTACTGATGAGATGACTAGGGTCCAAGATGCTATCGGTGCTTTCGTTGCTTGGCCCGTTGGTTTGATTGAGCCAACACCACAGGTGGTTATTTACTAATAGCATTTACATTAGCATTCATTGTGTTGAAAGAATGCTCTTTTATTTACATGTTTTTTCAGGGTACACTCTCTACCTGAAAGAAAGCACAAAGGCCTAATGTCCAAGGTACCGGTGGTCAAGTGATGAAGAAAAAGAGTTCACATACTGATCCATCGTCACAGGTGATTATTTACTAATCAATTAAACTAGCATTCTTTTTTATTGGAATAAAATTTCAGACTTTCTATTTATATGGTTTGTAGGCAACAAAAGCCAAGGGTAAGAAGAAAGTACAAGCGCCTCCTGTTATTGAACGTACAAGCGCCGAGACGCCAAATCGTGCTCGATTGCGAGCATTTGCAGCCACCCTATCTCCCGAATTTACTGCCAATATTCCATTCGACAAGCGTATATTTGGGGTGTCAAATATGGTTGAGCATGTTTTTAAGGAGCAGATCATGGACGTGCTTGATCAAGGATGGCTCGGTGGTACCGCTATCAATTTATGGATTATGTATAAATGTGTTTCCATTGGGGTTTCGTTTAATGTCATTAGTTTTACACTAATTGGGAGTTTGTATGGTTTCTTTGAAGGCACCTGCACGAACATGTCATGATTGCCGGGGATTATGTCTCGTTCGAATTCATAAGCCCCTATGACATAGCACATATTGCGGGCGTGAGCTATGACGAGCAGTCTACGAAGCTTAAAAGGCGCTTTTCTTTAAAGGCAACAGGCATGACTTTATTCTTAGCTCCAATTAATACAGGGTAAGTCGATATGCATTATAGGTTTCATCGTATTCTTAGCTCCAAGCATCATTTATATATACTGACATAACGTTCTAAAAAATTTTAGGCAGCACTGGCTTTTGCTTGTCATCTATCCGTAAGCACAAGCGAATCCCATTATTTACTATTTGGATCCTGTGTATGGTGCTGAACCAGAAAGTCGCACAGCTTTGATGCGCCTCGTCAATAGGTACGTGAATGTCAGTATTCTTTGAATCCGTTGCATCATTTGTCATTTTATGACCCTAGCTAATAAAATTAATTTACTTTGTTTCGTTTCCAGCGCATTGACCAGTTTTCGGTCCTCCGTTAACTTGAGTTATTCCAAAGCCCTTGACCAGAAAGATGCTTATAAGTGGCTCACAGTCCAGGTTCTATAAGTTATTCAATTTTTTAAACAATCTACTCAAACATAAAGTAAATGTTTCTCATATGATATCTGGTATTTTTTGTTACAGTGCCCCTTCCAACCCAATAACAACGACTGTGGATACTATGTGATGCAATTTATGAGGGATGTAGTTACACATGATCGATGTAGCATTCCATTGACAGTAAGTTTTTTATTTTGCCAACTCTAATTGTATTTGAACTTGTTATTAGATTTCAAGTAGATTTGATTGCCATTCAAATTTATCTCTCTGTGCAGTATTACCCAGACGCACGTTGCCCCTCATTGTCGAGGGAAAAAATGAATGCGCTAATTGAGGAATAGTGCACTTATGTTCTACCTCTTTTACACCAAGTACAAATGTAGATATATAATAGTATAGCTAGTAGCGTGCTGTTTCCCAATTAGAATGGTTGGTTCATTTGTACATTGCTCTCTGGATGAGTTATTGGTGTATTTTCGTTGCCTGGAACTGTATAGAATTGCTGGTATTTTAGCACTGATGCAGGTGGGGTATATAAACTAAAATGAAATATTTTAAAAAAAAATTCAATACCAACGCTTACTTCATTAAGCGCTGCTATAGGTAAATTTTAGGTGACCAATAGCAGCGCTTAAGCGCTGCTATAGGCCACCTATTGCAGCGCTTAACAAGCGTTGCTATAGGCCTAATAGCCTATACCAGCACTGGCTATTGCAGCGCTTAACAAGCGTTGCTATAGGCCTAATAGCCTATACCAGCACTGGCTATTGCAGCGCTTATAAGCGCTGCTATAGGGCCAAAATAAGTGATGCTATAGGCATTATCTGTAGTAGTGAACCTTTAACTCAGAGTTCCTTACGTTAACAGTCAGAATTGAGGCTTTCATAGTAGCTGCAGAATCAAAACAAGGCAAAGAAACATTGAACTCAAAGTGCAGGACAAGACACAAGAAAACAAGTTCAAAAGCAACCATTAATACTTCAAATCTGTTCATCGGTGCCTTAATCTCATATAACAACCTCATTTAAATCTTATTATATATTTTCATATCAGCCGAATAGAGAAGGGAAAAATCAACCATCCAAAGAACACTTAAATTGCTTAAACAAAACAATTAATACCAAATCAATTCAAGACTTTCCCTTAATCCGATTCACAGCTACAATCGCATATACACATCCCCTGTAATCATCTCTTTCAGCATCAAATTGCAAAAATAAGACTAGCACAATTTCATAGCAAAACATACATTCAAAACAATATATACTCCCCTTCCCCTGATATGAACCCAACAGCAGAGTAAGAGAAAGAAAACATAATGGACAACTACTCATTCTAGTAACAATCAACATCCAATCCAACTTCCTTTCATCATAACCAGAAAACAGAAATCAAAGAAGAAAGAGCACAATTTCGGTCCACAGGCTTTCATAGTAGTCGGCTCCAGTGAACAATGCCCGATTTCGGGCTTTTGGGAGTAAATCGGCTAACCCTAAATCATCACCCAAAAATAGATCCCAAAACATCGAAATCGAACCTTAAACATCATTTTTTAAAATTTTAGAAACCTGAAAACCCCTAGAATCGAATTCACCTTTCCCCCCAAGCTCACTCAAATCGGCCTAAAGAGAGGAAGAGATGGAGAGAAGGGACTTACACAGGAGTATCCCAAGATCTATGTGCGTTTACTCCACTGCCCGCCGTCGTTCTCCGCTGTTGATGCCGCTGATCGTCGTTGGAACCCGAAGAACAGAGGGAGAAGAGTGAGAGAGGCCGTGACGGTTTGAGGGAGAAAAGCTTGAGGGTTCTGTATGAGCTAAGGGTGGAGGGAAATGAATTTTAATTGCGCGCCTAGCCTATCCCGGTGCTTGTGACACCACAAGCGCCGGGATAGGCTTAATAATTAAAAAACAATTCAAAAAAAATTTAAAAATAGTAAAATAGAAACTTTTAATCATTATTTAAATAAAAGATGACCTATCCCAGCGCTCGTGACGTCATAAGCGCCAGGATAGGCCTATGGTTTTTTTTTAAAAAATTGTTTTCTATTTTTTAAAAAGGCCCAGAATTAATAAAATTGAAAATAATTTTAGAATGGAAATATGACCTATCCCGTCATAAGCGCCGGGATAGGCCTATGGATTTTTGTTAAAATTGTTTTCCATTTTTTAAAAAGGCCCAGAATTTTTTAAATTGAATATAAGTTTATTTAAATAATTTTAAAATGGAAATATGACCTATCCCGGCGTTTATGACGTCATAAGCGATGGGATAGGCCTATGGTTTATTTTTAAAATTTTTTTCCATTTTTTAAAAAGGCCCAGAATTTTTTAAATTGAAAATAATTTTATTTAAATAATTTTAAAATGGAAATATAACCTATCCCGACACTTATGACGTCATAAGCACCGGATAGGCCTATGGATTTTTGTTAAAATTGTTTTCCATTTTTTAAAAAGGCCCAGAATTTTTTAAATTAAATATAAGATTATTTAACTAATTTTAAAATGGAAATATGACCTATCCCGGCGCTTATGACGTCATAAGCGCCGGAATAAGCCTATGGTTTTTTGTTAAAATTGTTTTCCATTTTTTAAAAAGGCCCAGAATTTTTTAAATTGAAAATAATTTTACTTAAATAATTTGAAAATGGAAATATGACCTATCCCGGCGCTTATGACGTCATAAGCGTTGGGATAGGCCTATGGTTTGTTTTTAAAATTGTTTTCCATTTTTTAAAAAGGCCCAGAATTTTTTAAATTGAAAATAATTTTATTTAAATAATTTTAAAATGCAAATATAACCTATCCCGGCGCTTATGACGTCATAAGCACCGGATAGGCCTATGGATTTTTGTTAAAATTTTTTTCCATTTTTTAAAAAGGCCCAGAATTTTTTAAATTGAATATAAGTTTATTTAAATAATTTGAAAATGGAAATATGACCTATCCCGGCGCTTATGACGTCATAAGCGCCGGGATAGGCCTATGGTTTTTTTTTAAAATTGTTTTCCATTTTTTAAAAAGGACCAGAATTTTTAAAATTGAAAATAATTTTATTTAAATAATTTGAAAATGGAAATATGACCTATCCCGGCGCTTATGACGTCATAAGCGATGGGATAGGCCTATGGTTTGTTTTTAAAATTGTTTTCCATTTTTTAAAAAGGCCCAGAATTTTTTAAATTAAAAATAATTTTATTTAAATAATTTTAATATGCAAATATAACCTATCCCGGCGCTTATGACGTCATAAGCGCCGGATAGGCCTATGGGTTTTTGTTAAAATTGTTTTCCATTTTTTAAAAAGGCCCAGAATTTTTTAAATTGAATATAAGTTTATTTAAATAATTTTAAAATGGAAATATGACCTATCCCGGCGCTTATGACGTCATAAGCGATGGGATAGGCCTATGGTTTTTTGTAAAAATTGTTTTCCATTTTTTAAAAAGGCCCAGAATTTTTTAAATTAAAAATAATTTTATTTAAATAATTTTAAAATGGAAATATTACCTATCTTGGCGCTTATGACGTCATAAGCGATTGAATAGGTCCCTGCGAATATAATAAAATTTATAAATAATATATGACATATTAAAAAATAACAAAAGCATTTATAAAAAAGGGAAAACAAAGTAATACTTATTTATAAAAATAGCAATGTAGGCTATCCTAGCGCTTATGATTAATAAGTGTAGGGATATGCTTGTACCTTTGTCAGCACTTTTATTTCTTAAGTGTTGGGATAGGTCATCTTAGACCTATAGCAGCACTTGCGTTTTGTAAGTGCTGATATTGTTGTGCTGCGATAGGCCATTTCTGTAGTAATGAAGTGAAATGCCTCCTTTTGCTGCACCAATTGATGCTCTTCATACGGATGTTCTCATTGACACTTCTGTTAACATTGCACAAGATGTTGATGGAGAAGATGTGAGTAAAAAAAAAGAAAATTAGAGCTTGCTGAAAGCGCTACCATCACAAGGAAAAAAATCAAAAGTTTGGGAGCAATTTCAGAAATTACCCCTAGAAGAAACAAATGGAGAAATTAAGGCTGCATGCAGATATTGTAAAAGAGCGTATTTATGTGACCCAAACAAACATGGCAATTCATCTGTAAGAAGGCACATGTTAAAATGTACAGGTGACTCAAATACGGTCAACACAATCCCAAATCAATCAATATTGAATTATGTGACATCATGTGGGCAAGGATGGAGCCTAGTCCCACATGTTTTCAACTAGGAATGATGTAGAATAGAGCTCACTGAATTTATTATTTGTGATGAGATGCCATTCATAATTGTTGAGAAGCTAGGATTTAGGGTTTTTGTGAAAGAGTTAGAACCAAGATTCTGAATCCCTTCACGCATGCATGATTGCTGCTCAAGATCTTTGGCAACTTTACCTTGGAGAAATCAAGATATTGAAGCAAGCATTGAAGAAATCTGAAAATCGGGTATGTCTAACCACTGATTGTTGGACATCCTCTCAAAACTTAAATTACTTGTGTTTGACTTATCATTGCATTAATACTGAGTGGAGGTTGCATAAAAGATTATTGAATTTTTGCATGATTGAAAATCATAGGGGTGATACAATAGGCAAAACAATTGAAAAATGCTTATTAGAATAGGGGATTGAGTCTGTGTTTACCATAACCATGGACAATGCATCTTCTAATGATACTACCTTATCATACCTCAAAAGAAAGTTTAGGAATTGGAAAGGCATGGTTTGTGAGGGTGATTACATTCATCTAAGATGTGTAGCACAATTCTTAACTTAATGGTTAATGAGGGGTTAAAGAATTGAAGAATAGCTTTGATTCCATTTGCAATGCAGTTAAATATGTTCGTTCTTCACCATCTCGTATGTTAAAGTTCAAGAGTATGGCTGAATGTGAAAAATTGGACACCTTCAGCATTGTTGTTCTTGATGTTTCTACTAGGTGGAATTCAACTTACTTGATGTTAGAATATGCTTTGAAGTTTCAAAAGGCTTTTGAATGGTTAGAAGATGAAGTTAATGATTTTGAGGCATATTTTATCAAGAATGAAGGCCCTCCTAAAGCTAGTGATTAGGATAAGGCAAATGTGTTTCTTAAATTCTTGAAGGCATTTTATAACATAACCTTGATCTTTTCAAACTCTCTAAATGTGACTTCTAACACTTGTTTCCACCAAATTGCTTATATTCATGAGTTATTAGAAGAGAACATTAAGAGTGGCGATCCATTGCAAATGGAGATGTCCCTTATTATGAGAAGTATGAAAAATATTGGGGTCAAACAGAAAATATGAATCCTTTGCTCATTATAGCTGTGATTTTGGATCCTGGCTACAAGCTTGCTTATATGAATGATATATTTGAAGAGCTGTTTGATGATAGGGATGCTTGTATGGCCATGAAAGTGAAGATAAAAGATATTTTGTACCATATGTTTGATGAGTATTCTACTGTTGGGCAAGCAAGTAGTAAAGTTTCAAGCAATGCTTCTTCTACATCTTAATCATCATCAATTGTGCTTGGCCGAGAGGGTAGAGATCCAGGTCGTAGATGGTTAGCTTCTTGGAAAGAAAAGACCTCAGCACATGTAAAAATTCTATCAGAATTAGATAGATATCTTTCATCTAATTCTGGTTATAACTCTCATAAGGATGATGATGATGATTTCGATATATTAGCATAGTGGAGAGATAATTCTGGCAGGTATAAAGTTCTTTCAAAGATGGGACGTGATGTCTTGGCTGTGTCTGTATCTTCAGTAGCCTCAGAAGCGCCCTTTAGCACAGAGGGATGTGTTGTGGACTCCTATAGAAGTTCATTATCTCCATCAATGACTGAAGCACTTATATGTGCCGAGAATTGGCTACTTTCTGGCCGGACTTACATCACAACTTAAAGAGTTTGATAATTATCAAGAAACTGATGGTGTGGTGTAGACTAGTGTGTGTTATGATGTAGTTAACTATTTATATTTTATATAAATTTCCAAGTAAAATTTAATTGCGTTTGTATTTATTATTTGACATGGATTGTATTGTAAGGTCATTGACTACATATATTTTCTATACTTTCATTTTTGAGATCATTCCAGTGTTATTGATATAGGGGAGGATGTATGAATTTCTTTCAGCATTTCAACTTTTAGATATTTTGGGTTAATATTATTATGATCTAGTATTTTTCATGGTGACTGATTTCCAACTTTTTTTGGTTGCATGGCGGATATTTTGGTTTTAGCCTTTTTGGTTACTTGATTCAGACTTGTTATGATCTCTTGTATCTTTCATGGTGGCTGGCATCTTTTTTGGGGTACATGGCTTGATTTTCTTAGCTAATTCAGTAGTACGGGTGTACAAGTTGATCTTGTATTTTGGTTTTTGGTAACTTGATTAAGACTTGTTATGATTTCTTGCATCTTTCACAGTGGCTGACATCTTTTTTGGAGTACATGACTGTATTTTCTTGGCTGATCTGATATAATAGTACAGCTGTTCAGGTTGATCTTTCATTCTTTTGGGTGGACATATGGCCTATTTTGGTCCTTGGGATTTGTTGTGTAGTAACTCAAATGGATTTGGTGTATATTTTGAAGTTTGGACTAATTAAATTTAGCCACAATGTGTGTAGTATTACAGTGATGTAATTAAATTGTTTAATGGTCTCTTATTGCTACATTTCCAATTGTCATGTGTTAGCAAATAGCAATTTATTCCTATTAGTCCTGTGTTATGTAATCAAGGTTTTGTTATGTTGCTCCTCTTAGGTTAAGTTTTGTTCATGAGGTAAGTTTTTGTATGGTTAAAATATCAAGACAAGAGATGGTTTTTTTTTCAAGGACCAATAGGAAATATCTTGTGACTTAGAGGACATGTCTTGCGCGGTCTTGGTCCTATGCCAAACAAGGCTAGGCCAGGCTTCGGGCCAAAAAAGCCAGCCCTTGAGATTTTTAGAATAGGACTTGGGGCATAAACATAGCCCGATCCTGCCCGGTCTTTGTGCAACCCTAGAAAATTTATATAAGAAATTAATATTGTTTAGAAATTAATACCTTGATCAAGAGAGGATTGGAGTTCCTTTTATTGATATGGTTTCGAAATCTTGATTACTTTTTTTTTTTATCATAGTTGACAAGATATTATTCATCACTCCCTCCGTTCCTACTAGGATTAATTGAATTATCACTTTGGTCCTTTTTATATATCTATTTTGTGTATAATTTTTTTGCCCTTATCATAAATCCACTTTGGGAGCAATTAATATATGTTAGTGTTACAATTTTGCCATTGTTAATAAATGTAGAGAGAAAAGGTATGTGATGAAGGATAAACTTTGGTTTCATTTTGCCCTTATTGTGATGTGATTTTAATGATAATATAGCAGTAACTAAACTATATATTTATACACATGAAAACTAAACAAATGATGAACTTGGAACTGCTAGTACTGAAATTTATTCAATCCAGATCATTAATTTAAAGAGAGTCAAGGATTACATGTACAACCAAAATGAAAACAGGTCATGTAGATCAAGTTCAACCAAAATTAACAAGATCAAAGAAACATTAAATACAGAAATCATCCTACTTCAGAGACGCAAGGCTCTTCTCATAATTGAACATATCATATCGGTGATAGGCAGCAGAAAAGTTGTGGAACCACTTCCATTTTTTAGTGGTGAGATTGTACAAATAAATATAGTTCTTTGGGTGACCCTCCACCTCAACCTCATCATCTTCAAAAGTGCATAGTATTTCATTCCTCCAAATGCATTTGGGTTTTAAAAAAAACCTGAAAATGGTTCAATCTTACATCTCTGAGTAAGACACAAACTATTCCCAAATTCACTCGAAGCCTCTTGATTACCCACATATCAATGTAAAAATTTATAGAGTTCATGATACAATGGAAGAAAGAATCATCTTTCACTCCAAGTTCATGCCCAATTATTGCATCACACATTGTATACACATGAAGCCTACATGGACAAAGATAATGCTGAACTGCAACATCCGAATCAAATGGTAAAGTATGCATTGAGGTAAATGTAAACACTTCCGCTATGTCAAAAGAAACTATGCTGGAAAATGCTCCACTATGTACCAAAAAATAGTTTCACGGGGAAATTATCCATTAAAAGCCCCAAATTCTAATTTCTTCTATGAACCTCTGTTTAATGAATACATCTGCTCTCTATTAGGCTTGGGGGTATCAAGGTCTTATTGATCTTCTTTCTTTTTAAGCAACTCATCATTATAAAGTCTCACTATCTTGTAATCATTAACTACTCTACTGAACCCAAATCCTATCCTGGAAAGGCCACTATAATCATTTAGTGGGTGGGGTACCTCTCTTACCTCGTTGATCAATGGGTTCCATAACAAATGAGAAATAGGAAACCTTCCTTTACGAGTATCGATATCCCCACAGAGCAAGCCATTTGAGGAACCATGATTCTCCAACCACGTTTCAAGGAATCAATGGAGGGAATGCTCAGAACTTCAGTGGTTTCCATCTTATGATCAACCAAACGTAAGGAGGTACGCTTGAAGCTGTCATTATAAGCATGGATGAGAAGGAATGGATCTTCTTGAGCGGTGTAGGATATGGTTGGAGACGAAAGATTGTTATTTTATGAGGATTTTCCAATCTTTACACACGCATTGGAATCGAACAATAGATTTGGTAGGAAGCCTTTTGGGAATGTTGATGATTATCTCCAAATGCAAAAAAGGTATGATGCTTTCACTTACCATCTTTCTTCGTTTTAGATAATACTTTGTGACTTGCGAAATATAATATGTAAGTATGTGACTCAAAACTACTTCATTTATTTTTCCATCTTTACACTGATTTCGATAAAACGTGTTTTATTAAAAAAAAATCTGACTCAACAAACTTTCCGAAATTAATGATTTCAGTTTTAGAGGTAAAATGAATATTCTATATTGTTTTCTAAATAAAATGTTTTATCTAAATGGACCTAACTGTACCTCCTATTTTACCTAAATTACACTGACATCCTCTCTGTTTTGAAAATATAGTCCAAACATTAACACCGTTAAAGCATATTCTAAAAATATTATAGAAATAAATTTCTTTAATAAAAAAATATATTAAAATGAATCTTCTTTACTGATTTACTAAATCTTTCATTTATCTTTCAATAATTTATTTAATAATTAATAATAATCTACTTAATATATTGACTTAATTTAAACAGAATTCCAGCAAATTTTACTTGAAAATATTAATAATTTGATCAAAAAGTAATATTTTATGAACCTTAGTTTAATTGAATTTACTTAAAATTCATGAATTAGGCTAAAATATAATTTTGATTCTTTATGTTTGCATCAAGTTTTATTTTAGTTCGTACCTTAAAAAGCACACTTTTGGTCCTTTTAAGCTAACATTGTTATTAGCTTCATTTAATGGAAAACGGTGACTTAGAAAATCTATAGGGTGATTCTATAATTAAATATAAATAAAAAAATTATAATTGTTAAAATATAAAAACAATTATACATAAAAATCAAAATTCAAACATATTTTATCAACACACAACCACAAAGTCATCATTTTAATTTTTTAATTTGATGAGTTAATATTTTCCGCTCAATAAAATTGATGGTGTTAACACAAAAAGACTAAAAATATATTTTTCAAACTTATAGGACTAAAATAAAACTTGATGTGAACATGAAAGACTAAAATATATTTTAGCCTAAGGGTGAGCATTGTGCCCAACTACCTTGTATGCCCACTCAAGTCCAGACAAAAATTTCCCAGACCAACCCAAAAAAGGTAGCCCTTAAAATTTTGGGTATGACTGGGCATCAAACAGGGGATGTTGCCCTGCCCATTTAGCATAGCCCCGAAAAGTATATAACATTTATTTAAAATATTTAATATTGATTATATATTATTTTATATGAAAAAAATATTATTCAATTTGTATTACTTTAATTAAAAGATACATAAAATTATTATGAATTTGATATAATATATCATAAAATCTATAATTATATAATTATGATACATACATTTTCTAATATAATATAAGTAGAAAATCACAACTTGGGCAGGGAAACGCCTACCCCACCCTAGCTGCTCTTACACAACCAAAAATAATAAGGACTTCTACCGGGCAGGGCTGGACATCGCGTTACAAAATACCACCCATTTATTATTTGAGCTGCACATATGGCATTATAAAACATGCATTTCATATCATATTAACAAAATTATGTATTTGTATAAAAAAACAAAATTTTGTCATTTTTAAATTTAATAGTGTAAATTAATAGCATGTATAATTTCAAAATTATCTCAAAAATATATGCATTCAAAAAATTAAAAATTATATTATAAAGTAGTTTTAAAAAACAAAAGATTTTAAACATTTAAAATTATTAAGAAAGGTTTATGATTATTAAATTAGTTAACACTGTTAAATGACCAAAATCACATGATATTACTAAAACACCATTACCATCTATGTATATTCCCACCCTCCATCTCTTACTTGTTTATCATTGAGGGGCATAAATTGGGTAATTTGGGGAAAAGTGTAGAAGAATTGGAAAGGGGTCTTATATTTAGGAATAAACTCACCTCCTTTAATAAGTCCCATATTTAGGAATAGAGGGATTAATATTTATGTTTTTAGCCAAAAAAATTGTTATTTATAGAGTAAAATACACTAACTTCCCTTCTGTTTTGTCTTAAATACACATATCTCCCCTCTATTTTGAAAACATACAATTTAGTCCAATCATTTAACACCGTTAGGAATATTCTAAAAATATTATAAAAACATAATTTTCAACTTTATTTTATATGTTATTGACTATTTTACTGTTATTCTAATAAATCCTTAAACATTAAAATTCCTTTGGTAACCAAGCGTGGTTGGTCGAGTGATCAGTTTACTCATCCGCTTAAGCAAGTGTCGGGAATTCGAATTTCGCCTTGTGTATGCAGCAACTCATTAGCCAATGACAGACCCTTAAATGGAGCTCGGATCCACGAAAGATTAGTCATTGGCCTGTCCGGCTGGGGGATATCTTAGGCAACAACAAAAAAGTTCCTTTGGTTTCACAAATTTCATCATAATTTGTATTTAAGAATTTTGAAATATAAATTTGAATGAATTATATAACCACAAAAATGTATATAACGTTTGCTAAACTATGAATAAAAATGTAACTGAAATATGTTGTAGAAATTTTAAATAAATTAAATAAATATTTCTAATGAGTAATAACTATATTTAAAAAATTAAATTATAAAATTTGATGATTTTAATAAAATTAATAAATCTATTAAACATATTAGAAATTTTGAATATATTTGTATGTACCTTTGAAAAAATATGTGTGCTAGAATTATTTTTTATTTTATAAAAAATAGTTTGACAATTGTAAATGTTCAAATAATTATTATAACAAAAAGGGTATTTTGATCCAAACAAAATTTAAAAATAAAACTTAACAGTCAACTAATGGTTTGTGTGAACAGAAATAAAATCTCAAAGGATAAAGTATAATTTTGGTTTTCTATGTTTAGATCAAGTTCCATCTTAGTCTTTTAAATTTGAAAATTGCACTTTTAGTCCTTTATAAGTGACACTGTTAGTTTCATTAAATGAAAAATGATGACTCTATAATTAAATGGGGACAAAAAGTGATTAATTTTTAAAATATAAGAATGATTATATTAGAAAATTTAAATTTGAGCATTTTTGTCAATATTTAATCATCAATTAAATATTTAAATGAATCGTCTAATGAATTAATTTTTTTAGTTTTATATTTGAAAATTGAATAAGAAAGTAACGTACGCTGTCCAATTCATGGGACGGTGACCGTATGCCTCGGGAAGTTATAGGAGGAGATTTGCTGGATTGGGAAATAACCTTTTTTTCTTTGACAAGGAAGTCGCTATTTAAATTTAAAAAAGCAATATATATATATATATATATGTGTGTGTGTGTGTGTGTGTGTGTGTGTGTGATGTGTTTATAAATATATATACATAAATGTGGGGAGTGGATTTGCTTATGTGTCACAAGAAGACTTGCTCTATTAGAAAGTTATAACTTAAATGAAAAGGTATAAAACAAATAGTTAAATTGGAGGGAATGATTGCTCACGTGTAGCAAAAAGGGCTACTCAAGTCCCTACTTTATATGATAAACTAGTTAAAATCTCATATATATATATATATATATATATATATATATATAATTTTCAAATTCAGAAGATATTTATCAGTAATTTTTCCAAAAAAGATCATGATATTTAGGACCAGACCAATTAACTTAAAATCCCACCAAAAAATAAGATTTTTAAAGTGTTTTTGGCCCATTAAAAACTCCCCCCGAACATTATCCCTTATAAGTCGGACGATACGGTTTTTTTTGTAAGAAGGATTATCTCTTTAGAACATTATTTTTAACAAGGATATCCCAAACACATTTATATAAATCTAATTAAATGGGGATTGAAATTTCATTAGTCCGTTTTATTTACGCTAAAACTTTTAATTGATTTATTAAAGATTTTCAGTTAGTATAAATATATAGCCAGGGTCAGCTAGCATCGTTCATTCTAAGTTTCATTAGTCCGTTTTATTTACGCTAAAACTTTTAATTGATTTATTAAAGATTTTCAGTTGGTATAAATATATAGCCAGGGTCAGCTAGCATCGTTCATTCTAAGTCTCCTCTCCATAGCTACTAAAAATTGTGACATCTGATCTTCAGATTCTATCAGCAATTTTCATCAATCGAACTTCTTTCATGGATTTTAGATCTTCGGCTTTCAGCTTTGTTGGATGTCAACTCTACTTTTGTTCGACAATTGATTCTTATTCGGTAGCTTGTGAGGCATTTTCTGAACAGCTTTTTCTTCATTAGAATCGTACATGCATCAAAACTAGTTTGATCGTTTGTTCACGCGTTAAATCAAATCAACTATTCTCTTCCTATATTTTTTTGGATTTGTTTAAATTTTCGGTGGCTATGGCTTTCGGTGTTGGTTTGTCTGCTATCGAGAACGGTGACGCTGATGTTGTGGAGAAAGATCCTACCGGACGTTACATTCGGGTATGTGCTTTGACTTGTCTAGGTTTTCACTTACCCCGACACCGATGTTTCAAAGGAAAACCTTATAAATTTTGAATTCTATTAGATGTTGTTATCCAGAATAACATAACTCCCACGTTGTTGATCACTTTGATGAATTAAAGATATATAATGTTGAGGTGAGACATGTCAAATTGGCTTAACCTTTTGTAATTGAAAGACAACCCTAAATTATATATACAATTAATTCACTCATACTTCAACATGTTATAAGCAAAAAAAAAAAAAAAAAAGAAAGAAAGAAAAAGATAAAGAGAATAGAACTAAGGCCTCCAAGACTAAAAATAAAAAATGAAAGAGATACAGTTAATTCATTCATACTAAAATGATATTATTTTTTAATGTAATATTAAAATGTATGGTTTATAATTGATAAACTTTAAGTAAATTTATTAAATCAATGTTCATAAAATTTTTTATTTTGATCAAATTTTTAAGATTTTATCTTAATATATATTGAGATTATGTTTAAATTAAATAAAAAATATTAAATAAATTATTAATAATTATTAAATAAATTATCCAAAGATAAACATGATATTTTGTACTATAAGAGTAAATTAATAAAGAAGATTTATTCTAATACAATTTTGAATTAAAGAAATATTTTTGTATAATCTTTCTAGAATATTCTTTAACGGTGTTAGTTATTAGACTATATTGTATGTTTTCAAAATACAAGGGAAGTATGTGTAATATAAGGAGGGAGGTCAACATATTTTACTCAAGAAAAAAATTAATTTATACATGCACATACAAATAATTCATATTTCAACATTCAATCAATGGGATTAAAATAAGAAAAAAATTATTTGTATACCTTAGGCCTTTGAGACCAAAAAAAGGCTAAGCTAAAATAAAAGAAAAAATGAAAAAGATAAAAACAGTGGTAGAGAGAATATTACAAATAACATAAGTCTCACAAAGAATGAAATATGAATTAAGGATATATAGTGTTAATGTGGATCCTATCAAATTGGCTTAGGCTCTTATATTAGAGAGATAAACATAACATACACACACAATTAATTCATAATTCAAATTATATTTATATTTATATTTATATATAACTTTTATTTCAACTGTTGTGACATTTGGTTGCTTGTGATTCACTGCTGAGGATGTTATTTCTTTTGAAAACAAAGTTTTCTCAATTGAAAATCTTCAAGCCTTTCTTAACCGTTGTTAGTTTTTCTAAGTTATTAATTCTTCAATACCAACCTTTTCCTCGTTAATTCCTGAGGTGGATTTATTATTATCTTGCCTGTTTCTATCTTCAGTATGATGATATGTTGGGGAGAGGAGCATTCAAGTCTATGTATGGCCTGTAGACTTATCTTAAGTTTTCATTATAGTCAGATATTTAATTTTAATTTTTTTAATGAAGGATATTTTTTAATTTAAATTACCTTTATTTTTATAATAGATATAAGGCATTTGATAAAGTTGAAGGGATGGAAGTTGCCTGGAACCAAGTTAATATTGAAGACTTTTTGCACCATTCACAACAATTGGATAGTTTATATTCTGAGGCACATCTCCTAAAATCATTGAACCATGAAAATATCCTCAAGTTCCATAGTTCTTGGGTGGACGATACAAACAAGACTATTAACATGATAACAGAGTTATTCGTCTCTGGGAGTTTGAAACAGTAAATTTACTTACCTTTAACTTTTTATAATGTTTTTTGCCCCATATGTACTTGACATTAGCATTTATTGATTTTGCTCTATCTCACAATTGATTAGATATCGAAGAACTCATCAGAATGTTGAATTGAAGGCTATTAAAAACTGGGCAAGGCAAATTCTTCAAGGTTTATGCTATTTGCATAGTCACAATCCTCCTATCATCCATAGAGATTTGAAATGTGATAATATTTTTATTAATGGTCATACTGGAGAAGTTAAGATTGGAGATCTTGGATTGGCAACTTTCCTAGTACAGCCTACTGCAAAGAGTGTCGTTGGTATGATCCCTCACATTTTTCGTGACGTTTTAATTGGACTAAACCATATTTAGAGGAAGAAATTGGTCTCGATTCTTGAGTCAAATTTCACTTTGCAGGGACACCAGAATTCATGGCACCTGAGCTTTATGAAGAAGAGTATAATGAACTTGCAGACATATATTCATTTGGTATGTGCATATTAGAAATGATCACTTGTGAGTACCCGTACAGCGAATGCCAAAATCCTGCGCAGATATATAAGAAAGTTACTTCAGTAAGTCTATTGTCAAAGCCATCCTTTGAATTGTCTTAACTCTATTTTCTATCTTTGGTAAAAAAATCTACATTTTCTGTCACACTCATGAGTTTCTTACTTTCAGGGAATAATGCCTGCTGCTCTTAGTAAAGTGACTGATCCACAAGTAAAGCAGTTCATAGAGAAATGCTTAGTTCCCGCATCTATGAGATTATCTGCATCTGAGCTATTGAATGATCCGTTTCTTGCTATTAACAACATGAAGGAGATCAACCATGCACTGCAATTGCCCAATCACATGGCAGAATCAGTGACACCAACAACAACTGAGCCCCAGTCTATGGAAATTGATCAAAGTGTCAGGGATGTCTTACGTGGCCCCTGTTTGGAAGTGACTGGAGGAACTCTTCAAACAGTTACTCTAGATTCTATTATGAAGAATAAGTGTATCGAATTCATGTTACGAGGGGAGAAAAATGCTTCGAACAGAACAATTTCACTTGATTTGCACATTGCTGAGGCAAATGGTGAGTGGTTATATTTTTTTTCGTGCCACAACATGTTATATGTTCATTTATTTATTTATTTTTGACTGGAAGTTCATGTATTGTCAGGTCATGCAATGGATATCCAATTTCCATTCTATCTTGATTCTGATACAGCAATTTCAGTTGCTGAGGAGATGGTGGCAAGTCTAAATCTGAATGCTGAGCACGTTAGTGTCATTGCCGAACTAATACACACCATGATTATCAGGCTTGTTTCTGACTGGAGAGTTTCGGACCAACAATTATCATATGAAGCAGATTGTTTGGATGTCCATTCTCATGTAGTTTCAAAAAGGGGACCATCTTTATGGTGCCAAAGTGAAAAGGATCTTGTTAACTCACTAGTTCTTGGTGATAAAAGGAAACATGAAACAATTATGTCAGACATTTCAGCAGAAGATGATATTACTGAAAACTTACAACCTGAATATGCCCTCTTTGATGTATCCTTTGAGGGCTCCATTGACAAAAGGTCTCAAAATTCATATGTAAGGTTATATGATCAAGATAACCACACTTGGGAAGTTAGTGGTGATGGCTCTTTTGACACCAATGGTTCTGATAATAACTCAGTAAACTCAACTGTCTCATTTATAGACTCATTTGGTGTTGATGAGGCTAAGAAATTTGTCAACGAAGACAACGAGCAATGTGAGGAGCTGCTATCGGAGATCGAGGCAATAAATAAACAGTACCAGCTATGCTTTCTTCAACTTGTGAAGATGAGGGAGGATGCAATAGAAAACATGAAAAGTAGATGTGATGGATTGGGAAATCTTTTTGTTTTTTCCCTTTCCAGATGTTGATCCCCATTGTTTTACGTCATTTGATTTTGTTTTCATTTCAATTTTGTCAATACCTTACAATTGTATATTATTTTTTTTGTTGTTAATAAATTGAGAATTATTGACAATAACGATGGAATGATATTCTTACATTTTTTTTTCAAGAATATGTATTTTCAACTTCGGTTTAGGGGAGGGAGGGGCATATGATTTTTGAAGGCACGATTAATTTGATTTTTGCATTATGATCTTGATTTTCCAAAGAACTAATGCCATATACAAGTAACATTGCTAGAAGTGATTCTGTTATAATCACCATTATATTTTGAATTAATTAAATATAAAGATAATTGTAAAAACGTGTTTTTGAATATTTTAAAGCATATCATTTTAAAAATTAATTTTATGTGAGGATATGTAAAGGATATCATCAATTTAGAACACAAGCGTTTGACAATAATTTTTCTTTCAGGCCTTGAGAATTAAATTAATCTCTTGAAAAGACTATAAGTGGCTGTAAATCTTGAGGCATTATAAGATAAAAAAAAGTAAAAAAGAAAATCTAACAATATAAACACTCTTTTCTCTGGTGCACGAAAGAATAAAAAACTAAACTCTTCATTAATTATGATAACAAAAATAAAACCATTATCACTGGAAGGATGTTAAAGAATTCCATTGATTATATTATTTCCTTATACTAAATATAAGATCTATAATTGACTTTTTTAAAAAAATCTTTGTAAAACTAAATAAATAACTGATAAATTAATTTGCTGGAATTTGTTTTTCCTCCAAACGATTTTATTTAACTTATAAGATCATATATAATCTTATAATATACATATATGTTATTAGTAACTAACTTATTTATTTAACTTCATTAACCTCTTCAAAAAAGTCAATTGGATCTTATATTTAGAATTGGAGGGAGTTTTAAGAATAAAGATTTTTTATACTTGAAAATCTCCATTAATTATGATTAAAAAAATCTTCCTTAACATAAAGTTTATTTCACTCAATTTTGGTTTTAATCCTTATAGTTTCAAACAAAAGGTTTTAGTCCATCAAGTTTTCTTCCATCAAAACAGTTAGTCCCTGTAGTCTAGTAAGGACTCAACGATGTTAAATGTAACATCCCAAATTTTATACTTAAGAATAAATAATTAATATAATGTAGAGATTGAAATATCTAAAGAGTTCAGCTTTAGTTATTTAAGTTTTAATATAATCCTATAATTATTCAAAGAAAATCTATCTAATATGGATTGGATTTTAAGGATAAAAATTATAAGCCATGATTTGAGGAAAAGAGACTATGATTTATTAGGTACAGTAAATATATCTAGACTCTTATCTTATTTAAAAGAATTTAATTATCTGAATATAATGAAAAGACATTAAAGGATTTATATGATCATGATTTTAGATTTTATATTTTGATATCTGGTGAAAATTTATATTAAATTAGTCGCTAAGAGAGATCTCTATGTATTTACAGAGAGATTGGGAAATTATGGTGGAATGGACATGCAGGGAGACTAACACAGTTGCTGACAGATTAGCTAAAGAGGCGTTGAATATAGAGCAAGGAATTTTGCTTTTTGAGGAACCACCGCAGTTTATTATGGCAGAGATTTCTGCTGATGTTATGATGTAGTTTTTTTTTTTTTTTTTTTTTGGGTGTATTTTGCCATCAAAAAAAAAAAAAGATAAATTAAAATTAAATAAATTAATTATTATAAAGAGTCTAGAATAGAAATAAAATAAGATAAGATACAAATAAAATAAAAAAAAGATATGTATATATAATATTATTATATATATGTGTGTGTGTGAATATATAGTATATTTACGCGACTTCTATATATATATATAAATATATGTCATATGCACACATTACATACATACATGATATATGCCTCCAGCTTGTTTTTCTTATTTAACAAAGAGCTTTGTATTTCTTTTCAAGAGCTCAACTTCTAAGCTCAATTTCATACTCGTAATCTCTTCCGATTATAAATTATCATTCACAAACTTTGTTCTATGTGATGAGATCATTTCAATGAAATAATTTTTCTAAGAAGTAGGATGTGAAATTGAGGTAACCAATGTTAAATTACTTTATATGCATGTTTTGGAATATAAAAGTTTTTATCTTTCCTTTTATCATGTTATATTAATATAAATTTGATTGATAAAGTTTTATTTTATTTTATTTATATAAGACTTCAATGAAGCGGGAATTATGTTAAGATTGCATTGGTGATACTTTATTATGAAAATTATCTTTCAAACTCACTTACAGATATGTATGTATGTAAATATAAAGATTTATGTGATATGTTTGTTATATATATATATAGCCCTGTAATTTTATATTTTGTGAGTTATATCTATTATGGTTATTTCTGTAATGAAGATCTAGGGCAGGGTTGCGGAGATTTTTTTTTTGAAGCCCATGCGACATTGTACATAGTGGTTGGCACTTTGTCAGACACATGTCTCTATTCCTTATACTTTAGTCGGAGTTTGGAAATAGGCTGTTACGTAAGACTCCAATTGAGCCTAGGCCCATGTGGGAGGTAAGAGAGGGGACCAATAGCCTGTAGTGAGTGGTATGGCCTTTGGCCAGGTCATACAACACATAAGGTTCAATTCCATGTCTGGGAGTTATACTAATGAGATCGATTGGAGTGTAACAATTGTGTTTGAAAATGTGTTCTTATTTTTCAGAAATATTATCTTCATTTTTATATGTATATAATCGTTGTTGCTTCTTATGGTCTTTTCTTTTATATTTTATAAAGTGATATTGGTTGCTTGGACTTTGTCTGACCTCCCTATATCTATTATTTTTAGGTGAAGACTACAGTAAATGTGGTCATGAAGGGAAGGAGCATGTGAGAATTAGTTCTATGAGTATACCTTAGCTCTTGTTGGTTTTATGTTGCTCGATTAATTACATTGCCACATTGGTTGTGTAACGTCTAGAATTTTCCTATTATACTATAATATTTTAATTGAATTATAACCACTTTTTAATGTCAGAAGCCCAAAATACGTAAAAATTTAAAACTTTTTCTTTCCAAGCAATATTCCACTCTATTGCAGTTGGAATGGGCTTTTCACACAAATTGAATAATTTAAAAACTCTTTATAAAATAAAGTGGTTACTAACACAATTAAAACTATACAAATCCTCTTAAGAGAGTCTATTCATAGTTCATAATACTTAGGAAGTTTAAATCCCTTAATCAACTTATATCACTCTCCTTTCTAGGCTTTCTGCTATCAACTTAATAAGTTAATTTTACAACATATACAAATAATATTATTAAAATATCTAATCACCTCTTACTTTTCAAATTATAATCCTAATTTCTTCTTCTATTCTTCCTTCCCAGCTAGCTTATCACATCCTGCGTACTGAAAATGTTTGGGGAAAGAGTGAGATTGGAAATCCCAATAGCAGTTTCTTTCATTAACATATATGATCATATTAGCATTGTCATGTATATATTTCATAAAACTGCACAAATGATGATAGTCTTACTCTTATTAATCTGTGTGCGATCCGCACCTACCAACCACTGATAACAATACTTTTGTTAACTAGTGGAGGCTCTACCTGCAGGACTTATCGTTATAACAATCCCGTTATAACTAAACTGATTTGGCAAAGGGGTAGCGAACCACCTAAGCCTGGAGTACTCCAACTGAGGAATAACAACTTACCAACTAAATGCAACAGTTATTACAAAATAATACATGCAATTTAATTGTTACTGAAATAAACTGCTACCTGAACTCCCAGCTTAATCCTTTCCTATCTCTTTTCCTTTCCACTGACCTCCTCAGCTTATGTCACTATCTATACCTATTTATATGTAATATATAAATAATGAATTAATATCAATATTCCTGGATAACTATCCAGCGTCTCTCACAGATCCTAATTTAATTAATACTACCCCATTCTTAGTATTAGTAAAAGATTACAGTTTACTATAATTATCTTAATCCCTTTTAAAATTAAAAGGCTCAATTACAAATAATTTATTTTGATTAATAATTCTGATTTTCCATTATCATCTTCTACCATATACTAATTTCGTATTCCCGTATAATATAACTTTAATATTATCATAATCGTAGCTTACAACTGATTCACTGTTGTCACTGAAAATGTTATTTAAGAGAACAAAAATAGAACAGAGGTTTCAACATAATATTTTACAACCTTTATCTTACTTTCCATCCATCACTCATTTAATACAAAAGAACTCTATCACTTAGATTCTAGTAATCCTATAACAGAAATGTATTACACGTACCCCTGAAAATTCATATCCCAATCCTCTAATCATATGAACATTTATTTTATCACTTAGAACATTAGTCAGTAACTTTAATGCCAGACTCCAACATCCAAAACTTCTCCATAAATACCTAAACACATTTCCAAATATCGATATTTACTTTTAAAACCTTTATACACCCAACTTCAATTATCCTAATCTCAAATCCAAACTCCAGATGCTCACACAAGTATATCCTTTAATTGGTTCTAAATCAATTACCCAAAATCAAATCACCAAACCATCTTTATCACTCAATTCACACCTAACCATTAAACTAATCTCTATACTTCATACAATCTAGTACTCCCAATTAACCTTTAGAATATTTATACCCTACACTATTATGAACTTAGTACTAAATGATTATCACATTATAAGACATGTTTAATTTATAAAACCTAGTAGCTCTTGGACCGCTTCTTATCAACAGACTTATTATCTAATTCTGAAACTTAACTTCCAAATTTATTAAGATCAATAACCTCATTAATCCACTAACTAATTCTAGATCCTTTTAACCTCCTACATTCACCTTCAAAAATCTTAGCATATGATCAACACATATCACTGCTATATAGCCATTACAAATCTATTTATATGAGCCCGTCCTTTCTGAAAATTCTAAACATATAATTCCTAATAATCACTTAACATTACTCCCTTCCTTAAAACCAGAATTTGATGCCTTATTTAACTGACCATTAACAATTATTGCATAATCAAATGAACCTCAGACTCAGCTAAAACTAATGAGAATGAATGCCCATCATATATAAAAGTCCAACTTAATATCTTAATCTTTCTCAAAACACTAAACACTTACCTCTAACATATTAATTTGTACCTTAACATTCTTAAATTCACGAAGAATAACAACTTCTATAACTATAAACCAAACTTCAAGACTATAAATAATCAGTTCTATTTTTAGATCCATCCCTAAACCTTCATGACAAAACCTCTAAATTAATTCATATTTAATTAAGAACCATAGAACCTTCAAACACTAATGTTGCTCCTATCATCATCTCCAAATCATTCACAATACAAAAGCTTAAAATTTTAATCTTCATATGAACATTTAACTATCCATCCAAAACAGAACCTAATGCCTCCCTACAATAAAATTAGATGCCTCTCTTACTACTTCCTTCTATTTCCAACACCAGATGAATGCTATTAAATTCTTCTTTACATTCACTAATCGTCCAAGTCCTTTAATAAACCCCTTGTCTACATTCTAAAAGATAAATTATAACAATTATTATCCCATATTGTTGTCCCACCAACTAACCAAATCCATATTTGATCACCCAATCTCCCAAATTGAATTTCTTAACACATATAGCATAGAAATAATCAGAGTCCATGTTCCTTTATAGCAATCATTACGACTCTAGCCTAAAACACCTAATTCATATGTATTTATTCAAATCACCAATAAATAATTTCCCCACAATTAACCAATCACCAGCTCAAACCATTGTTCTTCCCCCTTGAACATGAAGAAAAATCATACCTTTAATTCATAGAAGCAAGCATTTAACTCCTAGATCATACTCCAAATAAATATCCCTCACTTAATCCAATATAATTAAAACTTAGACACTGCTAAGTTATAACAGAAGCAGAACAGAGAGCCTTTATGCTCAAATCCATACCATTTCATAAGAACTCAAACAAGGTAGTCAAGTAAATCACTCCTACTATTTCTATGCTTAATTCACACAATTTCCTCAACTCCCATAATCCTTTCCTATGAACCCAAATCTTCTTTTACAGCCAAAGTCACACACACACACACATATATATATATATATATCCCTAACTACTCCATTTTAGCCCAACATCATATAGAAATAAATTCCAATTAAACTTTAATATCAACCAATTCCCTTCCTCTTTTCTACATAACCGAATACCCACACAGAAAAGAGGAACATAATTTTCAATTATACATTATGAAGCTTTAATCCAACCATAATATCCCACAAATCCCCTCTTCATAGCATTTGGCCGAGCAGGACAGGGAACAAGAAAGGATGAAAAAATCACAAAATTCCATAGACATACAAGAATCGGCCAGACGCAATCAACACCCATTCCATTCTCTCTTAATCTTCAACAGAAGCAAAATCATAAAAGAACACCATCCTCAAGAAACAAGAGAGTCGGCGGAACAGAGAGAAAAATAACAAAGTACCAAGATCATTCAATCAGAAATTTCAACATACAAATACTCTTGTGAATTTAAAATTACCCTTAAGCAAGACTAGTTAAGCGTTCCAACCATGGTTGCCCAGAAATTAGCAAAACTAGCTTCGGATGAACAGTGCAAAATTTGGGATTTTTGGAGCTACACAGCCAAACTCGATTCCCCACTCAAAATCACAACCAAAATCATCCAAATCGAAGTTTAAGCATCATTTCTATGAATTTAGAAACCTTAAAAACCCCCTAAAAATTCGAATTACTCTCATCAACTTGCTCAAAATCGAACCGGAGAGAGGAGAAACCAGAAGGAAATACGCTTACCCACAGCTACTCCAAGCTTCCCTTGAATGTCCGCCGCACTACACCGCCTCGCTTCGCCGTTTTCGCCGTCGGAAATGGCCTACCCTGCCGCTAGAGGTGGCTGGCAGAGAGAAAACGAAGGAACCAGAGGGAGAGCGTGGGTGAGTGAGGGTGAGACGCGAGAGAGAGGAATGGAAAAAGAAATGAACACGTGGGGCTTTAATAATAAAGGAAGGACGGGGATATTTTAAATGAGTGTTTTACCATTTTGCCCCTTCTTTTCACTGAAGATATTTTTTAACTAGGGGCAGATATTATCATTTTCATTTCTCTTTTTCTATTTTCCTCTTAAATAAGAATTTAATTACCATTACAATCTACAAATAAATTTGAATTTGTCCCCAACATAATTTTTCTAGATATGCTTTAACTTCTAAATTTATTTATAAGACTCTTTAAATAACAAACAATACCCCAATGTTCTAAATATTCCCTTATTTAAATTTATCTCCTAACTATTTTTCCTTAACTAATATAGAGAATGAACCTTAAAAGTTATTAAAAATACGCCTGGCCTCATAAATTTATTTATAGGACTCTTTAATTTCTATATGCCATTTCACGACTTTAAATAAATCCTTATTGTCTCTTTTCTCCAAATTAAGTTTTATCTCATAATTATTTTGTAACACCCCAAATTTTAGAAAGTATAAAATAGGGAATTATTTAAGATCCTAAAAATGTAACTAGAATATTAAAAAGCATTGAAAAATGAATTTATGATATTTTAGGCATTTCAATAAATTTTAAGGCTTATTTATTCAAGAAATAAAGAGAAATAATTAGTAGATAAAACTTAATTTGGAGAAAAAGAGATAATAAGGGTTTATTTAAGGTTTTAGAAATGCATTCAGAAATTAAAAAGCCTTATAAATAAATTTATGAGGCCAGGTATATTTTTAATTATTTTTAAAGTTTATTTTCTTTATTAGTTCAAGGTAAATAGTTAGGAGATAAATTTAAATAAGGAAATATTTAGAATCTTAGGGTATTGGTTATTAATTAAAAAGTCTTATAAATAAATTTAAAAATTAAAGCATATCTAGAGAAAATTATTTTGGGGACAGATTTAGGTCTATTTGTAAATAATAATGGTTAATAAAATTATGATTTAAGAGAAAAATAGAAAATAGAAAATGAAAAAGACAATATCTGCCCCTAGTTGAAAATATCTTTAATTATAAAGGGAAGGGTAAGATAGTAAAATGCCTATAAAATAAAAATATCAGTCTCTCTTTAAATGCATACCACACACGTGTCTTACCTTATATGCTTCATTTCTTTTCCTTTCAATTCCTCTACCCTCACTTCCTCTCTCCAACCCGTTATACACGCATATACTCCTCTGCTCTCTCGATTTCTTGTTCTTCTTTCTTCGCCCTCGGTTTCTTTGATCTTCTGCAGTGGCGGAGACGCATGGGAAGTCGAGGGTAACCTTTGGTAAGTCCCTTCCTTCCGTTTTCTTCCCTTTCTATTCCGATTCGAGCGAGATTGGCGGTGGGGATTGATTCAAATTTTAGGTTCTTAAATCCATTAAAACTGAAGCTTAGGATCTGATTAACAAACCCTGAAAAGGAATTTGAGTAATTGTTTGTTATTTGGTTGATTTCTTCAAAAGCCCAAATCGATTCACTGTTCACCCGATATTCTTCTTCATTTTCTCACCCAAAATGAAATTAATTGGTGTTCTGATTGTGTTAGGAGTCGATTAGAGTATATATTGGAGCTTGTATGTTTAATTTCTGAAGTTTAGGAATTTTTGAAATCATTCTCCGTCTTCCCTGTTCTTTTGAGGCCGACGGGTTCAAGAGGGGAAAATTTCTGAATTAATGCATGTTCGAATTGGGAGCTAGAATGGGTACTTTGAAGGTGTGATTGTGGTGATTCATTTTTCCTTTTTGTTTTTGCCCCTGCCATCAGACTTCTTGTTCTTCCCCTGTTCTTGAATAGCTGACGATGGTGATGAATTTATGGTCAGTGAGGAATGATTAATTTGTTGGTAATGGTGGCTTGATGATGTAGGCTGATAATTGTTCAATTCCTTTCTTTCTTGTTGCCTACTCAGTCGAAACTTCTCCCTCTGTGCCGCCAGATTTCTTGTTCTTTTTCCTATGTTCTTTATTCACACTTTGCTCTGGTTGGTCCGAAATGAAGGGAAAGTTGAGTTTTATAGTTGAGTTTGGTTTTCCAATGTTCCTCTATTTTTCTGTTCTTGCTGGTCGTGGGAGTTGAAGGGAAAATGTGAGAATTTTGGGTACCTCTACCTTCATTAATGTATATGAATAAGCTATAATTGAGAAAGAGGAAGTGAAGAACATATGAGATGAACCATACAAATCATGCCTAGTTGATAGAATAGATCTCGTATAGTGATTTCTTCATATGCATGTTTAGTTGTGATTAAGAGAGTAAATCTTCGAATATGATATTTCTGTAACAAGAGGCTATAAGCTACTGTATGTCAATGCTGCTCTGATTTTATGGGTATGTCCAAATAGGGAATACTAAGTAATTAAAGTTTCTGATTTTTCTGTACAATTTAAAGATCAAATGGAAAAAGGGGGGAGTTGGAATGGAATAATGATGATATGTGTGTAAATATATTTATAGAGAAGGGGTTAAGGTTGGAAGTTCATTAAGGATTCACTGTAATGATTATTGAACAATAGTAAGGCTGTTTTGGATTTTTCATTGTAAATTCTGCTGTTAAGGTGGAAATTGAACAGATGGTCCATAATCTTAGTAAATTGAGTCTCATTCTTATTAGTTAAGGTTTAATGTGTCCTTGGTGTGACAAAAACCTTTGTTTTATTCTTTTTGTTTTATTCTATTATTAGTTAATTAGTGTTTAATCTGTTTCTTTTTGTGTAAAGCTTATTTAATCATGGTATGCTTATCTGGAATGAAGAATGTTAATGGATTATAGAAGTATTAAAGAAGATATTAAAGATGATTGTGGTTGTTGTATGTTGAATTTGTGCTTGTACATATTTGTGGACTGTTTTGGTTTTATTAAAGTAAATTAGAACATTAATGATGATTAGGGATTAATAGTTGATTGACAAATGTTATCTTGGATCTTAAATCTTTACTGCTAGGAACTTTATTTTAAGCATTGCTTTGAGTTTCTTTAAATTGAGTGATCAACTATCTAAATTTCTGAAGAGGGATAAAAACATGATTAAAGATGTGGCAAAGGAACTTTAAGAAATTCAAAGTAATGTTTTAGTATGATTAAAGGTTCTTAACGATTGTCTTAAAATTCATAAAATAGTTCTTTGAAATTGAAAGAAAAGCTTAAGCGTTTGTTTCATAAAGATAAATATAGAAACTTTAGAAATTCAATAAGAATAATGATTAAATAGTTTTATTAATTAGTTGGTTTGGGGAATAAACATAAAGTAGTGTACCATGTTCTTTGTCTGCTACAATTTGGTAAATGTTTGATTTGGTTTATGGTTGCTAAAGTTTGCAAATGTTTCGAAGAAGAGAATTAAGTTGAAGTAAAGTTAAATATATATATATATGATATAAGTTTCTGTTTTAAAGATCATAGTGAATAAGCAAGTAGAGAGTGCAGAATATCTAAAGTATGATTTTACTCATGACTGAATTATTTATAGAGGCAGGTTAAAAGAATATTATGATAAGGATATGATTGTGTATGGAAATCTCTACTTAAAACCTGAAATGTCATTTGGGATTTGTTAATGTATATAATAAGTTAAGTTATAGGTAATAATTATTAATGTGAAGAAAAAGTATGATCATTAGAAAATTATTTTAAGTCCCTTGAAGTTAATCAATTAAAGTAAGTTGTTTTATATATATTAAATTTAAGTAATTAGAGATGCACTGATGCTTGTATTGTTTACTGATTGTAAACTATCTGTTTGATAATAATAATCAACAATTGAATTAAAGATTATGAGTGAAATCTATGTTAGAAAAGGAATGGGTAGAAATCTAGGTAATACTATAGGAACGTGAGAGACGTTGAATAATTATATATAAACATAGGGATTAATTTATTATTTATATATTATATGTAAATAGGTCCTGATAGTGGCATAAGTCGAGGAGGTCAGTGGAAGTAAAGGAGCATGCTTAGGATTAAGTGCTGGTATCCAGGTAGCAGTTTCATTCAATATCATTTATCATGTATGATAATTGCATAGCATGTTTTATAAATTTATAGTAGCTTTAACCTTGTCAGAAATATTCATGGGATCCGAGTACTCGATGACTAGAGGGCTAGCTACCCCTAGTACAGATTAGATATAACCGAAAGGTTATATTCAAGAGGTTGAGCCTCACAGTAGTGCCTTAAGTGCACTAGCAACAAGGTTAATGTTTACTTGTATGGGATGAGTGCGGGGGCCCACAGAGGGGCAGCATCCCTTCCCATAGAGTCACGTTTTTATTTATACATATTTACTAATTATTATACATGGTAATGAATGAAATGAACTGCGTTAAATTGCTGTTTCAGATAAGCTGGTAGATGGTAAGATGATTAAGATAAGGCAGGAGTGCTGGAGGAAGATTATATGAAGAATTTAGGATTATGTTATAAAAAGTAAGGATAATAGTATATGATGTAATTTTAAATTATTAAATGAATAGTGGAAAGCATAGAAAATAGAATTCTATAAATTTAAAAAAAAAGGGATTTAAATTTCCTAAGTATTATGAACTTAAATTAGATACCCTAAGAGGGTTAGTTTACTTTTAATTGTTTTAATAATAACTTTATTCTATACGAGTTTTTTTAATTATTCAATTTGTCCGAAAAGCCCATTCCAACTGCATTAGAGTTGGAACATTGTTTGGAAAGAAAAAGTTTTAAATTTATTCATACTTTTGGGCTTCTGACATTAAAAAGTGGTTATAATTCAATTAAAAATTGCTATAATATAGTAGAAAAAATTTAGGTGTTACATATTTCTCTTTATTTCTTAAAGAAAATAAGCCTTAAAATTATTAAAAATATCTAAACATCATAAATTTGCTTCAGGATTACGTGTAATCCTCTATCACAGAATCGAACCAAATGGGCTATTAATTTCTTTAATATATTTGGTCTTCATTGTTATTTTTAATACACACTCATATTTATGAGTAATATTGTTAGTATTCACCTAACCATCACGTAATTATTTACGACATCTTTCTTTTATCACATATTAATGTTTTTTCATATAAGTAATAATTTATAAATTAATTAAAAAAATTTTAAGTTTTTTAAAAGAAAATGTTAACACTGTTTGGCTACCTCTTCTCGGCAAAGTTTTTCTGGCTTTAAAAACAAAAGTAGTTGTTTAAAAATTTTCTTCCAACTAATTGTTTTCACAATCTAAAAGTTGTTTTTAAAAAAAATAAGAAAACAAAAATAGCTTTTAGGTAACTTTTAATTTTAATATTTTTCAAAAATGAGAATTTTTTCCTTCGAATTATAGATTGTGAATCTATCATTTATCAACCACCTAAACTACTTTTCACCGGTGCTCTTTAGTCAGTGATGGTGACGACCATTTTAACATAGCTGACGGCAATTATCAAAGATGATGAGAACCACGATGATGCAATCAATGAAATATCACCAACGACGATGACAACTATGACATCACCGACAACGGCAACCTCCTGAATATCACTAATACCAATGCTGCGTCAACGTCACCAATGATGGAAACAACCAAAATATCACCGACAGAGATTGTAACATTATTGATGGCGACTGTTATGTTATTGATGGTGATGCAAACCACAACATCACAGAAAACACCTGGGGCTTCACTGACAATGACAAAATGCATTTCACTAACAGTGGTAACGATATCACCAATGATGACGGCAACAGAAACTACAACATCATTGACGAAATGCACGAATTCACCAGCATCATGGACGTTATCGACGGTTGTCATCACGTCATCACTACTTTTAAGAAACAACTACCCAAACATATTTTTTCCCCAAAACTTACATAAAAAACAATTCCAAACATAATTTTTTTTCTTGTTTCCAAAACTTGTTTTTAACAACAATTTCATAAAACTGTTTTTGAGGACAAAAAGAAAATAAAACAGAACCAAACAACCCCTTTTTTATTTTTTTATTTTAATTTGTGAAGAAATATATTTGGCTTAATTTTTGTAATTTAAAATGAAATTTAAAATAAGTTTGTTTTTATGTCATCTCAATCCCTAAATCGAGTGTTTTAATATTTAAGTAGAATTGATTTGTCATGGCATCACTTGATAAAATTAATTAAAAATTAAATAAGAGTATGATCGCCATTGTAAACCGCTAAACCGTATGCATTTTCTCTCCTCCCTCTTTTCTCCTCTCTATCCAAACACAAGGAGGAATGATATTCTTCTCATACTTTTCTCCCCCTTTGTTTTGTCTCCCTCAACTTTTCTCCCCATCCAAACATAGTGCAAATTCCGATTTTTTGCTATATTTTTGCAACAAATTTTTTTTGAAAGAATGGACTTGGAGAAAATCCCCCATTGAAAATTTTATTGTTGAGAGGTTACACCAATTTCTCAAGGAAATTAGAATTTTCTCCCAATGCAACGAAAATATATTAATACTTTTATAACATTTCATAACAACAACTAGTTGTATTTTAATATTTCAAATTTGAAATATAGTTTGTTAGCCTATTAATACTCACTACTACAGAAATACTCTATTGCAGCGCAACAATAGCAGCACTTGCAAAACGCAAGTGATGGGATAGGTATAATATGACCAATACCAGCGCTTTTAAAAAAAGTGTTGGTATAGGTATAAGTATATCCCATCACTTAATAATTTATAAGCATTGGGATAGGACCCAAAGTACTTAAATATTGTTTAAAAAATTGGGTTTAGATAATTTTTTTAAAGAAAATTTAAGCGCTGCTATAGGCCCCTGTGATTTAAATTTTATTTTAAAAATATATAAAACCAATTTTAAAAATACTAATTCATTTTAAAAAAGGAAAAATATTTAAAAATACCTATTTAGGCCTATAGCAACGCTTATTACGTAAGAAGCGTTGCTATAGACCTATAGACCTAAATTGGTATTTTTAAATTTGATTTTAGATATTTTTTAAATAAAATTTAAATTACAGGGGCCTATAACAGTGCGTGATTTAAATTTTCTTTAAAACATTATCTAAAACCAATTTTAAATAAAATTTAAATCACAGGGGCCTATAGCAATGCTTATTACGTAGTAAGCGTTGCTATAGGCCTAAATAGGTATTTTTAAATTTTTTTCCTTTTTTAAAATGAATTAGTATTTTTAAAATTGGTTTTAGATATTTTTCCTGTGATTTATTATTTTTAAATCACAGGGGCCTATAGCAACGTGATAACTCCTAGAAATTCATGTCATTTGAGTATATTTTCCTTGAGTTTTATTAAATCATTGATAAATTGTGGATACTCAAGATAGAAAATGTTCATTTGATTTTTTGGTTACACATCATTGTATATTTATGTAGATTTTGATTATTTTTGTAGTTAATTTCTTATGTTGTTTTATATAATTTTTGTAGGAATAAATTGATGCAATAAACAAGAGATTTTAGCCCACCACCAAGCTCCCAATTGAACAACATATTTCTGGAATTTTTGGAAGCTCGCTGTGAGTTCATCGCGGCGAACTTCGTGTCAGCTGCGCATTTTGACGGACTGAACTTAAATAAAAGGAAGGGTTTCGATCTCACTCTTCATTCTTCGACTTTTGGGGCATTTTGGGAGTGTTTTGCTCTGCTAGGGCTTGGAGTTTGGTGGGGATTGAGCTTGGGCTTGGAGCTTCGAAGAGATTTGGGCTTCCTCTCTTGGTTTATCTCTTCCATCTTCATTCTCTTCTCTTGTTCTGTTTGTAATGTTGTATATATTTGCTCCCATGGAGTTGTAGAACATGAGTAGCTAAATACTTTGATTTTAGGATTATTTTGAACCCTTGTATGTATTGATTCTTGATTCCTCCTCTTAATTTGTGATTAATGATATCTATGTGCTTATTTTACTCTGTTCCTAAAGCTTCTAAGTGCTTGATCACCATTTAGATGTTGTGTTCACTTGATTTATGACTCGAGAGAGATAGGTTGAGTGTAGAACTTGGGTAAAATAGTGCAAGAACCTGAAGTTTGCATGGATGGATGGTTTTGTTGGCAAGATAGAGATATACTTACTAGCCTTGCATAGTCACAATAGGGTTGGGACATGATAATTGGGTCTTATTAACTTGTAGCAAGAGATTGTGCAACTTAATAAGACTAAACACTTGTTCTTGACTTGAGAGAGCGTTTACAAGTACCCAATGAACCCTAAATTAGCACGTGGTGTCGTTGAAAGCTTCTTTGAGGAGAGGTTAATTGAGTTTTAAGAAGTACAAGGGGGATAGATAATCTTAGGACCTATTTTATCCCTGAAGTTGGAGAATAACTTGTTTATAGTTTTATTTTCATTTTATTTTCTTATTTAATTTTCAATCTCAACATTTGTGTCACTCAAATTGGGCGAGAGTGTAATAATCATTGTTTGACCGGGTTTTGGACAAATCCTCGTGGGAACGATACTTTACTCACTACTTTATTACTTGGCGCGACCCGTGCACTTGCAGCGCAGGGCGAACACAACGCTTATTACGTAGTAAGCGTTGCTGTAGGCCTAAATAGGTATTTTTAATTTTTTTTCCTTTTTTAAAATGAATTAGTATTTTTAAAATTGGTTTTAAATATTTTTTAAATAAAATTTAAATCACAGGGGCCTATAGCAGCGCTTAGGCCCCTGTGATTTAAATTTTATTTAAAAAAGCGCTGCTATAGGCCCCTGTGATTTAAATTTTATTTAAAAAATTATCTAAAAAGCGCTGCTATAGGCCCCTGTGATTTAAATTTTCTTTAAAAAATTATCTAAAATCAATTTTAAATAAAATTTAAATCATAGGGGCCTATAGCAACGCTGATTATGTAGTAAGCGTTGCTATAGGCCTAAATAGGTATTTTTAAATTTTTTTTCCTTTTTTAAAATGAATTAGTATTTTATTTTAAAAAATATACATAAAATAAAATTCTAAGGAAAAAATTACTTTTTTTCCTTTTGCAATCTAAACCATACTCAATCAATTGTTGAATTATATTTATTTCTGATTTAAATTATTATTGCATTATCAATATTATTTGCTTATTTTGAATAGTCAAAACTACTCAAATAGTTATCCATCTCATTTATTTATGATTAAAATTAAATGAATATCTAAATCAACATTTTAATAACTCACACAATTTTGCAATCAAGCCATATAAAATTAATTCATATTTTATCTTTGATTTAAATGAGTGCAATCAATAATTTAGATCATTTATTATATTCATATGAAATAAACTTTTGTTGTCTTCAAATATCTAATGAACATAGAAATATGTATTTTGATAATTCACAATTTTGCAATAAGTCTTTTAAAAATAATTCATATTTTCTCTTTTATAAAAAAAATTGCAATCAATGATTTAGGTTATTTATATCCATATGTAATCAACTTTTGTTGTTTTCAAGTAACATTTTTAATCATAAAATAGTTACTCAAAAAAATTATGTTATTTAGTTCATTTCATTTTTATTTTTAACTTCCGTGCATCGCACGGGAAAAAAAATCTAATTGTGTTTAAAAGTAAAACATATAATATATACAAATATAATCAAATTTGATTTTTGACCAAAAATCTGATATGAGCTTAACAAACTTCAAACTAATTTCAATTTTAATTAAATTATATTATTTTAATTACGACCGGTATGACTCCGAGTTCAGCCACGATTGAACTGCTGACATTTGAACCATTACATCGTCCAATTTATTGACTGGTCTAGTTTTTTAATCCTTGGGAGTAACCTTCTTTTCTTGGGTAGATCACAGTATAATGATATAATGCCTCTGAAGCTGAAAGTATAATTCAGTCTCTCCAATTATAAAAATCCCAAATCAAATGAAGAATCTTATGTTTTTAAACTTGGCATAAATGCACATATACCTTAGTTGGATTGGCTTTCGAAAGGTGAGTTGTGAATAGTAAAATTAAATTGGAAAATCGTTATGATAGGGTTGGAAATCCCTATTTAAAAGTATTCATAAGTTCAAAGTAGGTATTTTCAACTTTTTCATAACAATTTTTTATTTTATGTTAATGATTTACAACATTGCTCTTGACATGGGAAAAAGAGAAAAGAGAATTGTAAATTGTTAACTTAAATTACAAATTTCTATTTTTTTAAAGGGTTAAGGTGCATTTTGGCCAATGAACTATTGGCCCAGGAGCGTCTGGCACAATTATCAATTGAAGGGTTCTTGTATGCCAACTAACTTTTAAAATGGACTAAATTGGCCAACGCCGTTAGAGCCTAGTTAATGGCTGCCGTTTGTGCTGACGTGCCGAGACACGTGTTAAAAATGGGTTAAGGTGCATTTTGGCCAATGAACTATTGGCTCAAGAGCGTCTAGCGCAATTATTAATTTACATTGGCCAAAATGTACCTTAACCCATTTTTAACATATATTAATTTACATAATCTCTTAAAATTAGTGAATTACGCGTTTTATTAAGTATCAGATGTAGTATAACACTAGTCTGATGTCCTCAATATACGGGCTAATTAGGAGTTAAATGCACAATAAATTAAACTGTAACAGTCAACAAAGAAAAAATAGTAAGGTGCAAGTAATAGGGGTGTTCACGTGGCCTGGCCGCCAGCCCCTGCCCAGACAAAAAATGCCTGGCCCAGCCTAAAAAAAAGGGCATGTTTGCGGGCGGGCTGGGTATCAGGTAGAGTATTCGTCCTTGCCCGTAAAATAAATAATATTATATATTTTTTAATACATAATTAATAATATATATTTATATTACATGTTAATATGTTATTCTAATTATAAATTTATAATATTTTGATATATATAGTATATTATATATTTATATATACATATTTATAATCTTATTTTTATGAGTCAGCAAATAACAATCAATCTTGATTCGCCCATTCTTGAAGCCCTAGCAGCTCGCGTTCAACATTCAGCTCTGCTATTCTTCCTCGCATCTGCAACCAAAAACATGCTTGTCAACTCGTCATCATCAGTGCTCTACAATTTAGGTGTATGGACGGTGTTTAATTTTTGAATTAGTATGGATATTTGCTAAGATATATGATAATAAAACGGGTAGTTTACTAATTTTAAGAGATTATGTAAATTAATATATGTTAAAAATGGGTTAAGGTGCATTTTGGCCAATATAAATTAATAATTGTGCCAGACGCTTTTGGGCCAATAGTTCATTGGTCAAAATGCACCTTAACCTATGTGTCTCGCCACTTCAGCACGACAGCTGACACGTGTCTTGCCACGTCAGCACGTCAGCTGACACGTGTCACGCCACGTCAGCACAAACGGCAGCCGTTAACTGGGCCCTAACGGCGTTGGCCAATTTGATCCATTTTAAAAGTTGGTTGGCATACAAGAACCCTTCAATTGGTAACTGTGCCAGACGCTCATGGGCCAATAGTTCATTGGCCAAAATGCACCTTAACCTTTTTTTAAACTTGTGAATACTAGTGTAAATTATTAGGGCCATTTGTATCTTTTGATAAGATATGAACATATTAGATTCCTCTTCTAGATACCTACTTGGGATTTCCCTTAATCAAGAGTCTGATTTTTCATTTATTCAATTTTATAGGTTTTTTTTTTTCTTCTCTTTGTATTTAAAAAAGTGGGGGCAAAACGAACCAAGAAGAGATAACACCTCGGCCCGAGAGATGATGAGCCACAGTCGTCTTATATTTGAGCCTCAGCCCAGTCAAAAAGCCCAATTAGTAAAATGTCGCCCGCAAGCTCGCTCGAAGATAAATAGTAAAACAACCTCTCAAAACCCTACCTTCAAATCAAGAAGGTTCATCATGTTCCTTTCTTGTTGGACATACTTCAGATTTTAGTGTGAAATTGACGTGGGAGACAACTAATAATCTAGAAGGTCTGTTGCAGATTTGTTTCTGTGCTTTATTTACTTCGTAGAGATGCAGATCAGGGGAGATGAAACATGTATATGCTCGCTGAATTTGTTATTTTCCTCTTCAGTTTTTTTTTTTTTTTTTTTTTTTTTGCTCTGTTCTCATTCGTACTTGCATACAGGAATATCATCTGCATGAGATGTATGGTTCGCCATATTTTTTGTGGCTTGTTATTAACTGTTTTTAGGGAGATTATACCAAATCAATATCATTCTTAACTAACCTCCAGTTTTGCTTGATTAACCTAGTTAAGAAATGATAATGTGTGTTGTGTTATTTTCCTTTTCTCTTAATATCATTCTAGTTTTGAATGCTAATGGACTCACATTAAATTTCACTCTCATCCTGTTCTGTAGCTTCGCCAGTTCATGGAGTTACAATATCATTGGAGTTGATACATCAACATACCCTTCCAATTACTCATAATGCCAAATCATTCTTAATCAACCTGTTAAGTTTGTTTGATTAACCTAGTTAACTAATGGCAATGTAGGTTCTACTGTTTTCCTTTTCTCCTGATATCAGCAGTCCATCTTGGCAAAGCTAATAACTCTTTTTGGGTAATGTCTAGTTTTGAATGCTAATGGACTCACATAGAACTTCACTTTCATCCTGTTCTGTAGCTTCGCCAATACATGGAGTTACAGAATCATTGGAGTCGATACATCAACATACCCTTCCAATTGCTCATTCATTTGATCTCATTATTTCATTTTTTTTCCTTTTCAGCGTTTTGCGCCGTGTACTTTGTTCTTATTCATACTTGCAGGAACTTCATCTGCTTGAGGTGTTTGTTTTGCCATAGTCTTTGTGGCTTGCTCTCAACTGTTTTTCAAAAGATTATACCTAATCTTCTTAACCAACCTCTAATTTTGCTTGATCAACTCAGATAACAAATGACAGTGCGGTTTCTGTTGTTTTACTTTTCTTCCTAGCATCAGCAGTCCATCTTGGCAAAGTTTTTAACTCTTTTTGGGTAATGTCTAGCTTTGAATGCTAATGTACTCACATAGAACTTCACTCATCCTGTTCTGTAGCTTCGCCAATGCATGGAGTTACAGTATCATTGGATTTGATGCATCAACCTACCCTTCCAGTTACTCCTTTAATCTCATAATTCCATTTATTTAAACTCATAATTTCATAATACATGTGAAGATGGTTCAATAATGGTGGCCTTCTTTGATCCCAATACCCTGATTATTCTTAATCTGTTCCATGACTCCAAGCTTGATTAATTTAAGTTTCCAAACTAACTTGGTCCAGCTGAATTATTTGTGAATGAAGAGATCGTGCAGAGGTCACCTGAGACACAGCCACGAAGACACCAAGATAGACATAAATGCAATGATAGAAGTAGGTATGCCTTGCGTTGGGAAAATCAGTGTTGAAGGTAGCCATGGGCAATTTGAAAGATGGGTGTAGATTATCCGGATGAGGTGGTGTAATGTGCTAATGTAGCGATCATTTGGGTGTTGATATTTATTTTTGTATCAAAAGAACCCTCTTGTACATTAACTGCCTATTAGGTTCATTTCAACCCACTTGGTTTAGCCCCTTGGGAGTGGGAATCTTTAGTCGTGTATTCTGTTAACCAACTCTAAATTAACATGGAGCATTGTACTTTATTTTAGCTTGTGCCACTGTTAATTTTAAAGGCAACGCCTTGTGTTAATCTTCGCCTTTTTCGTCCAGGTATATACCTTTCTCCGCAACGATCTCATCGTGTAATCATTAACTTTTTCATGGTTAAACCTTTGTTTAGATTTCGAGAGAGCCATAGTGACTTCAGATTTGCTGGTTGCATCATGGAACTATAGAAATTGCGATCTAATTCTGGAATTTTATTAGGGTTTTTCTGTGAATTGCATGAACTGGAAATATTCTCTGATAGATTAGTGTAGGTGAAGCGAATTACTGAGATTCCCCCCATCATGTTATATAAATTGATTGAGGAACTATTATTGCTTCAACCTCAGCCATTGTTCATCAGATCCTTTGTTGCATTACCATGTGCTGATTGCTTTTAGCTGTAGAAAAGCCTTTTGAGTCTTGATCCTTTCTTTGACTCGGTTACCAGTTACCCAATTTGTTCCCTTCTATGGGTTGGTGGTTCCAATTACTAATAGCTGAATTAGAAATCTTGTTGTCTCTTCTTTCTTGAATCTGAATATGGGCTAAACTTTCTCTCTTGCAAAGACATCCTTCTTTTGAAATTTAACTTCTGGGCTTCTTGATTGATAATGTTTGTAATCAGATTTTTACCCTCTGCCTTCATCAACATCACCCCTTAAAGTTGTCACTGTTGAATATGTCTAGTCTAATTGGTTACCAATTCTCCCTGAAACTGTAATTGATTGCTTTAAACTCCCACAAACAAATCAAAATCAATATACATAAATGGGGGTTTATGATAAAATTTAGCATTGTATTATAGAAATATAATAAGACTAGGACTTGGTTGTAAGTTGGTTAGTTCTAATGCCATGTCAGCATATTAGTTGGGGAGTTAGGACCTATATAACCTGATTTATCACTAATGCTTTGTACCATTTTCCTCATTTGTTAAATATCAGTTCAGATTGTTCCCTTGTTTCTCTGTTTTTCTCTGATTCTCTCTTTTATTTCTCCTATTTCCCTCTTGTTTCTTGTTTCTTGATCACTTTGCATATCACATTGGCACTTGCTTGTGTTAATGAGACTTGCCCATTTTGAAGGCAATGCCCTAGGGTATTAATTTTTCAATCTGTTTGCTGTATTTATGCCAATCGCCAAAATATATCTATCTCTGCATTCTTTATTTCTTGACTGTTAGTTCTAGAATGCAAAGTTATACTTGGGGAATGAAGCCTGGACAGTGTGCTGATGTTAATGTGTGACCAAAGAGTGTCTTCCTAGTATCTGGCTGATTTGAGTAACAATGATTGATTTGAACATATAAGGCTGCAAGGACCAGCTATTCTAGAGATTGAGAGATTTGAAAATTATTAATCTTACCCAAATTTCATTGCTCTAAGTAGACAGTCATTTCTAATCTATGTGTAAAGAAACCAAAGAACATGCATTTTCAAGGTTGTAATTTCATGCAACTAGTTGTAATCCAACTGTTTTGTTTATGTTAGGTACTAGCAATTTTCGGTGGATGGCTGACATTATTTGATTTGCGATTATTATTACTAGTCTGCTAATGCATATGAAGGGGGTTCATCTGTGTATTATGGTGTTAACAGGAAGTGAGAACATAGGACATCAGCATGGAGTTGGCTGATAGAGCAGTTGGCTTGATATTATCTTGTATCAGCATAACTATATTCACTTATTATACTTTCTGGGTCATTATCCTGGTAGGTACCTTGACAAGTAATCTTCAGAACAAAAAGTATGCTGACGTCTCAATTATTAATGATTGTTCTTTCGGTTTTCAGCCATTTGTAGATAGCAATCACTTCATCCACAAGTATTTCCTACCTCAGGAGTATGCCATCCTAATACCTGTGTCAGCTGGCGTGGCACTTCTGTGCTTCATAAGCATATTCATAGGATATGTGATGCTTAAATCCAAAAAGAAGAAAGCTTAATCTTCGTTATCATATATTTTCGCAATCACTCTTGCATTTTTGGTATTTTTCCTATGCAATATTTTGATTAGAAAGTGTTTCAAATTTTGGTACAATGACTTGACTTGTTCTACTTAGTTTCATCTTTATTTGGTCTTTTTTAAGCCCTTTTTTTGGGCAAAGGGAAAACAGGGTCCCTTGAGCATAGAGTTGCTCTAGCAAACCCACACCAGATACAATGAAGCTCATGAGCCTAAAATTTATAAGGGATAAACCAATCATTCAAACTTGAGTATTGTCTGCACTTGATGTATCTAGTTGTTACAGCTTCCAAGCAAGCACGCAAAGAGGAGAGCCCACACAATACCATAGAAGGGATCCTTTAAAGCACTTACCTGTTTAAACTCTATAGGATTGATTAATGATTTCTCCATCAAATTATAGAGACCAACTCTTGAATAGCATCATGAATTCATGATTTTACGTAGTAGTCTAGGCGACATGAGCTACATGCCCTCAAGAAATAAAGAGTTCAAAGAGATACACATGCACATATATAGCACATCTTCACATTTGTTTTAAAGGACATGCGTATTTTGGAATTATGTGTTAAAGAAGAACCGAAATTTCACGTCAATAAATTGCATGAATGCATATGGTAGTTGCAGGAGAACGAAGATGTGTGCGTTTGTTAACGAAATTTTTATATTGAGGATTTAACCCAACGCAATTATAAAATATGGGTCGCATTATTAACTTGGGATCCTTAGTCGCTAAGGAAATTAGACTAACCAGCAACAAAATTGTTAATTTAGTTATTAATGGATAATATACCAACAAAAAGTCAACAGAAACTAATAAAGTGTCAAACTTGCAATTCCATCAAGCGTTGCCATGTGTATTTTCTTGATTTTGACTTATACGTTATGAAGATATATTAGAAAGGTTGCTTTTGCAAGTGGGAAAATTTCATTTTACCCCTATAATAAAGAATTAATCTCAGATTGTCCTCAAAACATTCTGAAATTTCACTGCAACCCTAAGGGATTAAAGTGAAATTAAATGTTTCAGCTAAAAGACCAAAATGTCCTTATTGAAAGAATTACAAACGTTTTGGAAATTTCTCATATGTATCTTGGAAATTCTCCATATGTGTCTTAGAAATTTTTCATATGTGTCTTGGAAATATAGTTGTGAAATTTTGAATGTTTTACTGTTGGATTCCATAATTTTTGAGACTTGAAAATACTCACATTGATGTTGAAAATAAGCACAAATGTTTTGAAAAGTTTCCTCATATGCGTCTTGAAAATTTCCCATAAATATCTTGGAAATTCTTCATATGTGTATTGGAAATCTAGTACAAAATTCAATAAGGACATTTTGATCTTTTAACTGAAACATTTAATTTCACTTTAGTCCCTTGGGGGTGTAGTGAAATTTCAGAATGTTTTGGGGAGAATCTGAGATTAATTCCTTATTATGGGATAATCTGAAATTTTCCCTTTTTTAACCCTTCCAATTCCTTCCCTTATTTTATCCAAAAAAGAAAAAAAGACGCTTTGTTTATTTATTTATTTACCCAATTGTCCTTTTAATTATGGTAGACATTTTCAGAAGCTTCCTATAAATTCTATCGTCTCTTTGACTCTTTCACTCCTTTGAATCCCTATTTCCTTCGAGCAAGAAAGATGGCCAGTGGAAGAAGAGGCGACCATCCATTTCTGCCCATTGAGCTAATCATCGACATTCTCAAGAGGCTTCCTGTCAAATCCATTATTCGATTTCAATGTGTGTGCAAAGAATGGAAAAATCTCTTCAAAACCCAATCTTTCATCTCTGAACACTACCATTTTCACTCTGATCACAAAAACCCTTTCCTTCTCCTCCATGAATATCATAGGCACCATTCCTTATCTTTGCTTAATCATGAGATGGAAACAGTCGAATCTCTCAGCATTCCCTCCATCGATTCCTTCAGACATTCTTGGAGAATCATTGGCTCCTGCAATGGCCTGCTTTGTGTCCGAGACATTTATGGCGAGTTTCCCAGTTCAATTTGGCTGTGGAACCCAGGGATCAGAGAGGTAAGAGAAATACCCCTAACAACTCTTGATTCTTGGGGCTTTAGCGCATATGGATTTGGGTTTAGTAGCATAGTTAATGATTATAAGATAGTGAGATTTTATAATCAAGAGTGGCGTAAAAAGAAGGAAGATCAACTTGAACATTTTGGCTTTTATGATGGAGTAGAGGTGTTTTCATTAGGCACTGGTTCTTGGAAGGAACTTGAATTTGACTTTGGGGCTTTACCACGTAGAAGATTTACATCTGAACCTGTCAATGTTGATGGAACTATTTCCTGGTTGGGAAAAGGGCATACTTCACATATAATAATTTCGTTCAATGTTGCCACTGAAGTGTTCACACTAACACCAACTGCAAAGCTTACATCAGAACCAACTGAACGTTGTCTTCAGTTTGGGCTTGGTGTGTATGATAATAAATATGAGGTTCACTCTCTGAGTTTACAGTACCCTGAATCTCTTTTCATCAGTGTATGGGTGATGGAGGAGGTTGCTAGTGAATCTGGCAAGAGTTTGAGTCCTGCTAAGAAATATAGATTTGGACCAATGTCAAAGATGTTATTTCCCAGGTGCATTTGGAAGAATGAAATAGTCTGCACTGGCTATAATAGTCTTATTGAAGTGAAGAACAATGACCCAAAGTGTGATCTTTCCCTGTTTAATCTCATCACTAATGAAAGGAGGAAGTTCAACTGTTTAAATGCCCGTAACTGTTGTGATGTTTATAATTATGAGAAGAGCCTTGTGTCTGTTTGGAACAACAACCAGGTTGAATAGCATTGCTCAGAAATATGATCATTATTTCTGCATCCCAGATTTCTTTTTCTTACTGTTATTTTGGTTTCCACAAACCTTTTAACATTTTGGTTGTATCTATGATCTGGAATGGAAAAATTCAGTGCTTGTTACTTCGAACTTTATTTCAGCCTTCCATGTATAATCTAATCAAATGGTCAATTTTAATGGATAACATATAGTATAGTAGCTGTGATATGTTTTTGGTCGGCCTCTTAATAGAGTATAAGTTTGAAGGAAAGGTTATAGTGACAAAGGAGTGAACTGTATGAGTAGTTGCTATTATATAAAGCACAAGAGAGAGGAGAACTAAATAGTTTCTTGCTTTCTGAACTGTATGCCCCTTAGATTTGTTATCTAGAATAGAATAAATAAATTTTATTTCCTTTTCAATTTTTCACATTAGCAGATGTTTAGATGCTTATAATTAGTTTTAATAGATATATCTGATTGCTGCTCTGTTGGTTATTTGGGTTCAACTGATATCTGTTGTCCACTCAAACATGCAAGAAGGAAATGTTAACAAGACTGACTAATCACTTGTGTTCCAAATATTAATTGGAATGATGAGGTTTCTTGCTGCCTTAATGAAAGTACACTCATTGATGAGATTGACAGTTATAGTGAAGTATGACATAAAGACCACTAATGTATGGGAGAAGCTCGCCAACATTTTTAGATGCTACTATTATATTTTTCAATTATCCACTGAACCTCTTACTGTTTGGAAAACTCATTTTTATATGGTTGATTTACTTTATAACTTTTGATGGAAATGAATCTACAAAAGACAGCATTGAACTTTTTGTTTTTTCTGTAGTACCTGATGCCATTTAGATCAGTCATCTAGAATAGAAATATTTAATGCTTCATCTTGAATGATTTATTAGTATTACTGATGGCCAAAAGCAAAATCTTTATTTTTACTGTCTATACTAACCTATGTTCAGTTTTCATTTATGAATGAATGCTTGAATTTCTCCTATATTTTAGATTTTGTGTTCGAGTTAGTATACTATGGTTACAATACATACCTTACGAGAGCAAATGAAAGTTAACCGGAGAGATTTAGGCTTCTTGTTTTCTCATTTGTTTTAGCTGTCAAGGGAAAAATATACCCAAGGCAAGCTCTTTTTGGTGGTTGTATCTATGATCTGGAATGGAGAAATTCAGTGCTTGTTATTTCAAATTTTATTTCAGCCTTCTATGTATAATCACATGGTCAAATTTCATGGATAACATATAGTATATGGAGAAATTCAATGCTTGTTATTTCAAATTTTATTTCAGCCTTCGATGTATAATCACGTGGTCAAATTTCATGGATAACATATAGTATAGTTGCTAGGATATGATTTTGTTGGCCGCTTAATAAACTATAAGTGTGAAGGAGAGGTTATAGTGACAAGAGAGTGAACCGCATGAGTTGTTGCTATTATATAAAGCACAAGAGAGAGAACTATATATAGTTTATTCCTTTCTGAACTATATACCCCTTAGATTTGTTATCTAGAATAGAGAAATTTAGTTTTATTTGCCCCCAACTTTTCAATTTTTCATGTCAGCAGATGTCTAGATATATCGAATTAGTTTTAATAGGTATATCTAATTGCTGCTCTGTTAATTGCTTGGGTTTAATAGACATTTGTTGTCCACTTAAACATGCAAGAAGGAGATGTTAACTGGACCGAGTAATCACTTGTTTCCCAATTTTAATTGGAATGATGAGGTTTCTTGCTGCCTTAATCAAAGTATACTAATTGATGAGAGTGGCAGTGATAGTGAAGTATGACATAAATACCACTAATGTATAGGTGAAGCTCACCAACATTTTTAGATGCCATTCTTGTTATATTTTTCCATTATCCACAATCTCTTGCTGTTTGGGAAACTCAATTTTATATGGCTGAATTTGCTTTTATAACTTTTGATGGAAATGAATCCACAAAAGACAGTATTGACTTTTTTTTTTTTTTTTTTGTAATCCTTGATGCCATTTAGATCAGTCATCTAGAATAGAAACATTTAATGTTACATCTTTCATAATTTATTTTTATTACTGATAGCAAATGGCAAAAGCTTTCTTTTTACTGTCTGTACTAACATATGTTCAATTTTCGTTGATAAATGAATATATTATTTGCTCCTATATTTTAGATTTTGTCTTCGAGTTAGCATACTATGTATGGTTATATACCTGACGAGACGTAAAGAAAGTTAACAAGAGAGATTTATGCTTCTTGTTTTCCATGTATTTTGTTTGTCGAGGGAAAATTATACCCGGGGCATGCTCTTTTTGCTGTGAGTTGACTAGAAAAAATAAAAATCTTTTTAATTCAGAGAATTTTGACTTCACCAAACTATCAAATTTTGGATTGAATATGTTTGATTGGAATGGTGATTTTTTGTTCATTGAAAAAAATATTTAAAATGTCAACCATATAAAGTGAAGTTCAGATAGCACTTGTGATTGAGTTTTGGTGTCTTAGGATTGTTGGTTGGTTCTAGTATTGGCTTGCTTTTGTGTTTAACTCTATGATGCTGCTTGATGTGAGCCTTCCCTTTTACTTTGTGATGTAGCAATTAGTGGGTCAGACTCAGATGTATACATAAAACTATGCCATCGTTTGTTTGTTTGTTTTGCTTTGTAATTTTTATGTTATCAGAATAGTTTTATCAAGTTATTTTTCAGAATAAGTTTTGGGAGGAAAAATGATAGAATTTGTTTTGATGATTGTTCTAAAAATCATTTGCCCTCCGCTTTTTCCACAATAACACAATAGATAAATGTTGTTCTGTTTTTTTTTTAAAATTCAGTATTTTTTATCCTGAAACAGTTAATTAGAAAGTAATTATCAAACCATGTTTTGGAAAATCCTTTATACTAATCCATTTGAAACCACATTAATCTCAATTAACATTTGAAACTAAGGAGATGCTAACTACAAAAGAAATAGAAACTTACAAACATTGAAATGTCTATGGTGAAAAAAAAAATGATTCATCTTTATTCTAATGGGGACTATGTTATGGTGTTGAAAATTATGTGTCTCACATCCATTAACACTTCTGCATTCAATGTGACATTATTACACTTTTTATGCTTCCGGTGCAACACATCTCAGGAAAATTTCTAGGATAAAATTGCTACTTACCGAATATTTAAATATTTACATGACAAAATTGGTATTTACCCATCAATAATGATGTAACATAATATTCTCTTCCTAAACCCTAATTTAATTAAAAATTTGCACCCTAACTATGATAGTAAATGATTTTACTAAGCAAAAGAACTATCATAGTTAGAAGAGTTTATGGCTTAAACAATCATTTTTAAATTTAACAATGATCATTCTAACTATGATGGAAAAAAAGAAATCGCTTATTGAATTGTTAAAAGCTATGATAGTTATGAAATGTTTCATCTAAATCTCAAATAATCTATCAATGATAGAAAAAAGGTATTTCTAAATGCATAAAAGATCTATCATAGATATTTAAAACTTTCCAATCCACCTCAAACTCTGAACCATGTTGGAAAAGGTAAAACGCTAACATGATTATTAAAGCTTTTTATATGAAATTTAAACATATTACCATGTTAGAAAATGTTAACCTTTCATGGTAAAGAGGATCAACCACATGTGTCAAAATTTTCCATTCCTTTTCAAAAATCGTTGACAAGTATTTTCATCCATACATGAACACAATTAACCAATCTCATCAAATCTTCCATTAAATACCTTTGAAAACCCAAATTTTACAAGAATAACTTTAACAAATATGCAACCATGATAATCAAATCAAACTACTTTTGCAATCCATATCTTTCCAAATAAACAATCTCAAGCATAACAAAGCCTCGCGTCTCAACTAGGTCGAATGCATGTGAACCAACAACCAAACATCAAATCCATAGTAGGGCTCAGGTCTTTTTGCTGGAAAGTGCACCGGTCCCAACAAAATATAAGTATTTAGAATAGTCTTACAAAAAATATTTTGAAAACATAATGCAAAAACGAATGAATGTTCAACTATTTGGCAATATACAATAGAGTTAACATCATTTTTTGTCTTTATAGTTTCCCTTCATATGGGTTTAGTCCCTGATAATTCATAAATCCATCTTATTAAAGTGTACATTTTAGGGTAAAATTAGTGAATTCATTGGGATATAAATTTCCTTATGGTTTAATTAATTTGAATATGCATTTTATTGGTGAAAAGTGGAAGTAAATGTGGTTTTTAATGTGAAATTCCATATCTTTCTAATCAGGGGCAAAAATGGAATTAGCACTCACAAGGCATGAGTATTCGAACGAGTCAGACTGAAGCTCTTTACTTAATATTAGAAGTGGAGTTTTTCGCCGGATAAAAAGAAGCTGAAGGAAATGGGAAGTTGAGGAGTAGATTCCGTTCACAATTCCATTCACGATTCTTTTCTTCTCTCTCATATTCCTCTGCCCGTCTTCACCATTCTCCATTGCCGTTTCTACACTATTATTCCACTTTACAGCCATGTTTGAGTCCGAATTTGAGCCAACTGAGGAGTATATTTCAAAGATGAGAGCAGCTGAATCTGGATTCCTTCCAATGTAGAAGCTAATGATGCTCAATTTATAATTCAACTAGAAATTTTCATCATTCAAGAATGGGTTAAAGATCATTTTGGCCAATGAACTATGAGCCAAGTATCACCCAACACATATATTTATAAAAAGCATCTTATATGGCAATGAACTTCTAAAACTAGACAAATTGGCCAACGCCGTCATATTTAACCAAACGGTGCCACGTGTCGACATGCCATTCGTCCACATGGATCCAAAAAAAATGACGTGGATCAATAATGTATCGACACGTGGCAGGGACTTACCGGCAGTTAGGGTAAATCTGACGGCGTTGGCCAATTTATCCAATTTTAAAAGTTCATTGGCATATAAGATGCTTGTTATAAATATATGTGTTAGATGATACTTAACTCATAGTTCATTGGCCAAAATGATATTTAACCCTTCAAGAATCTTAATTAACTTACTACTAATTCTTCGATCTCAATATTCATTAATTCCGCAACTTAATTATTTCTCTATCTTCCTCATATCAACAACTTCTGAAGACATCACCTCATAACTCACAATCCCTTATATTCAACAATCAAAAAATTACTCATTACTCATATTTATTTAGTTAATGTAATCATTACCCTCAAATTTCAAATATAGGTAACATCCCAAAAATTTAATTGAGTATTAGCGATAATTGAAGATTGATTATAGGATTGATTAAAGAATTTGGAGAGCCTCATAAATAAATTTATGGAGTTTGAGGTATTTTTGGATATTTTAAAGGCTTATTTTCTCTCTAAATTTAAGAAAAATACTTAGATAAATTATTTCAAAACTCAAAGAAAATTATGGTGGAAGAAAATTCTAGTGTGAATGTGTGATATTAAAATTAATTTTTGAAAGTGAAATGATAATTTTGCCCTAAATGAAAATATCTTATTTTGAGGGTTAAATGGCCTATTAGTCCTTTCCCCTTCCTAACCATCTATTTCCTTTTTATTTTTATTTCTTTTATCTTTCTTCTCTCCCTTTCCTCTTTCCTTCCTGTCACTCTCTCACGCACCATCATCTTTCATATTCTCCTTTTTTGTTGGAGGCGGAGGACGACCAGATTTCAAAGCTTGACCAGCGCCACCACCCAACATTCTTCATATCTCTTCTTCTCCCTGCTTCTGATGCATCAAGGCCGAGAAAGAGAGGAGGTGCCGTTCTAGTGGGTGTTTTGACCAACCAAGTGTATATTCAAAGTCTAGTGAGTCTCCTTTATCTTCCTCTGCTCTTTATTTCTCCGATTAGTTTCGTTCTTAAAATGGGTTTAGGATAAGTTGGGGTTTCTGAGAATTCTAGACCCAACAAATTGAAGCTTGGGCTTCGATTTAAAGTTTCTCTGAAGAGATTTTTTATCTTACATGAAGTTTTCCATTTTATCTTGAATTTTCAAATTTTGAAGTTTTGAAAAGTTAGGAATTTCTATGATTTGTGTTGTTTGAAATTAATTGATGGTTCCTATAGGCTTGTTGACGTTATATGATGATATCAATTGCTTTGGTTTAATTTGAATTGCACATAGAGGAATTTTTTATAGTTAAAGTTTTGAATCAGTTAGAGTTTATAGAGGAATTCTTTGAATATGAGTATTTGATGTTCATTGATGGTTCATATATGTTCATTGATGCTAAATGATGCTATTGATTGATTTAATTTTGTTATAATTGGAGTTTCACAGAATTTGGAAGAATTGGGTGAATATGTGAAGTTGGATTTTGGAATTTTAGAATAGATATTGATTAATGATGTTAATACTTGGAATATGATATATGGAATGTAATTGAGGAGGAATTGAATAAATATTTTGGTTAAGAAAGATTTTGGTTGGAATTGATAGGTATGAGGTATTGTGAGGAAGGAAAGAGAGATTTTGAGATTTAATGGGTATATTGAGGAAGTTTGTAATCTAATAGGCTTGATATGGGTGAAATTGATTTAATCAAGCTTAGTAATTGTGTTTTAACAACTAAAACACCATTTGGGCTTTAAAAGGAACCAAGTCCTGTAGTATATATGCCACTTGATGAAGTTAGTCATGTGTAATATGTTGTGTGGTGATTGTAAAGACTGATGGATCAAATTGAGCACAGGAAACCGGTATTGATATTTTCATTTGGATTTGACTTCAAGAGGTAACCACGCTCTCAATGTATTTGTGTGTGTGATGTTAGTTATGGATTTTGAAATCCCTTATATGAAAGCATTGTAATATTAAATAGTTGTTCAAATGATAGTTTTGTATTGAAATCGTCATTCGGGTATGCATTTGCGAAACTATTGTTGATTTGGTGAAATAGATTTTGAAAGCGATATATTAGTGGATATTCTTAAATAGTTGAATTATTATAGCATGTATGTGAATAAAAGAGTCATGTGATATATGTATATCTCTTGTGTTATTGTCGTGGCATAAAACTTTGTTGTTAAAATGACACATTTACCCTTTAATTGACCACGTTAGTGATGTTCTTTTCTAACATGGTTTATGATTTAAAAACGATTAGAAAGTCTTTAATATCTATGATAGTGTATTGATATGTTTAGAAAGGTTCTTTTCTATCATAGATAGATTGTTTAGTATTGGTAAAGTTTGTTTTATAACTATGATAGTCTTTGATTAAGTTATATGAAAAAAATTTAGGGTTAATATAACTTTTGGCCCGTGGACTTTCAGTCAATTTTGGTTTTGGTCATTGACCTTTAAAATCGGAGGTTTTGATCTTTGAACTTTCAGTCAATTTTGGTCTTGGTCCCTCAACATTGTGCTATTTATAATCGTTAGTCCCTAATTTTTCAAATTTTTTTAAAAGTTCAGGGATCAAAACCAAAGTTGACTGAAAGTTCAAAGATCAAAACCATTAATTTTAAAGTTTAGGGGCCAATACCAAAATTGACTGAAAGTTCAAAGACCAAAACCTTAGATTTTAAAGTTTAGGGACCAAAAACAAAATTGATTGAAAGTTTAAGGACCAAAAGTTGTAGTAACCTAACATTTTTTCTATCATAGTTAGTGTGTGATTTAGAAAGGATTATTTTAATTAACCTTGGTTTTACAAAAAGGATTTTACATTACATGTAACGCTTCAAGGTTAATGTTTTAACATTATATTAAAAAAATGGAAAAATAAAAGAATTTTTTACTTGAAATGATGAAGTCATGTGTCATCAATTGTTCTTGAATACCGTTTTCCATTTTATTCTGTATAATAAGTTAAGGGCCTGAGTTTTGAAAATAAGAAAGTGGTTGTAAATAAATAACATGTGTAATTTTCAAAGGCTGAAATAAACATTATTTCGGCCTTTGACAAGATTATTTTTCGAAGGGAATTTGAGGAAGCAAAAGTTGTATTAGCCTTACTTTTTTTTTTTTCAGTCGACAGTATTTATTTATCTTCGTTTTGTTAAGCTTTCGGCCTTTCTCCTATACCGGCTTTCCACTTCAAGTTACCAAACTGATCTAATGGATTTTGGTTTACTAATAAACCGAGAAATTCTTGCAATTCAGCGCTATGTTATTTAAGGTCGATCTAATTAGAATATACAAATCACATTATACAGAAGAAAAATTATGTCAAAAAAGTTTGAAGAAATAATTGATTGGAGAGAGGAGAAAATACAGCAATTCAATTATTTTAATTCTATTTGGTTGATAAGTCATCTAAAACAACTCACATATTATTTAGTTTTAGTTGGTTGATAATTCATCTAAAACAACTCACATATTATTTTGTTTTTAAGAAAATTAAGTATATTAAAATTTACAAAACAAATGAATTGCTTCTCTTAAAAACAAATTACACAAATTGTTTCATATTAATGATCAATCAACGGTGATTAAAATAAGATGAATTATTGCATTCTGATTAGTTTAAAGTTCAAATGACATGTTCATGTGGGAGCATGTAAGAATCAATCAATCAACTTATATTATAAAACCTTGGAATATCCGCTCAACAACCCGTTTAACCATAATATTGGTCGGACATTTCATCAAAAAGTAATTATATGTATTGTTATTTTCAATAAGCATTAATTATGTTTAATATAATTAGTTATTAGGATATGCTTTTAATTGGAGTATTAATAGACTAACAAACTATATTTCAAATATTAGAATACAATTAGTATAAAGTGTTATTAATTAAGATATTAATATATTTTTGTTGCATCTGGACAAATTTCAATTTCCTTCTCAATAATAAAATTTTTGAGGGGGAAAGTAGGAGAAGAATATTATCCCTTCTTGTGTATGGATAGAGGAGAGGAAAGAGGGAGGAAAGAAAATGCATAATGTTTACAATGGCAATAATACTGTTATTTAATTTATGACTTATTTTATCAAGTAATGCCATGAAAAATAAATTCTACTAAAATATTAACACAGTCATTAAGGATTGAGATGAAATAAAAAAAAATTATTTTATATTTTCTTTTAAAATACAAAGTTTAAAACAAACATATTTCTTCACAAATTAAAATAAAAAATAAAGGGCTTGTTTGGTTCTGTGTTTATTTTTTTGCTCTAAAAAATGATTTTATGAAAATGATTTTGAAAACAAGTTTTGGAAACAAGAAAATAAAAAAAATGTTTGGAATTGTTTTTCAAAATAAGTTTTGGAAAACAATATGTTTGGGTAGTTATTTCATAAAATTAGTTATAACAACCGTCGATAATGTTCATGATGTTGGTGAATTCGCAATTGTTGTCAATGATATTGTGGTTTTTGTTGCCGTCATCACCCGTGACATCGTTATTAACGTCAGTGAAAATATGTTTCGTCATTGTTGGTGTGTCCCATGTGCTTTCTATGGCGTTTTTCATCACCTTTGATAATGCAACAGTCACTGTTGGTAATGTTACTATCTCCGTCAGTGATATTCTAGTTGTTGCCATCGTTGGTGACATTGCCACCACTGTTGCTATTAGTGATGTTTTGCGTAGCATAACTTTGGTCATCTTTGATAATGTTGCAACGGCAATTGCCGTTGACGATGTTAAGATGGTCATCACCATCTCTGACTGAAGATCATTGATAGAAAGTAGTTTAGGTGGTATATGGATGATAGACTAGGTCTTTAATTGAAGGGAAAAAAAATTCTCATTTTTGGAAAAAAATAAAAACTAAAAGTTACCTAAAAACTGTTTTGTTTTCTTGTTTTTTAAAAACAACTTTTTTGTTTTTGAAAACAATTAATTACTTGGAAGCAAATTTTCCAACAAGTTTTTTATAAGCTAAAAAAACTATTCCGAGGAGAGTTAATCAAACAGTGCCAAAATTTTTGTTTTGAAGAACTTAAGCTTTTTTTTTTTTTTTTTGCTTCCTTTATAAATTATTGCTTATATGAAAAAAAAAATTAATATGCGATCAAAGAACAAATGATGTAAATAGTTACGTGATAGTTGGTTGAATACTAATAATATTACTCATAAATATGAGTGGGAATTAAGAATAACAACGCAGAAAAAATATATAAATGAAATTAAGAAAAGGATGTGGCTCTATATATACATATATTTATATTTGTCCTGCATACATTTTGAAAAGGCAGTGGCAACATTAAAGACAAATAAAAAAATATAGGATAAATGTGCAAAAATACCAATGGTAATATGTCAAATGTGCAGCCGAAACTATATTAAAATATCGGGTGCAAACTACCTATCATAAATTTAAATCAGTACAAATTTATTTCTGCCGTTAGAAAGAGCTAACTTTAGATGTGGACCCCACATCATTTGTTTCAAATTGATGATGTTGCAGATGTTGAATGTCCACATGGTAGAGATGGATTGAAAGAAGATTAAATTCAGACACCCACTCCCCAGCTCACCCCTCTAACTTGGCATATTTTTGCACTTTTATCCAAAAAGATATAATGGGTGATGGAACGAATCATAACGGCGCGTGTGAAATATGAAGGTTGGGCAAGGGTAAAATTTATTTTCTCTCCAAAATCGCTTCAACTTTAGAGAGAAAATTTGGAGAGAAAAAATCATAGGACCCACATGTTTTTTTTCCCCTACTTTTCTCCTCCTCCTATTTTCTCTCATAATCCAAACAAGGGGAAATCAATTTCCCCCTCACTCTTCTCCTTCTCCAACTTGTCTCTCCATCCAAACTGAAGTTGCAAAGTTGGGCTAATAAAAACTCGTGTTAATTTGATTTGGGCTATCTTTTTGGTACAAATCCGGGCCATGTTTAGACTCAACGACCGATGAAAATCTGAAAGGACGATCTACATACTCATATTAAAATCGCTCATCAAGAAAATGCTTTCGATAAAAATTGTTCATCTTTATTCTAATGGTGATTATGATATGATGATGAATATTATGTGCCCAATGTTTATCAAAATGAGTTCAAGGTGACATTGTTACAATGTTTATACTTCGGCTTCATAATTTCCGGACAAACAGAATTGATATTTACCATCAATTAATCAATATAATCTCTAAATCTTGTACTTACACCGTTAACAAATCCGTTAAGTCTATACATCTTATGTTAACACCGTTAACAAGTTGGTTATTCATAAATATCATGTAATAATGTGTAATCAAACTATTTTATGATTATTCTCATATTATGTTCATTGTATTAATTTTGAGATTCTTAGTTTGTCCTAGGTGCTGGTTTAGTTTTTATTGTGACTTACTGTATGCTTGTTAGTTTATATACCTTAATAACTTAATGATAAATGTGTGTATCATTTCATCTTCTGTAGTCTATATATCACTACAAAAAAAGCGGGTTTTACTAGCGGTTACTTTAGTAGCGTAACAAATAAACCGCTACTAAATGTACCTTAGTAGCGGTTAACGACAAGAACCGCGACTAAAATGGTCAGTTTGACCAAAATTAATATACTGGCGTACATTAGTAGCGGTTACATTCAAAATAACCGCTACAAAGGTCGCGCCCTTTGGCGGGAACATTAGTGGCGTTAATTTAGTAGCGGTTTAGGGACAGAAACCGCGGGTAAATAGGGGGTTATGAATTAGTAGCGGTTATTTTTACATTAGTTGCGGTTATTTTACAACCGCCACTAACTGAAAAGACGCATTAATTGAAGTGGGACATTAGCGGCGGTTTTTGTATTTTAGTTGCGGTTATAACCGCCACTAACGCAACGGTCGCATTTATTGCTGGAGCGTATTAGTGGCGGTTTTTGTTGATAACCGCTACTAATAGTAGTGGTTATTATGAACCGCTACTAAATTCGAGTACTATTTAACTTCATCGTTTCCCTTCGTAGATGTACGAGGAATCTGGTGAAAAAGACATACATACGTACATTATTTGGCTTTTTCGAATATTAGAAGGACATACAGATTTTCAGACACCAGTTTAGGCACCAATTATGGCAGAGAAGAACAACCGCGGTAAAGGAAAGGCTCATATGACTGCTGAGGAGGAGGAGCAAGAGCGACAACGCCAAAATCAACTAAGAGAGGAGGGGCGTATACAAGCAGAGCGGGAACGTATACAGCGAGAGGCAATTCCCGAGGATATCATCAATGAGTTCTACAATGAGAACTCTCCTCATATTCCGGATTTGGACGCCTTCGAACAATGGTTGAATAGTGAGGACACTGAGGAAACCGGCGGGGGTGCTAGCAGACGGTCCAGTCGAAAGACAACTGGATTCAATGTACAAGTGCAGGGTAAGGGAATAAAATTTTTTGTCGTTTTTATGAGATAATTTAAATTTTTACTTGGGTTTAACAGTATTTTTAAATTGTGCAGACCCTTCTGGTAGTACCACGAGGAGGACGCTGAGTGTGCAAGATGCGCACAACCTCCCGACCGGCCACAGGGTGAAGGTTGACTGGAACCTGTTAACCCTTCAACCTAAAGGGAAGGGGGGTCAACTGTTTGGCAGGTTCTGCGGGAATGTTGGCCAGAATTACCAGCGCTTCCCGATTGACGCTTTAGACTAAAGGAATGTTAATAAAGAGACGAAGGATTTTGCCTGGAGGGAGATCGTGAAGGTCAATTTAATTGAGTTATAGTTTATCTATTATTTATTATTTTAGGAAAATGATTTTCTTAAATGATATGAATTCTATTTATTATTTATTATTATTGAAATATTATTGTAATTGTAAGTATATTATTTGTTCAATGATCTTTTTCATATTTTGCAGAAGAAGTTTGATGTGAGAGATATGTTCAAACGTTGGGCAGTAGGGAAGATGGGTGACGGTTGGAAGAACAAGAGGTTGGATTTGTTCAACCAAAGGGATGCCGGTGGGAGCAGGCCGATTCAGGAGTTGATAGAAAATGTCCCTGGTGGAGTACCTCCGGATGCCTGGGAGAGATATGTCCGTTGGAGGAGGGGAGACTTAGGAAAGGTATATTTAATAATTTAATTATTAAGGTATCCATCATTATTAAGAAATATTTTTTATTTATAATCATGATTAAATTTTATTTTATGTTAACAGAAGAGATCGCAGCAAGGCGTTTACAGCTGATCGCAGCAGAAGGTTCATCATACGGCTGGCACGAACCCATTTTCGGTCGGCTACGGAGAGATGGTATGAAAAATAAACCTTTCTTGTTTAATTGATATTTATTTTTAATTTATATTTATTTAACTGTATATAATAATAAATTATTCAATAATTTCAGGAGGACGAAGCTTTGCAGCAAGGGAAGAAGGCTACGTACGGCCTTTTCTACCGTCAGAAACACAGGTACCATGACGGGAGTGCAACATCCACAGAGGCTAAGGAGCATATTGTAAGAATTCTATTACTTTTATTTGGATTTATCATATTTTTTTAACAATTACATTTGTAGAAAAGTCTAATATATGTTCTGTGTTCAGGCTACAATTGAAGAAGTAGAGAGAGAGCTTCAGGAATCGCAGAGGGATAATATAGACCCCACTGCCTCACTCAGGGCCGCCCTTGGGACCCGTGAGCACCCTGGCCGTGTGCGCGGGATGGGTTACGGAGCCCTACCGTCAGTGGTGTATGGCCGGGCTGGGTCGTCAAGCACTGCCCAGTCTGCAGGAGCCGGCCAAGCGTCTTCCAGCGGCTCTATGATGCACGATCCGGAGTATGAGGCTCGGATGAGGGAACGGTTGACTCAGGAGATTACAGATCAGGTGTACGATCGATTGGAGTTCTGGGTCGAAAGTACCAACAGTGCACTCGACCGGATCATTCAGAGGGTAGACCCAGGCGGACCTCCTATACGTGTACCAGGACTACCACCACGTCCACCGAGACAAACGCGCAACCGTTCTTCAGGATCCCAGCCAGAGGTCAATCAGCCAGAAGGTGGTCAGCCGGATACCACTCAACCAGATGCGTAGTTATAGGGTTTTTTTATTAGTTGAAAGTTTGTAATTTCAGGACTGTTACATCTTTTTTTTTAGTTGTGAAACTTATGTTTTATTTTGGCTACGATTGCAAAAATTTCTAAATTTTTTGTTGTTATATCATTTATTTATATTTGAAGTTATTTTATATGGAAATGCGATTTTTATAAAAAAAAATATAAATACGACTGAGTGGGACCGCTACTCTAGTATATTTTATAAATGCGGTATTTATTTAAAAAAAAAGAATATACTTAGTTAGTAGCGGTTTAAAACCACTACAAATCCTTATTGGTTTTAGTAGCGATTCATATACGCCACTAATTGCCAATTACTTTTAGTAGCGGTTTTCAAACCGCTACTAAATAAATGCTTTTAGTAGCGGTTCAGATCCGCCACTAATTGCCATTACTTTTAGTAGCGGTTTGCAATTAGTGGCGTACATGAACTGCTACTAAAACCAATAAATGCTTTTAGTAGCGGTTATGAACCGCTACTAACTTTAGTCGCGGTTTAAAACCGCCACTAAAATCAGTGGACTTAATTAGCAGCGATTCTGATCCGCTACTAAAAGCACTGCACTCAATTAGCTTATAAAAAAACTCCAGCTTATTCATTTCATTTCACATTTCCATCAAACTTCAATCCTTCCAATCTTTGATATCTTCTCTCATATAATGGATAAATCTTGGATCAATTTGCCACGTACGTCCTCCCGCTATTTGGTCTGTTTGAACCATTTCTTAGATTTTGCTTTCGACCGCTCAAGTGTCAACAATAATATTCTTTGTCCCTGTCCGAAATGTAAATTCAAGAAGTGGCATCCAAGAGATATTGTGTCTGAGCATCTTATAGTGAAACAATTCCCATCCAAATACACTTTCTGGGGGATTCATGGGGAGAACGATGATGACGACGACGGTGAACGAGCTGCTGCAACTTCTCAGGTTGGATTAATGCAGATCGATGATCACGAAGATCATGTAGATCCAATCGACGATGTCGTGCATGATGCTTTCGGTGCGCAACGTGACAACATCGTTACTGAAGAAGGCGTTGATGGACCACTGCCAGATTTTTTCTGAAACGATGCCGCTAGGAATTTTTTCGACCTTATGACGGAAGCTGATAAGCCATTGTTTCCAGGTTCTAATAAAAATTTTGAACTTTCATTTATAGTTAGTTAAATCATCTTTTTTACACTAAATTATTGTTTATCCAGGGTGCAATAAATACTCTAAGCTTTCATTTCTAGTCAAACTATATCACATCAAGTGCTTGTGTGGCTTTAGTGATAAGGGAATGTCAATGGTGTTAGAATTATTGGGAGATGCATTTTCTCAAGCAGAAATCCCACCTTCATTTTACGAAGCGAAGAAGACAATCAATAAGTTGGGATTGAACTACACCAAAATTCATGTTTGCCCGAATGATTATATGCTGTATTGGGGAGACAACGCTGAGTTAGACAGATGTAAGCGGTGTAACGCGTCTCGGTACAAATAGGCAAAGAGGGGTCGATGGGCAACCAAGAAGCCTGCGAAGATTCTTAGATATTTTCCATTGACTTCAAGACTTCAGAGGTTGTATACTTAGTCTAAAACGGCTGAGCACATGCAGTGGCGTTCATCAGAGGCTAACATGGATGGGAAGTTGAGACATCCTAGGGATGCTGAGGCTTGGAAAGCATTTGATGCTGAATTTCCGGAATTTTCTGCGGACCCAAGAAATGTCCGCTTAGCTCTCGCATCAGATGGTTTCAATCCGTTCGGGAATCTTAGCACTACGTACAGTATATGGCCTGTTCTGTTGATACCGTACAACTTGCCTCCTTGGATGTATATGAAACAAAGCTCATTCATTCTTTCGATGATTATTCCGGGGAAGAGAGCTCCTGGAAATGATATAGATGTCTACCTTCAACCGTTGATACAAGAGTTGAAGGAACTGTGGAGCAAAGGAGTTGAGACGTTTGACGCTTACAGTAAGACACTATTCACACTTCGTGCGTCTTTGATGTGGACAGTTAGCGATTTCCCTGGACTTGGCACATTGTCTGGTTGGAACGTGCATACGGGGTTAGCTTGTCCTAACTGTAACTTTGATCAAGACTATGTTCGCCTCCCCCACAGTCGCAAGTGGTGCTTTATAGGTCACCGACGGTTCCTTCCTCGAGGTCACAGGTTCAGATTGCAGAAAATTAGATTCAACGGATCACAGGAAATGAGAGATCCACCTGTGTTGTTGTCTGGCGTAGATGTTCTTCAACAGCTCGAAGATGTCAACGTACAATTCGGGAAGCAAGTTGACGTTCAGCCCGGTGGTAGAAGGCCTCGCGTCTAGTCCCATGCGGCCAGGGATACCGTGCAACAGTGGAGAAAGAGGAGCATTTTCTTTCAGCTCCCTTATTGGAAATCTAATAAGCTTCGTCATTGTCTGGATGTCATGCACATCGAGAAAAATGTGTGTGACAATGTTTTGTACACGTTGCTGAACGAGTCCGGAAAGTCCAAGGACCATCTGCAAGCAAGGAAAGATCTCATGGCTATGGGAATACGTCATGACGCCTGGCCAGATGAGAATGATAAGTTTGCCCCAGCCTCATTCACACTCACAAGAGGCAACAAAGAAGTCTTCCTCTCCACACTTAAGGATATTAAGGTTCCTGATGGTTATTCAAGCAACATCTCAAGATGTGTCGACATGCATGCCAAGAAGATTGCCGGGTTGAAAAGTCATGACTGCCACGTTTTGCTCCAGCAATTCCTACCTCTGGCAATTAAAAGCACACTGCCCCCGGAGGTGTCAAATGTTTTGGTTCAACTCAGTTCTTTCTACCGACGATTGTGTGCAAAGGTTTTGGACGCAACAGAGTTAGATCAATTGCAAGAGAAAATAATTCTAACGCTCTGTCATATGGAGATGATATTTCCTCCATCTTTTTTCACTGTGATGGTCCATCTCACTGTCCACCTCATTCAAGACGCAAAGATGGGTAGCCCTATTCAATACCGTTGGATGTATCCCATAGAGAGGTAATTTGATTAATGACTCCGTACAGTAATTTCATGATTTTTGTTTCAGTAATCTGATTGTAAATGCAATTACAGATACTTAGGGAAATTGAAGTCGTACGTCAGGAATAAAGCATCTCCAGAGGGTTACATTGGTGAACAGGTGTTAACATATTGTTCGCGGTATTTTGATGACATGGAGACCTCGTTCAACCGCCCTCCTCGCGTCGATGATAGCCCCACCAATGTCCAATCACCTTCTAACACATTATTCCCACCCGTCGGAAAGCCAATTGAAGGAAGTCAGTATTATAAGCTCACTTCTACTGAGAGGTTGCAAGCACACAGACATGTCTTGACAAATTGCCCTCAAGTAGAGACCTACATTCAGTAAGAATCATAACACTATGCACACGAATCGTATTATTTTATATACAAACCACGAAATCTTCTGATTTGTTGTTTTGAATTTAAGGGATTTCCGGCGTTATGTTAAACGCCAGCTTCGTAGCCGCACAAGGTCGTCTTCTGAAGTGGATAAAAAGGTCCATCGTGAGTTTCCATATTGGTTTGCACGCAGAATACTCAACGACGACAATCCCCATCCGCCTGATATGATAAATCTAGCAACTGGTCCGCTCGACCATGTCAGGAGATATACGGCATACAAGGTCAACGGTTTTAAGTTCTGCACCGTTGCACGGGATGAAGGTTCCCTCACCCAAAATTCCGGAGTGTTCGGCACATTTGGTACAAGGAGTTATGCCAGCTCACGTGATACTGACATGCAATTTGGAGGCGTATCATATTATGGGAAGCTCGTTGATATCATTGAGCTAAACTATCAAGGCCATTTCACCGTGCCTCTCTTCAACTGCATGTGGGTGGACACCAGAACTTCTCGAGGCATTACAGTAGATAGCTTAGGCATCACATCTGTCAATTTCTCAAGACTCATTCACACAGGGGAAGTACCAGATGACGAGCCGTATATTCTTGCCTCACAAGCGCAGCAAGTTTACTATGTGCAAGATCAGAAACACAAAGATTGGCACATGGTGATTCATATAAAGCCCCGAGACCTCTACGAAATGGGTGATGAAGATGATGTGGAACTAGACAGCCAACATTTTGAACCTGAAAACTTCGATATCCTCATTCCGGAAGAAGACGGGCATTTACCAGTAGTTAGGTGAGTTTGCTCAATACAAAGTTATTACACAATTTTTCACATATTTTATTATTAGAAATTGATACAGGTGTTTATTATTTTCTTCTTAGGCGGGAGCAAGAAGATGATTGAATAGACAATTTTTTTTTTAAATTTGTAAAATTTTACATAACGGTATGTATCAAACATTAATATATGTTTTTTTTTAAAGAATATCCCAACATTTCTTTTATCAATTTTTTTTTCAATTTTGAAAATTTAGTAGCGGTTACAACCGCTACTAACTATACGCTACATTTTGTAGCAAATAAAACCGCCACTAAAGTACGCTACTTTTAGTAGCGGTTACAAAACCGCTACTAATACACATAAACCGCCACTAATTAGCGCCTCCAGCACCTATAAATACCCACCACTCACCCATTATTTCTCTACCCTCTGCTCATTTCCTTCTTTGCTCTTTGGTTTCTTTCCATCTGATCTTGTATTCCTCTCTTTAACATAACAATGTTGTTTTAATTTTTTTAATAGGTACAATTATTTTATGTAATATTTACTTGTTCTGATACAATCATGTATTCTAATTTTTGGTTCATATTTGAACTATATATTCTTTTATAAGTTCATGAACTGAAACTTTCTTAATTATAAATTGAAAATTGTTGTTTAAAAACAGTTTAGTTGATAAAATAAGTTGTCAATTTTAATTTGACGTACACGTTTTTTTTTCAATTTTTACCCAATTAGTAGCGGTTGTGAAACCGCTACAAATGATTGATGTCTTTAGCAGCGGTTTAGAACCGCTACTAAACTTATGTCACATTAGTAGTGGTTCCAAACCGCAGCTAAATATACGTGTAATTAGTTGCGGTTATAAACCACCGCTAATAAATAAAATTACGTTTTTTTCCTTTCTTGACATTAGTAGCGGTTTTATTAACCGCCGCTAATTAAATACAGAAAAACGAAATTTTCATTTGTTGTTCACTAGCGGTTTCGTTAACCGCTACTGAATTAGTAGCGTAGTTGACCGACTTAGCAGCGGTTATGTATAACCGCTACTAAATGTTTGTCACGGGAGATTTAGTAGCGGAAATTTAAACCGCTAGTAAAGTGTTAGTTGCGGTTAAAACCGCTACTAATCAACCTAAATAACCGCTACTAATACACGCTTTTTTTGTAGTGTATATGTTGCCTTACCATCCTTGGTTGCTTTGCTTGCCCATGATCTGCTTCATGGTTCCATATTGTTTCATCTTCTATGTTCATTGTATTATGATTTTATTAAAGTGGTTGTGATTGATTTTTTTCCTTTTTGTGTAGGGATGGATGCAACAAGTTTTCTCTCATACTTGTCACTGCTTGGTTTACCGATGAATGTGTAACAATTCAATTGTTCCTATAAAGCATAATTTTTGAATGAGTATTTGTATCTTTTTGTCTTACATAATCTTAATTATGTGTTTTAGTGATGAATATGTGTATTCTTACATCTTCTACAATCTTAATAGTGAATATGTGTATCAAAATTATTTGTATTTAAAAGCGTGATTTATTAACATTGAATTCGTATCATGCTATGAGTGACATTGACTCATTCATATTTGCTGATTTATTTATTTCTTTCGCGTATTACAAGGATATTTGTAGCATATTTTCTTTTGAGGTGGTTAGCGCTCAATACATTTGTATTTGAAAATCGTGAGTTTCTTCATTATGTTTATACTCACATTGGATGCTCTTTGGAATGAAGAAAAGCTTTCTCATAAGGGTTTTAATGCTAGATATAGTGGAAGAAATTTGGAATAATGTATTGTTAGTGTTGGTGGTTTTGTTTGGTAGTTCTTCTATTTTTTTTTTGGGTTGATGGTTTGAATTATGTGCACATTATCTTTTGGTCATATATATTTATTGTGTTTTACAAATATTAAGGGTGTTGTGTTATTCCTTTAAAATAATCATTGAAGAATATATTATTACATTTTGATTTCTTACAATTGAAAAGTAAAATATGGTATTCTTTTCAGTTCTAGTGTGTTGTGTACATGTATGTGTACAATTGTGGGGTTTGGATCCCTGAAATTCGTATTTAGCTTTTTTTTTAATAAGGATTAGGAGGTGCTGTCTATTATGAATGTATTTATTGGTTTAAAGTAACTTTGAATTTCAAAATTTTAATAATACTTGAATTATTTAATGATACTCGAAATGTCTCATTATAATGAGATTCTAAGAGTTTCCCAAAATTGTTAAAAAAGTTCATAATCAAGTTTTACTATAGCATATTGATGGAAATAATTATTTGAAAATAAGATAATGAATGTGATTTAGGATTGAATTAAACAATTATATTCATGTTTTCAATTTTGTTCAAAAAAAATTTCACAAATATAAGTTTCTAATAAAAACATAATTATTATTTAGTTCTTTTCATATTTTTATTATATTTTTATGTATATTAGTTCACAAAAGCTATTGATTAATATGGGCAATGATGACAAAACAATCATTATTGAAAAGTCCAAAGGTACGGGGTCATACCCTTTCATATTTCCTTGAATAGGGGATTTCATCTATAAAAAACCAACTTTATTTAACAATTAATTACACATTAAATTACAAAATTAATTAATAATTAAAGGTTTGAATAGCAGAGGAGTTAGTCATAGCCTTTCACATTCCTTAAAAAGGAGAGTGTTATCCTTAAAAAAAACATCCCCTTCACATTCCACATACTAACATTAAAACCGAATTTATTTAACAAATTATTTTAGAGGTGAAAGTGCATCACAACTAACTCTAGGCCCTAAGGCACTGAATACACCTAAAAAATACAATGCACCTTATCCCATGAATATTTAAACATTTCATATAAAACTTGAATTAAAAATATTTAACCTAAAATATCTCTATTAATTACAAATTATATAAGACCCATTTGATTTTAAATCTTCCTCATACAGTAACGAGAGTTGTACAATGTCTTCAAATAAGAGAAGTTGTATCATCCGTCAATTTTCATCTATAACAAAGCAACTCTTAAAAGATTTACATACTATCTATTAACGAACTGCAATGTTAATTGTCTCCATATTATAAATATGATATAAATTTGTAAAGTGTATTAAGAAAATTATGTGTATTTATAATACAATTCTATTTGTTATATAAAAGAAGAATACACAATTGTTGTCATGTATTCTTTATATTGAAGTTAAAAAACTCAAAGCTTTTATTAGCTTTCAGCTCACCCAACTTAACATCAAACATAACTATGGTTAAATTTAACAAATGTTCTGTATGATTTGATTATTTTTACTCATACAAATTCAAGTTAATATTGAATCTTTATAAAAACATAACAATTGAAAAACAAGATAAAAAATATATAATAATTAATATGACTTGTGCAACGCATTATTAAATAAATACTGAAGAGAAACCATATAAAAAAAGATTGAAGAAAAAATTTATTGGAGAGCGGAGAAAGTAATTTCAAGAAGAGAAAACTGTGAGACTAATATTTATTACTTACCCCATTCCTAAATATTTGACCCAATTTACTTTTTTTTTTAAAGAAATTAAGGAATCTAAATGAACCACTTATCATAATATATTTTGTGTATTATTTATATATATGTTAACTTATAGATCAAATAAACTAGTTTAAAGAAAAACTCGAAAAAATCAACTTTTAATTAAACTAATTAGCTTCCTTAGGATTATTAAAAAGTCAACCGGATCATATATTTTAGGAATGGAGGGAATATATACAAGGACAAATACTTACATACTTTGGTGATGTTACCTCATCTTAACTCAAACCTATCAAAATACAACCATTCAGTTTGTTAGATATCATGATATAATATGATTATGTATGAAATAGTTGTTGGGATATTTAATATTGTTAGGGTATTATTTGTTGAGTCTGTTAGCTTACTGCTGAGGCTCCACGTAAATTTAAGAGTGGGTATATGCATCCATCATGCTCAATATATCATATATACTAGAGTAAAATATGTTGACCTGCCCTCTATTTGATTAAAATTATAGAGACCCTCCCACTATTATGATAGCCCATCTATGTTGTATAAACCTCACTTCCAGTTTTAGAACTCAAATTCCATCCATCCAATCCTTAGATAGATGAACGTTAAATGTTAGTGTTGATCACCAAGATACCCTTTATTGATATAGATAATACATTTTTACTAAAACATAAAACATTATTAATAATCATTCAAGCACATTTTCACCAACATGTAAAATTAATATTAATTTATACTTTCATATTTTTTTGTTATTGAATTTATTAATTTTGATCATGTGACAATGTTAACTAATTTAATAATTATAAACTTTATTTCTCAAAAATTAAAACGGTAAAAATATTTTGTTTTTCACGAATTTATATGTAATTTTTAACTTTTTAAATACATATATTTGTCAAAATATTTTGAAATTATACATACTTCTAACTTACACCATATGATATAACTTTGTCAATATTATATAAAGCTGCATAATTCATCATAATTCATAAGTCTGAAGTAGATTCAATTAAACTAATGTATAAAAGATTTTTTTTTTTTGGGTAAGAATATATATTTGTTGACAAGTCAGCCTACTTAATGTAACGCCCCAATTTTGGTAGGATACTTAACATCACAAATGTCAACAAAATAAGACGCAACTTAGGGCACAACCGAACAAAAAAAATAAGTGTGATCCAACAAGTGTGTCACTGAATTCATAACATCCCAACAATTATTAAAACATAAAACTAATGTGGCGATGTAATTAATCCAACAACATAAAACTAAATAAGGGGTAAGGTATATGCTCGTATACCTAATCCTCATACTCCTTCCCTTTATGATCACCTCTGCTAGAGTCATCACCTAAAAATAGTAATAATAGGGGGTTAGACAAAGTCTTAGTAGCCAATATCACTTTACAAATTATACAAGAAAGAACCATAAGCCAATGAAACAATGCTTATATATATATATATATGTATAAATAAAGGTAATTTTTCAATACAAGAATATAATTTCAAACACAATTGTTGCTCTCCAACCGATCTTCTCCGTATAACTCCTAGACATGGATCCAAACATTTTATACTGCCAGAACACGGCCAAATGCCACACTGCTTACTATATGCCATCGGTCCCCTCTCTTACCTCTCACATGAGCCTAGGCTCAAGAGGAGTCTTACATAAGAGTCTATCTCCAAACTTTGGCCAAAGAATAAGGAAAAGTGACATGGGTTTGACAAAATGCCAACCATTACAGTGCCAAGAGGGCTTTCAAACAAAAATCTCCACAACCTTGCCTCACATCTTTATTACAGAAATAACCATAATACATATTATCACAAAGCTATATATATGTATAACAAACATACCATCACATAAATCTTTACATATACATACACACAGATTTGGAAATGAGTTTGAAAGATAATTTTCATAATAAAATAGCACCGATACAATATTACATACTTCTCGCTTCATTGAAGTCTTATATAAATAAAATAAAACTTTATTAATCAAATTCCTATAATATAACATGACAAAAGTTATGGTTACAAACTCTTATATTCCAAAACATACATATAAAGTAATGTAACATTGGTTATCTCGATTTCATGCTTCACTCCTTAGAAAAGTTATTTCGTTTGAAAAATCTCATCATATAAAATAAAGTTTGTGAATGATGTTTTATAATTGGTACAAATTACCATAATGAAATTGAATTCAGAAACTAAGCTCTTAAAAAAAGTCCAAAGCTCTTTGTTAAATAATGTGTGCATATGATATATATATATATATATATATAAATATGAGTAAAATGCATTGACCTCCCTTCTGTTTTGCCTTAATTACACAGACTTTCCTTCTATTTTGAAAATATACAGTTTAGTACAATCCGTTAACACCGTTAAGAATATTCTAAAAAGATTCTAAACAGATAATTTTTAACTCAAATTAATATTTAATTTACTATTTTACCTTTCAGTCTAATAAGTCCCTAAATTATAGGAGTATTAAAATTTCTTTGGTTTTAAAAATTTTATTTCCCGTATATTATTAAAAATTAAGTGATTAAATTTTTTATTAAAATTTCTTTGGTTTTTATTTAAATGTATTCTTTTAATAAATGTCTCATTGGTTAAATGTGTTTACAATTTGTAACAAAAAGTACCTTTTACATCGAGAAAAAATATCTTTTTAAGAATTTTGAATTATTTACCAAAAAAATTTGAATTATATATCTGAAAATTTCAATCATTTTTACTCCAATATGAATTAAAAAAACTGAAATATGATTTAGAAATTTAAATTTAAATTAATATTTTTAGTGTATATATTTAAAAATTTAAATTATGAAATTTTATTATTTCAATAAAATTAATAAATTTAGTAGAAATTTCGAAAATATAAGTGTGTGCAGTTGAAAAAAATGAGTGTGCAAGAATTAGTTTTTATTTTATAGAAATGTGTTTGATAAATATAAATGTTTAAATAACTATTATGTTAAAAAGGGGCATTTTGGTCCAAACAAAGTTTAAAAGTTAAATTTAACAGTCAAATAACGGTTTGGATAGATGAAAATAAATTTTCAAATATAAAAGGGAAGTTTATGTAACATTATCTAAATTTTGAGGGATGAGTATATACGTTTTCAAAATAAAAGGAATGTTTTTGTAATTAAGCTAAAATAGGGGGATGTGAGTGTATTTTATATATATATATATATATAAGTGACGTGAATGGTGACTTTACGTGTGTGTGTAAGTGACGTGCACACACACAAATAATAATCTTATATATACATATCTCTTTTCTTTTATTTGTATTTTATTTTATATTATTTTATCTCTAAATTCTAGACTCTTTTTAGTAAATTAATTTATTTACTTTTAATTTATCTCTTGATTTATTATACATAATTTTTCACCTGCTATAAAAATCTCAAATCTAAACTCACGATCTTATAAAAAAATCCTTTCATATCTTTCCAATATATTTAGAAAATTAAAATCTTTTAAATGAGATAAGGGTAAACATATATTTATTGTATCTGATAATCATAGTATTTTTTCCTCAAATCATGACTTAGATTTTATCCTTAAAATCAAATACATATTAGATAGATTTTCTTCAAATAATTAAATGCTTATATTAAAACTTAAATAACTAAAGCTGAACTCTTAGATATTTAAATATTCACATTATATTAATTATTGATTCCTAAGTATAAAATGGCGTATCTATTGATGGGCGAACGAAATGAATTAGACTATAGGTACTAACTATTTTGACGGAATGAAATTTGAGGGGGTAAAATCTCTTATTTAAAATTATAGAAACTAAAACCAAAATTGAGCCAAACTATAAGGAACAAATTTTATATTACTCCCTCTAATTCTAAATATAAGACCCAATGGGCTTTTCTTAAGAGGCTAAGGACACTTAATAAGTTAGTTAATAATAACATATTGATATATTATTAAATTATATATTAACTTATATGTAAAATAGAGTCCTTTGGAGAAAAAAAATTCCAACAAATCAATTTATAAGTGGCTTATTTAATTTTATTAGGATTTTTTTGAAAAATCCAATAAGATCTTATATTTAGTAGAAGGAAGTAACATGATCAACATGGGATTCTTCAACATTCTTTCAATGATAATGATTTTAATTTTATTATCATAATTAATGGAGAGTTTTTTTTTTTTCTTTTATGGACGGGAGCAAAAACATGTGTTTACACTGTCAAATTTTCTTTTTTACTTTTTGTATCTATAATGCCTCAGGATTTACGGCCACTTATAGTTTTTTCAAGAGATTAATTTAACTCTCAAGGCCTGAAAGAAAAATTATTGTCAAACACTTATGTCTTAAATTGATGATAGGCATATGTTCGAATCACATAAAATTAATTTTTAAAATGATTTGCTTTAAAATAAGCAATATGTTTTTACAATTACTTTTTTTTTATTTAATTGATTCAAAATATAATGGTGATTATATAATAAATTCTAGCAATGTTACTTACATTTGACATTAGTTCTTTGGAAAATCAAAATCATAATGTGAAAATCAGATTAATCGTGCCATAAAAAATCATAATAATTCTCAATTTGTTAACAATGATAAATATAGTATACAATTGTAAGGTATTGAGAAAATTGAAATGAAAACAAAATAAACTGACGTAAAAGAATGAGGATCAACATCTGGAAAGGGAAAAACAAAAAGGTTTCCCAATCCATTACATCTACTTTTCTTGTTTTCTAGTACATCCTCCCTTATCTTCGTAAGTTCAAGAAAGCATAGCTGGTACTGTGTATTTATTTCCTCGATCTCCGATAGCAGCTCCTCACATTGATTGCTGTTTTCGATAGAAAGAGAATTTACACTTGACATGTTAATAAATTTCTTGGCCTTATCAACGCCAAATGAGTCTACAAATGAGACAGTTGAGTTCATTGAGTTATCAAGACCCTTGATGTTAAAAGAGCCACCGCCATCAACTTCCCAAGTGTGGTTATCTTGATCATATAACCTAACATCTAAATTTTTGGACCTTTTAGCAATGGAGACCTCAAAGGATCCATCAAAGAGGGCACAATCAGGTAGTAAGTTTTCAGTAATATCATCTTCGGCTGAAATGTCTGACATAATTGTTTCATGTTTCCCTTTATCATCAAGAACTAGTGAGTTAACAAGATCCTCTTCACTTTGGCACCTTAAAGACGATCCCCCTTTTGAAAATACATGAGAATGGCAATCCAAACAATATGTTCCATATAATAATTGTTGGTGCGAAACTCTCCAGTCAGGAACAAGCCTGATAGTCATGGTGTGTATTAGTTCGGCAATGACACTAACGTGCTCAGCATTCAGATTCAGACTTACTACCATCTCCTCAGCAACTGAAAATGCTTCATCAGAATCAAGATAGAATGGAAATTGTATATCCATTGCATGACCTAACAATACATAAACTTCCAGTCAAAAATAAATAAATAAACGAACATATAGCATATTGTTATGGCACCAAAAAGATATATAACCACTCACCATTTGCGTCAGCAATGTGCAAATCAAGTGAAATTGTTCTGTTTGAAGCATTTTTCTCCCCTTGTAACATGAATTCAATGCTCTTATTCTTCATAATAAGACCTAGAGTAGATGTTTGAAGAGTTCCTCCAGTCACTTCCAAACAGGGGCCACGTAAAACATCCCTGACACTTTGGTCAATCTCCATAGGTTGGGGCTCAGTTGTTGGTGGTGTCACTAATTTTGCCATGTGATTGGGCAATTGCGATGCATGGTTGATCTCCTTCATGTTATCAGTAGCAAGAAACGGATCGTTCAATAGCTCAGATGCAGATAATCTCATAGATGCGGGAACCAAGCATTTCTCTATGAACTGCTTTACTTGTGGATCAGTCACTTTACTGAGGGCAGCAGGCATTATTCCCTGAAAGCAAGAAACTCATGAGTGTGACAGAAAATGTAGTTTTTTTTTTTTAACCAAAGATAGAAAATTAGAGTTAAGACAATTCAAAGAACGGTTTTGACAATAGACTTACAGAAGTAACTTTCTTATATATCTGTGCGGGATTTTGGCATTCGCTGTACGGGTACTCACAAGTGATCATTTCTAATATGCACATACCAAATGAATATATGTCTGCAAGTTCATTATACTCTTCTTCATAAAGCTCAGGTGCCATGAATTCTGGTGTCCCTGCAAAGTGAAATTTGACTCAAGAATCATGACCAAATTCTTCCTCTAAGTATGGTTTAGTCCAATCAAAACGTCGTCACACGAAAAGTTGAGGGATCATACCAACGACACTCTTTGCAGTAGGCTGCAATAAGACAGTTGCCAATCCAAGATCTCCAATCTTAACTTCTCCAGTATGACCATTAATAAAAATATTATCACATTTCAAATCTCTATGGATGATAGGAGGATTGTGGCTATGCAAATAGCATAAACCTTGAAGAATTTGCCTTGCCCAGTTCTTAATAGCTTTCAATTCAACATTCTGATGAGTTCTTTGATATCTAATCAATTGTAAGATAGAGCAAAATCAATAAATGCTAAGGTCAAGGCATATGGGGGCAAAAAACAGTTTAAAAAGTTGAAGGTAAGTAAATTTACTGTTTCAAACTCCCAGAGACGAATAACTCTGTTATCATGTTAATAGTCTTGTTTGCATTGTCCACCCATGAACTATGGAACTTGAGGATATTTTCATGATTCAATGATTTCAGGAGATGTGCCTCAGAAAATAAATTATCCAATTGTTGTGAATAGTGCAAAACATCTTCTATATTAACTTGGTTCCAAGCAACTTCCATGCCTTCAACTTCATCAAATGCCTTATATCTGTAATAATCATAATAAAGGTAATTTAAATTAAGAAATATCTTTCATGAAAAAAGTTAAAATTAAATATCTGACTATAATGAAAACTAAATTATGATAAATCTAAAGGCCATACACAGTCTTGAATGCTCCTCTCCCCAACATATCATCATACTGAAAATAGAAATAGGTCAATGTATCAATAAATCCACCTCAGGAATTAACAAGGAAGAGGTAGGTATTAAATAATTGATAACTTAGACAAACTAACAACTGCGAAGAAAGGCTTGAAGATTTTCAATTGAGAAATGGGAAAATGTGTGAGCGGTGGGTGTGTGTAGTCCCTCCTATGGGGAGGGTTAGGATAGGGATTAAAAAATAAAAGATGTCAGAACGGTTTATATAAAAATTAATATTATATATAAATATATATTTTATGAAATATGAATTAATTGTGTGTGTGAGTATGTTATATTTGTCTTTCTAACACAAAAGCCCAAGCCAATTTGATAAGACCCACCTTAAACTATATTACCCTTAATTCAAATTTTAATCTTTGTGATACTTGTTTATTTCATAATATTCTTTTTTTTTTTTTTGTTTAATATTCTCTCTACCACTGTGTTTATCTCGTTCGTTTTTTCTTTTTTTCTTTTAATTTTTCTTAGCCTTTTTTTTATCTCAAAGGCATAAGATATACAAATATTCTTTTTTTTTAATTTTTTTTAATCCTGTTGATTGAATGTTGAAATATGAATTAATTGTATGTGTGTGTATAGATTAGTTTTTTTTTATATCTCCCTTCTATTTTGCTTTAATTACACATACCTCCTTTATTTTAAAAACATACAATCTAGCCTAATAACTAACACAGTTAAAGAATATTTTAGAAAGATTATACAAAAATATTTCTTTAATTCAAAATTATATTTAAAAAAAATCTTCTTTATTAATTTACCCTTGTAGTACAAAATATCTTGTTTATCTTTGAATAATTTTTTAATAATATATTTAATATTTTTTATTTAATTTAAACATAATCTCAATATATATTAAGATCAAATCTTAAAAAATTGATCAAAATAATTATTTTTTTATGAAAGTTGATTTAATAAATTTACTTAACATTTATCAATTGTAAAACATACATTTTAATATAATATTAAAAAATCATATCAATTTAAATTTAATTGTTTGAATTAATATACATGTAATTTCAAAACACTTCCAACCATTATATGATATATCTATTTAAAAAGTTACAAATTATCTTCAACGAAAGAAATACAAATTAAATCATAAATTATTTTTTTACAAAATAATTTTAAACATTTAAAATTATTAAAAAAAGTTATAATATAAAAAAATTAATTATTACTTCATATTTTCATATATATGATCGTAATTAATAATTAATAAGTTTAATAATATAAAAATATGAAAGTATAAATTAAAGTTAATTTCAAATATTATTAAAGATGTGTTTAAATGATTATTAAGTATAATTTACATTAATCAAGAGTATTTTGATCAAAAAAATGGGTTAATACTGAGATCTAACATATGGAGGTTTATATAACATAAATTTTAAGCGAGGTTCATATAGGATTTTAATATTAAGGAGAGGTCTCTGTATAATCTTTTAATGTGGGACTTTTGTTATTCTTAACATTATTTGTTTTTTGAGTCTCAGAAGCCTTAATTCTATTATGTATCTTTTTTTTTATATATATAATATGTTGAAATATGAATTAACTGTATATATAATGTAGGGATATCTTTCAATCACAAAAACTTAAGCTAATTTGACATAACTCACTTCAATATTATATACCTTTAATCCATCAATGTGATAATTCATCAAAAAGTGTGGGAGTTATTTTATTCTTATTAACAACATCTAATAGAAATCAAAATATTAACGGTTTTCTTTTGAAACATCGGTATCAGGGTAAGTAAAAGCCTAGACAAGTCAAAGCGCATACCCGAATGTAACGTCCAGTAGGATCTTTCTCCGCAACATCAGTATCACCATTCTTGATAGCAGACAAACCAACACCGGAACCCATAGCCACCAAAATATTAAACAAATCCAAAAGAACCTAGGAAGAGAATAGTTGATTTGGTTTAACGCGCGAACAAATGATCAAACCCTAACTAATTTTGCTCAAGTACAAGTCTGATGAAGAAAACACTATTCAGAAAACGCCTCACAAGCTACCGAATAAGAATCGACTGTTGAATAAAAGTGGAGTTGACATCCAACAAAGCCAAAAGCCAAAGATCTAAAATCCATGAAAGAAGTTTGATTGCTGAAAACTGCTAATAGAATTTGAAGATCAGAGATCACAATTTCTAGTAGCTATGGAGAGGAGACATAAAATGAATGATGCTAGCTAACCTCGCTATATACTTATACCAACTGATATAAGTTTTTTTTTTTTTCGAAACTGATATAAGGTATTAATCAAACCAAATCAAATTGAAAATCTTTTCTAAATCAATAAAAAATTTTAGCGTAAATAAAACGGACTACTAAAATTTCAATACCCATTTTAATTAGATTTGAAATATAAATATATTTTGGGATATCCTTCTTAAAAATAATGTTATGACGAGACAATCCTTCTTACCAAAAAAAGATCTACATCCTGTGTCTTGTAAGGGGTAATGTTTGGGGGGAGTTTTTAATGGGCCAAAAACACTTTAAAAACCTTATGTTTTGGTGGGATTTTAAGTTGATTGGTCTCGTGCTGATCTTTATTAGAACTGAAACTGATAAATATTTTTGAATTTGAAAATTTCATACACACACACACACATACTGGTTTATCATATAAAAGTAGGGATTTGAGTAGCCCTTTTTGCTACACGTAAGCAAAATCATTCTCTCCAATTAAATTATTTGTTAAAATTATAACTTTCTAATAGAGCAAGTCTTCTTGTGACACACAAGCAAATCCACTCCCTTCTCCCTATATTTACACATATATGTGTATATATATATATGCAGTTTTTTAATATAGCAACTTCCTTGTCAACGAAAAAAAAGGTTATTTCCCAATTCAGCAAATCTCATCCTCTAACTTCCCGAGGCATATGGTAACCCTCCCATGAATTGGTCAGCGGTACTTTTTATTCAATTTTTAAATCTTAAACTAAAAAAACTAATTCATTAGGCGATTCATTTAAATATCTAATCGATCATAGAAATTTAAATATCATATCGTTATATATGTAAATATGAATATATAGTTAAGTTAAACTATTAAATTGAAACTAAATTTTTTAGCTACACATGATAACTTTTTTTTTTTTTTTTGGCCAGCTATATATGATAACCTGTACTACACATGCAACGATTCTTTTTTTTTATCCACGGGTACCTAGTGCTTCTATCAACCGACTAATCCGGTTCGCGGTAATATAGGCCCACAATGGGGGAATATCGTTATCTCCAAGTAATTATCTCGGTTATATAACCTATGCTCGAATACAAAACCACTAGTTAAGTTAGAACAACTCACAACTAATTGATCAAAGCACTTGATAGTCACATACGCACTTCTAATAAACAAAGTCTTTAAACAAATTGAATATATAGCTTCCCATGCAATATACGATTTCCATGTATTTTACTTTTAAAAACTTCTCTAAATTTTTAACCATCAGAATCCTCTCAATTAAAAGGATTTTCAGTTTTTCTAGTCAACTCACAGCAAAAATAGCTGCCCCAGGGTGTATTTTTCCCTTAACAGACATAATACATGAGGAAACAAGAAGCATAAATCTCACTTGTTAACTTTTCTTCCCTCTCGTGAGGTATATAACAATAGTATGCCAACTCGAAGACAAAACAAAAATATAGGAGCAATTGAAGTATCCATTCATCAATGAAAACTGAACATATGTTAGTATAGACAGTAAAAATATAGCTTTTGATTAGAGCTATCAGTAGCAGTATTAAAAATAAATCATGAACGATGTAGCTAAAATATTTCTATTCTAGATGTCTGATCTAAATGGCATCAAGGATTATAAGAAAAAAAAACAAAATGTTCCATGCCGTCTTTTGTGGATTCATTTCCATCAAAAGTTACAAAAGTAAATCAACCATATAAAAATGAGTTTTCCAAACAGTAAGAGGTTCTGTGGATTATTGAAATATACAACAATAGTGGCATCTAAATGTTGGCGAGCTTCTCCTATAGTGGTCTTTATGCCATACTTCACTATAAATGTCACCCTCATCAATGAGTATACTTTGATTAAGGCAGCAAGAAACCTCATCATTCCAATTAATATTTTGAAAACAACTGATTTAAGTCAGTTTTGTTAACATTTCCTTCTCGCATGTTTACGTGGACAACAAATATCTATTAAACCCAAACAACGAACAGAGAAGCAATTAGATATATCTATTAAAAAAAAACATCTGCTAATGTGAAAAGTTTAAAAGTTGGAAGCAGATGAAACTCAATTTCTCTATTCTAGATAACAAATCTAAGGGGCATACAGTTCGGAAAGCAAGAAACTATATAGTTCTCTTTCTTGTGCTTTATATCATAGGCATAGCAACACTCTTACAGTTCACTCTCTTGTCACGATAACCTTTCCTTCACACTTATAGTCTATTAAGCGGCCAACAAAAATCATATATCAAAGCAACTATTATGATATCGCAGCAACTATACTACTCTATGTTATCCATGAAAGTTGACCATGTGATTAGATTATGCATAGAAGGCTGAAATAAAGTTTGAGATAACAAGCACTGAATTTCTCCATTCCAGATCACAGATACAACCAAAATGTTAAAAGGTTTGTAGCAACCGAAATAACAGTGTGACTAAGATATCCGAGATGCAGAAATAATGATCATATTTCAGAGCAAGGCTACTCAACCTGGTTGTTGTGCCAAACAGACACAAGGCTCTTCTCATAATTGTGAACATCACAACTGTTAAAGGAATTTGAGCAGTTAAACTTCCTCCTTTCATTAGTGATGAGATTGAACAGATAAAGATCACACTTTGTGCCATCAACCTCCCCCGGAACTTTCTCATGAATGCAGACTATTTCATTCTCCCAAATACACTTAGGAACTAACATCTCCGAGGTCGGTCCAAACCTATATTTCTTAGAAGGACTCAAACTCTTCCCAGATTCACTAGCAACCTCCTCCATCACCCAAACACTGATGAAACGAGGTCCAGAGAATTCATGAATCATAAAGTGAACCTCAAGTTTGTTATCATACAGACCAAGCCCAAACTGAATACGATGTCCTGTTGGTTCTGATGTAAGCATTGCCGTTGGTGTTAATGTGAACACTTCAGTGGCTACATTGAAAGAAATTATCATAGGCGAAATATGGCCTATTCCCAACCAGGAAATAGTTCCATCAACATTGACAGGTTCAGATAAATATCTTCCACGTGAAAAATCCCCAAATTCAAATTCCAGTTGCTTCCATGAACCAGTGCTTAATGAAAATACCTCTACTCCTTCATAAAAGGAACAATGTTCAAGTTGATCTTCCTTCATTTTACGCAACTCTTGATCATCATAAAATCTCACTATCTTATAATCATTGACTATGCTACTAAACCCAAATCCATATGTGCTAAAGCCCAAATAATCAATATTTGTTAGGGGTATTTCTCGTACCTCTCTAATTAATGGGTTCCACAACAAAATCGAACTAAGAGGAGGACACCTGACTGGATGATGAACGACTCGGACACAAAGAAGGCCATTGCAGGAGCCAATGATTCTCCAAGAATGTCTGAAGGAATCGATGGAGGGAATGCTGAGAGATTCGACTGTTTCCATCTCATGATTAAGCAAAGATAAGGAATGGTGGCTATGGTATTCATGGAGGAGGAGGAAAGGGTTTTTGTGATCAGAGTGAAAATGGTAATGTTCAGAGATGAAAGAATGGGTTTTGAAGAGATTTTTCCATTTTTTACAAACACATTGGAATCGAACAATGGATTTGATAGGAAGCCTTTTGAGAATGTTGGTGATTAGCTCAGAAGGCAGAAATGGCTTGTCTCTTCGACTTGCCATCGTCTTGCTCCGGGGAAATAGGGTTTCAAAAGAGTAAAAGGAGACGACAGATAATAAATAAATAAACAAAACGTCTTTGATAGCTGGCACTGGTAGTGGAACTGTGGCAGGGTGCATTAAAAATAAAAAAAGTTCGAAAGGTCAAAAAAGAAAAACGAAAATATAGCATTTGAACTTTGAAGTTTGAGAAAGCACTTTGGTTACAGATGCTCGAGAAGGGGAATTTCCGAATTTGAGAAGAAATAGCTTTTTTCAACGGAAAATCACACTGAGGTCCCACAGAAGACACTTAATCACAATCAGGTCCCAAACAATCATCAAATTACATTAAAGTTTCAAGGGATCTGGGTGTAATTAAATTACTTGTCATAGAGTTGTCAATAGCTCTTTGAGCTGTCAATGTACACTTAATAATTGTCAATGAAAGAGATGCATTGACAACTCAAGAAGCTGCTATTGACAACTATTTAGTTGTTATTGACAGCTCAAAGCATTGTGCATTGACAACTTAAGGGGCTGGTATTGACAACTCAATTTAATTACACCCAGGTCCCTTGGGACTTTAATGTAATTTGATGATTGTTTGGGACCTACTTGTGATTAAATACTTTATATGAGACCTTAGTGTGATTTTCCCTTTTTTATACATCGACGCCTTTTGTAAACCCTATTATCAGGTATTTAAGCAGCTCACTACTCAAGTAACGGGGTTCATGGCTTCCACTTCCTATATAAGTGTCTCATCTATGACTCAAACTTGATACCTCAAAGGATCTAGTGGGGCTTTACACCGTTAGATGAACTATGTGTTAGTGAGAAGAGATAGTTTGATATGTGATTTAGATTTAAAATTTTAATTAACCAATTTTTTATGATTGGAATGGAGTGGAAGAGAATTGAAGATATTTTCTTACAAGCATGTCAACATGCACCTGAATGGAAAATGAATTGATAGGAAAATGTATATTTGTTATTATTAAAATGATAGGAAGATAGGTAGAGAAAACATATTAAATGACTATTTTACCATATATAAAAATATGGGTATTTTTAAAGGAGGGGCCTTATATTTCTTAGTCAATTCTATTCTTCTTAGATAATACCATCATTTTTAATCTAGCGTATAACCAAATTTCACATGTTTAATCCGACGTAGCTCATGGTTAATTGATCTTTAAAAACATAAAAAATTTGTTACGTTAAGATAATCATCACCTCAATATGGTCAAATACCAAAATAGTTACTCCCTCAGGTCCTATATATAAGACTTATTTGGGAGATGAGATTGGTTCTAAATATAAGGCATCTTTTTAATTTCCCTCTATATTATCCCTGTTGATATCTCTCAATAGTAAACAAGTAAGAGAGGTAGGGTGTGAATAAAGGTAGATGTTTATAATGTTTTTGTAATATCATGTGATTTTAACAAATTTAACCGAACATTTCATCTCAAACCCACTTTATTTCACATGTTTACTGGATAGATATAGAGGTAGTATACATTACCTAAGCACTGCTTTGCATAAACAAGATAATCAAAACAAAATGGGCATAAAGAAACCGAGAAGCAAAATAAAGAAATTTTGCATATTGAATTTTTAAACCCACCTCTTGATATGCTGATACACTTCGTCGTCCATGTTGTTAGACGAAAACAAGGCCCTTGCTCTATCTCTTTCTTCAATGCTTAAACTTCACTGCAGTTTTAAGCTCAAAAAATTTAAGCTCGTAGAGCATAGTTTGTATTAAGATTTAAGAGATAAATAAGCCTTTGGCATTTTCCCACCCGCGATTGAATTTTAGTTCCCACCAAAATCGGTGGATACCCAAATTCCTCTTTGGAATTGAAAATTGTCTTCCCACTACAAATTGAGTTCCATTCCAAGTTGCCCACCAAACGCCTAATGGCACAGAAAAATGTGGATTTTCCAATTTCATCACCCAATTTTCAGTGATCCAAATGGGTACATGGGTTTATGTGCATCCATTACAATGAAGTACAGTATTTTTTTTCAAGTGCATCTTGTATCTTAATTAATTTGTGGTGCATCCTCTATCTTAAAGTATTTTTTTGGTGTATACAACATTCTAAAATATTTTAACAACTTACATGCTATATGCACCAAAAAAACTATTTTAAGGTCTCGAAGTATATAAGAAAAATACCACTTCATAGGTTCAGATAATCTAAAGATACTTTTAGGTGTTAGATGTGCTTAAAAAAATATTCTGGGGGCTTTGTATGGTATAAATTAGTGCAGGATACTGGCTGTATATGGAAGAATACTTCAGGAACTGAATGCACATTAAACTTTTTTTTTTTTGCTGAATTTAGTTTTTAAATAAATGTCACTATTAAAATTATTTTTATTTAAATTTTGTATCCATTAAAATGAAAATTTATTTAAAGCATTAAAAAAATAAACTGAATATCAACCATCAACCATTACAATTAATATAAATTGTTGATGGTTCCTATTAAGATCAACAATTTTTGCACACTTAAGGCATGCGCTCAGTCAGGTCAAAAAAATAAGATATGCGCTCAGTGGGAGAAGCCGAAAGGTTAAAAATATAATAAAGAAGTAAAATGTGATGACGGAAACGAAAAATTAATTAACCTTATCCGAATTGAATGTATGTGCTTTCAAAGCATTCTTTTGTGCCACTAATTGAGTGGTTTTTTACTATTGGTTGTTGGAGAATTCATTAAATGCATGTGAAAGGAATTTATTTCGGTCCTGAACACTATCCTGTGGCCAAGCTAAAATGATATTAAATGTTTCAGCTGAAAAATCAAAATATCTTTATTGTAAGAAATATAAAGTTTTGAAAATTTTATGTGCGTTCTGAAAAATTCCCTATACCTGTCTTGAAAATTCCTCATATGTATATTAAAAATTTAGTTGTGAAATTGTAGACGCTTTAGTGTTGGGTTTCATGATTTTTGAAACTTAAAAATACTAACATTGATGTTGAAAATAAGTAAAAACATATTGAAAATTCCCCATATGTGTCTTAAAAATTTAGTTGTAAAATTTTGGACACTTTAGTGCTAGATTTCATGATTTTTGAGATTTAGAAATACTAACATTGACATTGGATATAAGTACAAATGTCTTGAAAATTCTCCATATTTATCTTGAAAATCAAATTGTGAAATGTTGGATGCTTTAATGTTAGATTCTATGATTTTTGAAACTTGAAGATACTTATATTGATATTGAAAAAAACACAAACGTATTGGAAATTCTCCACATATGTCTTGAATTCTTATTACAACATTCAATAAGGGCATTTTGGTCGTTTAGTTGAAATATTTAATATCACTTTGACCCTTTGGAGTAATCCTTTTGATGGGTTGACTGAAATAAATTCCCTCCTATAAAATTTAATGAAATTTTTCCAGAATTAATTGACAAAGGAGTCGTTATTGGCCCGAATTTAAAACATCCATTGGGCCAATGGGCCAGTTTGACGGAAGAGTCATTATTGACCTGAATTTAAAAGTTTATGGACAATTTTAAGCCAAAAAAGGTATAAAATGTCAAATGAACATATGTACAGGATCATTTCACCCTGATTTTTTTAACCTGAAAGTTGATCCGATTCATTGTTACTCCCTTACAAAAGAAATTGCGTTCATGTCTAGAATGAGCATTATAATATTAATAAATACTCCTGTTACTATTAATTAACCTTATCCGAATTGAATGTGTGTGCTTTCAAAGCATTCTTTTGTGCCACTAATAGAGTGGTTTTTTACTATTGGTTGTTGGAGAATTCATTAAATGCCGGTGAAAGGAATTTATTTCGGTCAACTCTGAGAGAATCTGAACACTCACTATATCTGTAAGGGTTAAAATGATATTAAATGTTTCAACTGAAAGACCAAAATATCTTTATTAAAAGAAGAATAAATGTTTTAAAAATTTTACACGTCTCCTGAAAATTCCCTATATCTATCTAGAAAATTTAGTGTGCGTTTAATTAGACTTATATCTAAGGAATAAATCCTTATTTTAGAGTAAAAGAACTTAAAATTGTGTGTAGAAATTTGTGCTTGTTTGGTTTGACTTACAGTGAATTTAACCTATATCTTATAAGTTAAAAACAAGCACAAACTTATTTATGTGACTTATGGGAAAGAAATAAAAGCTTATCATTTGTTTGTTCATTCTGCTCTCTGCTTCAGCTTTTGGGTCCATAAACTTTTTTGGGAGAATTGTTTTTTCTATTATGGAGCGTCACTTTTCCAGCATTTTTTATGAACAGTTCTATCTTTTAAATATGAAGTATATTTCTTCTGATATTTTATTTATGCTTTATCTTCGTTTGCCTGGTGGAAATGGAAAAGAATGGTAGTCTATTGCTGTTGAAATAAGAGCTTATTGTTCTTAAAGATATTTATTTAAGTTTTCATTTTATTATATTTGCAAATAATTTTGATTAAATTTTCATTTTATTTTGTTTGCAAATAATTGTAATTAAATTTTCATTTTCATTTTTTTACAGATAATTTTAATTTTTCACTCAAAATCATCATAATTCAAAGATTTAATGGATAATCTTAATTCAAATCTATTATATTTTCTAAAGTTTATGTCCTTTTTTTATCATTTTCATCTTAAACTTACTTTTCAAAATAATCCATCCAAACATGTTTCAAAGTTCAATCAACTTATAAGTCATTTTTTTCACAGCTAATCCAAACATAAAAGTCATTATACAATCTAACTTATTTTCAATTTATCTTATATATAAGTCACTTTTCCAGAAGTCAATCCAAACACACCCTTAGTTATGAAATATTAGACGCTTCAGTGTTGGATTTCATGATTTTTGATACTTGAAAATGCTAACATTGATATTGAAAATAAGCGCAAACGTCTTGAAAATTTCCTATATGTGTCTTGAAAATTTAATTGTAAAATTTTGGACGCTTTAGAGCTAGATTTTATGATTTTTAAGACTTAGAATACGAACATTGACGTTGGAAATAAGCACAAATGTTTTCAAAATTCTCCATATTTATCTTGAAAATCAAGTTGTAAAATGTTGGATGCTTTGGTATTGGATTTCATGGTTTTTGAGACTTAAAGATACTCATATTGATGTTAAAAAAAACACAAACATATTGAAAATTCTCCACATGTATCTTGAATTTTGGTTACAAAATTCAATAAGGGCATTTTAGTTATTTACTTGAAATATTTAATAGCACTTTGATCCCATGGAGTGATTCATTTGGTGGGTTGACTGAAATAAATTTTCTATTATGGAATTTAATGAAATTTTTCCATAATTAATTGTCAGTGCAAAATTCAAAAGCAAATGTCACCTTTAAAGTTAATCTGATTTTTTTAACCTGAAAGTTGATCCGATTCATTGTTAATCCCTTACAAAAGAAATTTTGCGTTCATGTCTCGAATGAGGCAAATAATAATAATAATAATAAAAAAATACTCCTATTACTCTATAAAATTTCTTAGAAATTTTAAAATTATTAATAGGTTTCAAAGAATTTAAAAGGTAGGTAGTCATGAAATTATATCAATGCCTATACTAATAATCTAATAGACAAAAAAAAATGACAATTAAGAACGTGTCCATTAACAAGTTAAAATGTCTTAATTATTGCTTTTACACTGACAAGTAATAAAAATATACACATTTGTTATTTACAACTTAACAAAACTATATAAACAACTATCACAAAATGTTTTAACAACTCCGTCATACGCAATTTGTTAATTTCATAATTGTATTACATAAGGCATAAGTCAATTAGGATTTAGGACCTATTAATAATAATAATTTCAGTATTAAATAATTTTGAAATTCCAAGCAATCTTACCGTTATAATTTATCCTATTAAGAACCTATGTTATGTCCTTATGTACAATCGTCCTCGGGGAAAAAAAAAAAAAAATGGACGGTTGTGATGGAAAATGACTGGACACTTACGTGAGAAAGAGCGAATCACTTCCTCTCCATATTTAGTACACCTTCTTTTGTTATGGGTCTCTCCTTCCTCTTCTATCCTAAAATTCCTATCTGCAATTTTTCCTATTCCAGCACTATGATTCCTCCACCTTCTGTTGCAATGTCTCCTTCTTCTTTTTCTTCTTCCCACCTATGGCTTCCTCGAAATCCCCCCAACTTCACTCACCTCCCACTTCGCTCTTCTCCTTCTTCAACAACTATCTCAACTTCCTTCGATTTGAAATCGTACTGGACTTCCCTCATGTCTCAGATCAACCTCAAGCTTGACGAAGCCATTCCCATAAACTTCCCTCCTCAGATCTACGAAGCCATGAGGTACTCTGTTCTCGCCAAAGGTGCCAAACGCTCCGCTCCTGTCTTGTGTATCGCCACCTGCGAACTCTTTGGGGCCCACCGTACCGCCGCCTTCCCCACCGCCTGTGCCCTCGAAATGGTTCCCTTCTTTACCTTCTCTTTTCACATTATTATAATACTAGTAACTAGTAATAGTAATAGTAATCGCACTTCTATATAAAGCCTTCTATCCTACTGTTTTTGCTGTTGCTTGCTCTGTATTACATTTCACGTTGCCCCCTAAAAATAGGAAGTGTTACATTCGTCTAGTTTGATTATTATTCCTTTGATTGTCGCTCCAGTAATAGTCACACCGTTCTTAGATATAACACTGTTTGTCTAATTTAATGAAATTTGATGAGATGGATGCCAATTGGGTTAGTTAAAATTCATTGATATTACTAAAATACCCTAATCACTTCCCAAATTCCCTCACTCTCCTCTCTTATTTGTTTATGGTCATCAATAAGGGTAATTAGGTAAAAAGCTGAGAAAAATTAGAAAGAGAAACTATGTTAATGGAGTGAATGCCTGTTTTCTTATTCCTTCTATTTTAGTTGAATTTGCTAATGGAAGAAAAGAAACAGTCCGTTAAAATGATTGTTCTTGTAAGAGGCTTTGAATAAAAGGGTTTTTTTTATTATTATTATAGCATATAATCTTTTTGTTGTTATGAACTATTGGTAGTTTGGTTTGATTTTTTATAGGTTGATTGTTCCTTGGATTGTTGCTTTAGTAATGCTTGTTTTTTTATCCCTTCTTTTTTTAGTTGCATTTGGTAATGAAAGAAAAGAAATAGTCGGTTAAAATGATTCTTCTTGTAAGAGACCTTGAAACCTGTGATCTTTTTGTTGTTATGAACTATTAGTAGTTTGGCTTAGTTTTTTATAGGTTGAGTTTGTTCTGTGGAACTTAATTTTCGTAACTTCAGTTTGGCTTAATTCTTACGCATGTGAGGATTCTTAGAATGAATGGTTGGTTAATAATTTCTGGCAGGTTCATGCTGCTTCATTGATCCATGATGACTTACCCTGCATGGATGATTCTGCCTTTCGTAGAGGGCAGCCCTCTAATCACACTGTCCATGGCATTGACATGGCCATTCTCGCCGGTGATGCGCTGTTTCCACTTGGATTTCATCACATTGTTTCCCATACTCCCTCTGATCTTGTACCTGAGCCCCAACTCCTGCGTGTGATTGCTGAGATTGCACGTTCTGTAGGATCCACTGGCATGGCGGCCGGGCAGTTCCTTGACCTCGAAGGCGGGCCTAGCGAGATTGGATTTATCCAAGAAAAGAAGTATGGTGAAATGGGGGAGTGTTCTGCAGTATGTGGAGCACTTATTGCTGGTGCTGAAGATGGTGATGTTGAGAGAGTGAGAAGGTATGGGAGAGCTGTGGGAGTATTGTATGCAATTGTCAATGATATTTTAAGAACAAGAACTAAATCTGAGAAAGGAAGTGAGACGAAAAACCGGGGCAAGAGTTATGTGGAGATTTATGGAATTGACAAGGCAGTTGATTTGGCTACTGAGCTTAAAGCAAAGGCCAAGGCAGAATTAGATGGGCTTCACCAGAAGTATCAAGAACGAGTGCTTCCTCTATATGGTTTTCTGGATTATGCTATGGATAGAAATTTCAGTGTTGTGGACGCAAGTGCATGATGGATTGGTTCTAGGAATTTGATCCTGTATTCTTTTGATGGATTGGTTCTATAGAAAACTTAATTGACTATGAACCCTTGAAGAAATCTGCCAACATTTTGGATCTTACCGGCCGTAATCAGATCTGCAGAAGCAGCTCACACGTTGGTTTTCTGCTTGAAACCTTAACCAGGATGACAAATTCTAATTTATGTTTCTGTTGTTTGCTTGTATTACCATAAGAGTTTTCGGGTTCGTGATAATGGGGTGTGGTCCTAATATTTACTGAATTTTGTGTTTATGTGAACGGGTATTTCTATACAGAGATCGTTTTTAGGTAAATATTTCGTTGACTTGTATGGATGGTTACGTTAATTTCTATCGTTGGCATTGAACTCTCCTTATCCAATGCCATTAAAGAAACAAAAGTCTTCTGATCCCAATAGTTTATTGAAAATTGTATTCTGATATATGCATAGGTGATTGAAAAGGCATGTTGCCTGAGTTTTTGTGTAAAACTACATCCTTTCTTTTCTACATTCACTGTGACGGTCAACGAGGAAGAATGTTCAGGTTTGTCATACTTTATTTGTGACTTTGTGTAGTTAAATATGTTGGTATATTTATTCTTTTTTTTTAATGTATTTGTGACTTTGTGTAGTTAAATATGTTGGTATATTTATTCTTTTTTTTTTTAATGTATAACTGGAATACATTACCCCAGCAAGGTATTACAAGCCTACAGCTAAAACAGAAAAAGTCCAACAAAACAGAAAAGTAAAAAACAAAAGAAACAATCCCATATCATCCACTATCTCCTAAAAGAAAAGATGGTAGTTGATCGAAGATCCAAAAATATCCGTCAAGGTTGTGTGCCATCTTGGTTTTGTCCCTATAAGAACATGGTTAATGAACACTTGCCAATTCCTAGTTATCATAATTCTGGTTTCCTCTGTTAAGGGATGTGAGTTGTCTCAACCCCGCATTACTAAATTGATAGTTTCAAGGTAGTTTGAGTACACTTCAACACTTCGATATCCCTTATTCCAGCAAATCTGTAATCCTTGAAGAATAGCAATAAGTTTAGCAATTGCTGGTGGCACTCTCGTGAGCTTCGAAATGTATCCATTCGAAATGTATCCACAAGCCCATCTATTGTCCACTTCCCATATCACTCCGCCTGGTTTTCTAAGATTGATCTATCATCCTCTAAAGATGTAAACCCTTCCCTCCTGTTTGATGTCACTACGTGAGATACGTGTCTGTGAGCATAGAACTTGCACTGAGTGGTTAGATCTCGGACCAAACAAGCTCAAAATAAGTTAGAGTGAGCATTTTTGTACTTACTCCCTTTTTCTTCCCCAAACAGTACTTTGCATCTATCCAACAAATATAACTAAATAATTCATACCAAGGTGCCTTCCTTGTAAATTCCATGTCTACTTCTTGCTTGAGATTCCGTTTGAGCCACTCCACATCCTACAAGGACCTGAACTTTTGCCATAAGGAGGTAGCCTCTACGATTGCCACCAACCCTTTGCTCTTGTACAGTATCTGATCAAATGCATTATGTCCCCTTCGTGGTTGTAATCATATGGGCAGTTGGGTGTTACTGCTAGGCCCCTTCGCACTGTGAGTTGCGTTGTGTGAACTCTCCCATGCACAAACATTTACATAAGGATTAGATCTTCTCTGGTTCCAACCACCTCTATATACACCTCCAAAGGGTTCTTCCGCACAATGGATACTTGCAAAATGAAAGTGATAGGCAGATTTAACTGAAAAGCAACCATCAGATGATGGTTTCCAATAGTATTTGTCCCCTCCCCTCTTCTCAGAAAGTGGGTGAGCACACAAAATTTGATCTACAATGGAGGGTTGGAACCATTGTAGTAGCTTATTTTATCCCAACCTCCTCGAAGACCAGTGTAGTGATCCACCTTCCCTCTCAATCAGCGCACTCCTAATATCCTAGAACAAGCTCAATCAGGGCCTATTTACCTCTGACTAGTTATCAAACCAAAAGGAGGCGTCGTTTCCATTACCCACTTTGATACCCACACCTTGTTGGAGTTTTTCCCAGATAGCACCTATATTCCTCCAATTAAGAGAGGAGTTCTTTTTCTTCTAGACCATAGGCATGATACATTCCCACACTTGTATCTCGCCTTTAATCTATGGATCACAAAGCAGCAAAATTGGAAAATAATCCACTATGGGTTAGGAAAACGGCCCAGTTCAGTCCAAAGGAGATGGCCCACAATTAGTTAGCATTATTGGACAAGTATATTGACTCACCAATTTGATAACAATACAGGGTTAATATATAGTATTTGTTGGCGCCAAGCCAATGCACGAGAATTTTGACACCCTCCTTGAAGAACAGGGCCTTCATTGTAAATTTTAAATTTGTTAATGTAGTTGTCCCTAAGTATAAATTTTATTTGGGTTTATCTATACATTAATTGCATTTTTTTCAATTCTACCAATTGTTTATCTTGTGATAAATTCTCTTTCATATTTAATAATAAGGATATAATTGAAAAATAAAGTATATTTCTTATATAATTATTGTTTTTAACTAATTTTATTATTTTTTTAAACAGAAATTAATTATTTAAAGTTTATAATAAAGAAGGGAGGGAGTATATATCAAATGCAGATTTTATTTCTTCGTTAATAACCACTGCACATTTTATTTTATTTTTTTTATTTCTTACCCTCCCCTTTTTTCAAAGATACAGACACAGTGACAAGCCTGGGCTTCAATGGAGACAAAACTAGAACAAGTCCCTGGCTAGATCAGCACAAAACTGCATGTCGTCTTCTAAGAATCTAAGTAGAAACTCAAACAGGCACCCTCATTTTATTTTTGGCCCTCCCATTACCTGTTAGGCTGTTACATAAAGACGTTTTGTTTATTTATTTACTTACCAAATTACCAAATTGTCCTCCAAATTATGGTAAACATTTTCAGAAGCTTCCTATAAAAATCTTTCGTCCCCTCTGCACTTTTGAAACCCTATTTACCTGGAGCAAGAAGATGGCAAGACGAAGAGACAAGCTATTTTTACCTTCTGAGCTAATCACCGACATTCTCAAAAGGCTTCCAATCAAATCCATTGTTCGATTCCAATGTGTTTGTAAAGAATGGAAAAATCTCTTCAAAACCCATTCTTTCATCTATGAACATTACCATTTTCACTCTGATCACAAAAACCCTTTCCTTCTCCTCCATGAATACCATAGCCACCATTCCTTATCTTTGCTTAATCATGAGATGGAAACAGTCGAATCTCTTAGCATTCCCTCCATCGATTCCTTCAGACATTCTTGGAGAATCATTGGCTCTTGCAATGGCCTGCTTTGTGTCCGAGACGTTTATAGCGAGTCTGCCAGTTCAATTTGGCTGTGGAACCCAGTGATCAGAGAGGTAAGAGAAATACCCCTAACAACTCTTGATTCTTGTGGCTTTAGCGCATATGGATTTGGGTTTAGTAGCATAGTTAATGATTATAAGATAGTGAGATTTTATAGTCGAGAGTGGCGTAAAAACAAGGAAGATCAAGTTGAAGATTTTAGCTTTTATGATGGAGTAGAGGTGTTTTCACTAAGCACTGGTTCATGGAAGCAACTCGAATTTGAATTTGGGACTTTCCGGGGGTGTGGAAGATTTACATCTGAACCTGTCAATGTTGATGAAACTATTTCCTGGTTAGAAAAAGGGCATATTTCACCTATAATAGTTTCCTTCAATGTAGCCACTGAAGCGTTCACATCATCACGAATTGCAATGTTTACATCAGAACCAACCGAACATCAACTTCAGATTGGGCTTGGTGTGTATGATGACAAACTTGAGGTTCTCTCTTTAAGTTTAGAGTTCCCTAGATCTCTTTTCATCAGTGTATGGGTGATGGAGGAGGTTGCTAGTGAGTCTGGGAAGAGTTTGATTCCTGCTAAGAGATATAGGTTTGGACCAATTTCGAAGATGTTATTTCCTCAGTGCATTTGGAAGAATGAAATAGCCTGCATTAGTGCAAGGGTGGGTGGTGGACTTACTCTGTTCAATCTCATCACTAATGAAAGGAGGAATTTCAATTGTTTAAATGCCTCTACCTTATGTGGTGTTTGCAATTATGAGAAGAGCCTTGTGACTGTTTGGAACAACAACCAGGTTGAATAGTGTTGCTCTGAAATATGATCATTATTTCTGCATCCCCGATTTCTTATTCTCACTGTTATTTTGGTTTCCACAAACCTTTTAACATTTTGGTTGTATTTGTGATCTGGAATGGAGTTATTCAGTGCTTGTTATTTCAAACTTTATTTCAGCCTTTAATCTAATCACATTGTCAATTTTAATGGATAACATATAGTACAGTTGTTGCGATATGATTTTTGTTGGCCTCTTAATAGACTATTAATGTGAAAAAATGGTTGTAGCGACAAGAGAGTGAACTGTATGAGTTGTTGCTATTATATAAAGCACAAGAGAGAGAACTATATAGTTTATTGCTTTCTGAACTACATGCCCCTGTAGATTTGTTATGTAGAAAAATTGAGTTCCATCTGTTTCCAACTTTCCAACTATTCACATCATCAGATGTTTAGTTTTAGTTAATAGATATATCTAATTGCCGGCTCTGTTAGTTGTTTGGGTTTCAGAATATCTTTTCCTCCACTTAGTTCATAAATATTTTTTTGTCCACTTAGACATTATGCAAGAAGGAAAGGTTAACAAAACTTGTTTTAATAATTTGTTTTCCATATGTTAATTTGAACAATAAGGTTCCTTGCTGCCTTAATCAAAATTCTATACTTATTGGTGAGAGTGACAGTGATTGTGAAGTGTGACATAAAGACCACTAATGAATAGGAGAAGCTCACTAACATTTTTAGATGCCATCATTTTTATATTTTTACATGATTCACAGGGCCTCTCTCTGTTTGAAACTCTCACTTTTGTAACTTTTTATGGAAATGAATCAACAAATGACAGCATTGAACATTTTGGTTATTTCAATAATCCTTGATGCCACTAGATAAGTCATCTAGGATAGAAATATTTAATGTTACATCTTTGATGATTTATTTCTATTATTAATAGCAAAAGGGATAAGCTTTATTTTTACTGTCTGTACTTACGTATGTTCAGTTTTCATTGATGAATGAGTACTTTCATTGCTCCTGCGTTTTAGATTGTCTTCCAGTTAGTATAACGAGAGGGAAGGGAATTTACCAAGAGAGGTTTATGCGTTTTGTTCTTTCATTTATTCAATCCGTTAAGGTAAACATATATCCAGGGCAAGCTCTTTTTGCTGTGAGTTGACTAGAAAAAGTATAATCCTTTTAATTGAGAGGACTCTGATATTACTGAACTATAAAATATTTGGATTGAATAATTTTTATTGGAGTGGTTTAAGGTTTTATTTTTTGTTATTTAAAAAACTTTGAATGTCAACTAGAAAAGAAAGTGAAGTTCAAAGAGCACCTGTGATTGATTTTTTGTGCCTTAGGCTCTGTTTGGTTGGGGGGTTTTGGAGGGGAGGTGAGGGAAGAGGAGGGCTATAAGATAAAACTCTTGTTTGGATGGATAAAATGGAGGGAAAGGGAGGGGAGGGGAGGATTTTTGTCTTCTAATGACCCCTTGCTCTCTTGCTCTCCCTCTGCTCCCCTCCAAAATCGGGGTTTTTTTGGAGGGGAGAGAAAATTTTTGACCACTCTTAACTAAACTACGCCTATCATATTTTCAATATTCCAATCCTATCCTCATAACTCAAAACCCTTTTTCTCCCATCGTGCTTCCTCTATCCTGCGCTCTTCTTCGCTCTGCTCCTTCCTCGTTGTGCTGTCCACTGTCCGTCCACCGTCCACCATTCATCCACCGCTTCGTCGCTTTTCAAGTGAGCTTGTTCATTGTGTGCTTCTTTTTTTGCTTTTCACTTTGAAACGGAATGTATCTTATTTTTCTGCACTATGAATCTACAGAACCAATTGTGCTATTGGTGGTAGCTTATTTTTTGAACTATAAAGCTACAGAATTGATTGTGCTATGTCTGGTAGCTTATTTTTACAATATCTGGAAGTTGGAATGCCACAGGAATCACAAAGCTTGCTCTTTGTGATGCCTAAATTTTGATTCAGCAATAGCTGAACTGATATTTGAAACTAGAAAAACATTTTTGCTGCTGTGAAACTTGTCCTTTGTTGTCATTTCTGAAAGGGATGTTGACTTTGTGCAAAAAAAATTCTGATTGCTGAAACTGAAATTTATTGCTTGATTAAATTGTCCTAACTCTCTGCTTCTATTGCTGTCACGACTGAAATTTTGAGTGCTTGGTTTGGAAATAACAACTGATATTGTGTGAATAAATGGTATTTCTTGATCTGAATGTGGTTCTCATTATGATTTATGCATGTCCTGATTACTGACCCAGAAATTGCATTTATTTTAATCTGTTCAATTGCTGATTGCAAAACATGTCTAAATGGACATTTGTGATTGAGAGTTGGTCATTTCAAGTTAAGAATGTGGGTGCAATCCTCTGATGCTTAACATATAGGTTTCCAGTAAGGGTTATTCTCCTCCAATTGGACCCTGTTTCTGTATTGAGTGAAACTGGTGTGCAATATGGAAGCATTCATGCTTTGGATCTTTTTATTGACTGCACGTTGTACCCCCCTTTTCAGTTAAGGAAAATTCTCCTTATTCATTCCCCCGGTCATGGTGCACTTAGCTTTTCCATAAACTTTCAAGTATGAGTTCCAGACTTCGAGAATACATCCTGTGTATCTTACATGTACTCTTATGGGTGTTCAGAGAGACTTGGAAGCACTGGAGAAGCAGTTGCTGATCTGAAACAGCTGTTTGCACTTGCCGAAAAGTTTGGTTACTGTGAATGGCTTCAGTTTGATCCTAAATCCATTTTTTTATCCGTCTCATTCAGTCTTTCTGTTGGCTGTATGTTTCAGTGCTTGATTTTAAGGTCTAAAACATTTCGTGTTTCAAACTATCAAATTGATTGCATCAATAGTGAAAGAGGACATGATTCTAATAGAACTTTTCAGATGATTAAGGTAACTCCGCGGCAGTGTTAATTATAGGGAGCCACTATATCTGGCTTATTGCTTTCTTCCACATGTTATGTAAAGCACTTATATTTCCACCGTTAATTAATTTTGGTAAAGAAATATTTATTTTATAATAAATAATCATCAATGATACCTGACAACAAGAAGGCAGTGGTTTTTTTTTTTTTTTTGGGCTGCTTCCTCAAGAAATCTTTCTTTGACTATGAAAACTATAAAATATAAGAGTAAAACATATAATTGTCAACTTATAATTTACCCCATCTCTTCCCTTTTTGAGCTAAACAAGAAATTTAACCTCCCCTCCCTTCTAACCAAACAAAATTTATAACTCATTCTCTATCTGTAATTAACCTCCCCTCCCTTCGGTTGAACCAAACATAGCCTTAATTGTTGTTTGGTTCTAGTATTGGCTTGCTTTGTGTTTTAATCTATGCTGCTGCTTGATCTTAGCATTCACTTTCACTTTATAATGTAGCAGTGAGGTCAAAAGTGTCCATAAAAATATGACATTTTTTATTCTATTTTTAATTTTTATGTTCTTATAGAATTGTTTTATAAACTCATTTTTCACAAGAAGTATTGGGAGGAATAGATAAGAATATGTTTGGATGATTGTTCTAAAAATCATATGCCCCCCCTTTTTTTTCAATAGCACAATTGATAAAGGTTGTGCTGGTTTTTTTTTTATATATTAAAAAGTTATAAAGAATCTTTAGACATTAAATGTATTTGTTTCATTAATGGTCCTTGAATTTGAATACAATTCTCCCTTTATGAGTTAAGGGTCTGAATTTCAAAACAAAAAAGTTGTTGTAAATAAATAGCCTACGTAGTTTAAAATTCTGAAGCTATATTTACCAAAAATAAAAATAAATAAAAAATAAAATTCTGAGGCTATGGTTAAATCTTACGTGAGAATTAATGTTTTGTTTGTTGAATAGAAGTTCTGTGGGCAATTTTTTGTTGGAATGGAAGTGTGAATTTTCATTCAATTGATGATAAGAACAATATAACCAGAAGGTAAATACGAAAACAAAACAACTTCCTTGATGGAGGACTACTTATTTTTTATTAATAAAAACAAAATGCAAATTAAATAAGAAGATATACAACATAAGGAAAGGAGAATTTGAAAGGGTCATGTTTGGTTGACATTTTTTTTTTTTTGTACTGCTGTTTGGTTGACATTGAAATGAACATAAATTCATAGAAAAAAATTATATTAGGTAGGATAAAAATGATAATGGAATAAGAAAAACTGAAAAGTAAATGATTTTATTACCCTTTCTAAATTCAAATATATTAATCAAATTTCAATTTGAAATAGAGTTTCGATCCCTCTTCTTTTCATCCATCATTCCCTTCATCCATTTTTCAGCTTCACTTCCATTAAAAAAAAAAGATAAAAATTATATTTTTGGATAAATTATTAATCAAAAAGTCCTGTTTAATAATTTCACTAAGTGTTCTCTTTGGTCGCTTTCCCTTTCTTTAAAGGACTACGTACTACTTGATCAACCCTTCTTATTGGTGCATTTAATGGCCTTCTTTAAACATGTACAAACCACCTCAAATGTTACCATTTTTCTACTCAATAAATGTTATGCTGACTCTTTCTCATATAAGATCATCATGAATCTTATCTTTTTTATATGACCACATATTCATCTCAACATCTTTATCTCTGCTACCCCACCTTATGCTCATGTTTTCTCTTTAAAGCCCAACATTCACTATCATATAACAGTGTTAGTCTTATAGCTGCACAATAAAACTTTCATTTTACCTTATTACTTTTCTATTACAAATAACACTTTTTTTTCCATTTAATTAATCTACAAAACTTGAATCTTATTATTAACATTACGATCATTTGTTTACATATCTTTGTATAGTTGAACTCAAATAAAAAGGGCAATTTGAAACCTTCATAATTCTACAAAGGCAATTTTTTTTTTAAAACATGGTCCCCTTCTCCCTCTCCTCCCACGTCACCAAACAATTGTTGAACCCACCAACTATGTTGGCTTTGAAGCTGCGAGTCCCAGATCCATTAGTGAGTGAGAGAGGAGACGCCATTTCCCCACAATTAAAGGAATTTGGGGTGGTGCCAGAAATCAAGTTTATGGGAACTTTGGCAACCAAATGCATGAGAAGCGATGGAATTGTCGGATATTCCGTTTCCTACATCTAAAATTCGTGAAGCAAATGGACCATAATAAATCACAAGCATTAGAGCTTGGAATATATACCTAGAGTCGATACTTTTTCCTTTTTTTAAAAAAATATTATAGGTTGTATAATATTTAGTATCTAAAGTTTGCTTTCATTTTGGTTTTTGTCTCTCAAGTTTTGAAACTTTTTGGTTTTTTTAGGGATAAAATGTCTAGATTTTAATTAATATAAAGATGTTATAAATATTAAATATATGGATGTCCATAACCTCTCCCAACTCTTGACCTTTCTAATCCTACACTCCATAACCTCTCTAATGAATTAGGGGTTGTTATTGCCATAACTCAAAGGTTACAACTTATACACTTATGAGGATTAAACTTGCTATTTACTTTGTGTGACTCTTGGTTAAAGTTGAGTGCCTATAAATAGAGAACAATGTACTACACATTGGGCATCCAAATGAATAAGAGTTTCTCCCTCTTTCTCTCAAATTTCTTGTATTGTTATTTTATCTTCATCTCTCCATCTTTCATCTTTCTTCTTTCTCCTAATTTTTCATCACACGTTATCAGCACGAATTTGCTCTGAAGATCTGGGTATTTTTTTTTCTTTCTTTATTTTTACTGCCCTATATATTGTATTATTTTTACTTTCATGAAATTTTTATAACACTCACTTTTACTTGTTTATATACACTCCACAACACGCACACACATATGATATATTATATATAATACAAACACACACCACACGCACACACAACATATTAAATATATATGTATATATAATATAAGTATATATAATATATTGCATCATATTCTTACCTCTTTTGGAGAATTAGAGAGGCTGTCACAATGAACTAGATTGGCAGGTTCTACCGCCTTTAGTTCATACGCTCTTTAGTTCTTACGAAACACCCCCTCTGCATATTTAATTTGATGCATATGAAATAATACATATTATATATATATAATTTGATGATTTAGTGATAACAAATGTCAAAACCCCGAAGGCTAATGATGCATATGAAGGCTAATGATCCATACATTCAAGCCTCGAAGGCTAATGATTCATACATGTAATGACAAAAGAATTTTATAGATTTGAAAGATTTTTACTATGGTCCTGAAAACTAATATTTGAAAAAAAAAAAAGGGATATTGATGGTGTGCTATTGAAAGAAGGAATATTACTATGAGAAGTGATGATGAACATGATCATATTGTATTAGTGGAATTGATTGTATTATTTCCAATTTATTTATAATGTTATCTATATGATTATGGACCCATCTAATTCTTCATATTTGATTATGAATTTTAATTTACTTAATTTATCTTAATATTGCATTCTTTTCATTTTATAGAATGGCCATAAGCCATTATAAGTTATATATTGTGATTAAATGGCCAGATACCATTACATTGTTTTTTTTTCTCTTTTGCTTTTATAGGATAGCCAGAAGCCATTATACTTTATATATTGTGATTAAAATGACCAGAAGTCATATTATTTTATATAATAGTTTTTCTTTAGTGTGATTCGATGACCGGAAGTCACGTCACCTTTTTTAATAATTCTTTTGTGGAAAGAACATTGTGAGTTCTACAAAATTACTCAAAAAAAAAGAAAATGTAATACTCTGATTATTGAATTGTTATAAAAATTAAAGCCCTGAAGGCTATCAAATGACAAAAAGGATCTTTATAGCTTTAAAAATATTTTTTTTAAGAATATATTGTCTAGAAGACAAATAACTTATAGAGAATCACTTTTCCAGATCTAATAGTTTTGAAGACTAATTATTATATTTTGCTGTGATCACATATGATCAACACCCAAATTGATAATTGAGGCAACAATGTTTGGAAATATGAAAATAATTATATTTTGATATAAATTATGAGCAAGTATTTTAATATGGCCTGAAGCCATAAAGAAATATGTAACTACTAAATGAATTGTCAAAATGGTTGTCATATTGAAAAGGCTATGAGATGACAAATATTAAAAAAAAAAGGTGGCAATCAGTTATAACAAAAATTGCCAAATTATATTATCATAAGCCCAGAAGGCTACCTTATGTTTATTTTTAATATTGTTTAAGTTTATTGAAATGTGTGGGAAAAATAATTATAGGGATTTAATTTTATGATATTAAGAAGAGCTGAATTTTTCTGCCATTGGACACGTTATCAAATGTTGATAATAAACAGGTACGCCTTTATTTTTACTTTTACAAAATTGCTCAAATGTATGAATGATAAAATATTTAGAAATATTATTATCATAAATACTATGGTGTTTTCTAGCATATATAGTTAAATGAATTTTATTACTGTTATTGTATGAATTTTTTTTTCTTCTTTAAAAAGTAGTCTTATGTTTATCTCATGAAAAATGAATTTTATGTTTAAAAAGAGGGAATTAAAACAAAAAAAATATTAGTAATTAAAGTCTAAAATGTTGCAAAATATTATGTGTCAGTTATCTTTTTATTATAAATTATTATTTTTATTGAATATGATTTGAATTATTGTTGTTGATGTATGCTTTTGTTATAATATCTCAACTACTTTCTAAGTTGACATCTTCATTATTTTACCATGAGATTTATGATGATAACTTTATAAAAATTATATTGGTAAAGACATTTAATTATTATTTAGTTGTTTCCATTATTTGTTTAATCTGGTATTATTTGTTTAATCTAGTACAATATACCCTTGTCATTTATAATTTGGTATGTGACTAAATCTATATAATTTGTTATAAATACTAAATATTTTGCCATGAAATTAATTTTGTGAAAAATAGTATTTAAAAAAGAAGAAGAAGAAGAAAGAACCATGAGTTGATAAGAGTTAGTTAAGCCATGTGATTATTTGAAAAGGGTAATAATACATTTTATATGTTAATGGTACATTTTATCTCATTTGGTGGAAGAAATTTGATATATTCATGAACTTAATGACTACTACATTGAAATGAAACATTATCTTGTGAAATTCTAATTTAATTGTCACACATACATAAGAGAATATGATTATTAGTTTTATTTTGTAAGTGAGATTGACATGAATTTTGATGAAAACTTGATTGATTTGATAAATGATTGTTAATTTTTGTTAGAGTAATTTTCATTGTTGGGATGTGAGATGAATTTTACTTACTGTGATGTATTAGTTATCCAATAAAATTATGAGAATATTTATATATAGGAAAAAAAACAAATTGAAGTATATTACTACTTAAATATAATGTTATATGTTAGTTCTTGAAGAACTTATATGTTACAAAATAGATATAGTTCCTGAAGAATCAATACAAATTTTTTTTTTTGTGGAAGAATAGTTGATGATGAAAATCATGCTTCATAGAATGATGTTAGAATTTTCGTTCATAGAAGGGAATGAAAAGATAATCCAATTGGATTGAAATCCATATTTTTATGTGAGTAATTAAGTATTTGAGCTTCCAAATGAAATGTACGCAGGTTATTAGCCTATTAAAACTGTATTTGAAATACATGAATTGGGGAAGTTTATCGGTAATTCACACTTGATGGGGAGATTGTTGAAATACAAGTGTGGACTAATATTGAATGTTAAATGAAATTATACTCATATTCTTCCTTCACAAAATCTTTTGAGATCTCCCCAAAATGGATGTCATGTAATGATTTTAAATATGGAAATTGAATGTTAGATAAGAAAGATGATATAGTAAACCAGAAGTTTACTGATCTAAGTAAATTTATTGTTGGCATGACTTGTTTGATCATCCAAGTCATATATATGAATTTTCAAATTATTTATTGACATCCATTGAAGAACCAGAAGATTCTTCTTGTATAGTTAACATCATGTTGTGCTGCTTGTTCTCAAAGAAAATTTATAATAAAAAGATCACTAGTTGTGATTTGGAATGGATTTATATTTCTGGAAATATATCAAACTCATGGGCCCAATAAAATAGCATGTAAACCATATAAGTATTCAATAAATTTGATAGATGCATCTATAAAATGGTTACATATGCGATCATTTAGCTTGCAACCTGGAGTTTGCAAGATTGTTTGAATAAATCATTCTGTTGAATGCACAATTTCCAGATTATATGATTCAGAAATTATTCATTAAAGCCTCCATGAAATATTTATGAGAACAAAGTTTTTTTTTGTTGATATATCTAATATCACATATTGTAGCACTCTACGTCAAGCTAACAATGTTCTCTCCTAATAAAATTGGCTTTTGGTTAGGAGCTAGATAATTTCCATCTCAAAAATTTTGAATGTGCAATACATTGCCTATTAATCCACTACAAAGTATATAAATGGATATTTAGACAAAGTTGAGATAAATGTTGGATAAGGAACTCCTTCTTCTTGTTTCTAAATGAAACAAAATAATGTTTCAAAAGGAAACAAATGGATTTTGGAGACTTATATTGCATGATTATTTGATTGTCATTCGACAAAGTTATCCAAACATGAGGGGGAGAAATCAAGTAGCTGGAAAAAAAATATTGAATGCACTATCATTATCAAATGTAGATCCTCAAGTATAGTAGTATGAACTAGAAGTTCATAAGATTTTGCATTCATAAAGTATTACAAAATATCTTGCAGATATAATTACTGACCTAAATGAGAATTATCGAATCTCATATTCTAGCTGAAAATGCTCCGACAAATGTGACATGCCTGAAGCATGAGAAATCAATCGATTCCAAATGTAAATATTACAATAAATAGGAGCTTATAATAGGAGCTTATAATTTAGATGATCATATTAAGGAGGCAGGTACTCCTGAAGAGTGCCGAGACATAACTAATTGATAAACCTCAAATGAGGTACATGTATCTGAAAATTAACAAAGAGATCTCAATAAGTTATGTCACAACAAAGAAAATGGAATCGGAAAGAATAAAGTTGTCGACAACAATTTCGATAATGATATCACGTGATTAAATGAGGATCTTACACAAAGGTATGTCATGAAGAGTGACAAATAGATGATTGGCCAAAAGAAATGAAATGAAAATATGATTATGGTTCAAAATATGTGAAAATCATGGACCTGAAGTCCAATATCCATAAATAAAAGTTATTATGGGATATAAATATTTATGAGAAATATACTTTTTCAGAAAGGCAATGAAGATTGTGATAATGCAAACTATTTTGAGGTGGATACTAGTATTCTACAAATATTAGTAGTCTGGCAGTGTATGAAAATAAAATATGCGTTAATAATTATATATATCCCACTTGATGATGAAATTTACCTGAGAATCATTGAATGATTGAAAATTTCATAAGCATATATAAGAATTATCTTAGAAAATATATTTTTACTTAGAAAATATATAAGTTTATATATTACTTGACCAGTAGATCAAGTTATTAAATTCCATAGTGATTTTCAAAATCATGAATAGAGATATTCCATATAAATATTTACTAATTTTGTTGGTATTATATGTCGCAATTTTGTAGAAGAATTAAGCTTTTGCAGATGCACAATGGATAATGTATTTGAATAAATACGTAGATGCGAGATATATCATGGAGATATGTTAAATGAATGCATTTTAGCAGAACACGTGATGATAATGCAATTCGACCAAATGAAGATATGCTCAAAAAGCTTTGGATGGAATATGCTTGAAAAATCAGTATACTCAATTGAGACAAAAGGACAAAAGTGATGTAATCACAAGGGGAAGTAAAATGATTCTGTTTAGGGGGAGAAAATATCATGCTGTACTCTTTTTCCCTTAACCAAGGTTTTGTCCCACTGGGTTTTCCTGGTAAGGTTTTTAACGAGGCAGCTTTGATAAGTATTGTGTACTCTTTTTCCTTCATTGGGTTTTTGTCCCATTGGGTTTTTCCTAATAAGGTTTTAATGAGGCACAATATTTGTTTATGGACATCCAAGGGGGAGTGTTATAAATATTAAATATATGGATGTCCATAACCTCTCCCAACTCTTGACCTTTCTAATCCTACACTCCATAACCTCTCTAAGGTTATTATTGCCATAACTCAAAGGTTACAACTTATACACTTATGAGGATTAAACTTGCTATTTACTTTATGTGACTCTTGGTTAAAGTTGAGTGCCTATAAATAGAGAACAATGTACTACACATTGGGCATCCAAATGAATAAGAGTTTCTCCCTCTTTCTTTCAAATTTCTTGTCTTGTTATTTTATCTTCATCTCTCCATCTTTCATCTTTCTTCTTTCTCCTAATTTTTCATCACAAAAGAATTAAATTGTTTTGAATAAAATGAAACTTTAGGGACTAAAACATTTTGTTTGAAATTTGAGTCAACAAAACTAAAATAGAGGCAAACTTGAGGGATAAAAAAATGTATTAACCCTAAAAATATATTCTCCATGAGCAAGAAAGGAAGGGAGGGGAAAATGAAAATGATATAAGAAATGATATAAGTATGTGAGAAAAATATTTTTCCGTTGGATCCTTTTTAATTATATTCTTAAATTTACAAATATTAGTTATTTGAATGCTTTTGATTTTCATTTCCTAATAACTTGTTCCGTATACAAACTTTTGCGATTAAACAAAGTTGGAGAACTTCTGCTATATGTATGATATATCATGGTGCTAACTAACTCGTGGATTGTTGTCATCAAGGTTGTTAAACTCATAAGTTTAAATAAATTCGTGATGAGAATGTAAAATCGAATTTTAAACTCGTAAGAGTTTATTTTTATTATTAAATATGTATTTAAAGTATATAATTAAATAAGAAATACAAAAAATAACTATAATTTGGCTTAAATATAATTTAAATATGAATAATTATAATAAAAATATCAACATTCATCCTTTATCAAATTCAAAAAAGAAATTTCTATAAAATTTATGTATAAATTCATTGAATACGGTCAAATAAAAATAATTAATATAAAATTTAGAGTAAGTAAATACGATTATTTCGTAAAGTAAAAATGTAAAAAGGGTAAAATAGATACATAAAATCGTGAGTTTAACCATGTTTACAACTAATACTAATTTAAATTACTCATGACACATTTTAGGTAGGTACAACTATAAAAATAGTAAAATTAGAGAGTGAACTTGACAACAATGGTTATCATAACGACGAGCATATTTGTGTTCATGGCTATATCATGACCCATCTTTCTATAACAATGAATTAAGGTTAAAGTTTGAGATATTCTTTGCATCTATTACACTTCGTGTTTGGGTCTGCTCTTAATTGGCCGAATTATTACTCAATTGGAAGAGAGATTATTGATATGTGTGAATAAGAAACAAAGAGAATCGGATAATTAATGGGGCGAATTAGAGTCATAAATGAAAGCTGACTAAATCAATATTTATGGTAGATTGAAATTTAATGAATCAAACGTTTTTTTCTTTTTGAGAAGAAATATAATCTGTATTGTTTGCGGATTGATTATTTGAATTCCTTACTTTCTTTGTAGTAATCTCTCATTCATTATAAATAGGAGGATACTCTTTTAGTTTAAGGCACCCCAAGCCATTCAACTATTCTACCTTTCCTTTCTTTCTCTCTGTTAGACTCTAGTAGTCTGACATTGCGCAAGTTCAGAATCACATTACGTGATGATTCATATAGTTGTTCTTCATGTCATGAGAGACTCATTCCTTCTTTCTATTAGGCTTACTCACCACTGAGTTAATTTAGATTGCTTCTCACCACAATGTAAGTAAAAGTCATCTTGCTAGACCAATAGTACTCAAACTAAATATCATGCCTTAATGTTTCATATTTGTGATATTTTGTACCTAAATTTAAAGTTTTACACACGGGCAAGAAAAGTTTAAGAATAATTAGCGATAAATTTAATTATATGTTGTCATATCAGGTAAAAAATTATATATATTTTCATACAATCTTATATAGTTCTTTGATGATAACTTAATAAATATAATTTAATTAAAATTTGATAAAATCAATATGTCAATTATATTAGTAATGTTTTTATAAAATCATACATTCACATATTTAAAATAGAGCTCATAATCTTTTCTTTTTAAATTAATATAAAAAGCTTAATAATCCAAATATTTAATCTCAATAAAAATAGTTTTTTTTTTCTTTTGGGTCTTTCACTATGTGGATGGAGCTTATGCATCGATCATACCATTATGAAGGGTTGATTCTGCAATAAAATAAAACTTAAGGAGGCATTTGATGTTTACAAATTTCAACAAAAATAGTTACTAGGGTAATTGTAACATCTTATTTTATACTACTATATTATAGTTTTTTAATTGAATTATAACCACTTTTTAGTACGGAAAGCCCTAAAATATGAAAAATTTTAAAACTTTTCCCTTGCAAATATTATTCCAACTTCATTTTAGTTGGAATGGGTGGCTATTTAAAACTACTTATAATTTAAGTGGTTATAAAGCAACTAAAACAATTAAAATCATTTTAATATTGGGCTAGCATTTAATCTTGCCTAGCGTGACTTAAAGATAAAATAGAGGGATAATCTTGATCGAAGATTCCATTTTCTGTACATACCACCTTACTGCTTCCCAGCTATATATATATTCATATATTTAGCACACGTCTGCTTGCTTACTTTCTAGCCTTATAATATATATAGTCTAGTCCCAAAATAGCTATCAAAGTATACTATAAAGCAGGCATTCCTGCTTTCTTCTATATTACCTTAGTTCCCAAAAAGCTTAACTCTTGACAACTTCTCTGAAAAGCAATAGTTCAACGCAGTTTATCTTATTAACTTTTGTTCTCATGAATTTATCTATTGACATGTATACATTTTATAAATCAGTACAAATAGTGATAATCTTATTCCTATTATTCTGTGTGCGATCTGCACTTACCAACCACTGGTAACGATATCTTCGTTAACTAATGGAAGTTCTACCTGCAAGACTTCTCGTTATAATTATCCAGTTATAACTAAACTGATTGGGAAAAGAGGCGGCCAACCCCTAAACCCTGGAGTACTCCAAATGAGGAATAAAAACTTACCAACTAAATGCAGCAGATATTACAAAATGATACATGCAATTTAATTGTTACCGAAATAAACTGCTACCTGTATCCTGAGCTTACTCTTCACTGTACTCCTGCCTTTCACCGTATTTTGGGGAGACAAAGAAATGCTTAAAAAATCCCTTAATCCTCAAAATCACTCATGCAATCCATTCCATAACCTTAATCTTACTATCAATTGCAAGTAATCAAGCTTCAACACAACAAACACCCCGAAATCCCAAAATTGCCCTTGCGTGAACAGTAACAGGGGGAAGTTTTCTTGAAGAAATCGGAGCAAATTTGACTTCTCTCCCAAAATCAACACTCAAACAACCAAGAATAAGGTCCAATAATCATTTTTATAAATTTGGAGAATTCGAATCCTCCCTTCCATTTAGCTCAGAACCAGCTCGAAAAAGAAGGAAACAAGAAGGAATAGCTTACCTGAAGTTACCCGAGCCTTCTTGAACGTCTTCCGCTGCGTGTGGTTGTCGATCGCCGTCGCTGGTCTGGGCTGTGGCCGTCACTACTTCGAAGAGAAAGAGAGAAGAGAGTGAGAGTGAGTGTGTCGATGAAAGAGGGAGTATATCGGGCTGAGGGAGCATAGAGGAATGGAAGGAATAGAAGGAAATAGAATAATTGAGAAAGAACACGTGGGGTGCATATATTAAAAGGTAAGAGTGTGATATTTTTACTAGGTATTTTACTATCTTGTCCTTCCCTCTATAATTGAAGATGTTTTCAACTAGGGGCAGATATTGTCTTTTTCATTTCCCTTTTTCTATTTTCCTTTAAATGGTAATTTTATTTACCATTTCCATTTACAAATAAACTTGAATTTGTCCCAAAATAATTTCTCTAGATATGCTTTAACTTCCAAATTTATTTGTAAGACTTTTTAAATATCAAATAATATCCCAAAATTCTAAATATTTCTTTATTTCTTATTTTCTAAAATTTGAGGTGTTACAGTAATTACAACAATTGTATAAAAAAAAAATTCAACAATAAATGAGCTTCCTTGTGGAGTTATTACCAAAGACGGAGGCTTTATCATTTTTATATGCTTTTTAATTGCTTGTTTCAGTTATCAAGATCACGGTTTTATCGTTTATTTCTTTATTTCTTTTCTTTTTTATCATGCACATTTGAACATTTATACTGCTTTTTTTGTTCAAACATTTATCTGCTTTTTTGTTATAATGATATTTGATTATTCTTTAAGAAAAGAAATAACCATATCTCTCTCTCTCTCTCTCTCTTTTTTACATTAAAGAAAAATCTCATCCTTTTTATTTTTATTTTTTTGCCAACTCATCCTTTTTATTAATTATTACTCCCTCGTTCCTCCAAAAAAATTTAAATAGTTTTGTCCATTTTTATAAGAGCATGGCTAAAATTATCAAAGCATTAATGCTTTTTCCACTTTACCCATCATTATTCTCTCTATTTACATTCTCTTTCATACTTATTTATAATACTATTATATTTCTCTCTCTTATATACTCAAACATAAATAAGGATAATATTAAAAAAAAATTATTTCACACATATTTATTTCTATTAACCACTTCGCTTCGCTAGGTTAACGGGATTTATCGTTTTACCTTATTATCCCTTATAAATTTTAAAAACTTGGGAGTTGGCAAAAGAAAAAAAAAAAAACTTGGGTCTTTCTCTAGTGCGCTGCCAAACAAAGCCTGTGTAATACAAAGAGAGGAAACCCTTCTTGAAGGTCCGAGAGCGACTGGGACTGAAACAACAAACACTTCATAGAAACCCTAGACCTCTTCTTCCTTCTCCTCCTTCGATCTTCCTCTCTCATTTTCCTGCCTCTTGTTTCTCTCATTTCTCCATTGCATTTTAGGTTTACGTCTTTTCTAGATCTCTTTCTCTTACATTGTTATTCATGAATTTGAAATCAATCAGCATGCTTCTTTTTTTTTTTTTTTTTTTTTTTTTTTTTTTTTTATAGTTATCATCGCTTGCTTCTTCATTTCGAGTTTTATTTAACGTTTCTTCGCTCCTTTTTTTTTTCCTTGTAGACACCATAAATGGCAGTTGTTGCCGCACAAACCCCTGATATTTCCGGAGAGCGCCAATCTGGACAAGATGTTCGGACCCAAAATGGTACATTTCTTCCATCTTTCACTATAGAAACGAAGCTTCTTTTGTTGTTATTGCCATTACATCTTTCTACGTGAAAAATGTGTCTGTTTTAATGCATAATTTCTAAAGTGATATCGAGTCACAATTTTAATATACTTGCGTACTTGGGTCTAATTTGCGTAAATGTGATTTGAATGTTGGGTTACAGTGATGTCTTGCCAAGCAGTTGCTAACATTGTAAAATCTTCATTGGGACCGGTTGGCCTTGACAAGGTACGATTGTTTCTCTCGGTGTTGTTTGCTTCTTTTGTTGGATACAAATACTAATAATACACGTTCGATCATATAATCCCATTCACATCCTTATTTTTCCTTTCTTTCTAAAAGCCTTTCTGGGTTGTTGATGACATTGTTCGATCATGAATGGTGTATTATGCGATCTTAATGGTGCACATTTTTTTGGTTGTTTATCTCAGATGCTTGTTGATGACATTGGTGATGTGACCATTACTAATGATGGTGCTACTATACTTAGAATGTTGGAAGTAGAGCACCCTGCAGCCAAGGTGAAGAGGATCATATGTTTAATTTGTGATTTGTCTTGCCAATAGCTTCATATTGACATTCATCCATGGGCTTGCAGGTATTGGTGGAATTGGCTGAACTTCAAGATAAAGAAGTAGGAGATGGCACAACTTCTGTGGTCATTGTAGCTGCAGAGTTGTTAAAGGTAAGTATAAATCTCAATCTTTAGCAGCTCATGCATTTTGTTAGGGTATAATAGCTAAGATGTCATCAGGCAACTTCTAATATTTTGTGCAGAGAGCCAATGATCTAGTGAGGAATAAGATTCATCCAACCTCAATTATCAGTGGATTCCGGGTAAGCATATTTATTCCTATTGTCATGCTTTCTTGTAGTTCATGTATATATATAACCTTTGTTGCCAGATATACAGAATCACTGCTTGTTGAATAGGAATTTGAATTTACGCAGTAAACTTATCACCTCTCTTTTTTAATTGTTCTGGATTTTGGATAGCTTGCTATGCGGGAAGCTTGCAAATATGTGGAAGAAAAGCTAGCTGTCAAGGTAAGATCTTCTGTATTAACATTATCTAGTTGATGTAGTATTACTATGAATTACACATTCATATTTTATTCTTATTTACTCCTTTTCTCCCCTCTTCAAAAGTCCCCTACAGAAATTTTTGCAAGCAGACATTAAAAGAATGTAATGATTGAAAAGTCATCTGTGGTTAATTGCACAATGACAGCTGTCTAGGAGTAAGGATTTTCTATGTCTAATCATTCTGAGTTTGATAGGACAAGAACACTGTCTTATGTCGGGTGTGTTTATTTTTCTATTATTATTAAATTAATAATATGGACGTATATAGAATGAAAACCCATGCTTATGATTTGACATTTTATTGATTAAAACTCTGTTTCTCCTGGTCATTGTCTCCTTATATTTCAGTGAACCAATGGCTAGTTCTGATCTATTTGCCATGATTGTGTGAAGATTGATGCATTTGCTGGCTGTTATGTATCTTATGTCTTGATTAATCTGATCGTTTTTTTTTTCTTTGTAGGTGGAAAAGCTTGGAAAGGATTCACTGATTAATTGTGCGAAGACCAGCATGTCCTCAAAGTTGATAGCTGGTGACAGTGACTTCTTTGCGTATTTGGTATATATAGATGAAGCTTTTCTAAACATTTCTGTATTATCTTCTTTTTTAAACATTACTGTATTATCTTTGATTCCCCTTTCGCTGCTTACATTATCTTTGATTTGATACTTTTTAAGCAATATGGATTTTCTGTATTATATTATGATAGTTCACTTCCACTATGACTCTCAACCTTGCTTGCATGTGTAATTTTGGTGACTGTACAATAATATTGATTTTCTGTATTATATTATGATAGTTCACTTCCACTATGACTCTCAACCTTGCTTGCATGTGTAATTTTGGTGACTGTACAGTTAAATACTTTATGATTATTATTATGTTTAATTATGTATAACTTGGTGATTAGGCTTTGCTGAACAAATTACAAACCATTGGGTGCCTCTGCTGGATGGTTGAGGTTTATTGATTTGTTTCCAGAATTGGTAGTTTGGGTTGTGCTGTTATATTCTAGTTTTTTCACAACCTGAGGTGAAACAATAATCCTTGACCATAAATTGAATTTCCCATATCTGTGCTGTGTTTATATTTCTGGAATAGGAACTCTGATTTTGTTTACGTAGAATTTTCTAATCTAGAATATGTTAATGGTAGGACAATACATTAAATCATTCAATTTAAGGAAAAAAGAGGTAGGATGCAGGACGATATTGAAACTTATCAGCTGTAGGCTTCCCTGAAATTTTGTATTTCAGTAACTTCATTATTTGAAAAATCTGAAGAATCTTGTGATATCGGTCTGCTGCGTGCAATGCCTGAACTTTCTTTGAATTCATCTTTTGTCAGAAGCATAATTAATTCATGTACAGTAGTTGTTCTTTAGTTTTTTAATTAGTCTGTGTAGGATACTAAATGTTGTTTCAGAGCTTATCACCTTTCTATTAATGAATGAATTTTTTATATTATACTCAGGTTGTAGAAGCAGTACAAGCAGTAAAGACAACCAATGCCAGGGGTGAAATTAAATACCCAATCAAGGTAGGAAATATAATGGTCTTGATTATTTTCTCTTGAGGATTTCTTTTCCATGTTAAAAGATGTCAATTTTTGTGATGTGTTATCTGGTCATCAATTTTAGGCTAGAGTATTTTTTAATGGTAATGGTAATTCATAGTTCAATATTGCTTAAATTTTGAATTCTTGACCTCAGGCTTCAATTTGATTTAAATGTTTATTGAAATTTCCAGGGAATTAATATATTGAAAGCTCATGGAAAAAGTGCTAGAGATAGCTATCTAATGAATGGTTATGCTCTAAATACTGGCCGTGCTGCCCAAGGAATGCCTCTTAGAGTTGGCCCTGCAAAAATTGCTTGTCTTGATTTTAATCTGCAGAAGACAAAAATGCAATTGGGTGTCCAAGTCGTAGTCTCTGATCCCAGGGAACTTGAGAAAATTCGTCAAAGGTATATAACAAGCTACTGCCATACATGCACCTACCTAGGCCTTGTAATAGACACTTGATATTTACAGATAGTCAGAATGTTAGATATAGTTAATGAGGCAATATTTCCTTCTTCCATGTTGAAACATTAATTAATATATTATTGTTGTAATATGTTCAATAAGTGGTTGCTTGACTACATTACAGAGAGGCTGATATGACTAAAGAACGAATTGAGAAACTACTGAAAGCTGGAGCCAATGTTGTTCTTACTACTAAAGGAATTGATGACATGGCACTGAAGGTAAGTTTCTTTTTAGGTGATCCCTCTGTGGAAAGGGGATTCAGACAGGACAAATTCTTAGCTACTTGTTTTATCTTTTGTGAAACTTATGATCTTTTTTAGGGCATTGGAACTCAGGATCTCTATATATGTGTGTTGTGAAGTTGTTTTAAAGTTCTGTGACAAATGTATTCAACATTATATATTTCTTCCAAGCATATGCTAGATGAAACAAGCTTTTCCCATCTTGCCATAGATTTGCATATTCTTTCTCTTAATCAGAATTCTGGGAGATACTAATCATGCATCATTTATTTCCCTTGTGTTTGCTTCATTTAGGATCATGAGTTCAATTTACTTTTGTTCCTATGGGTCTCTTTTTTCTTCTTATCTCTCTGTTGTTCCTTCTTCTTTATATACAACAAACATGTAATAGTTGCTGTTTTATGTATTCATCTTATTGTATAACAACCTGTACTGTGTCATTTTTGCAGCTTATGCCTTAATGTTTCTAATGATGAAGTGATCAGTAGTTTTTCTTTGTTGTATATTTGCTTAGTTATTTGATTTTGGATGTGAAATTTTATGTACATTTGAAGTTGAATTGCGTTACTATTGATCTTGTGTCTAATTGAGGAATTTTTGTGGGTTTCTTTGTTGTTTTAATCTTGTGTTCTGTATTTGATTTGAAGCATCTTGCTTTGCTAGTACTTACCATTGTATTTTAATGTTCAATCACTGCAGTACTTTGTTGAGGCTGGAGCAATTGCTGTAAGACGAGTGCGGAAAGAGGATATGCGCCATGTTGCCAAGGCAACCGGTGCAACTATGGTAAGTCCTTTTCGTTTACTTCAATGTTATGCACAAGAGGTGTTGTAGAAGTTGGTAGTTAGCTTAAATATTTGCTTTTAATCTTTCATCCTGGGAAGTGCGTTATTTCTTGTCCAAGTAGTTTATGTTCACAAATACCCTTTCCTACTTTGTAACTATGCTAAACTAGTCTAACAAAATAGAATTCTTTTTCCACATAACGTATACTATTTGGACTGTTGAGTTTTGCGCTCTTCTCAAGGTCAATGACAAGTTTTCTTGTTTTCTTGGTTGTTGATTGGGCTAGTCTCTTGATTGAGAATTAACCCTGGCCTGTTGGTCCTTGTAGTCCAAGATACTTGACATTGTTGTTCATCATACTAAATTCTGAGTGAATTTTAACTCTTGCCATGTCAAATGTATCTGATGGATGCAGATCTCAACATTTGCTGATATGGAAGGGGAGGAAACATTTGAGCCGTCACTTCTTGGATATGCAGATGAGGTTGTGGAGGAGCGTATTTCTGATGATGCTGTAATTATGATAAAAGGGACCAAGACTACTGGTGCTGTGAGTGACTAGGCTCTTAATTGTTCTTGACCCTTGTTTAACAAATGGAAATTAAGCAAAATTTTGAAACATGGTAGCATAAATGTCTAAGCCTGTCACCTTTGGGATCTACGCCCTTCAATTGCTGAGTTACCTAAAATTATAGTCCATCGCATTCTGAAAATATCATATCTAACGGAAAGTGGTGATATAATTTTCTTATCGTCATTTAGTTGATGTACATTGTTTACAATTTGTGTTGACGCCTTGATTTCCTTCTACATTAGGTTTTCCCAAATATACTCATTCCATATTTCATCACACCTTGTTTTACCTGTTCTTTATTACTCTACAGGTCTCTTTGATACTCAGAGGTGCAAATGACTATATGCTTGATGAGATGGATAGAGCTCTGCATGATGCTTTATCAATTGTCAAGAGGACTCTTGAATCGAATACGGTAACCTTCTGCAAGCTTTAGCTTTTTATCTGACTTTGAAGTTCCTTATGTTCATTCTAGTTTAGTTTAGTTTTTATTTTATTTTATTTTTTTGTTGAAATGTCTTGTATAAATAATGTCTTGAGGTTGAAATTTTGTGCTTAATATTGACTTTGGGCTCTTACTAGCTGACCATTTTTTACGAATATAGGTCCAACTTTGATATGCTTAATATTCTCATTCTCACTAAATGAAGGTTGATATTCCAAAAATGGGGCTTAGTTAAATAGTAAGCTAATTATAATATTCTAAACATGTTTGGCTTCTATGGACCCTTTATGTAAAAGGGGCATTATAGAGTTGCAAAGTTCTGCGGTAGATTCAAATCACAGTCAATGAGTATTGTGAAGGAAGTAAATTTTACTGGGCATACCGCGGACTTGAGCTTGGCTGTCGATAAATCATGGGGTAAATAATTGGTTAGAACCTAGAATTCATAGAAGAGTTTTAACTTGTGCCCTAGGCTTTGTAGGCATTGTAAGCATCATCAAACCAGGGGTTCATTTTATTGCATGAGGAGAGCAAAAGAAAGCCCCACATTCCCCATCACATGTTCCTAAAATGACACAAAGGAAATAGTCCTTGAAGAATTTAAACTTTATGGCTGTTAAACTTGTACCCTATGTTTGGATGGGGAGAAAATTAGGGAGGAAAGAATGCTAGGAGGGAAAACTCCCAAAATAGTAACTTTTTTTTAAAACTATTTTTAGAAGTTTTCCATCCCAGTATCCCCACCCCCTGGTAAGTAATGTTTTTAAAAATGATTCATATTGTGCAGTTGACTTTTAATTTAATGCACTGAATTTACCACAACTCGTGATGTAGGTTGTAGCTGGTGGAGGTGCTGTTGAATCAGCATTGTCAGTTTATCTGGAGTATCTTGCTACAACTTTGGGATCTCGGGAGCAGTTGGCTATTGCAGAGTTTGCTGAATCTTTGTTAATCATTCCCAAGGTTGGTATACGCTGAGATATAAAACCCACTCTTGGGAGCATTTACCTGCTCGTCTTAATTTTTCTGGACAAGTTCACCTAATTTTACTCTTCAATATTAGCTGTATGACTTAATTTCAGAAAGTATTTATTTTTTGGTAAATTCTTCACAAGACCGCCATTCTTTTATGCTAAGTGTCTATTACTCTATTTAGTTATATTTCGGGTTGCCAACCGTTTTAGTAATTCTAAATATAAATATGTGAATAATACTTTGCAGGTTCTTGCTGTCAATGCCGCTAAGGATGCCACTGAGTTGGTTGCAAAACTACGTGCTTACCACCATACAGCACAAACTAAAGCGGACAAGAAACATTTATCTAGGTATTTGACGACCTTATGAGAAGTTTTGTTTGTCTATATAGATGTGACATTGTGATCAATATTTTCTTTCAATGTATTAGAGGTTTGGGTGGAGATTTAACCAGTTATTTTTAATAAGCATTTGATAATAAAGGATGATTGAACACGGTGTTAGGAAGTGGAATGATTCTTAAAATGGTGTCAGTGACTGAGTTGTGCCTCTACTTGACGTTCATTTTGCTATGTTTTATTTGGTTCCTAGTATATTACAAAGAAGTTCTCTAGGAACTGGGGAGGGAGGGAGGGAGGGACTGTGATGGAATCGACATGTTTATTTTGGTTTGCCTGATATAGAAGTCTTTTTTTCTCAGCATGGGATTGGACCTTTCTAAGGGAACAATCAGAAACAATTTGGAAGCTGGAGTCATTGAACCCGCAATGAGCAAAGTCAAAATACTTCAGGTAAACATTCAGTCACATTATTTTTGGATGGCCTTTTGATTTGGCAGAACAGTCTCTTTACAGTCATCTAAGAAAAACCTTACTTTTTTTTTCCCAGTTCGCAACTGAAGCAGCTATTACAATTCTTCGAATTGACGATATGATCAAACTCACGAAGGATGAAAGTCAAAATGAAGAGTAATGTGTTCCTCAACATGTGAAGACTTTTTTGGCCTTTTCCGTTTAGAAGAAGGAAAATAGGGAGGGATGTAACGGTGTGCATTTGAAGGTTATCTACATTCTAATCTTTAGTGCCTTCCATGGCTTTGAAGGGAAAATGTGTTAATTTTGTTCCAAGTGACGTTGATTTATTTTTATCTGGATATCCCCATATTCAAAAGGTTTTGTGATAATTTTTCATTATAGTAGTTGAAGTAGTTTCTGATTAGGTTATATCTTTGTAATTGGACTAAATTTATGTAGTGTTGAAGTCTGCAAGTGTCTGACACTAGTGAGAGATCTTGTGGAACTTATTTTGTTTGCCCCTCACTTTTTTAAAGAGGATTTGTATTTTAGTTGTATGCCAAGCTTTGCAGGATTGTTTTTTTTTTTTGGGTCCAAGTTGTTGGCTTGTGAAAATTTGGTACTGGCTTCGATAGATTTCTTACTATATATACAAAAAACTTTCTGAAGGGAAACAAACGACAAAAAGGAGGGATTAGTGCAATACTAACGAATAAACACGAAAAAATTGATTGTTTAATTTCTAAGTAGTTAAAAAGCTTCATACGTCGTATAACATAGAATGGAGACTGGAGTGTATGCTCCCGGGAGGTCAGATTTTCTTTGTACTATTTCATTTGAATTCCAAAAGCCTTTTTTGTTTTGCAAAGCAACATGGACTAAGGTTATATACTTCTGTCACATATTTCTCCTATATTTTTTCGAAATTATTCTTCACTTCACTCAACTATAATCAAGGTTCAAAAAACTGGATCGGACATCGAACCGGATGAGGCACTAGTTTAAGGGTTAATGGTCGGATTGGGGTCTGACCGAGTCAGGCTGGTTATATTAAAATAATAAAATTTTATTAATATTAACATTAATAATCGCTAATATCAAAATATAAACATAGATAAGTATGCATGATTCATCAAACATGAATATTTTGATGTTTCTATAGAGGGAAAAATATAAAATATTAGTTGTGTTCATGAGAAAATAAATATTATTCTACAATCCACAGACTAAAATACAAATACTAAGAGTAATAACAATTAAATACTAAATATATGCAAGTATAACAGCATTTAAAATATTATAATTTCCTTATTTCTAAAATTAAGTGAAGTGAAAGTTGGTAATTAGGTGAATTATAATAAAATAAAAAAAAATAAATCAAATTTTGAGAAAAAAAGAAAAGAAAAGGAGAAAACTGGTTCAACCCCCGGTTCTGGCCGGGTTGCCCGGTTTTGGGTGGTTAAACCGGTTCTCCACCGGTTCAACTGCCCTCCCAGGCTAAAGGCTCATTCGGATCGGATTTGTGGGTGGTTCACGGTTCAACTGGTCTAACCGCTAGGTTCGGTCCGGGTCTTTGAACGCTGACTATAATTCTTTAATCGACTCACTAAATTTAACTTTTCTTTTTTACTAAAATTTCCTCACTTGAAACATTTACTATGTAATATTTTCAATTAAAAAGCATATTAAAATATTTTAAGGTATGGACTCTCCTTCAAAAATATTTCATGGTGATAGGTCCTCCAAAAAACAACTTTAGCTTTTAAATACACATGAAAAAATAATTCAAGGTAAATATGTACCACAAATTAATGTAGAATCATTTGAAAAATACTTTAAAGTACTAGATGCACCAAAAATTAAAATGCATTTTATAATCTCGTGAGATTATTTAGAATCGTATTAAAATTAAAGGTTTTGAAAGTAGAAGAAAAATAGTTCTAATCATAATAAAATTGAAGGGAGGATAATAGTTTTTATTCAATAAATATTTAATACTCCCTCCGGTCCTAATTATAAGATCACTTTGACTTTTTTGGAGAAATTAAGGATGAAAAATTAATCACTTTAAATTGTCTATAGTTATCTTTTTTTTCTTCTCAAAACTAATTTATTCTACTTATAAACTAACCTATAATTTAATTACATGTGACATATGTTATAATTTAGTAGTCTAATTTGTTTTCTTATCTTTCATAAAAAAAGTCAAAGTGCTCTTATATTTAGGATATGAGAGTACCTTTTATTTTCCCCATGTCTCATTGTTTCGTATCAAAATCTAAAATGAAACGTTCTTCCAAGATGCATTTCACTGACACGCCCAAGGCTGCACCATTATTACTGAATTGGCCCCCTCGTTTACCCCAGCAGAAATTATCTGTCCATTCAAATTTTAACTTCACATATATCAACATCGAAGCCTCCTCTTCCTGTATTTATAGCTCAATGATCTTTCAACTTTCATAGAAAGATTGGTGATGGAAGAAATCAACTCTGTGCCAAGAACTGAAACCATCAAAGACAATTTGATAAGGCTCCCTGTAAAGTTATTAATCCCTTTCATATCACTGTGTGAGGCATGGTCCCATCTTATGAGAGGTTCAAGTTCCATCTTAAACCATGTCAATTACCATCCCAACAAGAACCCTTTTCTCATCATCCAACGTTTTCACTGGAACCAACAAAGCAGTGGTTTGGAATTGTATTTGTTTGATATTCAAAGTAAAAAGGTTCAAGAATTCCAAGTCCCTAGAGTTACAGATTCTGATATGGGTTTCAAGATAGTGGGTTCTTGTAATGGTTTGATATGTGTTTGTCACTTTTCTTATGACCCATCTTCTTGCATTTTTCTTTGGAATCCTGCAACAAAGCAAATCAGACGAATTCCTGATTCTAATAATGCTTTGCTACCTTACAAGGCCCCACCATATTGCCTCCTAGGATTTTCTTATAATGATTGTGTCAATGACTTTGAGGTGGTAAGAATTTACCCTTATGAAAGCAGCAACATTGATGGAATTTTTACTACACAAATTGAAAGTTATTCTCTGAAATCTGGCTTTTGGAATGAAGTTAAGTATTTAAATCATTTTGGTGACATTGTAAATGGGCCTTTTTTCTGGGTTGAGAATTCTGTCACAATCAAAAGAAAGATGTTTTGGGTGGCCATGACAACAACAAACCGGTGTTCCATTCAAGACTTCATTGTTTCTTTTGATACAGAAAACAATATGCTCAGAAGGATTAATTCGCCAGATTTTGATAACTTTGAAGTTTCCAAGAAACTTACAGAATATGAAGAATCTCTTGGTGTACTATTTTTCTCAGAGTCTGCAACTATGGATCGTTGTTTAGAATTGTGGGTTTATAATGACAAATACAATGTTGATCTTGACCGTTGGATTAAGGTAAAATATATAGGATTGTTTTCAACCATGGATCGTCCAGTGGGTGTGTGGAAAGATGAGATTTTTATTGCATCTGGTAATGTAATTCATAGTGTAACAAGTGGTTTGGGAGCTCATCTTCCTTCAGCGCAAGTTGCGGATGATTGCTGTTATGTTTCATTGAATTATGCAGAGAGCTTGGTTGCTGTTAATAATGGAGGAAATGAGAATCAGATTAATGGGGAAGATGTTGGACATAGTAACAAGAAGAAAAGATTATCATTATTTGTGAGGGTTTTCAAGAAGTTGATTGATAGGCTTTTGAAGCTCAAGTTGCATACAAAGAGATTGAAGAGGTCTGTTTTAAAATGTCTAACTCAATTCTCTAATATGATTTTTAATTTTGTAAAGTTATTCAGTTACATAATAATATTTTGGACGAGGTAAGCGTGAAAGAAAATTTGCTTTTAGAGTTTTCCAAACAAACACTATTGTATGCTAGACTGTAATTCTCTTCTTTTGTTACTTTGTATTCTTTTAAGGGCATACCAGTGATGGTTTGTTTATTGAGGGAGGATAGTGTATTTTACTTTATTTCTATTTAACTTACAAATTATTATACTTTTTTTTATAAAAAAAAGTTTAGTTCAGTTAGGTCCCAGGGCTTATCAGGGTCAGAGCAGGCCTTCAGACTTAAAGAGTGTTTATAGGGGTACTTATAGATAGTCTACCAATAAAGTTCTTATATCGGTAGGAAACCATAACCTTATAGTTATGAGTCAACCCTTTACCAAGTGAATCAACTTTTGTTGGCTATAAATTATTATTTTACGAATTTTTAACAAAAATATATGCAAAATGTTTATAGACAATTTCTCTTTTAATTGGAGAAAACGTTATTGGTTAAAATTAAAGAGAAAGATGTAGTATTTTTCTTCAGCTATTCTTTATCAACACATTTATAAGCTTTTTTTTTTTTTTTATCAATAACACATTTATAAGCTCAAGAAAAACTTAAATTGTGCAACTCAAAATGTAAGCTAAAATTGGCCAAAAACATATATTGAAAACATATAAATAAAACTTATTTTCCCAAAACTTTTTTAATCATAGGTTATTCTTATCATATACTTTGCAATCCTTAATATAAAATCCAGTTGATGAATTTGATAAGATTAAGGAAGTTACAAAAATTACTTTAAATTATTTAGATTTATATTTTTTTTTTCTAAAACAATTTGTATGACATATAAAATCTAATGATATGTATATGTGTGTATATATATTGTATGGTATAAAAAGTAATTTACGTGTAAATAGCTATTTAAACTAAACATACCATGATGGCAAAAAAAAAAAAAAAAAAAACTTAAACATACAATAAATATTTCACCCCAACTAAAAAAAAATACCATTAACATAACTAAAAGAGACAATAATATGTATCAGTACAGAAACTACAACATTTTATTCAAACATAAATATGAGCAGTAGCCAGCTAATGTAATAAAACCCTCAAATATAACCATCAAACAATATAGTTTAACAGAGTGCTTCACATCAAGCTCTCTTTACTTTTTATGGTCCATATAGTTGAACTTCTGATGAAGAACTTGAAGCAGCTGATCATGCTGATTATTATACCCATATTGATTTGTCTGAAATTCTTGCATCATCATAGGAGCAACTGGAATATCATTCACCTGCAAATTTGCTTCTTGATGATGAATCTGCATAATATTACCATTATTCTGCAGATAAGAATAGTAATTATTATTACTGCTATTATTAGTGTAACACCATGAAGAAGAAGGACAATATGATTCTCTCATCATCAGATCAAAATGACCAAAGGCAGAATCATTGTTTTGTGCTGCTGCTGCAGAATCATTATTCGGTGGAATCATAGTCAAAGGCATCAGGTTTGGATGAAAGGGATGAAGCATTTGATGATTAGATGACACCAACGTGGTACTATTGTTGTTGCTATTGTGCATGAAGCTGAGGTGGCTTCTGTTTGAAGCTGAAGCTACTGATGATTTGTCTGAAGATGACTCTGATACTACTTGTTTTTGCTGCTGCTGTTTTTCTTCTATGTAACGCTTCTTCTTCAACATGTTGATCCTCTCTTGGCAATTTTCAATCTTGGAATCCAAGATGGTGGCAAACATTCTTAGCTGTTCTTCGTTGAATTTGTCGAATGTGAAGTCCCACGTCGGATAGAGTTTACGGAGTCTCTCCTGCCTGAGCTTACATGCTTCAGCTTCCACCTTGTTCTTCCTGTCCTTGAAGAACTCCATCACATTGTAATTCTTTGGACTTTTCTCTTTACTCTTTGCCTTGTACTTATCAATAATTCTCCCCACCTACTCAAAAGACAAAAAAAAAAAAAAAAAAAAAACTTGATTAATTAAACTAGCAGATTTAGCCATACATAGTATAACATTGGAATAATCCGTGGAAAGCCAATTTAGGTGCTCAACTGATTTCATATCCCAAATATGGTACTCCAAATCAGTTTATTCTAGCCAAGAAAGGTTTGAAATTTTACAAGTACTACCTAAATTCTAATGTATATACTTTTTGTGCATAAAATCCTACATAGGCACTTTCTATGTATAAAATCATATCAGATACTTCAAGCAAATAACTTCTTTTAAAAAAAGTTCAGCCACCTTTGATTAAAGTATTAAACTACATAACATTATTTGAACATTGATAATGTTGTCACCTTTGTTTCAATTTTCAAAATCTACACGGGAAAAAAAAAAACTATTGAGGATATAAGTAAAAATCCCTAAATCAAAGACCATACAAACACACACACACCCACACACCCCCCAAGTTGGAGAAACAGAGAAGGTATTAAACTGTTTATTTTCTAACAAGAAGCTTTGATTTTTCAGACAAAAGTTTAAAACTTTTTGATTATTAAATGTTTATTCAAACCCAATATTGTTACAGAAAGTAGTGTAGTGAGATTATTACCTCTTCGGGATTTCGAGGCCAAGTCTCAGGAAGTTCGTTAATGGAGTTAGGACTATAAACGATCAAGCAACAATCAACTCCACAAAGAGTAGAAAGTTCATGAGCTTTCTTCAAGATTCCATTCTTTCTCTTCTGAAACGTAGCTTTTCTTGATTTCTCTTTCTCTATCAGCTTCATTGCCAATCTTCCTCTCCCCATTATGTTTTCCAGGCTTACTGTGAATGAAATTGTGAATGTAAGAAAGGATTTTGGCTAATGAGAGGGAAAAAATATATGGTCCGTACGTGTGGTTTGAGAGTCTGAGATACTAATTTATTACCGTTGCTAATTGAAACAAAATTTGTATTTGAGAATTGATTGTCTTTTAGAAAAATAATGATGACATGTAGAGTATAATAGGAAATAATGTCTTTTTCCACCTGAGATACACAAATAACACGTTTTTTGGTTTTACTTAAGGATTTGATTTTCCTTGATTGATGAGGATTAAAATTTATGAGTTATTATGAATTACGAATGATTAATTCTGGTCAAATTTTGGTGATAATCAATCAGTCAATTAATGCTTGGCAAAAAGAAATTAATGAATACGATATTATAAATATTTAATCATAGTAAAATTAAAAATATTCATTTATTGTTTCCCAATCACCTGTGCGTAAACTTTCAAATTTTCTTTGATGGGAATGTCCAGAAAATAGCAAAATTTACGTGATTTTCTTATATCAATTATGGGCATTTCTCCAATCAAATATTGATATTAAATTTTTTTCCCTATAAAATCCTTAATTGTTGGGACATTTATATCTTTGTGTATTAATTGCAAATTACAAAATTGCCTACTTTTACTCCATAGATTACTCGAAGAAATGAGCATACTTCTAGGATTGAAAAGAGTAACACAAGTGATATGTTATGGGTGTTTGGAGTAGCTTTTTGGATAAATTTTGAAGAAAAGGGATTTAAAAGAATAAATGTTGTAAAAAAGAATAAGTTTTAAGAAATCCTTTTATTAGGGCTGAACAAGAACCGAACTAGGTATATGCCCGAAGTCCTATTATAAAAATCTTCGAGCTAGCCTTTTGGATTAGATGCCCAACTGCATGACATGTTTTATTTGTCCTTGAGCCTTTTAACTCAAAAAAAATCCACCTCTTGTCTTTGAGATTTTAACCATACATGGAAATAAGAGATTAGGGAAAAAGAAAAAATAATTAAAAAATACTGAAAGAAATTTTAAAAGAAAAGAAATTGTGAAAAATAATTAATCAAATATTTTTTATGGTGTATTAAGTATTAACTATTAAAAAGAAATTATTTTTATAAAAGAATAATAATATCTCTTGGCCTAGCCAAACTACTACTAGTCTTAATGTCTATGTCTTTGTCCTATCATACCAGGTGGTCGAGTACTTGGGTTTGATTTCATTTGGGTTTAATTTCATCTTGTTTGTTATAGTTTCGGGCCAATTTTTCCTAGAACCGGGTTGGCCTCGGACCGGATTAGGTCTAGGCGGACCACCGGGTTACTTGTAGAGCCCTAATTTTTATGATGGTAGTGACTATGGAAATTGTTCTTCCTATCATATATCCACACCGTGTTTTGTTTCCGAAAAAATCGGTTTTAGGAAAGATATTGTTTGGGTAGCTTGTACTAAAATTATTCTTTATACAACTAAAATTATGATTTTAGTGTAAACTTGTAATGTTAAATTTATGGAGTTTACGGTTCATGTTTTTAAAAATCATGGTTTTTTTTAAAAGGACATTAAATCCAACCATTACCAATAAGCTATTGATTGATATGGTAAGTGGGCTCATATCTTACAAGGAGGAAAGCAAAATATTAGGTCCAAAAATAGCACTTATTAGAATAGGCAAAAACTCTTTAGTCTTTACACCCTGAAATCCAACAAACAAGGATTTAGTCTCCCATGATTGAATAAAAAAAATCAACCATTGAATGTTGATCCAACGGTGGAAACAATAAGTTGAGAAGTAGAGAATGAGGTTATTGGAGAGGTTCCTCCTCGCCTGCTGCCCTCACATGCACCAGGTAGTACAAACTACAAGGGCATATTGGCAAATGGCAACCAACAATTGGCAAGCAAAATAATAATTTAAGGAAGAAAAACTCAAGCTCTTTATTTTATTTATACAACTTAACTTGTGGGTAAAACACATTTGATAATGTTCCAAATCTCCATAATTAATATCAAGATATATATCACACTTTTATTTAAAAAAATTATACCACACGAGTTATAAATACATTTTAAGCTTAAGTCAAATTCTATACAAAGCACAATATCCACATTAACTAATGTATTTATGTTTAGAATTAAAGTTCAATGATGAAAACATGAATAAAAAGCTCAAAATTGGTTTACTTACTCGGAAAGCTGTGCTTTGCTCCTGCCGCAACAAGTCTTGGAAGCTTACAACACATACTCATTCACGTAAATATTGCAAGCACAAAAGATCCTAAATACCTTCTTCCATCATGACAACTTTTAGCATCTCATTAGCTTGAGTGGCGTATAAAAATGCCACCAAAATAGAACTTTTAACATCAGAAAGAACATTAATTTGAGTGCTGATGGTACATTTGATAAAGAGACTACCTAATACAGCAAAACACACATTAATGAACAAAAACTGAGACGTATACCCAAACCCGTACAATTTGTGTGCTTAAATGACAGTGATGTTCAGTGAAGGCTAGTCCACAAATCCACAAATTACAGAAATAACAAGAGTCAGACAAACAAATGGAAAAGGAAACATATCTTGCAGTCAAGTCCAAGTGCACCACACTTTCACTTCCACCAAGTGGAGTATGAAAATCAATAGGCAGTTTCACCCAGTAAACAAAGAGGTCGCTTCTCAGAATTGGGCCAGAGTGATTAAAAAATGTTACTGGCTAAAGAACTGCACAAGGGAGAGGCCACATATTACAGTAATTGCATAAGAAGCACAGTCCATGAACATAGCATCCATCACATTCCGCATCACCATGGCTGCTTCCAATGCCCTACCAAGATTTTCAGTCCAGTGCTCTGTGTCAGAAGAAGCTCTATCCTGTCTTCTTCCTGCAGCACTTTCAGAACCTCTTTGTTTGCCCAAAAGAAGTTGTGCAACTACAATAGTTACATTTGTCACTAAAACCAAGTAGAGCGGCCTAAAGTTTAGTATACTCTTCACATATTCGTTGTCTAGAAGGGGGAATCCTAGATAAGAGAAAACTACTAGCAGGGCTACAATAATAGAACAAAGAAGGCGGGTAATCTTTGATGCAGTGATTGCAGAACTTATTTCACCAGGGGTAAAAATTTTAGGGTTCCGAGACCGAACGGATGACTGTCGTTCGGCTCCTAGAATAAAACCGGATGGATCTGGAGGCGGTTGTACCTGATCAACTTCTGATGAAACAACAGATGAGCCTGGAGGTGGTTGCACTTGTTCAACTTCAGAGATGGGAACGTTTGAAATTTGATTTTGCTCCAATTCACGCAAAGGAGGTATCTTGCTGCCGCTGCTTGTGCAAGCATCAGAGTGGTCTGGATCAATAACAGGATCAGGTTTTAATAAAATTGGATCAGACTCCTGTGCCTCATCTTGAGGAGGAACTGCAAATATATAAAACTGATCAGTAAAAGTAAGAAAAAAGTCATGCATTTCTAGTCACAATAGAGGGACAGATAAAGCGATAGCTGACAGTTACAATAATGACTTTGCTAGTTCATGCCCCTGACCCTGACTATCCCAAGTTCAGATCTAATCAGATATCTAACGAGTGATGAGTATTCACTTGGTTACAATATGATAAACTAAAGCACCTAGCTGATAATTTATACGAGTACTTTGCCCATAATCATTTTATTTTCCACTAGGCAATCATGACGTAACTTCTACCCTACCTTCTCAAGAATTTAAAGATTGTGCAAATTGTTAAGTTTGTTCCACTCATTGTCAAGAATTGTAATGAAGAGTTCCTTTTGCACTCTTACTTCAATGATAGAGCACAAATCTATGAAGTAAAGAAAAGCAACTGGAGGATCTAATTGAGTTACGCCACAAGTATCTGAAGTGACATCAAATGGTTGCTTTCCTTCCATAAGAGATACTACATGCAGGCCCACTCATTTTCATGGTACTGGTTGTGAATATGTGAAGGTTCCATATCATAACATTCATATTTTTAGGCAACACTATCAAGAACAACAATAACCTGGTTCTATATCCCTAACGAAGAGCTCTAGGAGCTTGTATATGGACAAGGGGTGGGCCCCACACCCCATTTTCACCCCACTTTTCCTCCCTCATCCAAACAGGGTAGAACTCATTCCTCCCCTAGTTTTCTTTCCTCCCTTATTTTCTCCCCATCCAAACATAGGCTAAGGCTTACCTTATAAAACATTCATTGCCACAATAGGCTGCATGGACAACTCCATTTGTTGAGAAAAGACAACAAAAAGCAGAGGCATTGAGCAGAAAATTAAACACTTCCACTATGTTTTAAAATCAGATGTCTACTTAAGAAGCCAAAGCCTTATAAGCCGCACAATTCTATGCAGTTTAGCTCCATATGATATGTTGATAAGCGATAACCAGTCCTGACTCTTGGTCTTAGTTCACAATTCCATATAGTGAATGAAATATCCACATTAAAAATCTAAGATCACTGACGATAAACTAATAGCACCTTATTCCATAAACAATTTGAACAAATCTGTGTGAAAAACCAAAATCTATGAAAATCCACCCACACAAGAAGCATTAATCAATTTCAATCCTTTCTATCATCCTACCATGTGAAAAAAGAGGAACAACAAAAAATCAAAGTTTAAAATAACAAAAGCAGTATCACTCAAAATTCAAGCAACTCACAAGAAAAGTAAAATGCAGCTAGAACACAACTTAACAGTTAACAAGTCATAGTTATAGATTTACAGCCACATCAGAGCTCTAATACAAGTGCGTGTAAAAATTAAGGAAAGGAACAGTTAATTACACACCCAGACCCAATCACACAGATTAAACCAGTAAATTACCAATCTAATCATAGTTGACTTGGAAAGAAAACCGAAAGAAAGAAGAAAGGTACCGCTGGTGTTAGAATGGGAAATAAGTGGTGATGAATCCGCAAAAGCATCGGATAATTGGGAGTATGAAGAAGATGAAGGAGGAGGAGGAGGCTGAATATTTTGGATCTGACCCGTTATGAAAGCTAATCGGTCGGATCCTCGCTCCAAGATTTTCTTTCTCCGGGCTTCTCTTGCGTTCGCTGCCATTGCCAATCACACCGCCAAGAATAAAAGCTAGCCTAACACTTCTATAAAACACACACAGATTTTACACTTTTTTTTTTTTTGTATAAAAAAGATTTTAGGAGAGGGCCCAAGATTAAGAGCGGACCCTTGACTCATGATACACTGAGGCCTATCCCTATAGGCTCTGAAGCATGACAAACAAGATCTTTTTTCTATCTACACATGTAATTTCACCCAACTACACTTAACTAGAATCGAACAACCGTTAAGATGGTCGAATGTTAAACTCTTTCGACACTTGAACCCACGGACTTATGGGCGATCTTACCCTTTTTTTCAAAAAAAAATACTTGGTTTTAAGAAAGCATGTGGGCCAGCTTTTGTGAAGCAATTGTACCATCTTGGCCTCCTAGTATTTATATATTAGTTGCCTCTTTCCTAAGTGTAAGAATTATTTATCTAATTTAAATAAATTATTAATGCTAGTTAAATTAATTAAAATTATATTATATTATTAAATCACTTGAACCACCTACTTTTATTCCTACTTTTCATCTCTTGTTTATTTTTTATTGATAAGCATCAATATGGACACTTTATGGAAAATGTGAGAAAAATGAAAAGAAGTTTTAAATTTAGGAACAAATACACATACTCAAATAGGTAATATATTTAGGAATAAAGAGGGGTATTTAAATAATACTACCTCTAGTCCTGTGGTCAACAAGTAAATTATATACGAAAAACAATTAAAATTAGTTAAGAGCATTAAGTATATGAGAAATAAATTTTTTTTAACTATACCCTTATTAATAAAAGGGCAAGTAAAAGAGAAAAATAGAGTAATGACCACATGAACTCATGAAGTATGAGATTGAATACAGTTTTAGAAAAACACGAAGAGGGAATATAATTAATTAGTGGAAAAATTGGTAAAATAACATTAAATACTTAGACAACAATGAGCTCTTATAAAAAAAATCAAGGTAATTCAAATTTTAGGCTATTATAATAAGGATTCTAAGGTACTAGAAATACATTATGTTGTTAATAATATATCTTATTTAAACTTATAAATTATACACTCCTTTACACACAAACAAACAAACATTTACATATTAAATAATTATTTGAATAATAAATTTCTCTCTTATGTTGTATGGAGTGCATATTTCTTACTCCCGCCTTTACTAAAGAAGTTAAAAAAAATTAATTTCTCTCTCATGATCAACTAATATTTGAAAAAATATTTATAGATTTGAGGGACAGAGGAAAATGAGAGCAAGGTGAGAAATTGTCTTCTCTTCAGTTTAGCAATCATAAGTCGTAAAAAATATAACCTAAGAAAATTCACGAATACTATACAAATTCTTAATTAGTATTTGTCATGCTTTTAATGAATAGATAGGAATGTATAGCCTAATACATTATTTAAATATTTTAAAAATTATTTTCTTAAAAGAAAAAACTGACCGATTCATAATTCACCAATTCTAACAGTTTTTTGCCGGTATGAACTGGTTCAGTGTATCACATACTAGGTTGGATTGTTTTTACACCATGAACGATGGAGTTCATTTGCAATACGGCAAGACCATAAATCAAGTTACCACTGACTTCTCTGGCAAAAGAAAAGTTACCACTAACTTCTCAAAAACAATTACACGCATTAAAAGACAAAATTCCTCTTATATATTTACCTTACATCATAAAATCACCTCCAATAAACTAATCCAAACCATCTCTGAATTGAATAATAACTTCTGTATCTCCCAGTTCTATTTCCACCATTCTCCATTTCGTTTTTCTTCCGAGTCAAAAAGCAGAAAATTTTCTAGGAAAGTGCAAAAATAAGATCAGAAGACAAATACACGCCTAATCTCGATAGAAACCAACATAAATAACGTTCTTGATGTCACTTCGAGACTTTTGCTCTCTATAGTACATCAAATAAATAACATTGCAGATGAAAGATGACAAAAGTTCTCTCATCAATCATACGAACTACCTGACTAATCCAATTGTCTGATTGCAAAAAATGAGGTTGAGCAGCCTAAGTCTGGGATGTCTGATCGGATAGCGCAATACGCCTGTATATGGCTCGGAAGGTTTGCCCACCATTTCTAGCCACCTTTTGGCCTTCTTCAGTTGCAGAACTTAATAGCTTCACACATGGGTCTGCTTCAAGTTCTTTCTCAGTCAGAGCTTCAAACATGGGGTGATTCTCCAGACAAGACTTCATCCAGTCCCCCAGTTCTTCAACATCTGTTATTGTGTATATGATCCCACCTACCTCAAGTGCATAAGCATACTCATCTAGCAAGTGTGGGCTGATTACACGTCGGCGATGATTCTTCTCTTTGAAGTGAGGATCCGGAAACAAGAAAAACATCTTTGTGAGCTGTGCTTTCTCAAAGTAATTGGGGATGTACTTCATGGAATTTGTACGCACCACCGAGACATTCTGGTATTGACCTGGATTTGCTGCTCTTAGAGCTAAAATGCGTTCTTTTACATATTCTGTCACCTTGTCTCTAAGTTCCATTCCAATCATCAGGCTTTCTGGGAAAAGGGTTGATAGACTAATAAGCAGTCCACCAAAGCCACAGCCAATATCAGCAAACTGGATCTTCTTGGAGTTATCATTAGCTTGATCAGATGGAGGAAAATACTCTGGGTAATGGAGGGAATGGTCAACATGTTTAGGAGATATGGGCACCGGAAAGTGGGAGTCACTCAGTGGATTGCTGTGTGCCCGTGCCCGATAGAATCGCTTTCGAGGTAGTCCAGTTGATTTACTGAGAGTCGAATTTACTTCGGTCCTAGACATTTCTCTATATATTGAAGCTAGAGGGCTGTAAAATCCAGAACCTGCAGAATACAATCATCATATTAATACCGATAATATCTCTTCTTTATGCAGAACAAGCTTCAGGATGAATCATTTTTTAAGTTAGTTCACAGATCAGAAAATATAGGATGAAATCGTCAAAAGCAAATAACAAGATTGAATATCAAGACACTTTAATTGCACCCTTGCTTTTAAACTAGGTAACCTAATCATGTTTGCACCATGGTCAAAATCTAGTCAGCGATAAATGAAATATCGAAGCTCACTGACTTCACATTCAATATGTTGTTCAAGTATGCTAATTGTTAAGTACAACACATCATTACATAAGTAAACGTAGGTTCAACGAAACCTGAAGCATCATCCTAATTTCAAATAGTTACATGTCAGGTGTAACCAAACATGACGTCTCATCCTATTAGCAATCAAAACGGTATAACACACACACACAGAGTATCTACAGCGTGCCTGTGGTAATACTTCATAAGGCAATCAAAATCAGGTTACAAGGATCAAATGACAACTCTCTAATAAAATTCATGTTTAGGTGAAGCATAAGCCATGAATCTCGCCGTGCTTCAACTATGGTTGGTAAGCCTACGGCCACCAGTTCTACCATGCTCCATCTCTGACCCCCGATCACCGCGTTGGAGGGAAACACTTCTCATCCATGTTCCATGCCACCATCAGGATCCACAGGCAGCCCGGAATGATTAAACTATTAATTTTAAAATATTAAGCAAAATCCAATCCAATTGTAACAGACCCAAATTTAAACAAGAATGGGGTGTTCCAACCTAGAACCAAGGGCCTACAAACCAATCTACTTCAGGATAAAAGTGTCAAGTAAAGCATATCAAATTCTTCTAACTACAGAAGAAGACAAACAAAATTAAGGCCTTCATTTTACAGAGATGGTAAAGATCAACCATTAATCAGATAACAATACAATTCAAAGCCGGAATTCCTAATCTATTCCCAGCCATTTCCAAAGAAATTAAAAGAAAATAAATAAATAAATAAACAGAACAAAACACACAAAATGCTAAGGGAAAGAATGTTGGCCGTTGATCTAAGAGAGCAAAAGGTAACAAAGAAATACCAATGCTAAGAAAGTCGTATCCACAAACCACACAAAAATACATACACCGAATGTGCCTTCACAAAAATTAAGATTAAAACAAAACATAGCATAAAAAAAAAAAAAAATCGAACCGAACAAGATGGATATGTCCACTAAAAAACCAGTAAGAGATTTAAGATTCAAGAATACCTTCGACTTACAATTCAAGGACGTAGTTGACGATAGAATCCGATAAAGCTGATACGGCGGCGGCCTGAGAGGTTAATAATATGGAAGGAGAAAAAACCTCGGAGGAGGAGGGTGTGAGGTTTCCTTATTAATGAGAGGAAGGACGTTGGCCATTAGTATTAATCTTATGGGATAAAGTCTCGTAATATCACCGCCCTAATAATCCATTTAACCATCCAAATTTTTATCAACAAATCATTATATGTATTGTGATGTGATTTTCAATCAACATTAATTATATTTTAATATAATTAATTAATATGAGATATTAATATTATTCATTGGAATATTTCAAATTTTAAAATAAAATTAGTATTATAATATGTTATTAATTAAGATGTTAATATACTTTTATGCATAGCAATTAGTAAGGATAGAACATTCCAGTTCATATCATTCTCTTATGTCATTTCTCATATTAGAAGTATCTTTCTGGGTTTTTGAAATTTATGAGGCAATTATTTGTCTTTTTTTTCTTAAGATGTTAGGTGGTAGCTATTTTTATTTATTTATTTTCATTATGTGAAAATATACTTTTAACCCTTTATATTTGCATCAAATTGAGTTTTGGTCTATTAATTTTGAAAAGTGTACTTTAATCCCTTTTGTTAACAGTGTTAATTTCATTTAATAGAAAATGATGACTCAATAAATGTGAATAATGATTCTACTGTTAAATATTGATGAAAAATTAATAAATTTTAAAATATCATATGATTATAATAAAAATCTAAAATTTAGGTGTATTTTTTAGCCTTTTATTTGTAACTTTGCTTTGTTTAAATATTACATTAACTATGTCTAAAAGAAATTCCATTAACTAAAACCGGCGGTCTTAATTAAAAAGGAGTAAAAGTGGATTTTCCAAATTTAAGAGACTAAAGTTCAATGTAATACAAATATAAAGGACTAAATGTGCACTATAACTTTGGCTTTTATCATTAATATTAATATTTTTTGGGATTGATTTTGTGATCCTTATAGTTTTAACTAAGTCCACAATTCCACTACTCAGTCATTATAGTTTGACTTGGTCGTAACTTAGTCTTTGAACTTTTATTCATGACTTGGTCTTAATAGTTCTTTATTTCATAATATTGTCCTTATGTTTTAAAATAAAGGTAATGAACTAAATTATTAAACAGTTAAAACTATAAGGATTACATTCTAATAAGTCAAATTTTGGGGACTGAGCTACAGTTTATAGGGGTTGTGCTGCTTGTATCACTCTATGGACCAAGTTACATTCGAGTAAAACTATAGGGATCAAGGTAATCAAACCCAGATCGGCCACTGACTCGGTCTAGGTAGTGGGTCAAGGGTTAGTGGGTTAGCCCGTAGTCTACTCGAAGGACCAGCCCGGTAATAAATAAAAAATAAAAAATACTTAAAACCTCATCATATATTCCAAAATTCTCAACAATAAATTTCATTTTATCATCTTGAACCACTGTAAAAAAATCATTATAGTATCATACATTCTTTACAGTTGGTTTGACAAATTGACATCATATCATATTGACATTAAATAATTTTTACCTTAAATATTAATTCAATACCTTAAATCACTAATAAAATAATCATATATTTATTCAAAATTCTTTACAATTTCTTTGACAATATGAATGAACATGGGCGATTTAAAACATTATGTAACGTTATCCTTATCTTGTTTTCTTCAATAATATTCATTTAGTTATTTATGGTTATTGAGTTGCTAGTTACTGGGTTTCGGTTATTTACAGTTCTGTCAATATGAATGAACATGGGCGATTTAAAACATTATGTTCTAGTGTAGCTGATACATGTCAAAACACTTAAAGCAAAATACATAAAACTCTTCTATAAATGTAGTGCAGCAAATGTAGAGTATTGTTTTGTTCAATAAGCAGTCCATCAGCTGCCATGATCAGATGATGCTGATGCTAAAGTAGGAGTGTTGAGATATTGTAGAATGCCATAATCATAGGCTGATTGTATTTCCTATTTTGGTCTGGCTGGAATCCCTAATTATCAGGGTTGTTAATGCTCCTAGTTCTATATAATGTAGTCTTTTCATTCATTTTTCATTACAATTTTGATACAGATCATTCTCTATTCTCTATGTTGTTTCAGAGCACACCTAGGGAACTTTATTTTCCTTGTTCTGTCAGATCTTATTTTTTTTCCAGTCTCTGTTTTCTGCTGTTCACATTGCGTCACACTCTAGGCATTTCTTGCTCACACGCGCCACTCGTGCAGTATTAGAGAAGGCTGATTGACGTAACCCCATAGTTCTTTCATCATCAGAGCAGCTCATGGATGTCACACACCACCACGATTTTTTGCCGTCGATCATTGCTCTGGTGCGTGAGCATGTTTCTCAGCAAGTTTTTGCAGTCGTTTTACCTTCTCTAGCATTGACGCCTGGTGTCTGACATCTTTTGAGGGGTCGTGTGGTCCTATTTGCTACTTTTCCGATTTGGGCTACTATTCACTTTGCCATTGTTCATTGTTCCAGATTTCAGGAAGTGATTTCTGTTTGTTTGAGCTCCTGGTGAAGCTGTTGAGGCGTTTTTCTTTTTTTCTTTATTCCTGTCTAATCTCAGATTATTTGGTTCCTGTGAGAACCTTTTTTATTGATTCTAATGGCTGAAACTAAGTCTCCAGTAATTTCAAAGGTTGTCCCAGTGGTCACAGAAATTACTGATCACAAGTTAAATTGGAAAAATTATCTTGACTGGAGCAAGAACATTCGCTTGTATCTTCTGAGTATTGAAAGGGAGGATCATTTGACAGAGGCTCCTCCTATGGGTGACTCTCGCAAGGCTTGGATTCGTGATGATGCCAAGTTGATTTTGCAGATCCGCAACTCTATTGATAGTGAGATTCTTCCTTGCTTGACTCATTGCACCTATGTTAAGGACCTCATGGATTATTTATATTTCCTATACTTTGGTAAAGGAAATATTTCTCGTATTTATGAGGTTTGCAAAGCCTTCTATCGTATTGAAAAGCGGGATCATCCTCTGACAACCTATTTTATGGACTTCACACGGGCTTATGAGGAGATGAAGCAGTTAATGCCTCCAACTAAGGATATTAAGGTCCAAAAGGCTCAGCAGGAGCAATTGGCAATTGTGAGCTTTCTCATGGGGCTCCCTTTAGAGTATGAGACAGTTCGGTCTCACATTTTATCTAGTGCTACAATTACTTCTCTTCAGGATGTTTTCTTTTGTGTGCTACAAGCTGAGAACCTATCTCCACCACCTTCAAATGTTTCCTCTAGTGCGCTAGCCAATAGAGGCTCGTGGGGTAATAGGGATAATCTTGGCCTATCCCACCAAGGCTCACCAAGGCCAGGGAGAGCTACTCAAGATTCTGGTGGCATTCTGTGCTATTATTGTAAAGAGCCTGGTCACACGAAACGTACTTGTCGCAAGTTGTTGCATAAACAACAACGAAATGGCTCCACTCATTTAGCATCATCCAATGATGATATTATAGTGTCTGCTGCTGAATATGCCAAATTCTTGAGGCACTAGGAGTCTCTCCAAAGTGCTCCACCTTTTACGAATGCGCTTGATGCCAAAGGTAATAATGTCACTTGCCTTGTCTCATCTTTTTTGAAGTAGATCGTCGATTTAGGTGCCATCAACCACATGACAGGTAACCATCACCTGTTCTTTACTTATAACTCGTATGCTGGTCTAGATGGCATCACAATTGCAAATGGTTCAAATTCCCGTGTTCTTGGTTCTGGCTTTGCCATCCTACTCCCTCCATTCACATATCGTATTTATTTTGAATGCCCCTAGCCTTGCCTTCAATCTTCTGTCTCCCAATAAACTTGTCGATTAAATCGTTTTGTCTCATTTCTTCCTTATTGCTTGATTCAGGATCTCATGACGAAGTGGATTATTGGTAAAGGCTATGAGTCTGGTAGCCATTACTTTCTTGATGGTCAAGTGCCTCGTTCAAATGCTTGACCTGACGGTTTGACTCCCTTTGAAGCACATTGTTGTATGGGTCTTTTATATTTGACTTCTCTAAAAAAGCTTTGTCCTCAGTTCTATGGTCTTATTTAGATAGTGAGTTGTTTCAGTTTGTCAAACATCATCGTCTTCCTCATGTATCTCAAGTCAATACATGGGCTGTGTCCCCTTTTAAGTTATCTGCTATGATGCGTGGTATTCGTGTCTTATTGAGTAAAAGTTTGGTTTCAAGTATTTTATAATGCTTGTTGATGATTATTCTTGTACTACATGGTTATATTTAATGAAAAATCGTTCTGAGGTGTTTTCACATTTTTGCAATTTTTGTGCCGAAATTGACACAGTTTGGTGTTTCACTTCAAATCCTAAGAAGTGATAATGCAACCCAATGTTGCCATATTTAGTTAATAGGTACCACTTGAAAATGATGCTGATACTGAAGTATAACAATCAAGGGTCTGTCATGGATTGTACTTGAGATTAAGGTCTGTTTGGTACAGTAAATACATGATAATGGTATGTAATGTAATCTAATATAATATAATATAATCTTAAGGAATGTAATGTAATATTGATTATTATGATTATAAGCTCGTCTAGCTTGCCTCTGAGAGTAGTGGGATTCAAATTTTTTTTTTTCATTCTTAATTAATATAGATAGAAGTGAAATGACCAGAACGCCCTTATCTATGACATGTCAAAATAATCCTTGGTCAAGTGTTTATACATCAAGGCACCAAATCTTTTCTGCCATTCTTGGTTTTGTTTTTTTCTCCCTAATAATAAATAGCATTAAAAGCAATGGATTCAACATAGAAAATAAAAGAACTGGAACTGGTTCTATGAGAAAATTAAATAAAGTAGTGATTCTTCTTATGTGATGACTTCAAAATTAAACCATTTAATTTGATAATTCAAGTCCAGGAAGTCAATGCCAATCCGCACCCTGTTGTACTAAAATAAGAAAGGCATGAAGAAAAAAAATGTACATGTTGATGCAGACTGATGTTCACACAGATAAAAAAAAAAAAAAAAAAATTTGCTGGCAGATGTTGATGCCAAAAGTGCAGTTGTCCACCACAGCGATGTTGCTTTTGAATTGACGGCATCGTCTCTCTTAGGGTTCATGATAAAACAAAGAATGGAAAAGGGAAAGGCTGTACAGCACATTTTTACTTCGTTTGGTATGGCTGAACTCTGCTCCTCCCCTTCCTTTTCCATTGCAAATGATGGTTACGCATCCCAGAGTTAGAGATAGAGTGATGGAATAACACTGTACATGTAGGAATAAATTATGCAAAGTCAATTTTGTCCCTGCTTTACATTTCTTTTTGCCAATGATTTTTTACAACTGAGATAATTTGGTAAATTGTTAGTATATCTTTTCTTCTCCTATCATATTTCTATTCTACCAAACATGGTAATACAAAAAATTCCTGTTATTTGAAACACACCAAACGGTGTTATTTGATTTGCATTCCTTAGTGCTCATTCTAACATTCTAAACATTCCGTTAGTGTAAAGTTAGAGGACCCATAGTGTGTTTTTGCCTTGAAATTATCTTATTATCATTGGTAATAAATTTTTGGCGCAATAGATGTTTTTTCAATGTCTCTATTCAAATACAGACGGTTTCTAGCCTTGTACTGCTATAAGTCAGATAATAAATATTTTGCTTTGAAATTAGTCTAGTTGCAGGTTGCTTTCTGTATGTTAGTGAAGGTTAGATCGAAAAACAATGTTTCTTTCATGTCTTGAGTCATTCTTAGATCCTTGACTCCATCCATTTTCTTGTGCTCCAGGCTGTTTGGGCAGATAGTTGGGACCAAGGCCCTAAATAGGGTTTATGAATCAGGGGTAAGTTTTGCTTTATTTTGTTTATATTAGTTTCAAATAGATTTTTACTCAAAAAAAAAAAAAAAAACAGATTTCAGGATATTTTTTGGAATTAATAGTTTTCATCTTTATTCTTGTTGTGATGATAATTATGATGTAGGAGAAATTTTGAGATTTTTGCGAGATCCTTAAGGAAGTATGCTGCGGCCCAATTGCTTTCTGAAACAAAAAAACTGCACGCTCGCATCATTGTCACCTTTGGTCTTCTTTCCTCTTCTTCCAAGTTTTGGTCAATTCTTGCCACAACCTATGCGCAGTGCAATCATGCCTCATATGCACATGAACTGTTTGCTAAATTGCCTCAACGAAACTTATTCTCATGGAATATAATGATCAAGATGTATTGTCAAAATGGTCGCCCCTATGATGCACTGAAACTGTTTGTTGATATGCTTGCTTCTGGTCAGAGTCATCCTGATAACTTTACATATCCATTTGTCATCAAGGCGTGTGGTGACTTGTCACTGATTGATGTGGGCGTTGGAGTTCATGGGCGGACTTTGAAAACTGGTTTTGGTTTGGACCTGTTTGTCCAGAACAACCTGTTAGCCATGTATATGAATTGTGGGGAGAAAGAAGCAGCACAACTTGTTTTTGACTTAATGCAGGAACGAACTGTGGTGTCTTGGAATACCATGATTAATGGGTATTTCCGAAATTCCTGTTTGGATGAAGCTTTGATGGTTTATAAGAAGATGAAGGATGGAGGTGTGGAGCCTGATTGTGCAACCGTAGTTTCTGTATTACCTGTTTGTGGTTATTTGAAGAATGTAGAGCTAGGAAGAGAGATTCATGCACTTATACAGGAGAAGGGATTTTGGGGGAATATAGCTGTGAGGAATGCTTTGCTGGACATGTATGTTAAGTGTGGTCAAATGGAAGAAGCATGGTCAATAGCGAATAAGATTAATGAGAAGGATGTGGTGACTTGGACAACCTTGATCAATGGTTATGTTCTGAATGGTGATCCGAGAGGTGCTCTGATGCTTTGTCACATGATGCTATGTGAAGGAGTGAGACCCAATTTAGTAAGTCTAGCTTCTCTCCTGTCAGCTTGTGCCAGTTCGGTTTCCTTGAATCCTGGTAAGTCCCTGCATGCTTGGGCAATAAGGCATAAACTTGAGACTGAGGTTATGGTGGAAACTGCCTTAATTGATATGTATGCAAAATGCAGTCATGTTGACCTCAGTTATAAAGTGTTTATGAAAACCTCAAAAAAGAGAACCGTCCCGTGGAATGCACTTCTATCAGGGTTCATACAAAATAGGCTTGCAACAGAAGCGGTAGAACTCTTCAAACAGATGTTGCAGGAAGAAATACCGCCTAATGATGCAACCTTGAAAAGCCTTCTTCCTGCATATGCCATACTTTCTGACCTCCATCAGGCAATGAACATACATTGTTACCTTATAAGGTCTGGATTTCTTCGCAGACTTGAGGTATCAAGTATTCTAGTTGATATATACTCAAAATGTGGATCTTTGGAATATGCACACCAGATATTTGATATAATCCCTCGAAAGGATAAGGATATTGTCGTTTGGAGTGCAATAATTGCTGCTTATGGAAAGCATGGACATGGAGAAATGGCAGTATCACTATTCAATCAGATGTTGCGATCTGGAGTAAAGCCAAATCAAATTACTTTCACATCTGTTCTGCATGCTTGCAGCCATGCAGGGATTGTTGATGAGGGTTTGAGAATTTTCAAGTTGATGCTGGAACAACACCAGATTGTTCCTTGTACTGATCATTATACTTGCATCATTGATCTTCTTGGTCGTGCAGGTCGACTCAATGATGCTTATGATCTTGTTGACACGATGCCTGAAACACCTAATCATGCTGTATGGGGTGCACTTCTTGGTGCTTGTGTGATCCATGAGAATGTTGAGTTGGGAGAGATTGCTGCTAGGCAGCTTTTTGAGCTCGAGCCTGATAATACTGGAAATTATGTCTTAATGGCAAAACTTTATGCTGCTGTAGGAAGATGGAGTGACGCAGAGAAGGTTAGACATATGGTAAATGAGGAAGGATTAACAAAAGCACCTGCTCATAGTTTGATTGAGGTCAGAAATATGTAAACTGGGCATATGTTTGTAGATTACACTGTCAGTTTTCAGCACTCAGCCTCACACTTAAATCTAAAGAGTTATAATAGGTCTCATCAAATCAAATATACAACAGGTAATTCCTTTTATAGATTGAAAAGCGCCGTCTTATTGTTGCCATTATTATTTCCTAATTGTGATGGTGGAAACAGTCTAGTCATTTTGGCGATGCATCGTGTGTCGATGCGGCTTTAGCATGCTGAGTTATCGATTTCGTAGGATATGTGTTTGTTGCTTAGTTGATGCTAGAATTCACTCTGGCTCCCTCATGATTTTAGTATTTTGTGGAAGCAATCATATAGGATTTAAAAATAATCTCTAATCATTTGGATTATATATGAATAATTACCTTTGAGCTTGACTGCTTGAGGTATCATTGATGATTTGTTTTGTAGCTGATATCAAAAGACATCTATCAGCTTTTGATGGGAACAGGGTTGAAGGTTGCTGTTGGGTCAGAAGAGACTCTTGAACATGCTCAAGTGGCTGGTTATAGAAGAGGCATGTTTCTTGGAGGCTTGTGTAATTGGAGAGGTAAATACCCCGTGCCATTTTTTTTAAAAAAAATCTGCTATTCAGCATAAGATTCACGAAGAAGCCTTATTTGTTGAACTTCTGGATAATTTGATAATCTCTCTATTTTGCTCTGCAGTGCAAGAACTAAGCAATAGAAGATCCAAATTCCCTTGGTAAAGCATAGGGATGCTGACGTAATAAACGTCAACTTTCATTTTCATTTTCATTTTTTTAATTTTTTATTTGCTTGAGATTTCGTAGATCTTTGATTTCAAAGGTCATATAAACTACATAGCAGCATTATTTTTTTATGGTAAAAATGATCAATTCCATTATAACCATTCAAATATATAGTGTTAGTCATTAACGGTAAAGCGGTAAAGCAGAAAACAGAATAAGATTCATGCAAATGCAAATGGTAAATAAACAAACTACAACTAAAAGTACTAAAAAGTTCCAGCATCTCTGCAAGGGACTACAGAGCAGCATTAAAGTTGTTTCCAAAATATACTTTTAATCAAAAGAAATCAGGAGTTAGCAAAAAAAATCAAGCGTGTAGTAATGTCCAGCAGCTTGATTATTGTTCTTAATCGTATATTTAGCTTATTTATAATATCAAAATAGATAATACTCCCCTTGATCCGAAATATAGGATTTATTTGAAGATAGGAGAGGAATAAGAGAAGATGATTAGGGTGTTTTAGGAAAAATATATCGCAATAACATAACTAACATGTTTGATTTAATCAAAGTAGTTAAATTTTCTTATATTTAAGACCGGAGGGAGGAGTAGTTAAAAATAGATAAATAATATTTTAAATATTTACATCATGTTCAATTGACATATGACCTAGATATGCATGTGTCGATGGCCAAAAAAACAATAATAATAAAGCGTGGATACAAATATTCCCCGATCTGCAACTATCCATCAAACCGGCACATATTATTTTAAATATTTCCATCATGTTTAATTGACATATGAACTAAATATGCGTGTGTCGATTGCCAAAAAAATAAAGTGTGGATTCAAATATTCCCCATCTGCAACTTCCATCATACCAGGCACATCATCACTCATCAATTAATATCTCAATTAAACAACAACAAAAAAATTATTCTTTATAATTAGGTGGGATTTTCTATACTTGTCCATAGAGGTGGGAATAGACCAGACCCTTATCAGACAACCTACGGCCTCACTTGGCGAGGCAAAGGCCTATCTACGAACCTTATTGTGTAAACATGTCAGGCCTATTTTATGAAAGCCTAGCTTGTAAGCATTCATCATTGGCTTGTTTAATATTACAAAATAATAAAAATAATCATATTGTATATTATACATACACTATATTAAATATTTCAGTGTGTAAATCCTTTTTAATATAATTATTTATAACAATATGATCTTTTTATACACCCTTCATAATAATATGCTATTGAATCATATTTTATTTTCATTATATGTAGGCTTTAAATAGCCTCTAAATATATATCAAGCCTACAATTTGTAAATATATAAGCTTTGCATCCTACCCAAAAGCCAAGCAAACTTATGGCCCCTACAATATGAAATGTGAAACCTTTTTAAAAGCATAAATTATGTGCATGTTTGGTTTATCTTTTTTGGGTCTAGAAGTCCTTCTGAACCGGAGAAGCTAACTGAAAATAAAAAATCATGTTTGGTTCATAAGAAGATGAAAAGATCTTTTTCTCCAGAAGTCCGGTGGGGAAGCAAAAAGCCAGAAGTTAAAAATTGACTTCTGGCTTCTGGCTTTTGTCTTCTGATGGGCCCCACACCTTTTATTGTTTGTTATTTAATAAAGTGGGTAAGAAAATTAAACTATTAGACCCCTAAAATTTTTAAATAAGATATTTTCTTGTAATATAAAATTTTCTTTTTATCTCCAAAAATTTACCATAATAATCTCTAATTATTTTCTCCCACAATATCCTCCTTTGAGCTAAAAATATAATTTTTTTAAAATTATTTTCCTTAAAATAAGGGAGAAACTAAGCCATTAAAATCCTTCAAAAACCCAAATTTCACTTTTTCTTTCTAAACTATAAGAATATATGCGTATTATATATGTATTATTTAATAACAATAATGCCCTTTTTAGTAATTTTTCATCTAAACTTACTTTTCAAAATAATCATCCAAACATGTTCTAAAAGTCAGATTGAAAAAAAGTTATTTCTAACATTACTAATCCAAACATAAATCACTTCTACAATCTAACTTTTTTCCAAAAGACCTTCTGAAAAAGACCTTCTAAAAAAGTTCTTCTGAAAAAAAGTCAATCCAAACACACTTAGGCAATGTAGGCCTTTAAAAATCTTCAGCCCTTAAAAAGTCTTTCGAAGGCTCAGGCCTGAGTCCAAAAAAAACTTGCATTCATGTCTAGATCCAGGCTCAAGATCCACTTCCTCGTTTCAGGCCAGGCCTATTTAGCAAAAGAATGTCCTAACCTATTCCCTAACTTGTCCATGTGATTGCCAAAACACTCACTCATTCAATGAGAGGATTATTGAATTAATCCAGGAAATCATGAGTATCCGAAGTAATTAAGTTGGTCATTTGTTTTTTCACTAAAAATTATGACAAGTTTATCTTTAATGTCGCACTCAGGGTCTGAGTCCCCTACACACTGGCCTCATCAAATCATATACAAATCAAGCATTACTGAGAAAAAAAAAATCCAAAATTGATAATTAGTGCCTAATAGATCTCCCAAACAATGAATTTGAATGCCACAATTCGACAATAATGATGCCGATGATGATGCAACAAAGACGATGCCGTGGAGTATCTTCAAACAGTTATCCCTTGAGCGCCAGCTTAAATTGTTTCCATTTTTGTTCCATTTGTGGTTCTGTACGCTGAATAATAATCCAGCAAGAATGATCTCTCACAGTGGATATTGAAATTGCTTCATTGCAAGACCCTTGATTAAATGTTGTATCATCCTTGTAAGTGTATATATATATATATATATATATAATATGCATCAACTGCAATTAAGAAAAGGGAACAAGAAGAATCATTGTTAGAGCTCAATCATCAGATTAGGGACATGCATTGATGCATATATCAAAATTCATACCACAAATTAAAGAACCAGCCAAAACAATTTAACGCATTCAAATGAGAAAAATACTTGGCTCCCTTTGAAAAAGACTAGCTTGAAAAATGGAACAAAATGCCTTTATCTTTCTTTTGCTTTACTTAACACGGGAAGGCTCTGTTTCTTTTGTAAAGAACAGAAAGTGCTGTATTACATTTTCAAGATGGAATTGTCGGCATTGAAATGGGGAAGGTGATATGCCGCCCAAAAAAACATCTATACATTTGAATTACATCAATGATATATTCATAATTACCACATGAAATCTGATCTTTCTCACTTTGCATCAATGCCTATTGTAAAATTGAACTAACTCATCATAAGGAGCATATAGAAGATTCAGTACTTCTTGCATAACAAAATCACCAAATTTAAAACATCAAAGGACCATCAAGGAAGCTGTACTATTTACAACTTATAAATCCTGTTAATACCTAAGTCTCCACACAACAAGCAAGTTCAATATCTAGTTTTATGTCAAAACACCAGTCAATACTCAATACTTTGAGTTCAACCAACTAATATAAGCTCTAAGCATCATCTAATGCATAAGATCCCTTAATTATAGTCTCAACATAGCAAACCCACTTTCGCTATTAGAAAAATTCCAAGCCTCACTCCTAATCATCATCTAACATCAACACAAGTGACACTCTACAATGAACTTCATTCATTCTTAGTCGTAAGTTTCTAAATATAGCTCATTACCTTGCGCTTCAAGCTATCTTAATACAGGCTTCTGCAACAAGGCAGTCAAGTAAACCTCACCATTCTTCAAACCAGCAATGTCCATCTTATTCGCCGTCACCCATTTCACTTTCTTGTACCCCAATTTACCAATCATAGGTTCATACACCATCTCAAGATCCACCCCTCTGCTAAAAAACTGATCCACCCACAAGTACCCACCACCCCTCAACACTCTATCCACATCATACAACAAAAACTCCATCATTGCCACCGGAATCCACCGGTTCACGGCGTGCCCACATCGAACCACCTCCACCACGCCGTCAAACACCGGCAACCTCTGCTGCAATGGCACATGAAGTGGCACCAAACCCCTCAGCGCCGCCGCCTCACTGTACGGAGCAGCCACATTCATAGTTGTTGTCAAAATCGTCACATTATACATCTTCATCCTCGCAGCAAAAGTCCCACTTCCTCCTCCAATGTCAAGCCCCAATCTAATCACAGATTTCGCATTTTTGGCAATCTGTAAAAACTGAGGAATTGGGAGGTCAATTTCAGACCTATAACTCATAAATTTGGTAACTTCACGAGATGCATCAAAACCCAGATTGGGATTCAATCTATTGAAGCAATCGAAATTCTTACAAGAGTACTTGTCCCAAATAACATTGGAGCTAGGAAGTGAAGAAGGAAAGGGGTTTTGGGGAAGAGAAGAAATGGGTTTTTGTGGGGTGCGCGAGAAACACCTCCTGCGAGGAAGAGGATGACAACCACGTAGGATAAGAGCTTCAGCGAGGTCAGAATCAGAAGGGCAAAGAGAGAAAGGGGTGTAACTCATGTACTTGTGAAGAAGCTCAGGGAAGTCATGGCAAGAAGAAGCAATGGGAGAGAGATGGGAATAAAGCAAGAGATCTGAAGGAATGGTATGGTTTTTAGAAGAAATGTTTGAAGTGGGAACATTTTTAGTGTCGGCAGGTATTTGCTGGAGGCGCGTGAGGCGCGTGATGGTGGCGCGTAGGGAGTGAAGTTGTCGGAGGAGGTGGTCGGGGATGGGTTGAGAAGGAGGTTTTGAAGGGAAGATGATGGTGGAAGAGAGATGGTAGAGAGAGATAATGTTGGAAGCAGCCATGGCTATGAGAAGGAGAAGGTTGAGATTCATGGTGAAAGTGAAAGCCATTGTTGTTGTTTTCTTCTTTGCAAGTGGGAATGGATTGATTCTGGGATTTTATTGGATTCTTTTGATGGGTACTTGGCGAAAGTTACAAACTTTGTTCAAAAGGGGTTTCATTAATTGATGTTAAGGAAAGGAATTGAATGGTTTTGTGAAGGTACAGAGAGGAGGAGCGATCGTGAGAGAGAATCAGAAGAGGAAAGGGACGAAGGTGGGCCTTTGGATTCAGATGTCGGCTACACTCCCCCACTCACAACTGAACTTTAAATATATTATATATGAAAAAAAAAAACTTTATAAAGTATTTTTCTATTGAAAAAAGGCACAAAAAGCTGTGCTTTTTAACGTGATTCATTTCTGTGTTTATATAAATAAGTGTAAAATAAGCTGGTTCCCTTTATTTTATTTAAATTACAGAAATATCATTTTTTATATTCTTTTTAACAATAAAAGTACTTGGACTAACATATAGTTGATTTAAGTGTGTAAGATTTGATTAGATCTATCGGATTTTCAAATTCAAACTCTAGAAAAGATATACATGTTAAAAAGGAAAGTCATGAACCCATAAAATAATGAAATAGCTTATTGTTAGGATCGTAATATAAATGATTAAAGTACTTGGGTCATCTATTGTCCACGTCCCTAGACTGTAGGCAATCTGGATGTGGAGGTATTGTGACTAGTAGGAGCCCATAGAGGTAAATGGAATGGCTTGTGGGATTCAAAGAGACATTGGGATGTGTTGGATTACAGAAGCAGATCTGATGGCTATTAAAACAAGACTTCAATTTGACAACATTGTGGTGTATACCAACTCACTAGAAGTATTGAATAATCTCGTGACGAGGGACTGTGATCTTGATCACTCGTTAAGACAATTAATCATGGAGTTTACCGTCCAAAAGAAAAAAAAAATCATGGAGATGTGTAAAGACAGTTGAATTACATCACACTTCCAAGAATATTATGGCTCCTTAGGGTCTGTTTGGATGAGAGGAAAATTAGAGAGGAAAGAAAATGGGAGGAGAGAAAAGTGGGAAGAAAATGTTATCCCTTTCCTTACTTGGATGAGTGAGAGAAAATTGAGAGGAAAGAAAATGAATAAATATATGGTGACTAAAATACCCCTACTCTTATATTAAAAAATTATATTCGAATTTAATTAATATATAATTTTTAAAAAGTTTTTTAATTTATAAAATGAAAAGGTGAATTTTTTTAATTAAGAATAATAAAAGTTAAATAAATTGTAATTGTCCAACATCATTATTAATAAATAAAAATAATGGTTGAAAGTTCCTTGTTATGACTTTATTTATTTCTAGTTTTATGTTTTTCTTTTCATCGCACTGTACATTCTTCCATTGTCGCTGAATCATTGATTTGATGTAATTGCCATGAAACCTTAAAAAAAAAAAGAAAGAAAGAAATAACGCAAGGCACCTGTACAAAGTTATAAAAAAAAGTGAGGTGGGAACAAGGGGTATTAATCGGCATCCATTTTCTCTTCCCAAATCTTTCCACTTGTAGAGGGAAGTTTTGGAAGGAAAATGGGGCACGAGACCCACTCACCTTTCCTTTCCACTTTTCCTTCCTCACCATTTTCTCTCATATCTAAGTAGGGAAAAATATTCTTCCTCCCTACTTTTCTTTCATCCCCCATTTTCTCTCCATCCAAGCGAACCCTTAGGGTGATACTGACTTGCCTAAAGTAGAGCTGATTTTGATTGTATCAAATGGGTGTATAAGAATATTCCTTGAATATGGACAAGATATTTGTTAAATACTTGTAGGGATGAATAAATCAGAACCAAAATCGATTTTTTCAGTCCAGTTAATATGCTTTTGGTTGAAAATTCGACTTTTATTCTTAAATAATTTCTTCTCTCTGTTTCAGTTCGTACCTAAGAAAATAATTCGGTTGAAACCAAAATGTATATAATATTTTTATATTTAATAGGAAATACTGACTCTAACATATTACTTTTGGGATATATTTATAGTACATTATTATATACTTTTTAAGATTAATATATATTATAATATGATTTATAGATAATACTAAACTCAAAATGATCTTAATATTTTATAGATAATACAACAATATGTTTTGTAAATCATATTAAACTCAAAATTGAATCGTTTTGGTTATCAACCAAACCAAATATTTCGGTGAATCCGGTTTTCGATTATGTATTTAAAATTATCACTATTCAGTTTTCGGTTATTTCGGTTTTACCTGAAAACCGAATTGAATTTGAATGCTCACCCCTAAATGCTTGTGTTTTGGTTGGGATTGTGCCCTAGACTAGCTATGCTTTTTCTTCAAGCTTTTGCTTACCTTCGTTGAATGATTTGAAATTTTTCGTGAAAATGATTTGAGTTGACACCAAACTTTGCTTTATTTTAAACTCTTTCTCAATACTTTGTACTAATCGATTTAGTTACCAGAGTTTTTGAAGAATATCTTCAAAGAATTAGACTATCTCTACAAGTAGGTGTGCAATTATTAACACGCAATCAAGAGGAAATAACGGTAAAAGAGCAGTGGATCCATGAAATTCTTTGATTGTATTTGTTGGGGGATTAATAATCTCTTTATGTAGATCAAGATTTCATTTCCTTTAAATGGGGTATAACATGATGATAATCCTTTTTAGTATGTCAGTACTTGCTTCTTTATAAAGAAGGAAAGGTTTAATAGAATCCATATGATAATGTTTGCTTTTGCAATCTGAGAAGATTGGGAGGAAAGAGTTCTCCATCAGATAGGACTTTGTATATTTGTATATATTTGCATGAACAACAAAACTATGATTCAATGACTCTTAATCTTGATAACCAACATATGAAAAGCTTATTATATCATAAAATTTGGAACTTCAATTAGACTACACTGGAAAAAACAAAGGATGTTATTATACGAACAAGGAAGAGGATATATACACACACATATAATAATTATAATGTTCATAATAAAACTCGCAACTTGGCAACAAGAGGACGAGGCCCTGTTTTTATCAGAATTTTAAATTGTCAACATTACATCAATACACTGAAAGACTTCATAAAATCTAAGGGAGTCAGAAACAATGCAGATCATCCTACACTCGTATATAATTATACATCGATAACAATACAATACTTTTTAAAATTTTACTAAAACAATATGTTTGGTAAACCTCGAATCCATCGAGTTGAATCACACATTTTGTACACTTCAAACATTACTTTCTGATCCTAAATATAAGACCCAACTAGCTTTAATAGAAAATCCTAAAAAACAAAAAATCACTACTAAATTAATTTACCTGAATTTTTTCTGTAAATTACTTTGTTTGACTTATAAATTAATATATAATTTAACAATATATCAAATATATTATGATCAACTTAACCATTTCGCTTCTTTTATCTCTCCAAAAACAGTTAATTAGATTTTGTATTAAGGACCGAATAGAGTACTATTTTATTGCACGATAAAACAATAAACTTCTGTTTATAAAATCGAGCCCTTCAATGGGTTTGAAACATACCTACTGCGTCATGAAATAATATATAAGATCCAACGGAATATAAAATTCAACAGAAGCAGAAATCAGTAATAGAGCGTTTTTTTTACCTTCTACAACAGCAGATTGAACGGAAATAGCACTTCAAGGAACGATATAGTCAATGAAATGAGTCAATGACTTGGGTCCGAGAAAGTTTTCTAGTTATGCAATGAATTAGGAGCAAAAATTTAAAAGAGTATCAACAAATATACTCCACATCTGGAAATTTTGGAGAATAAAACAGCCATTTGTATTTTCTCTTCACACAATCCTCTCCAACTCCCTGGCATAACTGAGTGTCTGATTGATGAGCTGCAGCGATGGAATCTCTTTGCAAGGTGCTGATTCTTTGGCTTTATGGAAATACACAGCGCCATTAACAACCTCCCAATCAGGATGTTCCTGCAATTAAATAAGAACATTACAACACAACAGAATGAAATTTAAATGTACAGTGATGGGATAGAGGTTCTCATATTTTTGTTGTAAATGTGATAGACAAAAAAAGCAACGCCTCCTCCCACTTTTGGTTTGGGGGGTGTCATTGAGGCTAAATTTTGCTAGACTTTACACTTTGGTCAAATTTCAATCAATCCTTACAGTATATGATTTCTTTATTAAGTCCCAGTCACTAAACTACCATCCATAAGCACGTTCTAGTGCTGGAATATTGAATAACCATGTCTTAGCATTCTGAATGTGCATGAGTGCAAGCCAACTCAGACCAGGCAACAAAATTTAATCCCTCTCACGAGGCATGAATCATCCATCAAAGTGCAAAGATGATGTAGGACTGGCCATGTCAACAAAATTTAACAACGCATTGATAGAGGATTAATGGTGAGGACCAAATTAAAAGGTTTTCTAGCTAGACAGATTTCATAACAAACTTATTAAACTAAAACAGTCAATAGGAACCCTGCCCATGGATTGTGTGTGAGCCCAACCCTTTTCCTAAAATTTTGTTATAAAAAAATAGTCAAATGGAAATTATGCAAACCCTTATGTAAATTATTGTGCTAATATCAGGGTATTAAATAAAACCCAAGAACAAGAAGAAGAAAAATGTTAAACGGCAGCTTAGTTTAAACACCAGAAAACTAGTTCCCACAATATCCATCCTATTCAGATAATTCAAGTCAAGAACATGCCGTATCAGAAACAGTATGCATATGAGATGCAGAAGATGCAACAATGCTCACCTCTTCTATATATTGAAGGAGTTCTTTGTCAGAAGAACATAACAACATTTGCCGAGCATCATTTATTGAAAGATAATCATATGCCTTCTCACTGCATCCTGCTATTTCATCTCTAGGAGTTGCAAAACAGATACCTCATCAGAAAATCATTATAGACATGCTGATATGGTAAGTCATAAGACATAGCCAACAATGATATACGATTTGAGGACTATGAAAAAAATAAATATCCTGCCCAATGCCAAGAATATTAATTAGTTAGCTACGCCCAACCCAATGGCTCATTATCACAGTTGCTTTCTCTCAATAGTCCATTAAAATTAGTTAGCCAAGCCCCATACTTGAATAAAATAAATCTAGCTAGAGTGCCTGATTCTACAGGTTCATCACACTAGTTTCACCAGCTAGGCTATCAGCAAAAAATAAAATACTATATTACCTGATTGTCTTCGCCAGAAGATCCATGAAATGAGTATATGCTTTATGTGGCACTGTCTGTCGGGCACTCAAGACACGATTGTAAGCGCCTTCCATAAAGGATTGCTCCAACTCCACAGCATGCTTAATGCAGGGATTTTCAAGAGCAGTGGATGAAAGCAATTCCAACTCTGTATGAAATTCAGCAATCCTATTCTGCACAAGTAGTCTCAACAGGTTGAGACCTAAGATGGGATACTCCTGAGGGGATGGAGGAATCCGGTTACTGCACCATAAGAACCTTGTCACTCTTCAGAATATGAAAGAGAGCCATGCCAGGAAGCAGATACAAGGGGGGACTCATGTGATGTAGACTAGATCTAGGACAACAATATATCTTCCAAATGCAATGCATAACAATAGAAAACGGAATTGTACTACACATATGCAAAAAATATAAAGATTACTGCAAAAATACACACTGCACCTCAAAACCAATTACTTCTTTTCTTCACTTACTTGAAATGCAAAGTATATAAAAACCATGTGATAAAACAATGCCCCTGATACATGTGGGCTGTGGTGGGTTCAACCATCCTCGTGGCAACACAAATTTATAAATAGGAGGAAAGGGCAAGAACAAGTTACCCAGCATCTGTGTAATAAGGTTTTAACTGGAAGAAATGCCTCTCAAAAGGCTCTTGATTCTCCATTTTGACACTGAAGAGTACAGCATGCTCATATATATCCCCTGGAAGTTTCAAATACTAATGAGAAATAGAATAAGGCTAACTGATAAGGTTCACAGACACCAGAAAAATAGAGAAACATCTATAAATAGTCTATTCTCTTCCTTTAATATATAGATTAATTTATATTTTCTTACAGAAACCAAGTTAATAATCCCTTAGGTGCTTTCACAAGATGATTTACATAGCATGATTATCTTCCTAAACAAAGGTAGAAACTAGTATGAACAGAAAAAGATGGTCATCAAACCTACTTGCTAATGTCAATTCATGGACAGCATTAGGCGTTTCTTCAAACAAAGGTGGAAGGCTTCTGAACTCTGTTAGCATCACCTGCAAGTGAACAAGAATAAGGCATTATCAACATGGATAGGAAAAGAAAAAACCAATTGAACTGCACTGGAAACCAGATATGAGAAACTCAACACCTTATAGACAACTATCTCATAAACATATATCACCTGTTCCCAAAACCTATGGCTTCCTGCTCCCGCATTGTTCATATAAACACAATAATTTTTAAGTAAAGCCGCACTTTGCAGTAGTTGCATAAAACAAACAGTTCACTACGTAATCACCCAACTTCCTGCTGGGTCCTTAAGCCCTAGGAACAACAAAAGGTTTACCACAACATGCAGGAGGAAGGTCCAATTTCCATACACCTAGCATAACTATATATACTAAGTAGTAACTCCTGAAGCTACATATATACTACAAAATTCTTGATTTCTTAACATAATTAGCACATATTATAAAAGCCACCAAGACATATCCCAGCACAATAGTGCAAAATTACACATACATATATAAACCAACCAAGATCAATTCTGAGTAGTCTCCACCACTTCATGAAAAATCTAGTACGGAATCATTCGATGCCTAATTTGTTAAAACAATATCTCTTCTTTTTAATGCCAACAAAGTAAAACAGATTTTCAAAAACCCAAGGACGGCTATGAAAGTTTACGAATTGATTTCCACAATTTCGATATAAATTTTAAAAAACTAGGGTTTGCAGCTAAGCTTAGTTACCTTCAACTCAGAGAGGAGTTCAGTGCTGGTCGTAAGGACGCCTCTCGTACATGAGGCCTTAAAGAGCTCAAATCTCTGAGAAACCTCTGTGAGCTTCGGATCCATGAATCTCTCTCCTTCTGCTTTCACTGTTTGAAATGCAAAAGATTGATTTGCTCCAAACAACAAAGGAGGGATTGAAATTCAGAAGCCGATCGAAAATGACGACTTTCTTTTTGTGTTTTTTGAAAATACAAAATGATGCCTTTCTTGAAGAGAAGGTTTTCGAGGTTTGGACTGGCCCTGAAATACAGTACTGAGAAATTGGATATGGCCTCTGGGCCTTAAGTGGGCCTAGTTTGGGCTTTAAATTTAGCACTCAGATTATTGGTGTCCATTTATTTGTAAAATTTTATTATGAATATTTTCTTGTAAAATACCAGGGAACGGATTAGAGACAAATTTCCATAAAACTAAAATGAAAAGACTAATTTTTTTTAGTAAAAATTATTATAAATATATATAGAAATTTTTTATGTTTAGTTCCATTTTTTTTACTATGTTTAGTTGGATTAAAATGATAAAGGAATGGGGAAAAGTGAAAAGTGAACTACTTTAATGTTCTTACTTCAAATTCCAATTTGTCATACATATGATACCATCACCCCTCATTGTATAGTTTCACTATTGGCACGGCTTCAAGTCTTCAACGCCTACCCATTGTCATCTTCCATTAGATCCCCACCCATCCTTGGGATACAATGGGCTCTTCCTCTTCTCCTCCACCACTTCTTTCATCAAACTTAATACGAGACGTCAATATATCAGCAAACAAAATTAGTTTCAATATTGAAATTTGAATTTCATTTAATAGCTTATGATTAGTGTATCTACAAGCGAATTGTACAAGTATATTTGAGTTATCAGCTCAATAACAAATTAAGACGCCTTACAAATTGAAATTCTACTATTTTCAACTCATAGAAGAGATAAGCTCAAATCACAACAAAATGCGTACATTAAAAGGGACATCTATTATTGATGAACACTCTCAAATAATTTTAATGTCTCTCGTTTCAACTCCCAAATCATCAGCAAAGAGCTACCTCAACTTGGATCTACAATGTCAAACTTCAACGTAACTCCCTAGCACATCAAAGTGTCTCCATCCATGGGCATTTTTGTTCACAACCATTTCCTTTGAGTGCACGAAATTGAGCTCCTCACAGTCACAACCTATTTTCACTCATATAGCTTGGCAGGTTAAAAAAGTCAATCTCTTATTTTAATCTATCTTGTTGTTTTGAGATTTTAACAGACACTGTAAAAAAAAAATTATTTGGTAGATAAAAAATTTTGATCTATGTTTACTTAAATTTACAAATTATAAAAATAAAATTATCCATTACCTACATTTTTTATTTTAGTGTCAAATACTCAAATTAAAACCTCCACATCATGTCAACGGTAAGGATCAAATGGAATGGAACATTTGTCTTGGGCTTTTTGGTATTTTAACGTTATCCCAAGTAAAAGAAGTGAAACCTAATCTCCAGAGTTCTCCACCCTTCTGATCTGAGTTGCGTTCTGTGGGGGGAGGACTGTACGGCCGTCTCAGTGTCGCCTCTTCCTTTCTTCCCTTACCTCTCATTCTCACCCTCCTTCTCTCCCAACACTCTGAATACTCCTCTCTCTTTCAGAATTCAGACCATAATTTTTTTATTTTCACATACCATCAACAGTTCATTTGGTTAAAAGCATAGTTTGCAATAATGACAGTATCTGGATTGAGTGGTTGCCCCTCAAGATGTCTTCAGCTTCCTTCTCGCTTGGGCTCACCGCACTTCAAAATTGCATCTTTTTCTGGGGTTTTGAAGCCTAAGCAAGAACTTCACTTTCTCCAAGTAGAAAAGTATGCGTTAACATTATTAGTGTTTAATTTGAACTCGATAATTAGGGTTTTTGCGTGGTTGAAATGATATATGATACATTTTCTTTATGTAATTTGTCTCGCAGGATGAATTTGGTGGCGTTTAGATTAAGACATACTGCCCGGAAAATGCAATTGGTGAAGTGTGCTATGGATGCTTCTTATGGTGATATGACTAATGAATCTCCTGGTAAAACTTGTTTCTTCATGTTTTTTCATAGTTTAAGGTATCATTATCTTGATGGTTTCATTGCAAAGGTTTGTTATTGGAAAATTGGAATGCAAATTTGGCGGACCTATTTCTCTGGAAGATTAAGAAGGCTTAAAAATTTATTTTGGTTATTTTTTGATGTTAAGACTGGGAACTTTCTAGTGCTTTTGTTCATTGCTTAGTTGAGTTGAACCAACTAGTCCATTTTAAAATCTTTGAATGACTTCGCTTAGCTTTGTAAGTGCCTGAAACGGCTTAAAGCACTGGTATTTAATTGTAAATGTGCTGTTGATGCTTCTAGGTGAGGTAGCTGCCTTAATAATGGAGGAATTGGTTTGAAAATTTAACATTTTTGTAGAATTGGTGATGGATGGTGTCATACAGAATGGCAATGAATGAGTCTTCTCCCTTTTATATCCCCTCTTATGTAATTCTCTGCAATATTTTTACTTGCATGTCATATTAGGATTTTTGATTCATTGATACTAGTTATTTCTCTTTTCTTTTTCAATTCATGCATGTGACACTCAAAATCCTTGCTTATTATTTATGTGTGTGTATGACTATAATTATGATGTTCCTCTAGTCTAATTGTTGCTCTTTGGCTGCTAATTCAGCTGTTTTTCCAAGAATAAATGTGAGGGACCCTTACAAACGACTTGGAATTAGCAGTGAAGCCTCTGAAGAGGAAATTCAAGGAGCAAGGAACTTCTTAATTCAAAAATATGCAGGGCATAAGCTAAGTGTGGATGCAATTGAATCAGCACATGACAAAATCATCATGCAAAAGTTCTATGAGCGGAGGAACCCAAAAATTGACTTGAAGAAGAAAATGAAGGAAGTAAATCAATCTCGGGTTGTTCAGTTTGTGAGAAGCAGATTTCAAACTCCATCCACGAAGTTCATTGTAAAAACATCTGCCACATTCTTGTTGCTTGGAGCTCTTACTGTTCTTTTTCCAACTGAGGAAGGGCCAACGCTTCAGGTTTTACTATCTCTGATAGCTACAATGTATTTTATACACGATCGACTGAAGAGCAAGATCCGCACCTTACTTTATGGGTATGTAAAGGGTGACATGTTGCATTTTTCTAAATTAATTTGAATTTGCATTACTATAGTGTATTCCCAGTTAAACCATTGTTCTGCAATTTTTTCTGCAGTATGGTAATTGTTCACTGCTATTCAACTTAGGATCTAACTATAAACATTGGTTCTTTGTGCAGGGCTGGCTCTTTTGTTCTTTCCTGGCTATTAGGAACTTTCTTGATGGTGTCAGTAATTCCTCCTATTCCTATAATTAAGGGACCAAGAACTTTTGAAGTGATGTCATCAATGATAACATATGTTTTGTTATGGGTTTCATCTACCTATCTTAAGTAGTGTAGCCTTGTTTGCTACATTGAAATTGGATGTGTGGAAGGTGGAATTTTTGTATTTTTGTTTGGTGTAATAGAATCAGGCTTCTCAAAGAATTCCAATTCTATTAAGTTGGCCATAACCTGGTTCCTTTAAAAACACTTCCACGAAATGAACAGGGCATGAGAATTTTCTGAGTTCAGGGCTAGTTTTCACCGTGTATGCCCCCAATAAGCACTATAGCTTAAGCACAATTTGATGAGTGGCTTCAGTCCCATGAACTAATTGAAGATTTATTACTGGAACTTTGGAACTTGAAGATATATTTTTTATTGGACTGTGTAATTTAGTTTCTCATCCAGGAAATTAGTGCTGATAGGCTTGCTAATCAGGCTCATCTTCTTTCTGATTTTTTTCTACCTTACATCATCCACCGCCTTGCAATTGTAATGGAGGGAGGTGCATGATGAAAGGAGTACTAGTGCCTTTAGGGCTTAGATGTTTATATTCTGTTAGTTTTCAGATAATGGACTTCATCATTTTCATTTCAAATTTAAAAAATGCAAGTACTATTGTTAGGATTGAGTCTAGATGTTAAGATTCGAAATGATGATTGTATTGATTATATATGTCAAATTGAAGTGCTACCTATTAGTAAGAAAATTGTAGAAAAATAGTTTAGATATGTTCAAAAAAGACCACTGGATGTGTTAGTAATGATGGTATATTAAACATTATGGAGTCCTGTTACAAGAAATAGAAGAAGATTGAAGCAAACATTCGGTGAAATTGTATAGCAAAATTTTTTTGTTAACAATATTTTTAAAGATTTGATTACTGATAATATATAGTATAATAGTGTCATATGATCTATGTAGTCAACCCACCCAGTGGGAGTGGGATAATGCTTTGTGGTTTTTTATTTTTTGTGGGAGTGGATCTCATTCCTCAGCTTTAATATATCTTCCGTGTAGTTGTTTTTCATTTTTCATTCTAATATCATCTTTCACGTTTTCACTTTTCAGCACTCATTCTACTATTTTCAGTAATTTGTTTATTTGTTTATTAAAGAATGATCTTAAATCGTTTCCCCACTTATTTGATTTGTTATATATTAGAAATACGAGAAATGAATATTAAAAACATCTACGACAATTAATAAAAACGATTAACAAATTGATTATCCAATAGATGAAAAGTAAATATAACAAATATGAAAGATTTTTTTTGGACTGAAAACAAATATGGGTGTGTTTGGATTGGCTTTTTTTCAGAAGGCATTTTTCAGAAGGTCTTTTTCAGAAGATCTTTTGGAAAAAAGTTAGATTGTAGAAGTGATTTATGTTTGGATTAGTAATGTTAGAAGTGACTTTTTTTCAATCTGACTTTTAGAACATGTTTGGATGATTATTTTGAAAAGTAAGTTTAGATGAAAAATTACTAAAAAGAGCATTATTGTTATTAAATAATACATATATAATATGCATATATTCTTATAGTTTATAAATAAAAAGTGAAATTTGGGGTTTTGAAGGATTTTAAAGGCTTAGTTTCTCCCTTATTTTAAGGAAAATAATTTTTAAAAAATTATAATTTTAGCTCAAAGAAAGATATTGTGGGAGAAAATAATTAGAGATTATTATGGTAAATTTTTGGAGATAAAAAGAAAATTTTATATTACAAGAGAATATCTTATTTAAAAATTTTAGGGGTCTAATAGTCTAATTTTCCTACCCACTTTATTAAATAACAAACAATAAAAGGTGTGGGGCCCATCAGAAGATAAAAGCCAGAAGCCAGAAGTCAAAATCTTTAACTTCTGGCTTTTTGCTTCCTCACCGAACTTCTGGAGGAAAAGATCTTTTCATCTGCTTATGAACCAAACATGATTTTTTCTTTTCAGTTAGCTTCTCCGGTTCAGAAGGACTTCTGAGCCCAAAAAAGATAAACCAAACATCCACTATGAAAGATGAATGTACAGAACTTTAAATTCAGCCAAGGACTATCATTTTCAATAATTTCATTGCCATTAATGCTTTTCTTGTTTTTGGTCAAACATGAAAGCTTTTAATTGGATCTTTATTTATGTATTTCTCAATAACCATTCTATAATTTTCTTCCCTCAAAAAGTGAAAGAAATATTTGATTTTGTCTCATCCTAAACTCCTCACATTAACGTTTTGCGCCATCTTCTCTCAACCATCATCACACAGAGTGACAAGCCTCTTGGCTCTGTTCTTCTGATCATTCCTCCGCCAATAAACACCAATCATACAAAACCCAAACCACAAATTTCCCTTCTTTTTCACGTACAATTCTGATTTTCTGAATCACACCATAATACCCATAATGGAAAACGTACCTTTGCTCTCATATTACAGTCCAGGAAAGCGTCATCCACCTTCAATTCTTCCACCTGTGGCAGAAAACGACGAGGTGGTTCTTAATTTGAACCCATCAGAGATCAAAGATTGCCTTATCTTTGGCCCCTCAAATCCTAGAGATCCCAAGTCTTTAGTTGAAGCCTTCACCTTTTCGTATAATTCCCAAATACAACAACATTCTCCTACACATAATGTTTTAGGGACTCATGTTGAATCACAATCTCAACTACCCCAAAAACCATGTTTGAATCGTTCTGTTCGTCGCTGTAAAACAGCACCAGCTTTGTCTGAGATTCAGGAATTGAACCATCAACAATCATCCTCGGAACCTAAACCCAAAAGTAGTTCAAATTTTATTGTTTCCCAAGCTGTTATTCTTTTGGCTATCTATTTGGCGTTTGGTGTGGTGGTTTATTTTCTCAATCGTGGTAATTTTACTGGAATTGAGACCCACCCTGTGGTGGATGCTTTCTATTATTGTGTAGTGACAATGTGTACCATAGGATATGGTGACATTACTCCCATTAGTACATCAACCAAACTCTTTTCTATTATGTTTGTGTTGGTGGGGTTTGGGTTTATTGACATATTGCTTAGTGGGATGGTGAGTCATGTTCTTGATTTGCAAGAGGGTCACTTGCTGAGGACAGTGAAGGGGTCTTATGTAATTGATGCCAAGAAAGGAAGGATGAGGATTAGGATGAAGGTGGCCTTGGCATTGTTGGTTGTGGTGCTCTGTATTAGTGTTGGCGTTTGTGTGATGCATTATGTGGAGAAACTCACATGGATAGATTCTTTATATCTTTCTGTGATGTCTGTTACAACTGTTGGTTATGGTGACCAGGCATTCAAGTCATTTGCAGGTCGTATTTTTGCTGCAATTTGGTTGCTTTTATCAACCCTTGCGGTCGCTAGAGCTTTTCTTTATTTAGCTGAGGCAAGAGTTGATAAGAGGAATAGAAAAATGGCAAAGTGGATTCTTGGTCATGATATGAGTGTTACAGAGTTTCTTGCTGCAGACTTGGACAATAATGGCTGTGTGAGGTATGCACTCATCTCATAAATGTTGAGTTGTGATTAGTGTCATTATGATTTTCATGCAATATGTTCTTTTTCAGATGAGATGCCATTTTTTGAATGTGAGGAATCTATTGATAAAATTCCTAAGGTATAATAGCCTTGAAACACACAATCAGTACTCATCAGTTAGTAACTTAGAATTTTGTGTAAAACTAGATATGCATAAGTTGGCTTGCTGAGATTTTGTGCTTAATAATCACGACAAAATCACAAGAAACTTCGTCCTGGTCTTTTTACAATCAATTCTTGTTTAACTAGGTTTGGTTCAAGGTGACTTTTCACATCGATAATTTATTGGGTTCACACCAATTATGTGTCTGGGAGGGGTCTAATATGAGTTAAAAGAAATTGCGGTGGACCTTTGCTAATGGATTAAGTTTAGCATGATAGTTATACTTTTGTTAATAAGGGTCAGCAGGGAGGGTTCAAATTACACTTCCACTGTGGTAGCTCTAATATCAAGCCTTAAAAATAAAGCAGTAGCTATCATAATAAAAGCTTAATCCAATGCATGCCCACCTTAATTTTTATAACTCTACCAGACTCGAAATGTATCACATATCGTGTGACTTTCCTTACTATTTTGAAATTGGACTTGCAGTAAATCAGAATTTGTTATATACAAGCTCCAGGAGATGGGTAAACTATCACAGAAAGACATCATGTTGGTCGGAGAAAAGTTTGACCGGCTAGATACTGGTAAACGTGGCTATATAAAACTTGCAGATCTCAGAGAAGATATATAAATTGTGTGTATATAGAGTGCCAGAAATTTCTGGGTCTTTACCAACAGATCAAATTGAAGAGAAGAAATAACATGATCAAATTGCCAGAAATATCATGTTGTTAATCCCCTGATCCTTCATTATGATCATATGGAGATAAGGCTTATATGTTGAAGGTGAATGCATGTACAGGAAATCTTGTAAACTTATGCCATGTTCTTTTTACAAGTAGTCTAGATCTGGATAATAAGTACTGATCTTGCTAGAATTTAGGGTAACAAATGAAAATATGGTGAGACTATCACGATTCTTACTTTTCATGCAATAAGATAATTAGATTCCTTTTTTAAATGAAAAATTTTGTACGAATAAGTTTATTGGAGAACATGATAACAAAAAATATGGAGTATTTTTTTTTTTTTTTTTGCTCTAAAGTCTAAACCGTATTTGTTTGGTCAAAAGCCCAAATTGATGGGGAAAATTGATTTTAGGGTACAAACTCTAAAAAGGAAATAAAAATAGATAGAAATAAGGGAAAAAGACAAATAAATACCTTCCAATTTATAAAATCCCATTAACAACTTCATGATAAGTATTAACAACACAACAACCTATCATGAAGTTGTTAATACCTATCATGAAGTTGTTAATGGGATTTTGCAAATTGGAAGGTATTTATTTGTCTTTTTCCCTAGAAATAATTGAATACTATTTGTTTCCTCCTAAGTCCTAGCAAAGTTTCAATTTCTATTCTTGTGTATCAATAGAATTACTACTACAAGAGTTTTGTATGACATCATTCTATTCAATTGAATTGAGTTCCAAATATATATATATATATATATATATATATATATATATATAACTTTCAAAACCTTCTGACATATTAAGATATAGGGTGAAGGTATAAAAATACTACTCGTAAATTGTTATATGTGCAGCTGATATCATAATAAAACTTTGGGTGCAAATACCACTCGCCGTCTTTTGTTCCGCTCTCAAGTCCCTGAACTTATGAAGTCTCTTTTCTGTAGTATACCAATTCGTTAACATACCACCGAGCCATTTTTTATTAACATAATGACATCGAGCTCTTATTGCAGCCCGCGCTACTGAATCAGCTGCTTTATTTTTGGTACCAACAATTAAGAATTGTTTTCCACTACTTGCTACATCAAAAACTAAATCACAAGCTTCTGATAAAAAACGAGCAGTTCTAGTAAGATTTGTAATATGAATACCCTTACGCTTTGCAGATATATAAGGTGCCATTCTAGGATTCCATTTCCTAGTACCATGGCCAAAATGAACTCCAGCTTCCATCATCTCTTCCAAAGTTATGTTCCAATATCTTTTTGTCATTTATCCCCCCACTTTCTCTCTCTCTCTTTTTTTTTTCAAATTCTTTTTTTTTTTTGAAAAAAAAGAGAGATCCCGTATCCTGAAATAGAAATAAATAATTGTTCCGATGGAACCTTCTCTTCTACCGAAGATTGGCCGTTGGTACACGATCAAATCGGGCCATTCATTTTTTTCTATTCGTTATTATCTTTATTACTATTACCAAATAAAATGACCGCGTTGAAAGGAAAAGGATGAATATGCTCTTAGAAATGATTAAATCCTCGAAATGATTGCTCTGATATATCACAAAAATTCTTTGAAATGAAAAAATCAAATAATTCTCTGTGGTGGAACAAAATATCTCTCATTTCTCCCTCGAAAATCCTTTTTTTCAAAGTAATCTTGTTATGTTGCCTTGGCCTTGAACGGTGCATTAATCTTTTGAATCCGGTACCAACGGGTATCGTCCCTCCTAAAACAACGTTTTCTTTCAGACATTTCAACCAATCGATACGACCCCGGAGAGCGGCCTTTGCTAGTAGTTTCAACGAAACAAATCCCATTAGATCCCCACTTTTTTTTTCTATTGAAAATGCACGTTCGTTTTTTTCAGTCAAAAAAGCTAAAATTCAGGACAAATCGGAACCATTAACTATTAATTTAATTCATGAATGATTCTTCAATTTAAATTAAAAAAAAAGGGGGGTTTTCCTAATAAGATAAGAAAATACAAATTGAGACATAACTAATCGGTATTTCTTTTTCAAGAAAAAAATCCCATTTCAATTATAACAGCAATTATCAGTATATGTAAACCCTAGAACAAAAATTGTTACATTACACGGATATTATCTAATCGGGTATCTTATCCGTATATAATGCCTATAAGAGAATTTTCAAGAAATTCTCGTACTTGCATTTTTTTTTTACAATTTTTCATTAAATAGATTGAATAGAAAATAAAAATTTAACACGACATGGGCTGTTCCGAATGAATAGGACTGCAATAAAGGAAGAAACATCTATATCTATATAGATAACTATAGCTAGACTAGAGTTATATCTGCGCATGTTTAATAAATAGAAATCCAAGCCTTATTACGCACCTCAATCCTATTTTACAGATTCTACTAAAAAAATAGGTAAAATTTTCTCTCTTCTTTGTACGAATTCGAATTCTTTTTTGAACAATTGAATCGGTGAAAAGGTTAAGTGCTAAAAAAATAAATTCTATATTTTTCTGATTATTAGGTCTTTATCTCATCGACCAGATCGAATTGGAGTAAATTGAAAATGAGGCAAATTTATTTTTCTGTTAGCAATGAGAACGTTGACCGTGTTAATATGCATGTTATTTATGGTGTCGGCTTAACGGAGGTTAATTCATACAGACGGAAAAAATAAATTTTACGAGTGGTGTATTTGCATCCAAAGTTTTAATATGGTGCAATTTACTAGTGGTATTTTTCCACCTTCGCCCTAAAATATATATCAAATAGGTGAAATAGATTTAATTCACCTTCGACCTAAAATATATATCAAATAGGTTAAATAGATTTAATACTGAGGTTTATTATTAAGGAAATCCCAAAAATTACCCTAACAATTTAAAAAAGACAAATCAGAGTATTGAATATACAAAATACCAAATCATTTAACAGGCCTCAATTTAAGGTTTCAAAATGTTGTAACTTTACTCATATTCCCTTTTCTTTTCTCTCTACCAATGAACCTGACAACTGCCAAAAACTCCCCATCTTGCTATACTTTTATGGCAGTGGATTATTTTTTGTTACATAACGTTGTGTACCCTCCCCCAGATCACATCTGAGGGTAGCCTTGTACAATGGGCCGCCTTTTATAATGATCCTGATTGTGATTATAAGCAGTGAAGGTTATTTCTGCTTCTACGTCCCATTGTTTGTGGTAGTTTGCCAAACATTATTGATGCCACGGTCCCAATTTTCAATTCAATACTTGGTTAGCTAGCTATTTTTTGTTATGTTGTTTTTACTTGGAACCCTTTTGTTGTGTCCATATAAGAATGGATTTCGTTGCTTTACTTATGTTTATAAACTATTAATATAATAAAGTTGAAAATTTTCAAAAATAATAATTGTCATTTACGTACTGTCTGTTCGAAGTAGGGAAGGAGGGAGATTTCCATGGGTTAAATTGGTCTAATGGGAGTTGGATTCAAGTATGCTTTTGTAGAACTATTTTGATGCTGAAAGATGTATTATGCTTCTTATCCTTTAAAAGTTGTTACAATCTGGTAGCATAAGTGTGGTTCAAATTAGGTTATGGAACGACGAGTTTTGGAATGTCAGGCCATTATTTGGATTTCGTATGTTAAGGTTTGTATGTTTTAAATATGCTTAATTGTTCATAAATTCATTGTTGCCGCTACGTGTGCTTTTTTTTTTTTCTCTCTCCTTTTTTAGGGAACACCTTGCGAGGAATTTTGGCTTTTAATCTATGTTCATGTGTGATTAGATTGATTTTGTTTGTTTTGCACTCTTCACCATAAAATGTAAGGAGCACCTGATTTCTTTGGGTATATGCATATCTACTTGTCTCGCCATACATCTCATTCTCCCGTTGATTTGAATTGAACTTTGACTATTCACAGAACTACTAGATGTTGAATTAGGAGCAAACTGACTCAAGCTAAGCATTGGAGAAGGCCAGATTTAAATTAATGAGAACTTATAGTGAATATATGGTGTTTTGAGGCTTCTTTTTCTTGTTATATTGAGATGTTGTGTCAAGATAATGCTATACTAAGCGGATCTATGAGCACTATATGCTTCTCCACAAGACACTCCGTTTGGCTAAAATAAAGGTATCATGACCATCGCTTTGACAAAATCTGGCCGTTCACCTTTCGTTTAAATATCTGATGGTTACTTCAAGTTCAGGAAAGTGAATTAGCGAACTTTCCACAAGTTAATTGCTACAACTTATAGGCTTATACCAACGAACTCTTATTAGCTGATGCCATAATTTCTTCAGTTTAATAAGTTTATTAAATGGGGGTATTTGGAAAACTGACTCTGTAAAGGGCAGCAAAGTTGTGATTTGTGAAGAGAACAAGTAAGTTGAAGGAGAGGGTGTGAACACTGTGTAGTGAAGAGGTGGCGCAAGGAAGGTGGATGTGTTTGGAGAAATTGTGAAACTGTAGGAGTAAACACTGGAAGAGGAGGGGAAGGTAGTGAATAGTGTGATACATGACGAAAAATAGGCGTATTTTGTGGAGAAGCATATAGTGCTCATATATCCGCTGAGCATGGCATGTGGACTCGTTTAAAACATGCTCTTGTAATGATTATTTAATAAGGAACAAACAAATCTAGTATGTAATTTTTTTTGGAAAAGATTATGAATAACATGAATTATTTTTCTTATCAGCCAAGATTTCCTGACGTTGGAATGTTATTAAAAACTTGAATTTTGCAATTCATTATTTTAATTTTGTGAATGTCATGTGCTTCATTAAATACTTTAATTTCGCCACTACTTTAGTTTTGTTATTACCTTATGGATTTATGAAAATTCCAAAAATACTACCCTTGAAGAATTTATGGGGAGTCCCTTATGCTTCGCCATTTCTTTTTTCAATTTCATAATTCACTACTTTAGTATTGTAATTGCCTACTAGAGTTTCATATCCTATTTTCATATAGCTCAAGGATAGTGGTGTCTTTTGCAAACATTTCAACATTCTAGATTCCTCCTATTGGCCTGGCATGGTATTTTGAATTTTGGACCCCCTGATCTGTCTTTTATCAATATTAAGGGCATTTTTGTGGAACTTTCCCTATATTTATTGTCCTACATGTCTCCCAAAGCCATTATTATTTGTTATTATACCAAAGATATACTCTATAGCCTTCAAATTTAAAGTTGGTTTGGGCCAAGAGGGACAGCATCATATTAACCAATAACCCTTGATTTTAGTTAAAAAAGACTTTGACTACTTAAATACAAAGTTTTGAATTTAAATCTATGTCGCACAAAACATATTTGAAAGAGTTAACCCCAATTAGATCGAACAATACTTAAATCTAATCCTTTCATATGACATATATATTAAAAAAAGGACAACAACATTTTCTTTGTGATATAAAGACAGTATATTAAGATAAAATAAAATTTTACAAGCTACTTATATCTGGCACATATAAAAGATAAGAACAAAGATAAAGTAGAACATTCTGAATATGGCTGAGCCTATAGTATTTATAGAAAAGAACAACAACATTAATTGGTTTAAGGCAAAACCCTTAATCAAACGGATAACCTAACTTGGTGTAAAAGCATATGAATAGAGAGACTAGTGGGCTATAAAGTTTGCCAAAAGAGCTTGACAAGTTTGACAATTTTTGTGGCTTCCTTAAACCTGACTGGCTTTTGAACCTTTTGACTTTTTTTATTTCATTCTTCTCATCTGCCTCTCAACAAGATGAAAATGACATTGTTTCAAGTTTTGAAATCATTTATGAGTGTTAGATATACGGAAGCCAACCAGCAAACAAAAATATATGATCCAGAAAATTCAGATGGCGACGACTCTGATTCTTTTGGGGAGCTTTTAGTGGTTTTCTACCTCAGAAAATAATTACTCCCTCTGTCCCTTATTATAAGAGCCAAATAAGTAAAATCACATAGATTAAAAAAGTGGTTGAGAGAAATAAATATGTTTGAAATAACTTTGTTTTATCAAGTTTGCCCTTATTTATGATTGATTATATAGGAGAGAGAAATATGATAATAGTGTTATAAATGAATATGAAAGAGAATGTGAATAGAGAGAATAATAATGGGTAAAGTGGGAAAAAACTCATTAAATGCTTTGACAAATTGACTCAGACTCTTATAAAAAGCGACAAAACCATTCAAAATTTTGACTCTTATATATAGGGACAGAGGGAATACTAATTTGTCTATTAGTGATAAGATATTGATGTAAAGACTTTGTCAAAACTCAATCACATTAATTCATGGTGTGGTAATCAGTGTTAAGTAATATATATATATATATATATATATGGTATTAAAAATTAAGATAAGTGGGCGCATCTATCCTTTTTTCAATTAATCTCTTAATTTTTTTTATGAATAAAATTGTATTGGGTCAGTTAATATGACTAGAGCCAGATTGGTTTGGTAATTTTGATTAAAGAAATTTAAAAAGAGGTTGAGCTAAAGCAGAATTATTTTTGAATAAGACCAAATTCTTTATCTACATTTATTTGGTAGAGTTCACTTTGGCATAGATATATTAAAGAAACTTTGAAAAACTTTGAGATAAAGTAGAAACAATAGTTTGTGTATATTTACTGTGAAATATGAACGAAAATATTTGGTTTATATAATTGTGTGAGCATTAATAATATTGGAATCTGATACGCATGCTGATTAACTTGACCTATATTATATAAGTTCATACTTCTTTTTTTTTTTTCACACAATAATATAGATGTAATCAGATCCTCTCAAAAAAGCCACAAAACAATACAAGGTAAATATTAAGAAAAGCAGCCAACAAAAGTTGATCTAGTTGGTAAAAAAATTTGCTCATAACTATAAAGTTGTAAGCTCGAATCCTACTGATTTGATGAGTTTTTGGTGAGGAATCTTTAAGTATCCTACTCTTTGAGCATGGAGCCCTATCCTGTGAGCCCCCGGATCCAACTCATACAAACTTTTTTACTATAAAAAAATATTAAACAAAAAGATTATATCAACTTCTTCTCCAATTAAATACACAAATATTATTTAGATTAATGTTGTGAAATCCAGACTAGACCAGACGATCACTACTAAAAATCAGTGAATTAGCCACAGAATTCGTCGTAAAATTGAACTTTACTAAAAAATTAGCTACAAAATTCCTCATTTAATCACGGAATTTTGTCTTTACTAACAGAATTCTGTGGCTAATTTCCTTTTTTTTTTTTTGCAGTGTGTTGGATTGTCACCCGAAGTATCTTTCGGCTCATTTGGAATGGTTTAGCTGCTTTAAGATTGCATCGTGGTGGACCACTTTAGGCCACCTTTTGGACCAGAAACTGAGGTTCAACTGTGAACTGGAACGTTTTTTAAAAAAACTAGATTACCTAAATAACTCACCTAGAAAGTGCTGAAAAGAAAATAAAAACACTTATCTACCCATATAAAATCAACTATTGTCCAAAAATACCATTTAATCTCTAAATCTTTTAATCAAATCATGTTCTTAAATGATTTTATCATATTATAACTTCGAAATTGGGAAAAATATTATATTAGGGCTCTTAAATATGTTTATTTTTAAGTTATTTTTAAAATTTAATATTTATTTCATATGATTATACCACTTACATATAAATATAACATTATTTTCAATTAATCATTACGTCTTCACATCGATTGGCGATTTGACCAACTCGACCATACAAACCATGACTCGCTCACCTTTCGATTTGGCTTTTACAACATTGATTTGGATATGTCACTAACATAGACATATTATAAAATAATTGTTCTCGTGGTATGGTGAAGTTGTGTATTTGTATTATTACTATTTTTCTAAATATAAAAAATATATCAATTGTTATCCTAATATGAGAGCTAAATACTAATTTGTGCATATTAAAAATTGGTTAACTTAATTATTTATAATAAGTGGGTATTTATTTTCTTAATTAAAATACCATCTTTAGTCATATTAGTGGAGACCAGATGATGGATTATTATTTTAATTATTTTTTTAACAATACCGGACTGCTAAGACATAATATGTCTCTTAAATACTTTTTAAGTTTTATTTAATTGATTGATTACAATTATAAGTAATACTATAGGAGTATGTGCTCAAAAAATATGTTTATCAATTATAATCCTCTTGTTCTTTTATAACAGCCAAACATTTGAATTGACCCAGATGGAAATGGGTGTGGTGGAATAGGTTACTCCATCACAATGCGGTGAACCAAGGTTTAAATCCGTGTCAAAAGAGATGACTATATTCAGTACCTAACCAGTGCCTCAGATAGAATTGAATTTAATAGAATATGCTTAATAAAAAAAATTGAATTGATCCTTCTTATAAGATCATACTGTGGGTCATTTGAGCATTAATGTGTTTTAACCATTTTATCCCTAATTAATCTTTATTCTCATTCTTAATATTTTTCCATATTATATTCTCTTCTATAATTTCTCTCACTACACCTGTACATATTTTTCTTACTTACCCTCTTATAAATAATAAGGGTATTCTTATTTCTTATATATTTATTATTGATCAACTATGTTTTTTAACCGCATGATTCGTTTATCAACCTCCTATGAACTGGATTGGAGGGAGTATGTTGTAATCTAAAGTAATCACGTCGGGCAATCTCTTCTGAAGTCTAGAAGGCAGGAACTCAACAAATGTTGATGATGACCAAAAGGTTCTTTATCATTGTGTTTATCCTCTCTTTTCTATATACATGCGCGCGCGCGCGCGCATATCTGACTTGGTGAAAGCTTGTTGATGGAGTATTTTCGAAAGCTAACTTTTGTGTCCCTGTAAGAATATGAAAGCGGTCTTAATAATTCTGCCATACATTAATTTTTGCTTTGACACTGTGTGCTCCCAAAAGTTTGCTACTTGATCAATAAGCATTAGAACCCAATCTTCTTTCACTTTATAGTATAAAAAAGATATTAATTAACATTCAATACCATTCACCATATAAAATTAATAAAGGTTGATCACACATATAATAAATAATATTATCGCACCTGCATCTATTCAAGTAGAACAGTCAGTGAATGTGTTCAGTCCAATAACTCTGCAATAAAGTTTTTCTTTCTTCATTAGGTTAAAGATCAGATTTGCCCCGGAAGTATGCATGGTGAATCACATCTGCCCTGGAAGTTTTTTTGGTTTAATTTTGCCCCGGAAGTATGTAAAGTGTATCATATTCGCTCTTTACCGTTAAAAAACTCACGTTGACCGTTAAATAGTTAACGTTGACTATTAATATTTTAACGGTAAAGGGCGAATATGATCTACTTTGCACACTTCAGGGGTAAAATTGGACCAAATAATACTTTCAGGGCAGATGTGATCCACCGTACATAATTCCGGAGCAAATATGATCTTTAACCCTTCTTCATTTGAAACAGTATGTTTCATTTATTGCAGGCGATGATGTAACACGATGAACAAAAATTCCCAAAGAAAAAGATAAATATCATTTTCATAATTTGATTAGCTTTTAATAATAATATAGGAGAAATATTTAACTAATAACTAGTAAAGTTTCGTGCAAGTTACTACTACAAATATAGTTGCAAACTACATTCCTTTCCCCTCATTGCGATAGCAATTAACTTGTGCGTGTAGCTGGAACAAGTTTTGTCGTCATTGACGATTAGATCTGCACTGTCTACATATATAGTTTCAACAATTTAAATTTAAAATTTTTAAATAATAATTTTTAAAATAGCGAGACCATTTGTTATTAAGAGAATATCTTTATTTTATAATTTATACACACATCCCTTTCCCTTTGATGAACGCCAAAATTGGGTTGAATTTCTTTTATTTTCGTCTTTCTTCTTTTCTTTTCATGATCTCATATTCATCCTTTATTTAAAAAAAATAAATGGTTCATTATTTGATGTCATACAAATTTATTTCTATAAACATAAAAAAATAAATTAGAACTCTTAAGATCCTATCTATATATTTTGTAATTTCAACAAAGAGAATATGTAAATTTTTATTAATAAAATATATTATAATAATACTTTTATTAAGTGTTTGAACAGTTATTTTTTGATTTAAAGGTGCAGTTGAAATCTGGGGAAAAAAAGAAAGAGAAAAAGGATAGTTTCCCCTCCCACTAGAACCACTCCCCCATGTATTTTTAAAGTATACATATATCTATATGATTCAGAAACTTCATATAGCAAGTCACACTCTTGACTCTTCACATAATGGCATTTTATATATATATATATGTGTATATATATAGGTCTATACTCCTTTAATTCCAAATCAGGACCTAGTTTAAGGGTTTTTTTTTTGGCAGGCCTAGGGTATCACCTCAATAGTAATGACTAAGCCCCTGCATTATATTATATATTTATTCAATTATTCAATGACTTTAGTGTTCGTTATGAGATCCCCTCCATACATACAGTCAAGGATTGAATGTTGATTATATGCTTAAGGAACTAGCCAAGTGCCAACTATGTTAGGTTTTGCGATTGTTTGTGCTGAATTTTGCTCTTAAATATGGTATTTTTATCCATTTCATTTTTTATCTTTATCATTTTCATCAAAGTAATTTGTCAAACTTATAAATTGATGTATAATCTAATTCTAGACAGAAATATTTTAGAATGATTATCTCAAATAAGTTATAAAGGCATCTTATATCAGAACTAGAGGTGTATTATGTGTGTATTTACATATTTTTTTTTTTTGACCTGAATGTGTATTTACATATTTGAACCATCCAATATGGGCATATTTGGAGCATTTTTTTTTATTCAATATTGCATGATTCGATTAAATCTTATATAGTGAGGAAACAGCATAGTACTTTGTGGGTAGGAATCCATCAACTTCTATAGCTTTCATGAAACTATAAAGAGAATAAAAAGATGAGAGAAAAGTATTTATTGGGATTGCTTTAGCCTGCGTTCAATGCATCAGATCCACTCTTTGATCTTTTGAACCCTACAAACAGACAGTCTTCTCTGAAACATGACAACCCTGAAAGGGAAAACCATGACTATTTACGTATGTGTATTTCACTGGGTCAAGCCAACCCAAATTCTATATATATATATGTGTGTGTGTGTGTATTAAATTAAATTTTGAAAGGATATAGATGTTTTGCTTTTATATTATAATATTTTTCATTGTTTTAACGCATCAGTATAAAATGGGAAAATTAGCTAGGGGGAAGACCAAAAAAATTATTTACTATGAATGATCTTAAAAAAATTTAATCATTCTGAAGAACCAGAAAATAGAATATATTTTCTAAATGATGAAATCAACCTTCTGGCCAAAAAAAAAAAAAAAAGAAAATATGATGAAATCAACCTTGGTCAAACTTCCTGAATCATATTCTCACCTTCTCCACATCCCTCAATATATATATATACACACACATTTATGTATATACACATACACACAAACATAGACATAATGCGGATCTTAAAGTCTGACTGCATGTTTGGATTGAGCTTTTGGGGTTAGAACTCATTTTGAGAAGGAGAAATCATTTTAAAGAAAAAATACATGTTTGAATCACCTAAAAAAAAGTGCTTCTAGTAAAAAATGACTTCTGTGCAGTCAAAAGTCAAAAGCAAATTTGGTTTCTGACTTCTGACTACTGGTGAGTCTCACACATTTTGTCATTTATTATTTAATAAAGTGGATAGGAAAATTAGACTATTAGACCTCTAAAACTCTTAAATAAGATATTTTCTTTTAATATAAAATTTTCTTTTTATCTCCAAAAATTTACCATAATAATTTATAACTACTTTCTCCCATAATATACTCCTTTGAGCTAAAAATATTATTTTTTTAAATTATTTTCCTGAAAACAAGGGAGAAACTAAGCCTTTAATAAGAATATATACATATTATATATGTATTATTTAATAACAATAATGCCCTTTTTAGTAATTTTTCATCTAAAATTGCTTTTCAAAATAATTATCCAAACATGTTTCTAAAAGTCAGATTGAAAAAAAGTCACTTCTATCATCATAAATCTAAACATAAATCACTTCACACAATCTAACTTTTATCCGATCTTACTTCTAAAAAAGTTATTATGAAAAAAAAGTCATTTCTCAGAAGTTTAATGCAAACACACCCATAGTCCAGTGGTACTGTAGGTGCCCTATGTGGCACTAGGTCTAGAGTTCGATCTCCAGACCCACGTCCTTTAATTTCTCATGTATCCAAAAAAAAAAAAATTAAAAGTAAAAAAAGATTGAAAGGGTGTATTAAATTAAGTAACTATATATTTCAAATGGAGACACAAAGAAAATGTAAAAACAAGGTGATTATTGGGATTCAGCGATTTTCATTCAAACAAGTATCACATGCCTAATTTATATACGTTTGACATATATATTAATATATTGATATTTGAAATTTTTATTTATCAATAATTAATCTTTGTTTAAAAAGAGCATTTAATCACGATTCAAATAGAAGATGGATACAAATTAAAGGCTTTGAGTGCAGTTCCTGGAGTACATTTATTTTCTTATACTTCGCCTGAATTGAACGCTCTGTTACAGCGTGATGGTTGTAATCCCAGTAGTACTGGATAGTTTTATGTGAGGGGTATTCCTTCCCTTATTTTATCAAAAAAAAAAAAAAAAACTAAGCATGACCAGGTCAAAATTAATTATGTAATTTAATTGGTATAATTGTGACTCTAAAAAAATATAAATATTAAAATATTATGAATACTTAGTCTGTAAGTTCTTATAGTTAGAAAAAAATTTCAATTGGGTTTCTATAGTTTTTTTCTTTTTATTAAGTCCTTATACTTTCACTTGTTTTTAATAAGATTCTTGCAATTTTTTTTTTTTTTTACATTTTATTAGGTCTTTATAGTTTTACATGATTCCTAATGGGTCCTGACAGTTTGTTATTTATCAAGTTCATTTAAAATTAAACTAAAAATATAATTAATAATGATAAATTTAATTAATAATTGTATAATAAGAATAATTAATTATAGTTATATTACATCTTTATTATTATGTTTCTAACTTTGTAATTATACAAATAAATACATTAAAAAATAAATATTATTATTTATAAAATAATATTAAAAATATTTTTTGTAATAATAATATATATTTTTAATTTATAGGAGTATAGTATTAGAATTTATAGAATATAGAATAAAAACTAAGGGACCTAATTAAAAGTTAGAAGAAACTATAAAGACAGTATAAAAAGAAAACATTAAAAACTCGTAAAGGTATAATAAGAATTTATAGAAAAACCTGTAGGCACCAAGTTAAAAATTGATTAAAACTATGAGGATTTGTAAATTAATTATCCTAAAATATTAATATGGTGAAAAGGCTATTTCTTTCTCCATCTTGTTTTATAAGCAACTAGCAAAGGAATTGGTGGGCCAAATAAAGATCAAACTACTTTTTGTAAATAATTATATTGTCATGAGTGTTAGCAGTTAGACTTGGAATCAGTCAAAATGAATAATGCTTGACTCTTAAAATATCAAACCATATGAATAAAAATTCAAACCATATGAAAGATCCTTTCACATTATTCAAAGCTTGCCTAGGTGGAAACAGAGTCAAGGTCTTGTTCTTTGATTAATAATGAAAATTAATTAATTAAACTCATACATATAATAGATTTGAGAAATAAATCAAATAATTAAAAATTGAACAACTTCGAAAACTTTCAAATTAGTGGAGTGGATGGTATGATTAAGGAATGTTGACTTTCATCAGTTATGGAGATAGATTTAATGAAGGAATTATGATAGGAAATAATTTGTTAATAAGAGGGATTTTTTAATATTTGGCAGCTTCAATAGCAAAAAGTAAACATCAATTGAGAGAGAGTGTGTGATCTCGAGTGGATTGATACGCTAATTTAAAAACTAATGACTTGAAGTTACGGATATAATTATACCTGAGATGTCTGACTTATAATGAAGCTTATATGCCATTAAATTACAAGATTATTGGCAGTTTCTTCTTCTATTTTGAAGAAAAATTATATATATAGTAGGTAAAAGTACAATTTTAACGTTTTACACAAGGCTCTAGCTTAATATCTTGCTTTTATAAAAAATTTTCAATCCTAACTCTGATATCATTTGTCTCAAATGATCGACTTTTTTACTGTATCACTAATAGAGCTTTTTTAAAAATTAAATTTCACGTATCATCATTCCATCATTTAATAATAAAGCTATATCAAAATTCAAAATTTTAACATAAGCACATTGTGTTAATATTGTTAGGTTGGAGATTGAAAATGCGCACTTTATATCACTATAAGATATAAAATTAAAAAGATAAAAAATTGAATCTTGCACGAACTTATACAGCTATATACGCCATTACGCTTTATTTGTCTATATGTATCTTTATGGTATCATTAATCACTACAAAAAAACACGGAATTACCGGCGGAATTTACCGACGGAAATTTGTCCGTCGCTAATTAAATTAGCGACGGAAATTTGATTCAGAAGGAATTACCGACAGAATTCCGTCGTTAAAATTACCGGCGGAATTCCGTCGGTAATTTAGTGACGGAACGGTAAATTTACTGGCGGAATTCCGTCGGTAAATTTTTAAAAACATTTTTTTATTTATGCCACGTGTCCCATGTAACATCTGGAATTTTCTACTATATTATAATAATTTTTAATTGAATTATAACCACTTTTTAATGTCAGAAGCCCAAAAATACGGAAAAATTTAAAACTTTTTCTTACTAAACAGGGTTCCAACTTTATTGCAGTTGGAATGGGCTTTTCGGACAAATTGAATAATATAAAAACTCTTTATAAAACAAAGTGATTAATAAAACAATTAAAAGTACTCTAACCCTCTTAGGGTATTTATTCTTAATTCATAAAACTTGAGAAATTTAAATCTCTTAATAAATCTATAGAATTCTATTTTCTATTCTTTCTGCTATTAATTTAATCATTTAATTTTACATCATATACAAATAAACTTATTTTTAATAAACTAATCTTAATTTCTTCACCTAATCTTCTTCCAGCACTCCTGCCTTATCTCAACCATCTTATCATAAACCAGCATCTCTGAAACAGCAATTCAACGCAGTTTATCTCATTAGCTATGGTATTCATGCATGTAAAAACATGTATACATTTTATAAATCTGCACATACAATGATAACCTTTATCCTATTAATCTGTGTGCACTCTGCACCTACCAACCACTGATAACGATATCTTCGTTAACTAGTGGAGGCTCTACCTGCAGGATTTCTCGTTATAACTATCCCGTTATAACATAACTAAACTGGCAAAGGGGTAGCGAACCACCTAAGCCTGGAGTACTCCAACTGAGGATTAAGAATATACCAATTATGTGCAACAGATATACAAAATTATACATGCAACTCTTTTTAATGATAATGAAATAAACTGCTACCTGGCTTCTTTAAACTTTAGTCTTGTACCAGCTCCTTTTTCTTTCTACTGACCTCTTCACTTATGCCACTATCAATACCTATTTACATGTAATATACAAATAATAAATTAATATCTATATTCTTGGATAATTATCCGTCGTCTCTCACGAATCCTAACTTAATACTATCCAAGTCTTTTCATTTAAGCGAATTATAGTTTATTCAAACTTAATTAGGATCTTGACTATTCGAGATTATGTTGATAATTTACCTATATTAAACTTTTATTATTTCAATGTTTGACCTATAGTTTTTGTAAAAATTATTCTTTTAAGACCTTAGTTATTTATGCACACAATACATACCTATTTATATACACTTCCCATTTATCACAAAATTTCAAGAATAACTCAATCACAATATAGATTAAGTCCAAACAATACAGTTTATTAAAGAACATCGTAAATCATCAATTAGACTACAAGTCAATGAGTATTCTTTTTAACTCCTGAGTCCTTATTTTCTTTAATACTTTCATAATCATCATTTCCCTTTATCACTCCCACATTTATGTCTATTAGTCACAATTCTATTGCAGGAAACTCTTATTAATCGATTACAACCATAAAACTAATTTCCTTAATTCATATTAGTAAATACTCGATCCCTGTATTCCGTCACTAAACAAACATCAGCTATCTCTCTCTCTCTCTCTCTCTAAGCAACTTTAATTATATCTCATCATTCTCAAATTTACTAAACAACATCTAACTTCTCAACCAAATCTCACATCCCAACCTTCGATAATCCCTAATGATTTTCATATAATGCCACCCAATATTACACTTAATCATATTTAACTTCCATATAGATTTTAGTCCCGAGATTTTATTCCAACTAGTACCTAAATCCTTCCTTTATCAATAGATCAAGACTTACATAACTCAACTCATTACTTTCAACAACTCTAACTATTAAACCTTTCAATGATTCTTCCATAAGTTTGTGATTTTTCCAACTCTTAAACCATAGTCACACAATTTCCCCTAAAGAAAACCTTTAAGACAATAATTCAAGGTTCAAGATCTAATAGAAAATCATATCCAGGGCTCATTAAACCTCTAGGCATAATTCTGGTAGTCTTAAGAATTCCTTACCATCAATAAATAAAATTCAAATCATTATGAATTTAGATTCTAACTTTAGTCTAAATCAAAATCCTCATTAACCAACTTCAAACATCAAGTTTTAACTAATTCTTTAGATTTAAAATCCAGTGTAACCAAATTCAATTCCTAATTCACTACCGCACCTATGCTAACCCAAGTTTAGTCATTCCATATATCTCCCAATCAAGAAATCAACCTCGTAACACACTTTTTACTTCTTAAACTTCCAATTCATTATTCATAAATGACTATCATCACAAGAACCATGTTAATCCTTCCAAACTTTATACGGCTTCTAAACATAATACAATTCAACGTCACACATAACTCATACATGACCTTCACATTAATTCAGTCCAAGATTGCGTTCAATACTTGAAACTCAACCTAATAACACCAGTGTATATTTTGCCAACCATAAAACCTTTTTATAATACCTTCACAAATCTTTATACAATAATAATCCAAATTGGCACCCTCTATGAAATTCATCTTACAAAAATCGTCTTAAGGTTTGAGAGTCCTAAACATTTAACTTATCGCTTCAATATTCCTACATTACTTTTGAAAATCTCCAAACAGCAACTATGAATCAGCTCAAACAATATCTCCAACTAATTATTGATAGTCCAATTCTAACCATACATTCCCTAAGAATAACAATAAATCCTTTGCTATTTTCTATTTCAAGTCATCACAAAAGATATCCAAAAGTACTAGACCCTATCGGTTCCAACTTATTTCTCTTTATTTCTTAAAGAAAATAAGCCTTAAAATTATTAAAAATACCTAAAACATCATAAATTTATTTTCAATATTTCTTAATATTTTAGTTACATTATTAAAATCTTAAATAATTTCCTATTCTCTATTTTCTAAAATTTGGGGTGTTACATCCCACCAGCCACGTGTTGCTACCTTGGCACGCCACGTGTTGCGCTCTCAAATTCTTTGAAATGTGGCAAGTTGCTACTCGAACTCGTGACCTCTTGCGTGCGTGCTAATGCCTTAACCAGTTGAGCTATGAAGACCTTATGATAATATTTGCAAACAATTATATTTATTATATTTATACTCCCATTAATATAAATATATTTAATCTGATATATACTTTATATAATATTTATTTTAATACATTATTAAATATATTTAATTATTAATATATAATTTACATATTCATAATTATTATTTTATTATATATATTATTAAAAATATTTAAATTAAATTTGTAATAAATAACATATTAATTAATAAAAAATTCATAATTAAATTGTAATAAATATATATATGTTTGTATTAATATTTATAAAATATATTTATAAATTATTTAATATATAAAATAGTTAATAAACTAAAATAAATTAATTATTTAATAAATAATTAATTTTTTTATTTTTTTTAAAAAATTACCGACGGAATTCCGTCGGTAATTGATTAAAAAATATTAAATAAATTACCGACGGAAATCCGTCGGTAATTTTTAAAAATTAATTAATTTTTTATTTTTTTTAAAAAAAAATTACCGACGGAATTCCGTCGGTAAATATTAAAAAAATAATAAATAAATTACCGACGGAATTCCATCGGTAATTTTTAAAATTAATTAATTTTTTATTAATTCCGTCGGTAATTGATTAAAAAATATTAAAAAATTACCGACGGAATTCCGTCGGTAATTTTTAAAAATTAATTAATTTTTTATTTTTTTTAAAAAAATTACCGACTGAATTTCGTCGATAATTTTTAAAAAATTAATTAATTATTTTTATTTTTTTTAAAAAAATTACCGACGGAATTCCGTCGGTAATTGATTAAAAAATATTAAATAAATTACCGACGGAATTTCCCCCTGAAATCTGTCGGAAATTACCGACGGAATTTATTCCGTCGGTAAATTCCGTCAATAATTGTCTGTTTTTTTGTAGTGAATTATTTGAAATTTAAATTTATTTAGACCTAAAATATGAGATGAAGCTCTTTAAACATGATATGTTTTTTATCCTTAAAATGTGGGAGAGGAATACCTCATTTTCTTTTGTATTATTTTCCCTCCTTTTCTTTTTTAATAACCACTAGATCTTCTTTCAATGGTTTAGATTTTGATTTATACAAAATATATTTTAATTAATTTTCAATAAGAATATTATAAACACCAAATCTGAACATTAAAAGAAGATTTGATGGCTATTAAAAGAAAGAAGGAAGGAAAATGATACAAAAAAAAAAAATGAAGTGTTCATACCCCTTTAATGCCGGAATCCAAGACTTTGCCCATAAAATGGAGCCATTTTCATTTAATTAAACATCAGTTAGGCTTGCGTCAATGGGGAATAAATAAACTTGCAATTTAAGTTAAAGCGTGGATCATAAGAAAAAAATTACATTTATTAAGAAAATGAACATAGGTGCTTTTCATAGAGACGTTCGATCATATTCCTTGGAGCAAATAATTGCTTGATTGGATGAATTTTCCACATGTATCCATAGTCTCGAGATCATTTATAAATGACCAAAACAGAGGTTAAAATATTGTTTCTCCAAATCATTTCCATACGGACCTTTCGATGTGTCTAATCTATTCTCAAAACATACGTCATGCACGCTATCATGCTCGTCATTTGAAATCAATAATTTTAATCTAAATAGATTTTAATTGATTGACGGCTTAAAAATAAGCTCGTTTGAATCCATCAGTACATTTCAACTGCTAAATATTTAACGTGTGCGGATATATATCTGCAGAAAATATGTATACAAACACACGTAAGCATGGGAACGAAATAAATGTACATATATATATGCGGCGTGCACTTGGTTCTTGATTATGAAAAGCTTCACAAGGAATATAATAAATGTAAAATATAATTATTACAAGAGATTTTAGATTCTATTTCACTCCTTAATTAACATTCATTAATTCACAGAGTTTAATTATTATTGAAATGTCAGTTTCTTGATTAATGCAGCATCAAAATTGTAATTTTTTAATCAAAGTTCAAAATTGTAATTAGGATTAAGAAGTAATCCCTCATTCATTTATTATAAAAGCCCAAAAGTTAAATTGTTTTGTCTCTTATTATAAGAGCTTGCATAGGGTGGTTAAAATATTTAATGATTTTTGCCTATTTTGTCCCTCATCATTTTTAAACATTTCATGCTAATTCCAATTATTATTACTCTATATTTTTCTCTCTTATACACCCTCATAAATAAGGATAAATTTGGGAAAAATACTTATTTAAGATATATCTATATTTTCCAACTACTTTCTTGTTATGTGTGATTTTGCCTTTTGAGTACTTACAATAAACAACGGAGCAAGTAATTGACACCCCAACTAACAGTTCCCATAATAAAAGCTTAATTTGTCCAACTACTTTTGCATGTAAATATATCATTATTATCTTTTGAATTAAGAGAATATTCACATACAAATAGGTGTGGAAATATGTTAGACCCATGTAAATTTCAATTAAGTAGGCCTGTGTTTGATTAAAAATGTAGAACTTAAGTCTGTGCCTGAACCTGTATGCAAACTTTGTTTTGAGCCTCAGCTTGAGCCTTCAAAAGGCTTGACAAGACCTGAAAACCTATTTAAAATCTTACTTAAAATGTAGACTTTTAAATAAGCTTAAAATCTATACTTCTAATTCTATATATTATTCTTTAGACATATTAAAACCCGTATGTATGTCTCAAAAAGATTTTATGGCTACCAAACTAAATTTTTTGTTACTTTTATCATAGAAATGATGATAATTTTTTTAGATTATAATAATTGATATATATATACATACGCACAATTATAATACACTTACTAGTTGCAACAATTATTATGTTTGAGAAAATCATACAAATTAGAGAAGAGTAGTTAGTTAACAATGCATCTTAAGTGTTTGAAAGGGATCAAAAAGAGGTGAATGACTAATGAGTGTAGGATTGAACTTTGTGTACGAATGATGAAATGTAAAGCTTAGAGTTAAAGATAAGTTGTTAATGTTATAATTAATATACACACACATATATATAAATATGTATATAATTTATTTATTTATTTTATATTATACATCATAAAAGAAATTAAAAAACAATTAAAAAGTCCAGGCCTGTAGGCTAGGCCTTGCCGAAAAAAGCCTGGCCTATTTACCTAAATAAGCTAACAATAGGTCTAACATATTTATTAAATAAGCTAAGCTAATCTTATTGTAGACTAAGTCGTAGGCCCCTGATAAGGACCGAACCTATTACCATTTCTGCACACACATTGGTTGGGCTGTTAGCTAAGCGCTCTGGCTGTCCCTTAAATTTGAGACTCGTTGCAAATATTTTGTGTTTTCTTATATCATTATCTTTTAAATTAAGAGAGTGACATTATGATATATTATTGATAAAAATAGTTATATTTTCAATTTTATGATTTCTCAAAAATAAAATTCAGTATTCTAAAATTTTTGAAGTTTTTTCAGTTAGAGTGTTAAATCTTTGAAAAATTATAACAAAACTAAAAAAAAATTCTTTTAAGATATCAAAATATCACTCTTTTAGTATAGAATCTAATGCTTCCCAAATTTAAGGGAAACTGGTGGTGAATGGAGTAGCTGACACCCCCAATCCCCCCTCCCCCAAAAAAATTTCATATCCCCATGCAAAATATTTTCTCTTAATGTTACAAAGATGCATAAGTATTATTATTCAAACACGTTAATTATTCTACTTAATTAGACAGGTTTTAGTTAGTCTCCTTCTAAATATATATGCGTCTCCTTCTAAATTTAAGAATGCAAAAAAAAAAAAATATTCTGATGGACTATCATTGGAGAATATGCGATATATGACAGAAGTGTGGACCATCAAAGTGATTAATTTGATCAAAAAAAAAAAATTAGGGTTTTTGAGGATACCTTCAGTCCAAAACATACATAAAAATGCTTTAATTTATCTCTCTGGATTCATCACCTAAAAGAGAGCCTGCATGCCTCCTATATACATATATACACATATTGATAATGACTTCCATTAACACACACACACACACCCACCTAAGCCTACTTTCAACACTAGATTATAATATCATATATAGTTCAACCAATTTAGTAATGGTCAACAATCTCATGCTTTTCTTATTATAGGTGTCAAACTCCTCATCATCATCAGAAGAAAACGAAGATAAGAAAAGAACAATAGTCTTCTCCTCCCTTCTAAGCAATATATACTCTAATCATTTCACAATTATCCCTTTCATTTATAGATTGTAGGCCTTGTGTTGTGTTTTGAATTAATTTCAAGTGCATGACATCTTTTATACTTTAATTTATGAACAGTATAATTTCGTGTGTGTGTGTACATATATATGTATTTTAAAAATAGAATGCAGATTTCACAATTAAAAATGATCTCTCCATTTTCATGGAGCCACTTGAGAGCCATATGTGGTTTGTGGACAATACAGCTTATTTTTTTGTTTATTTTATATTGATATGTTTGTGATGCATTGATAGCTACTATATAAATTTAGGGGAAATGACTGAAAAATGTTTTCTGAAGTTCAAAATTTTATATAGAAGATTTTAACTAGTTAAACAAAGGTATTAACTAGTTGAGTATAAATATTAACAACTGCAAATTGGGTAAGCAAACGGAGTTTTGGTTTGGTTTTGAACAAAAATCGAAAAATCGAAAGCCGTTAACTAGCCAATAGAAAAACTGAAACCGAAATCAAAACAAAAAAAAAAGGGATTGTTTTCAGTCTGGTTTTACGGTTTTTAGTTTACTTTTTGGGCCTTTTTGTTTTTCAGATTTGACCCATACGAAAATTCAATAAAAAACAGAAAAAAAATTGATTTATTGTATCTAAATAGTTATACGAACCCTACAACTTGCCTAAAACAACTAAACTATTAATTCAACATGTCCAAAACAAAGAAAAGCTTAAAATGTGGCAATATCAATATTGAAGTGGTCTTTTGACTTCGTCTTCTAGACTCTAGAGCACATTGCCACATCCTACAATTAAGACAATGAAATTGAAAAATCAACCAAAAGCAAATAAATTACATAATAAAAATTGAGAATGATTGGAATAGCCAAAACATCTTTTGCTACTAGAGAAAAAATGGGGAATCTGAGGTAATTTTGATATTCTTTTGTTGCAATTTTGTCCAATACGAAAATTCAATGAAAAAAGGAAAAAATAGATTCAATACATATTAATAGTTATACAAATTCAATATCTTATCTAAATCAACTAAACTATTAATTCAATATGTTCAAAAAAAAATAATGCTTAAAACATGACAATATTGAATTGGTTTTTTAACTTTCAAAGCACATTCTGTAATTAATAAACATTATGTGGTTTTTTTTATGTCACATGTTTAAAAAGTGTTTGTTTTTTTAGAAAGCATATTTTATTTGTTTGGATTTTGATATATTTGTTTAGGGTTACTTGTTATCCTATTTTTAAATAAAAATTCTAGGTTTTTTTTTAATATCATTATGGTTTTTGGTTTTTTGGTTCCAAACCGAAACCATTTTGTAAAAACCGAACCAAAAACAAAAAATCGTTAAAATAAAAACTGAAATTGAAATCGAAACCGAAAAACCGAAATGCATTTGGCTCGATTTGGTTTTCAGTTTCGGTTCGGTTTTGCTCACCCCTTTGCCTATTCAGAATTTTAAAATTTAGAAGGTATTTTTCTTTCATTTCCATCTTTTAATAATCGATACCCCCGCCCAACTATATATATATATATATATATATATATATAGGTTTTCATAATTGATATTCCCATTTGATCTTAAATACATGAGTTGGATAACTAACTTATGGTGATTATCAAAATTAAATTAGTAAGTCATTTGTAAAAAATGCATTGATTCTTTAAAATATCCCCTTGAATAATTTGAAACGAAAAATATTCACACACAAAAACATATTTGATTTGTGAAATCAATAGGAATATAGTTTGGGGAAAACATATACATTTCAGGGACAAGTTGAATTGGTGTTTTACATTTAAATCGATGTGAACATCTCAAATATTTCTAACATTAGGATCATGAGAGTTCAATTAAATTTTGTTATCTTTTTTTAGGCTAGCTTTGAATAACTGATGTAGTATTGTTATCTTTTGCATTACCTAACCAATAATATGGCTGGAATAAGTAGATTAAGTGCCTTAATGTTTTAAGTAATGTTCACATGATAACAAATGGTAGGCTCGTGATCGATATTCCCCCGTACTCGTTTACATTATATATATAGGCCATGTTTGGTGTATGGGAATGAATTTTAATGAATTGGTGATGAGACTAGTATTAGGAATGAGATTGGTACTGGAGGTGGGAATAAGGATCTAAAATTATGTTTGGTGCAAAATAGTGTTTGAAGGGATTGGCTTTATTAATTTTTTATAATAAATAATTATTAATTAAGAAAGATGATATAGTACCCTCCTCTTGCACTCAAACATAACCTTTGTTCCCAAGAAGCTCCAACTTTCTTTTCTTTCATCTTCATCCCTCACTTCTACTTCATCCTCCCACCATCACATTGGAAATCATGGAGCTTCTCCACCATCACTAATCCTTCCTCTAAAACTTCTCGACAATATTCTCTCCTGGTTCCCTGTCAAATTTTTTCTACAACTCAGGTGCATATGTGCGTAGTTTGGCTCCCTCAAGCAATGGAAGAGTTCATGGCTTTATTGTACATGTTAAGTCTGATTGGGAGAAACTTTCGAGTCTTCTTGATTTCTCCAATCAATGTCCAAATTTCTGAGCATCTGGCCCTACTTTATAAAAGGAAAAGTACAGGGAGACATATTGAGTGTCGTACTATTGAAAGGCAAAGTCATAGCTGATGAAAAAAAAAAAAAAAAAACAAAGCAATAATGAGAGGAAATGGATATACGTGAGGGAGAGTGGAATAATTACAGTGCGTGGAGAGATCAGAGAACGACAACGAATGCGCAGCAGCTTTGGGGAAAGGTAAACAAGAGCTATGAGAGGTAATAAGTTTATTATTTTAACCTAATTACATTAAAATTAAAAGGGGTAGTGTTTTCTAAAAATTATTATAATCAAAGATATTTTTATCATTTAAAATTTCAATTCCAATATTAAAAAAACATTACTATGGAAGGTGTCCAAACCCACATTTGTGATAATGTTTAATCTCAAAATTTTATTAATACCATATATTAAATACTATAAATGGCTTGTTCCTTTTTCCACTCCCATTCCCACTCCCTTAATGCTTCGTAGCAAACATAGCCTTAGATTAAAAGTCCTAATCTTGTTAATAATGCCAAATGAAACTTATGTTATGATATAAATGATGTGCACATGCATGGCACATCTGCTAATTATTTTTTTATTTTAATTGTACACATGATTAGCTTGTGAAGAAATGTTTATTTTCTTGGCACAAGTGTTGTTTGCAATATTGTATATATAACATTGTGAATTTGCTTGAATTGTTAAAGGATGAAATTAAATCCAAATTAAAGCCAGCTTCAATGTTTAAAGATTATTGTAGCTTAGACCAAACTTCTATGTCTCCAAATTATATTCGAGTCTGAATTATTTCTACTTAATTACCATCGGTTGCGATCTCCTTTTGTCATATATTTTATATTCTTACTCATTTGAATATGTATGAATGTAAGTATTCAAAAGGGAGGGACTAATATGATATTCCTTCCATAGGTATAATAATTGAGTGAAATGAAAAAACAAATTAAAGGACAAAAATATATCTTCTATATTCTTCAAAAAAAAAAATCTATTATATATTGATATATATATATATAAAAGATTATGATAATTATTGTCTCTGATATCACGAAAAAAGACTTCTTCACCATTATTTTTTTTTCTTTTTTGTTAATTTCCATTATTACTTTGCGGCATGTAACTAAGTGTTCAATTGATTTTTATAAAAATAAAATATTTATAATAATTCACATTAATATATTAATTTGGAATATTTTATATAACTTTTTATTTTTGGGTGGCGAACATATATACAATTTTACAACTTATTGATTAGTTTTGTGCTACACATGGAGGGCCTTTTGAGAATAAAGAGATTGAAAGAAAAGTTAAGAAGATTTTTATAGAATTACTCTTTTTTTTTATTAATAGTTCCCCCCTGGTAGAAGCATTCCTATAAAATAAGGTTGAATACATTCTATGACATTGCTAATAGGTTAGGAATTCGTATGTATGTATTGACCACTTAAAAATTTTTAATTAAGTAAATTATTTATTAAAAAATATTGGCATGAATGTTTCTACATATATAATATTTGCGGACAAGATTACAGAATGATTATCATTAAAAAAAAAAAAAGATTACAGAATGATTAAAGTTATGTTGAATATCCATGTGGCTTGACATTATTGCCACGAAACACACACACATATACATATACATATATATTTATATATATACACACACATATATTCAAAACTCATATATGTGAATTGTTTCTCCACGTACAATGCTAAAACAAGTGACTATTCTTTTAATTGAAAATTGTGGTTGTAACGACTGGAAATCGGTTTCGTTTTTCTTAATCATTTATTGATACACCAAATGTCAAAGCTCTTTTAGACAAATTTTCCAAAGTCAAGTCATATCATTGGATTCACAAATGTCATACATGCAATTTTTTTTGGACTGACATACATTCATCTCATCCTTTTTATTGAGTTTATTCATCAATAATGTTAAAAGCGAATTATTTTTTATTTGACTAATAAAAAATTAAAATTGGGAAAAAGTATTTATCACGATTAGTTTGGATTCGTCATGATATAAGTGACTTATTTTCTATTTGACTTATCAAAGATGTTGGGAATGATAAATTTTTTTAAAAAAATAAGGTTAGATAGAATCATATATAGAAAATGTTTGGCTGGAAAAGGCATAAATCTTATTAAAAAAGTACATATTTATTATATCCTGTGGTCATCTCAAGAGAAAACTTAAAATTAAAATTATAACAAGGTATGCATAAAATGTTTTTTTTTTTCAATATAAAAATTAGATAACATGTCATATACAATCAAGTCTCTAATCGTACGCAGACAGATATAATTCATTTGTTTTCAAGATAATGTTGTTAAGTTAGTACGTACTAATACTCAACTTATAGAATTTTTAATTGGTATTATGTGTGTGTGTGTGTATTGTAGATTTATCCGTCATTCTCATCACTTTTCTCTAAAATTTATTATTTTATGTTTTGAAAATCTTTATAAACATCAAATTATTAGATAATTTGACGTAATTTTTTTCACCAAAACAAGGTATGATTTACTTCAAAAATCTTCTCTTTCTTTATGATCATTTTTTTCTATCCACTTAAAAAGTGAAAAGTATCTCCATATTAACTTATGCTTCATAGTAGCTTTTGCCCTAAAAATCAAATTTTTTGAAAGCTTCTCTAGCTAAACACGGAATTTTCATCTCCTCCACAATTGGCCTTGCAATCGCGGGATTGAACCTTGCAATTGTAGGTCCAAACATGCTCATTATAAATCTATCTCAATTCAGCAGTTAAATCATTTAATATATCTTGAATTAATATTTTTCCCAAATCTTAAAAAATATTTCTCTATATATTTACAAATCATTCTGACATATATCTTCTCTTTCTCTATTTTTAATGAGAATGAAATTAGAAAATGATCATTAATAACCTATAAATTGACTTATGTTTATAAGGATAAAAAATTGCATATGCAATTGGACTTATAACGTAGACTTAATATAGTTTATAAAAAGTTACTCATTACAACATGGGCTATGTATATAGCGAGAGATTGACCTTTATTCTGATTTATTTATTTATTTATTTATTTTAATTTTCTCAATAATTTTCCTCAAATCTACCAAACACAAAAAAGTTTTGATGAAGAGCTTAATTATGCTTATTTTCTCTTAACATCATTTTTACAGTATTTTTATATTCTCTTCGGATATATTCAAGAAATCCTAATAGCCCTTGAGTCTAGACTTAATTTTTTTTTCTTAAATCAATATTAATGTTAATATATAATATAAAAGCAATAATAAAAGCCACATAATTCACGCACGCATAACTGGGAGTCAAAATCATTGGTGGATAGCCTTCTTTATGTGAATATTAGTTTCTCATAAAAGCATCTTTATTATGATCATAAGTTAAAGAGTAGGCCGCCCATAAAAAAAAAGCATATTAAGAGAAAAACATTCCTTAAACATTACTTAAGGAGTCTTATGAAGGTGAAAGAGAAATGTCTAAACATGCATGGTCAAATGTTCGAATTTCAACCACGTGTTATATCAGAGAATTTTGTCGGTAACAAAGTCTTTAATCTCTTTATATACTGCATCAGAAAATTCCTATTGGTCATTGAATGAATCATTGCTTTCACAGCGGGATTTTTCAAGTTAAATGTAATACATATCCCTTGTGCTTGTTCTTCTTGCTTGCTTGAATGGAAACAAAAACACATGCTATAATTTCATCCATTGCCTTTGCGTGAAGCATTTTCCTACTAAAAGAATGAATATAACCCTAAAAGAGCTTAACATTAATATATGCTGACCAAATCAAAATTCAAAAGTATAATAATGGAAAACTTATAATGCAACAATTTTTTTCTCAAGCTCAACTAACTCCACCAAAAGACTTGGCTCGATGAAATTAAAAAGCTACTAATTTCTATTATACATATGTGTAAAAACAAAACTATTCACTGACCCAAAAAACAAAAGAAAACGCAAAAGCTATCATTTGGAAGCATATGTTTCTCGAAAGGAAAAGATATATTATATACTTTTCGAAAATCACTAAGTTTATATATTTACTGACCTGTGTAGAAGTTCATCTTTAGAATATACAAAATATTCAGTTAAAAAAAAAAGAATATGCAAGATAAAAAACATCATACGATACTCCCCCGTCCCTTATTATAAAAGTCAAAGAGTAGGTAAAATCACACAGATTAAAGAAGTGCTTGAGAGAAATATATAAGGACGTTTGAAATAATTTTGTTTTCTCAAGTTTGCCATTATCTATGTAAGAGAGAGAAATGTGATAATAGTGTTATAAATTACTATGAAAGAGAATATGAATAGAGAGAATAATGATGGGTAAAATTGAAAAAAACTCATTAAATGCTTTGATAAATTATGTCCAGTTCTTATATAAATGGATAAAACCATTCAAATTTTTAGCTCTTATATATAGAGACGGAGTAGTATTTATAGCAATTTACTAACCATTAAAGTTTGACATTATTTTCCTAGAATTAACATTAATATGTGTGATATGACTGATATCATGTTTCAAATATCGTAGTACGGGCAAAAATTAAAAAGATAAATCGTATATGCTGATGTAGGCTACGCATCAGCAGGTCCAAGCCCTTGAGGATCTGTGGCACGTGCTTCTCATATGTCGGCAACGGTCAAATGCCGGTGGCATTACAGACACGTGTCATCTTCTGAGCCATCCAACGCAGACTCCCCAAACCAGAAAGTTTGAATCATTGACCGCCCACGGCCACAAATCCCTTCCCATCTCACGCCCCACTGGTGGCGCATGATCAGCACGACCAGTACAGGGGTTAAAGGACTTTTTATTTTTTTTGAACTGATGGTTAAAGGACTAATCTCATCGCAAAGAGGGAATATTTTTTTATAACAATAATTTTTATGACCTTCATTTTATAACAATTTCATTCATACCAGAAACAAAAAAATTAATGCCAGACAAGCCTCAGTAGGTTACTAATGATAATATCGACAAATGATGAAAATGTTAATGTTAACAAGTAAAAATTATTATTGACATCTCATTGATACTTGTCTTATATTAATTTTGTTTGTTTGGAATCTAATGCAATTATCCCCTTTTTAAATAACATAAGTCATCCCAATAAACTTATTCTATGAATATATGATTTATTGTTCTTTAATTTTTCAATTCTCTTTCATTCCTTCACAATTTATAAGAACAATAATATTGAAAAATTATTAAATTTTTTGATGAATTTATTTGAGCCTTGTTTCTCATAAATATATTTAAAATATCTTAGAGCAGTAAATTATCTCTGAGGTTCACAAAATTTTTAGTGTGTCTAATTAATATAATTATAACAATACTAGTAGGCTGTTCAGGTTTCTAGAAACAAGATGTAGATCATTTACATGGACATATGTGTACATAGAGAGAGGTAAAGTCAACATGAGCTTTCTTTGACTCTTATTTTTCCAACCCATACTAAAGTCTGATTTTAATTGGGTTCCCAGAAAGGTGTAATTAAGTCATCTTTTGGATCTAGCTACTACCCTACCTTTTACATAAAAATACACCCATAAACAAAACCGCTGCTTTAGTTTAATCTTCAATTCTTCAAAGGACTTTACCAAACAAGGGAAAATAATATTCTCCAATAGCACTCCAAATCCAATATTTTAAGAGCCAAGTAAATGCTTCGTCACAAATATTCATATGTGTGTATATATATATATATGCATAGTTTGTTTAGTCTTCATCGAAGACTAAACTCAATGGTTAAGATAATGTGTTTTTAATTTTTAATACCACCCAAAAAAAAAGTATCAGGTTTCAGGTTTTATAACTAATACATAAATAATAAAAACGATTATTTTTTTAGGTCGCTATAAAAAAAAGTGCACATCGCTTTCTATAGATCATCTAATTAATCTCAATTTAACACAAATATGTAAATTAAATATACAGATATCCTTAACCTAAACAATGTCTATTGACTGAACTTTGGGATGTTCAACGGTTTAAAGATCAGTCAATCTCAATTATGAACATAGTTGTCTATATCAAAATATTGTACAAATTTATCTCTTTGACCAGAATTCTGATATCTATGTTACAGTATAGTACCATGTACCACTTTGATCTGGATTCTATCTGAAAAATTAAAATGGTTTCATAAATTCAAGTGGGGGTAGTTTTAGTCGACATATTTTAGTTGGGGACTTGTTAAATTGTTTTGAGGTGCAGTCTTTTGATTCTTATTGAAAGGCGTTCAAACTAAAATTGAATTAAGTAGAAATAAAATATTATTCTGATATTTAAAATAAAATAAAATATAAATATGATAGGCCAGTCTCCTTAATTGAAGTAGCAAATGAAGTGGAAAATGTCTGCCTGTGAAAAAGCACATTTTGTGAGTCATTTGAGACTAGAAGTGGAAGTTAATTTGTCAACCATCTTTATTTTAATAAAAGCGGCTTTAACATATATATATATATATATCTTCTTTTTTTCTGTGTTCAAACTTCAAACCTAAAAGATCTTTTCTATTATACTTGTATAAATATAGACACACAAGATATACCAAACAGCTTGAAAGATACGGCTCACTCTTATCTTCTTCATCCTCTCTCTCATTCTCATTCTACTTCTTCTTCACTTTCTTCATCTTCTTCATGTCTGATGAGCATAATAAGGAAGTATACGACCTAGGGAGATCCACCATGATGTACTCATCATCTTCTTATGATGATTCACAAGCTTTTGATCCTTCTTCTTACATGAGTTTAACTGAGTGTCTGCAAATAGGAGCCTTGGACTTCAATTCACTAGCAACATCTTTTGGTCTATCTGACCAACAAGGCAGCAACAACAACAATAATCAAAAGCCATCATCAGAAGATATTGTAGATTGTACCGGGACTGGGACCGGGAATGAAACTCCAGTACTCACCTCTGTTTCATGCTCTTCTTCTGAACCTGGAGCTGAAGAAGAAGAATCAGGCAAGAACACTATGGTGGATGGTGATAACCAAGAGAAACAAGAAGAGGAGGGTGAAAGATCTAAGAAAGGGTAAGTTTTTTCTTATTATTCTTCTTCTTTAATTTCCCCATAACTGGATTTGACCTAATTAATATTCTGAATCTTAACTGACTACTAATATTTTGTTTTAATTTGTAAGGAGAAAATTAATTGATTGTACGTACAATTAGGGGAATATTAAATGGATTGATGACAATGATATGTGTTGGATTAATTATGATATATAAGCAGGAAGAAAGGAAGGAAGAAAGGAGAGAAGAAGAAAGAGAAGGAGCCAAGGTTTGCTTTCATGACAAAGAGTGAGGTTGATCAGCTTGAAGATGGATACCGTTGGAGAAAATATGGCCAGAAAGCTGTCAAAAATAGCCCTTACCCAAGGTAAATACTTACGCACACACCCTTAGCTATTGTTTGTCTACACCAAATCCTTTTGCATACTCTTTTGAATTAGAGAAGACATTATATGAACAGTGTGAGGTTACGAGTGTAATCATCGTACTCATCCTCCTAGGGGAGCTAACATGTCATTAAGCCACTCAAACTATACTAAAATGCTTAGTTTCATCCCAAAAAAAAGTAGATTGTACCCATGGAGAAAATCAAGAATTCAAAATTTTTTCCACTAACCCAACAGATATTTGTGTATGACCTTGAACCTTATATTGGACTTTTAATGCTTGTATTTCTATCAAGATTGGTAAAACCAATTCGCTAGGATCTCTACCTCAAAACTATATACCTTTAGTTCATCATTTGATTAATTAGTCGATATAAAACTTAATATAATCTAACATCTTACTCATAACCACATATAATTAACAATCAATTAAAAAGTTGCTATGGAATGATCCGAGCAAATTTGAAGTAGGAATCACACGGCTGAAAATTAAGCCTATGCATTCACACTATATGATGATAAGAAAGAATCTCTAATAAAATTGTTTGATTAACACGTGTAAAAAAAGAAAGAATCTTAGATTTAGGTAAAATATAGTTGAAGTGATGTTTTAATGACATGTTGTTGTTATTATTGCAGGAGCTATTACAGGTGCACAACACAAAAATGCACAGTGAAGAAAAGAGTGGAGAGATCATTTGAGGATCCAACCACTGTGATAACAACATATGAAGGTCAGCACAACCATCCTGTCCCCACTTCTCTCAGAGGAAGTTATAATTCTGCCTCCATGTTCACACCTTCTTCAACTTCTTCTTCTTCTTCCCTTATTTCTCCTCTCATGATGATCCCAAACTTGCCAATATTATCTCATCAAGACTTGCTTCTCTTTCATGGAACCTCCAATAATATGAATAACAGCACTTCTCTATATTATTCTCATCACAACAATGCTAATAATCCTAGTTGTGTTCATCGTCATCAACATCATCATCATCAGCTTCCACTTCCTGATCAGCATCATGACAATGGCCTCCTCCAAGACTTAATCCCTTCTTCTATGTTCTTCAAACAAGAACCTCGAGAATAATATACATAACTAGCTAGTGATCTCTCTCTTGAACTTTTGTTGTATATATTTAAAATATGTATTTGTTATTATGGTCTCTATATATATATGTATGTATGTCTAGAGATGTATAAGTAGTTTATCTTAGTGATCAAGAACAACCTACTTGGAATGCTTTATTTCGAGGTGGATTTAGCTTGATTAGCTAGCTAGCTATAGCTAGAAAGGGACCTATGTCTAATGTTGTATGCAGGTGATTGATTGATGAGTCCATTATATGCGATTTGTAAATTTTGCACCTTTATGTGATGAAAAGCGTAATGTCACTTTTCACTACTGATTATTGAAAGATGCGCAAGTGTTATTTATTGTTATAACTTATAACTCTCATTGTTTGTGATTTTGTGTAGTGCATCTTTTTTGGTTTGGTTAGATAGTTATTATTGTCTTTGGAAGTTTTTGATAAATTCATTTGAACCACAAAATTTGCTGCATGCTTTTTCTTTTGTCCCTTTTTAATTATTGCAATAATGAATGGTTGCTTATTTTTTTTTATGAGAAATAGATTCTAATTTTTGTTCTTTTTCATTGAGATTAATTGGAGTTAACTCCTTGCATATTCACACAACTTACGATGAATCCTCATAATTTTTTGTTTAATTTGATATAGAGATACTGATTGAACTGTTATGTTGTACTCCCTCCATTTCTAAATATAAGATCTATTTACCTAATTTGATTAGGATTAAGGATATTAATTAAGTTGGTTAAAATTACAACACCCTAATCACACTTCTTTATTCCTACCTTCCTAAAGAGTCTCACATCTCCAAATATGTCATATATTTAGAAACAGATGGAGTACTATATAATAATAGACCACGGTGGAACATTAAAAAAATGTCATTTTAAAATTAATAATGATATAAGTGTCATAAAGTATATGAACATGTGTAATTTAATTTTTATGTATAACTTACTGTGGAGCAGCAATAGAGGAGATATATAAAAGATCAGATTGAATTGAAAATGATATGACGAGAAAATGAGAATTAAAGATCAAATTGACTTCAATGTTCTTCGAACTTGCCAAACTATTTCCGATCATTAAAGTAAAAAAAAGCTGCTGAGTTTTTGTGACTTTGAAAATTCTGTTTATCCTTTCCTTACAGTGTCTCTGCATTCATTTTCTGAAGGCCAATTATGTGGAAATTGAAATTAACTACAAATCATCTAAAATTGCGGTTTATTGTTGTTGTTGTGGTCGTTATAACTTTTCGCTCAAATTTCATGTAAATATAGTGTAAATTATTTATTCACATATTAATAAAACTTCTCATTTCTCAAATTTGTGGGTGTATTTACTGTTCAGTTTATCTTAGCAAGCTTCATGCTGCTAATTGCATAAATCAATATTTTTTTATACCTATGCATAATTCAATCTTATTTCATTATAAAAAGATAAATTACATATATATGTGTGTGTATGTGTGAGCAATTCATAGGTATGATGTGACAAATTACAGATAAACATATTAGGTCTGACATAGAATTTTTAATCTGACATAGTACCCTAAAAAATTAACTAGCTGATAAAAAATTTAAATCTCATGTCTGTTTTTCAATTTTTTTATTTTGCAAATTGAAAAAAATATTTCTATCAGCTAGTTAATTTTTTAGGATGCCAAATTAGATTAAAAATTTTAAATCAAAGTTGATGTGTTTATTTATGATTGGTTAAACTATAAATGATCTGGTACACCAGATTTACCTAAAAATTTCTCATATATATATATATATGCGCGTGCGTATGAGACACAAATTTTTTCAACGTAAACAAATAGAAAATTGATAGGAGATTATGTTCTCATATATTCTGATGGCAAAAAAAAGTGTTCTCAATTCACAACTTGGTTATTCTTTTGAAAAGCTAGCCTCATCCACATGTAAAGCGTAATTAGATAGGTCCCTACTTAAACTCCCTCGTTTACATCGCAATCAAACAATTAGTTGAGATATAAGTGAAACTGGCATTTCACCAAATAAATTGCCCCATTAATACTCAAGATTAAGCTGATAATTGCTTTTTCATTCCCACCCTTGTTTCCTGTAGATTTTGGCTGATTTTCCAATGGGTTTAAGCACATTTATTGTTCTCCAAATATCTGTGGGTCAGTTAATCGGGTCCTTAAAAATTTCACTCTTATACTCTTGCAAATTCAACATTCTAATCAATTTATCTTTCAAGAACCTAAAGTAACATTTAAAAATTGTTCAATTTTCCAACAGCTACATATTTTATAGGGCTGAAATGGAATCCAATTAAAACTAGAATAGGCCATAAAAAAAATGATAACCTTATCTTACACCACACACACATATATATATATATATATCAGTTAAGAAAAATTAAGTGGCATGTCTGATCTATCAACTTTAGTAGCTGATTGAATAAAATATATGACTATTTTATAAGAAATCAAATCATGCAAATTGTTTGGCTTATTAAAAGGTTTAGTTAAGAAAGTAATATTCGGTATACTTATAATATATATTAGTTGAAAAAAAGGTTAATTGACATGTTTTTTCAAATATACTAGAAAACCTAAAAAAAATGGACTCATAGGATAGGATCGGAGAAACACGGCCCTTCTAACTAAACCTGCATGTAAGATATAGTTTAATCTTCTTTAATCAGAATGATTTTTAGTTGCAATTATTAGTTACCTCATGTTTCAATCAATGACATACAGTTAAAGGAAAATTTCAGTTTACGCCCACCGAAACAAATTAATGTCAGATTCCCCCCATAACATTCTAAAACCTTACTAAGACATCAAGGGGGCAAAGTGAAGTTAATTCTTTCAGCTTAAAAGACAATTTTACCCCCGAAAAAGAAAGAGGAATGGCATAAAAATGGTGAAACATGACACTACACATACTCATGCTCTCCCTCCCTCTGCACACTATGTTAAGGACCCACTCCCTCCCGAAATACTCAAACATGATGGATGAAGAGGAGGTTAGGTTTTGTTGCCTCTTCTCAGCTCCCTCGTGTTCTCTATGCTCACAAAATTCAATAAGGGTATAATTGTCTTTTTAGCTGACAGAATTAATTTCATTTTGCCCCTATAAAGTCTTAGTGAGGTTTCAGAATGTTATAGGGGCCATCTAACATTAACTTCCTATAGTGGGGTAAATTGAAATTTTCCCAAAAATTGATTGGATTGCAATTATATTTTTAAAGTAGGCATATAGATAGTTAGGTGGGTCTAGTTTTGATTGCTTTTTTATATTTGCTTTTGTGAAATATAATTCGAAGTATAGATCAGCAGCATTATTGATAAGTAATACTTTATAATAGGTTAAACCTTGGGGGTAGGATAGGAGACATTAAGCAATTTTTTTAATATGTATATTATTAAAATTATAACTACTTAAAATTAGTTAATTATTTCTAATTATGTGTATATCTGTATATGTTAGTTTTATTTAAAAAAACATTTCAAACATTTGCGTCAAAATTACCCACATTAGCAAAAAAAACCCTTTTAATATTAATGCTTTAGAAAACAAATTATGAATTAAGACAGAGATTAATTAGCGTAATGACATGAATAAAGCTTTGCTATTGTTGTTGTAGCAACATGAATAATTGGGAAAATGATAAAAATATACATTCCAAATTTTAAAATTCCAAATAGGTGATTTACATTTGTTAATAGTTTGTTAATACCTGTACTAAACTTGTTAATACCTATACTGACATAGTTAATGGGATTTTGAAATTTGGAAGGTATTTTTTCTGTCAATTTCCCAAATAATCGGCTGCAATTAAATTAAACTCGAGTTGTTTTTCTCATTGGGTAGAACACGTGACATCGTCGGCTTAGTGCATGCATGAATTTCTCAATAAAAAGCATAATAAACTGTAGAGGAATTAGCTTTATTTATCCAACCATTTCTTTGTGGACTACCTGGTCCAACTCCTTAGTGAATATAACAAAAAATAAAAAGCGTCCGGGGGGGCGTAGCTCGATGGTTTGAAGTGGGTTGCCAAGGTGTTGACCCCGCCATTTAGCCTGTGGTGCCGAGTTCGAACCCCAGGGAAGTCGTCACCCATTTATGGGACTCCCGGCGGCGACTCCGGATTAGTCTACACCCGAAGGGTGTAGGACACCGGGGGCGAAAGCAAAAAAAAAAAAAAAAAGGAAACTAACAAGTCATTTATCATCATTTATTCATTTTACAGAAAGGAAAAAAAAAAAAAAAGAAGAGGAATGTGATCATCACTATTTATGTTGTCTGAGGTGAACAAGGGCCACAGCAACTTTAGCTCCAAAAAGAGCATTATTCTTGACAAGAGCTATATCTTACATATTGTTAAGTTTCTCATATCATAGAACCAAATTTTTAAAACACCTTTAAAAAACAAATAATCCAAAGTGATTCGATATTTTAGTCCTTCATAAAATACGCTATGTTGTTTCATTCACCAAAATTATAGCATTCATTAAAATCTTTCAAATAATCCTTTTTTCTCCAATTATGCCTTTGAATGACCAAAATTCCAAGGCTGCTCTAACATCAGTATTGATTAAAGATATGGTTACTCCAACAATAAATATTATTAATTAGATTATGAGAAAATGTTTCTTAATATTTAATTGAAAATAAGAAAGGAGGATACTTGAAGCAAGCGAGGCACCTCCAGTGAGTTCATATACTCTGGCAAGCAAGAAGGGATTTTCTGCATTTCCTGTTATATTCTTTTCCCTGTAAGAGAAGGAAACATTGTCATTAGGAATGCCCTTTCATCTCATGCAAGTTCTCGTTAATTTTGAGAATAAATACAGGTTCTTCAACTTTTTCACCAAAAAAACATTGTCATCAATTATCTAACCTCTTCATTTAGCAACACCGGGTTTTTTTTCAATAAGCGCATAAATAACTTCTCAAATGTCAAAAATTATAAATTCTGAACTGACTATGTTTTGTAGGTGATGTTGGATTAAATTATGTTAAATGATTTTATGCAGTCAAGATACCTTTGTGAAACGAGTTTTGTATTGTCAACGTAAAGTGCAAAAAAAGCCTTTTTGATTGATTATGGATAAAACACATTAATACAGAAAGCTCAGAGACAGAGGACTAGAGAAAGCAGGAACAGAGAAGCTGGATTGATAATATACACACTAACACATAACTGAAGATATTACCTGGCTTCCTTAAGGGCTCTTTGTATGGCTGACTCAATCATATTTCCTGAGGTTGAGTGTTCCTTAGGAATAGGAACTGCTATCGATATTCCTGTTCCAAGCTTGAGATTCATGCTTGCTTCTGTTTGAAGGATAGAAAAGCTAGAGTGATGTTTGGCCATTGGGATTTTTTTTTTTTTTTTTTTCATGTAATGGGAACTTAACTAAGATATTTAAATAGTAGCAGAATAGTGATAATATGATACTATTTGTAAATCTATGTGTTGTATGTGCATTGAATAACATGAGGATGTTGGTGATCATAATTTATCTCATACTCAAACTTTAAAGCACAAGTTCCCAAACACTACAAAATTAGACTGCTCATGTACGACTCCAACTAAAGATGATATTCTTACCTATTAAACAAGCACATTCTTCTGGAGAATCCACCCGACAAGGCACCTGCAAATTATGTCAGGAATCAGGATCCATTTACATAATTTTCAATATAGCTCATAATTTTAAAGCATAACATGGCACTCCTAACATTCTAGACGTAAAAAAAATGAAAATAGTACACTATTGATTGTCCAAAATGGAAGTTAGAGAACTCTGCTTCTGTTATCAGTGAATTTTCAATCTAGCCCCATAAAAGCTCAAGTTTTTATCCATTTCCCATCTAATTCCCCATTCCCTCTCAAGAAAAGTTTGCTCACATATCCCATCTCTATCTACAATTAAGAAGCTAACATATTGCTAAAAATTGAACGTTTGCTTCTTAAATGAAACCAGTTTAAAGTCACAATCAAGTACAGCTTCAAGTCATATGATATAAAAAAGTCTGTGAAACTAAAATTGGGTGATTGGACCAATTCACAATTTAGGGATTAAGTAACAATCAAGTCAAAATTATAGAGACTGAGTTACAACGAATCAAAGTCCAAAACTAGAGAGACTAAAAGATTAATTTTCCATTCTAATTACATAAAACTTGGACTTCTAATTTGAGATTTTAAATTGATGTCGAACTTCAAATCATATAAGCATGTAATTGCTATCATTCCTACAAGCATAAAGGAGCCATATAAAAATCTAGTGTGTGTACCTTACAGCCACTAGATTCTGTGAAAAAAAGCAGGAATGTCATTGGTCTTCTAAGTTGCAACACAAACCCCTTGTGTTTCCTATGCAGAGAACAAAAGAATCAAATAAGTTACACCAACATATTGATGGTGCTGCGATAAATTATTTATGTCGGGGATAATGTCAAGAATAAAAAATAAACAAGTACCAGATACTCCAAGGTTCTGGGAATATCTAATATTGATTTTATCCCAGCAGATACATCCATGGCCGCCAAGACCAAGCTTAAAATCAGCATGCTTATTGCCTGAGACAAATTCAGGAAATTATTGTGGAGGTTCCGAAAATAAAATAAAAAAAAGGGTTCTCAGAGTTTCTTCTAGAAGGAAACCAAAGATTATTTGCATTTTTTATGCATCTCAAGGACTCCTATTCTTCATCTTCTAAATTTCCCCACCACTTTGATAACAAAGGAAAACACATAATATATGAACCTTGATAGTACAAGCAATCCTGTCCTAGCTTCCAAGCTTATGGAATGTACAAATTAGTAATTTCATTACCCCCTCCCCAAACACCAAAACACCCCAACTCCAGGAAGATACCCAGATACTGGTCATTTAGTAACTTCAAACCGACAAGACTATAACTCAATATAGTTCATGAGTACGTTGACTTACTACTCATAATATTCGGATTAGACATGCAACATCTTAAGCCAATGGACAGTATTCATTAATCAAACCAATAATTCCCATCATCAACACAAAGGAGGGTAACTTCCTATGTTCATCATGTCTATGTACTCCCCCAGTCCCTCCAGTACCAAAGACCGGAATGTTAACCTGGAAAAAATATTGAAAAATTACTGGTCGTGAAAACACTATAAAACCATAGAAGGAACTGACATTATCTGTTTATGAGAAAATCACCATGGAAGCCAAAAACATGGTTGCAGCAACAGTGGTAGCACCATTTACACCACTAGGAACCTAAAAACTGCACGAATTAGTATGCAATGTATATAATGACATACTGAATAATCATAAGCAGGGTGGGAGAAGATCTAAGATTTTAGCATTGTTTATACCATTGTTTGGCTATAAATTTTTTTTTTTCAATTTGATTTTACTAAGGCTACTGCAAACATACAACTAAATAAATATAAATGAAGCCAGTTCAGTCACAAAATTGAGGTTCCTGATCATACAGTGAGCTTTGAGGGTCAATTATTGACCTACATATTACTCTGTCAAATGTAAAACAGAAAAGAAATTCAACAACATAGACTGGCTAAGTAAATATGGTGAGTAGTAATCTTAAAGCCACTAACAACATGATGTAGGATTAAAATCCTGACATGTAAGAATAGGATAGAAAGGTAGAAGGAGAGTAGAAATTGAGAAGAACAGAGGGTAAAGAAGAACCAAGAAGTCAGAAATTGTAGAAGAAAGAGCCAAGAGAACAGAGAGATCCGAGAGACACAGGGAAACAAAACAATTCTGTATTCAGTCAAAATGCAAATCAGTTCTGTACAAGCGATTAGAATCAGGTATATAGTCCTCTGATTCAGAATTACAACTGGACCTTTAAACATAGGCCCACTTATTCCTATTTCTAGCCCATAGCCCAAAACCTATATTAAGCCCAATTAATTAATTACCGATTAATGAAATAATTGGTACTAAGCCCAACTCTATTCCATTAACCAATTTAACTAACTAGCCTTAACTAAAATTACATTTTTATATCACAACATATGCAATATCCCTTCGAGCTGTCTTCTGAACTCTGTTTCCCAGAGTAGCTAGCCTTTCAAGTTCTTCTGTACTTAGACCTAACCACAAAAGACAAGCAGGAGAAGATTTGTTCAGTTTGAAGACCAAAATTCTCTGCCTCAGCTCATCCTTTAATATGTTATTCCATATAATCATAAATATCTGGTTTTTCAAATTCCCAAAGCTTCTTTTCTTATAAGTCATGCTTAAATGGTTGGCTTTAACCGTTTCAATTGGATTCCATTTTCCAATTAGTTAATCTCCCAGCATCTAGTTTTTTCCCTTGTTGTAAAATCCTAACTCTATTAAAAATATAATGAATGTCATGCTTTTCAAAGTGAAATTAGATTTAATATGGGACACGATTTTTAACATATTCAACTGTGATCTTCAAAGGATATCATAAGTCGATGCTTCAACACTCATGTTGCTTGAACTTACTGCAAATACAGATAAATCAACTATTTTATGCGTCATTTCTTTTTGGTCCATTCAGGGTAAGGATTAAGCCAAAAGCCCAAACCCAGTCCAACATAAGTAATTCACTGGACGGGAGGAGATTGGAATGACTATATATACCACCATGAAACTCTAAACAGAGAATGGCGAAGATGACATCCTACCTTCAGAAAACATTAACAAATTACAAAGAATTAACTAACCATGTAAGAGTTTCCACTAACTTTGTCCCAACTCACAACTACAACAATCAAAGTTGGTATCTAAGTAGCAATCCATCATGCTTCCTTTCACAAAATCATTTTCACAAGTCAATTATAAAATAAAAATACAATTTAAGTTAAAATTGGGCAAAAGACGGCCACAAAATACACCTATGCAGGGTGTGCCATTTAAAATAGCAATAGTTGCAGGAACTGCACCATTCTCGCTCACAATAGCCTCCACCTCTTTGGCAGTCTGCAAATTTTTAGGATATAACATATACCAGCAAAAGCACCATGAAGAAGGTAATACGAATTTTTAGAGACTAAATAATGCGAAATATAAAATTAAAAATAAACCCACAGAGGAAAATGAAATACAATTTGGGACTACCATGTGCGATTATAGTGGATTCAAGAGCAACAACAGGACGGCCGAGTGATAAAGCTTCAGACACCTCAGGAGCTATCTTGATTAACCCTCCAATTGAAGTGCCACCCGCATCCTAAGAAATGAATTCAAAGAAAACGGGAGAAAAACAAAATGAAACTGAGTTACCCATAATTCACGGTGATTCAAACAAGGAGAAATTATAAGAAAAATGAGAACTTTATATGAGTTCATCAAAAGGGGTGGAGAGATATAGATAATAGTGTGAAGAAATTGATTACAATATAACATAACTTATCATTTGTATCAGACGAAGTCAAGTGACGGTGGAGAGTGATGAGTCGTGAAAGACGCTTAAACGTCATATCAACTTCTTGTTAAATGGATTTGTGTTTTTAATAGTCTCTGTTTGTTTGTGAATCCTCCGTGCAACTTATGAATTAATAATGGGTGAAGTTAAGGTAATATTTGGTCCTTACAGTAGGTTTTGGTCTCTCAAGTTTTACTCCGTTTGTATTTTGTAAGATTAGTCCATATAGTTTAAAAAAGACCTTAATACTGTTAAATTTTGCTGAGGTGTCATTAACACCGTTTGTTTTGATGACTTGGCATCTGAGTGGGCACGTGGTTTTTCATTTTTTTCCCTTTTGAACTGGAGATATGATTTTTGATATTTAAAAAAATAAAACATCACCGTTCTTCCATCCTAGTGGTGCCCTCCGAAATTTCCAACCCCCACCCCCACACTTTCTTCTTCCTCCTCCTGCATCTTTCTCAAAATTTCTTTCTGAATCTTTCCATTCTTCAAAGTTCAACCCACTAAAGCTTCTTGAAGGTTTGAACGTGTCCATAGCTCATGTTAGATCTTTCTTTGCTCTAGCTCGTCATTGTCAGTGAGCTTCCATAACACGTCTTCGATCTCCAATTCGGAATGCAAGTTGAGAAACTCTGATTCAATGTCTACGTTGCCGTCGCCGGAAATTCCAGAGCCTCTTGGGGAAGAAGATGATAAGTCCAGTTTGGAAAACAAAAAACAAAAATTATATGTACACTCAGACGCCAAATCATCAAAACAAACGGGTGTCAGTGACACTTCAGTAAAACTTAACACCATTAACGTCCTTTTTAAACTATAGGGACTAACCTTACTAACAGAGTAAAACTTAAAGGACCAAAACCTACGGTTTGAAACTACCGGGATGAAAACCAAAATGAGATCAAACTATAGGGACTAAAGATTACTTTAACCCTTTTTAATATTCAATAGTTGTGTAAATCGTACTAAACATAAATAATAATTTTGAGTGGCAGATTTAGTATTAATCAAAGGGTTAAGGGTAACAAACAAAAATATGATTTTGTCAAAAGTTCGTATAGTATAAAGTGCTTTTTTTTGGATCAAAAGTAATTCTGAACTTCTAAATTGAATCAAAAATCACATTTATAGTTATATTCCAAAAGATAGAACTTGGTGCTAGATGAATATTTTTATAAAATTACATGTGTATTTTTTACCATAATCTAACGGTAAGTGTGATTTAATATATAGGGTAAATGTGAAGATTTAATATCCAATAATTGTGCAAATCCTACCAAACATAGATAACAATTTTCTTGATTTATTTCATCAATTATAAGGGTATTTTATACAATTGTTGAATACTAAATTTACATATTTACCTAATTTTCATTTATAACATCAGAAATCAATTGTCCAATTATCCACGCTAAAAAATTCAACTTAATTAAAATCCAAGAAAACTACAGTTAAACTATTGCTGATTAAAGTTACGACGAGGAAATTTGCCAACATCACTTACATGACAATGCTTGGCTCTAGGTGAATAATTAAGGAAGATGGACGGCACAAACTTATCCATCCATTTATAAGTGAGTGAATAATGGGGCATATTTGAGCCAAATTCTAACATCATATGACATAGGCTAAATTATAGAAAACCCCCCCTGAACTTTGAGTCAGATGCAGATAACCTCCCTAACATTTGAAAGTTCAAATTGAGCACCCCTAACATTTCATGTTTTGACTCTCAATACCCTACCGTTAAAATTGCCGTTAAAGTTAACGGTTTTTTGTCATTAACAATTTTTATCATTTTTAATTATATACCAAACATTTTATAAAAAACCCCTTAATAACTGACTTATAATTCTAAGTATTTTTTAATACTGAAAAATATAAAAATATTTAAAAAAAGATTTAAAGTGTTTTCCTGACTATACACTTTATAAATAAAATGCTTTAAAAATAAAAATACTTAAAATGCATATAAAATATTTGTTTGATCATGTATTTTTTAAATAAAAAAAAATTATAATATAATTACAATTATATATTAAATGAAAATGGTTGATTTTTAAATGACATATTACACAATACAAAATATTAAAAAATTGGATAAGATAAAAGCCGTTAACTTTAACGGAAATTTTAACGGCCGGGGGTTGAAAGTCAAAACATGGAATGTCAGGGGTGCTCAATTTAAATTTTCAAAGGTTAGGGAGGTCATCTGCAATTTACCCAAAGTTCAGGGGAGTTTTCTATAATTTAACCTATGACATATATATTACATACTGGTTATTGAAAGCTAGAATTATACTGTTGCCAAAAAAAAAACTACAATTATAACTATTGTCAACCCATACCTCTTTTTAGCATATTTCAAAGAAGTCCTCTACTCATTCTAATGTACATGGTCAAGGTCCAAGAATGCAACGAATGATCCAACAAAATAGGCCCAACTAGTCTTCATAAGCTCAAACACATTGAGAAATTGGATTCGTGACCCCAGTAGTGACCCAAACATATGGTCCAAGAATGCATTAAGGCTTTGTTATTAATAAAAGCCTCAAATAAACCATGCGGATATGGCCCAGTGGTTCGAATTCGCCCTTAAACATGAAAATATTCAGTGACCAGCCATTTACCAAGTGGAGGATTTGTGGTGAGGGGATTAGTCACTGTTATATAATAGAGGAAAATACCTTGAGTTTACTAAAGAAAAGCCTAAATAATTACCACTAGATCACAAATAAGCATTAAAACCCATTATCTACCCAAAAGCTTGGGCACATGTGGAACCATATGCATATACATACATATAATGGACTCTTGGAATGACTTCCTCATCAGCATTGCTTATTGTCATCCACATTCATCTTCCTTGATGAATAGCAGTTACTATTACATAATTGATGGCTTTGAATGACTTCCTCTCCAGTGATGCCCATTTTTATCCACTAATATCTCCCTTGCTAATAGCAGTTTCTAATACATATTCAACGGCATTAAGCCATTTTTGTAAACTTTATACTTGACATGTAATATCCCAAAAATTTAAGAAGCTTTAAAATAGTTAGTTAATGAATATTAAGGAAGATAATTAGGGCCTAAGAAAATAGAGTTATTTAAGATTTTAGACGGGGAATTATTATAAGATTAAGGGCCCAAAATAGTTATATAAGCTTTTGAATTAAGTAAATTATATGTTCCAAAAGTTTATATATAGTAAAGTTTATGTGAAATTTTATAATTGGGATCATAGAGAAGCTTAATTTACATGTCTAGGACATGTTAAATAGTCCCAAAATAATTAGTTATCTTGTTACAAATAAAGATAATTTTATTTAGTAAGTTTTCAAATAATTTTTATCTATAAAGGTACCATAGACATATGACATATTTTGCTACAAGAGATAATTTTAGGCTTCAAGAGAAAGCCATTTATGCTTCATAAATCATTTCATGCGTGATCTCATGCCTCATGAAGATCATCTTTTATTTCTAAAAGGACACATGGCATTAGGTGAAGAAAGCTTTGCTTCCAAGATGGCATGTGCTTAGTCTTCAAGGATTAATGATTGCTTCCTTCTCCTTGCAAGCAGCCACAACGTGGCTTTATTCCATGAATCATGATACACCATATATGAGCTAGTGTGAACACATGACACAAGCATGCAAAAAGTCTTGGTCTTCAAGATTTGTGTTCACACATGCATGCTCCTTCTAGATTAAAGTAGTCTTCCTTCCCAAGTTCATATGTGTGTGTGCCGTCCAAACATCAAGTCTTTCTCTTCAAGATGAGTGTGTGGGTACGTGGCCTTGTTCTTGCTCACCAATTCATGTGGCTTTCTTTGCAAGATAGCACATGCTTTGTCACCAAGAATTAATTGGCTATAGATAGGTGTGTGAGCAAGGGATGGAAGCAAGAGAGGGAGCTGAGTGGCATGAGAAAAAGAAAGAAAGAAGAGAAAAATAAAGAGAAAAAGAGAAAGAAAAAGAGGAAGAAAAATAGAGAGACAAGGAGGCCTAGTTAGGGGAAGTGCTTTAGAAAGAGGCTATTCAAGAGGTAGCTTTAATTTGCAATTTTGTATATGTGTTTTGGTTGCATGTATAGTTTTGCCATTTATGCTGCAGTTAGGCATGAGAATATGTAATATCCTTACTCAGTTATTTTGCCATGATCATGTGTGAAATTAGTTACAGTTTACAGTTATTCAGCTTGTAAGGTATTATTCTCATTGGCTTGTTTTTATATGCATAATTTTTACCATGCATTATATACTAATTGTGATTATTGCTACTGAGATTTCCCCAAATCTCACCCCCATTTTCCATGTCCCAACCATAGGACCAGACACCTATAAAGGAAAGGAAAAGCAAGCAGACCTCTAGTTAAGGCAAGGAGGACCTGGAATATATTTTGGAGCTTATAGTTAATTAATGTATTTTGGTCTGTATGTATAAACTCCATAAGGAGCCTAAGTAGCCTAAAGACCTGCAAAGAAACTAAGAACATAAGCTCTGTTGCAGGAAGAAGTCAGTATCTACTTTTAGAAAAATATGAATGCATGTGAACATGTCTTATTATGGCAAATATTTTCGTCCGTTTATCATATGAGTTAGGCCATGATATTTTCCAGATATATAGTACACGTCCTAAGCTTTAAATCAAGTACTCATGCGTAATTGTTGGACTTGTAGATTAGGAGATATGAATTTTGCAAGTTAAGCATAAAAACAGAAATTCCTGAGAAAATTCATATATGTCTGGAAAATATAAGAAGGTTTTTCAGAGATAATGGGACCAGATTGAGCCAATGTTTTATCATGATTATAAAGAATATTTTAAGAGCTAAAGTATGAGCTTTGAACCACTATTCTTGAGTTTAAAAGAAATTATGTATTTTCAACGTTAGAAGCCCAAGTAAAATATTTGAGAAAAAGTTTTTAGTTTATGTCATTCTTGGGTTTTCTAAATAATTTTAGTGGTTCAAACTCAGTTAAAGGGCTCTAAAGAATGTCCCTAGAATAAGGTGTTACATGACACATTTGGTTTTACATTATTTTTGTCTGAAACTGACTGGCGCATCAGCTTGCATACATTCCTTCCTTCATTGCTGGAAACCACAAGCTATTAATTTTTTACATGAAGATTAAGGGGCTGTATGACATTGACATGAGGGGAGGGTAGCAAAGAAATTTTTTTTAGTTGGATTTAAAAAATTAAAGAAGTGGTATAGTGGTTCAAAGCTCATACTTTAGCTCTTAAAATATTCTTTATAACCATGATAAAACGTTGGCTCAATCTGGTCCCATCATCTCTGAAAAACCTTTTTATATTTTCCAGACATATATGAATTTTCGCAGGAATTTCTGTTTTTATGCTTAACTTGCAAAATTCATATCTCCTAATCTACACGTCCAAAAATTACGCATGAGTACTTGATTTAAAGCTTAGGACGTGTACTATATATCTGGAAAATATCATGGCCTAACTCATATGATAAACTGACGAAAATATTTTCCATAATAACACATGTTCATATGCATTCATATTTTTCTAAAAGTAGATACTGACTTCTTCCTGCAACAGAGCTTATGTTCTTAGTTTCTTTGCAGGTCTTTAGGCTACTTAGGCTCCTTATGGAGTCTATACATACAGACCAAAATACATTAATTAACTATAAGCTCCAAAATATATTCCAGGTTCTTCTTGCCTTAACTAGAGGTCTGCTTGCTTTTCCTTTCCTTTATAGGTGTCTGGTCCTATGGTTGGGACATGGAAAATGGGGGTGAGATTTGGGGAAATCTCAGTAGCAATAATCACAATTAGTATATAATGCATGGTAAAAACTATGCATGTAAAAACAAGCCAATGAGAATAATACCTTACAAGCTGAATAACTGTAAACTGTAACTAATTTCACACATGATCATGGCAAAATAACTGAGTAAGGATATTACATATTCTCATGCCTAACTGCAGCATAAATGGCAAAACTATACATGCAACCAAAACACATATACAAAATTGCAAATTAAAGCTACCTCTTGAAGAGCCTCTTTCTAAAGCACTTCCCCTAACTAGGCCTCCTTGTCTCTCTATTTTTTCTTCCTCTTTTTCTTTCTCTTTTTCTCTTTATTTTTCTCTTCTTTCTTTCTTTTTCTCACGCCACTCAGCTCCCTCTCTTGCTTCCATCCCTTGCTCACACACCTATCTATAGCCAATTAATTCTTGGTGACCAAGCATGTGCTATCTTGCAAAGAAAGCCACATGAATTGGTGAGCAAGAACAAGGCCACGTACCCACACACTTATCTTGAAGAGCAAGACTTGATGTTTGGACGGCACACACACATATGAACTTGGGAAGGAAGACTACTTTAATCTAGAAGGAGCATGCATGTGTGAACACAAATCTTGAAGACCAAGACTTTTTGCATGCTTGTGTCATGTGTTCACACTAGCTCATATATGGTGTATCATGATTCATGGAATAAAGCCACGTTGTGGCTGCTTGCAAGGAGAAGGAAGCAATCATTAATCCTTGAAGACTAAGCACATGCCATCTTGGAAGCAAAGCTTTCTTCACCTAATGCCATGTGTCCTTTTAGAAATAAAAGATGATCTTCATGAGGCATGAGATCACGCATGAAATGATTTATGAAGCATAAATGGCTTTTTCTTGAAGCCTAAAATTATCTCTTGTAGCAAAATATGTCATATGTCTATGATACCTTTATAGATAAAAATTATTTGGAAACTTACTAAATAAAATTATCTTTATTTGTAACAAGATGACTAATTATTTTGGGACTATTTAACATGTCCTAGACATGTAAATTAAGATTCTCTATGATCCCAATAATAAATTTTCACATAAACTTTACTATATATAAACTTTTGGAACATATAATTTACTTAATTCAAAAGCTTATATAACTATTTTGGGCCCTTAATCTTATAATAATTCCTCTTCTAAAATCTTAAATAACTCTATTTTCTTAGGCCCTAATTATCTTCCTTAATATTCATTAACTAGCTATTTTAAAGCTTCTTAAATTTTTGGGATATTACAATTCTCCCCCCGTAAAATAAATTTCGTCCTCGAAATTTAGAAAGTACCTTAAAACATAAGATTTGGATATTTCTGTTTCATGTCTTCCTCCAGCTCCCAAGTTGCTTCTCTAGGGGAAAATCCTTTCCAGACCACCTTCACAAATAAATAAAAGACTACTTCTTTTATTTCTAAAAGGACACATGGCATTAGGTGAAGAAAGCTTTGCTTCCAAGATGGCATGTGCTTAGTCTTCAAGGATTAATGATTGCTTCCTTCTCCTTGCAAGCAGCCACAACGTGGCTTTATTCCATGAATCATGATACACCATATATGAGCTAGTGTGAAAACATGACACAAGCATGCAAAAAGTCTTGGTCTTCAAGATTTGTGTTCACACATGCATGCTCCTTCTAGATTAAAGTAGTCTTCCTTCCCAAGTTCATATGTGTGTGTGCCGTCCAAACATCAAGTCTTGATCTTCAAGATGAGTGTGTGGGTACGTGGCCTTCTTCTTGCTCACCAATTCATGTGGCTTTCTTTGCAAGATAGCACATGCTTGGTCACCAAGAATTAATTGGCTATAGATAGGTGTGTGAGCAAGGGATGGAAGCAAGAGAGGGAGCTGAGTGGCGTGAGAAAAAGAAAGAAAGAAGAGAAAAATAAAGAGAAAAAGAGAAAGAAAAAGAGGAAGAAGAATAGAGAGATAAGGAGGCCTAGTTAGGGGAAGTGCTTTAGAAAGAGGCTCTTCAAGAGGTGGCTTTAATTTGCAATTTTGTATATGTGTTTTGGTTGCATGTATAGTTTTTCCATTTATGCTGCAGTTAGGCATGAGAAGATGTAATATCCTTACTCAGTTATTTTGCCATGATCATGTGTGAAATTAGTTACAGTTTACAGTTATTCAGCTTGTAAGGTATTATTCTCATTGGCTTGTTTTTACATGCATAGTTTTTACCATGCATTATATACTAATTGTGATTATTGCTACTGAGATTTCCCCAAATCTCACCCCCATTTTCCATGTCCCAACCATAGGACCAGACACCTATAAAGGAAAGGAAAAGCAAGCAGACCTCTAGTTAAGGCAAGGAGGACCTAGAATATATTTTGGAGCTTATAGTTAATTAATGTATTTTGGTCTGTATGTATAGACTCCATAAGGAGCCTAAGTAGCCTAAAGACCTGCAAAGAAACTAAGAACATAAGCTCTGTTGCAGGAAGAAGTCAGTATCTACTTTTAGAAAAATATGAATGCATGTGAACATGTCTTATTATGGCAAATATTTTCGTCAGGTTATCATATGAGTTACGCCATGATATTTTCCAGATATATAGTACACGTCCTAAGCTTTAAATCAAGTACTCACATATTAGAATTTCGTAGGAAATTCCTGTTTTTACGTTTAACTTGTAAAATTAATATCTCTTAATCTACACGTCCAAAAATTATGTATGAGTACTTGATTTAAAGCTTAGGACGTGTACTATATATCTGGAAAATATCATAGGCTAACTCAAATGATAACCTGACGAAATATCTACTACAATACAACTTGTTCACATGCTTTCTTAACTTTTCTATGTAAAGATATAGCTGTCTACTTGAAGTAGAGTTCAGGTTCTTGGTTTCTTTGCAGGTCTTTAAGCTACTTAAGCTCCTTATGGAGTCTATACATACATACCGAAATATGATAACTAAATCATAAATTCCAAAAGTACTCTTTTTATCTCCTTGCCTTAGCTAATGATCCACCGGCTTCTCCTTTCCTCTGGAAGTGCTCTGTCCTATGGGTGGGACAGGGAAAGAGGGGGTGAGATTTGGGAAAATCTCAGTAGCAATAATCACAATTAGTATATAATGCATGGTAAAAACTGTGCATGTAAAATCTGACCAATGAGAATAATACCTTACAAGCTGATAACTGTAAACTGTGAACTGTAAACTGTAAACTGTAACTAATTTCACACATGATCATGGAAAATAACTGAGTAAGGATATTACATATTCTCATGCCTATCTGCAGCATAAATGGCAAAACTATACATGCAACCAAAACACATATACAAAATTGCAAATTAAAACTACCTCTTGAAGAGCCTCTTTCTACAGCACTTCTACTCTGATTTCCCTCTGGTAAAACTGAAGGCAGATCAATTCCTAACCTTAATAAATATAGGCAAGGAGATTACTTTTGGTGCATGGGATAAACCTTTTACTATTATTTCTCTTAAAATTTTGGCCAAACTCCATATAAATTCCTTCTCTAACTTTTAACCATAAATCAGAACTTCTTTTATTTATTACATGCTATAACTTGAGGCCTTTATTCTTAGTAAGCATATGAACACTTTCTTCTCCCTCTTAGAATTACTTTTATACAATTCAACTCTTTATCTAACTATAGAATTGTATAAACTTGAAAATAGGGAGATAAAAATATACTTACCAAGAACTTTAAGAAAACTTTTTACTATAACTTCTTCTAACTAGGCCTCATTCTTTCTCTATTTTTCTTCCTCTTTTTCTTTCTCTTTTTCTTTTTATTTTTCTCTTTCTTTCTTTCTTTCTTTCTTGCCCTACGCCCTCTCCCTTCTCTTGCTCCTTTGCTTGCCAACAAGTCTTATTTATAGACTCTTGGGCTTGGAGGTCACGCCTAATACAACTTGGAGGGCAAGCACCTTTCTACTTGGATGGCACACATGAGCTTGTGAAGGAAGATTTGAACATGTGTCATGAAGGGATGAATGCAAGCAAAAAGGCCAACCATGTGGCTTCTTGGACGGCAAGCTCAACTTGGGGAGGGAGTATTTTTCAAACCTTGAGTCAAGAATATGTGTGAACATCAACTTGAAAATCAAGGCTTTCTTGCACGCAAAAGTCAAGTGTTCACACTAGCTAATGTGTGGCATCTTGAATCATGAGAAGCCACGCCCAAGAGTGCTCTTATGAAGCAAAATGGCTTCTTCTTGAAGCCTAATATTATCTCTTGTAGCAAAATAAATCATATGTCTAAGGTACCTTTATAAATAAAAATTATTTGGAAACTTACTAAATAAAATTATCTTTATTTGTAACAAGATGACTAATTATTTTGGGATTATTTAACATGTCTTAGACATGTAAATTAAGCTCTTCTATGATCCCAATAATAAACTTTCACATGAATCTTGCTACATATAAACTTTTGGATCATATAATTCACTTAATCCAAAGGCTCTGATACAAAAAATGTAACACCTTATTCTAGGGACATTCTTTAGAGCCCTTTAACCGAGTTTGAACCACTAAAGCTATTTAGAAAACCCAAGAATGACATAAACTAAAAACTTTTTCTCAAATATTTTACTTGGGCTTCTAACTTTGAAAATACATAATTTCTTTTAAACTCAAGAATAGTGGTTCAAAGCTCATACTTTAGCTCTTAAAATATTCTTTATAACCATGATAAAACCTTGGCTCAATCTGGTCCCATTATCTCTGAAAAACCTTCTTATATTTTCCAGACATATATAAATTTTCGCAGGAATTTCTGTTTTTATGCTTAACTTGCAAAATTCATATCTCCTAATCTATACGTCCAAAAATTACGCATGAGTACTTGATTTAAAGCTTAGGACGTGTACTATATATCTGGAAAATATCATGGCCTAACTCATATGATAAACTGACGAAAATATTTGCCATAATAAGACATGTTCACATGCATTCATATTTTTCTAAAAGTAGATACTGACTTCTTCCTGCAACAGAGCTTATGTTCTTAGTTTCTTTGCAGGTCTTTAGGCTACTTAGGCTCCTTATGGAGTCTATACATACAGACCAAAATACATTAATTAACTATAAGCTCCAAAATATATTCCAGGTCCTCCTTGCCTTAACTAGAGGTCTGCTTGCTTTTCCTTTCCTTTATAGGTGTCTGGTCCTATGGTTGGGACATGGAAAATGGGGGTGAGATTTGGGGAAATCTCAGTAGCAATAATCACAATTAGTATATAATGCATGGTAAAAACTATGCATGTAAAAATAAGCTAATGAGAATAATACCTTACAAGCTGAATAACTGTAAACTGTAACTAATTTCACACATGATCATGGCAAAATAACTGAGTAAGGATATTACATATTCTCATGTCTAACTGCAGCATAAATGGAAAAACTATACATGCAACCAAAACACATATACAAAATTGCAAATTAAAGCTACCTCTTGAAGAGCCTCTTTCTAAAGCACTTCCCCTAACTAGGCCTCCTTGTCTCTCTATTTTTCTTCCTCTTTTTCTTTCTCTTTTTCTCTTTATTTTTCTCTTCTTTCTTTCTTTTTCTCATGCCACTCAGCTCCCTCTCTTGCTTCCATCCCTTGCTCACACACCTATCTATAGCCAATTAATTCTTGGTGACAAAGCATGTGCTATCTTGCAAAGAAAGCCACATGAATTGGTGAGCAAGAACAAGGCCACGTACCCACACACTCATCTTGAAGAGCAAGACTTGATGTTTGGACGGCACACACACATATGAACTTGGGAAGGAAGACTACTTTAATCTAGAAGGAGCATGCATGTGTGAACACAAATCTTGAAGACCAAGACTTTTTGCATGCTTGTGTCATGTGTTCACACTAGCTCATATATGGTGTATCATGATTCATGGAATAAAGCCACGTTGTGGCTGCTTGCAAGGAGAAGGAAGCAATCATTAATCCTTGAAGACTAAGCACATGCCATCTTGGAAGCAAAGATTTCTTCACCTAATGCCATGTGTCCTTTTAGAAATAAAAGATGATCTTCATGAGGCATGAGATCACGCATGAAATGATTTATGAAGCATAAATGGCTTTCTCTTGAAGCCTAAAATTATCTCTTGTAACAAAATATGTCATATGTCTATGGTACCTTTATAGATAAAAATTATTTGGAAACTTACTAAATAAAATTATCTTTATTTGTAACAAGATGACTAATTATTTTGGGACTATTTAACATGTCCTAGACATGTAAATTAAGATTCTCTATGACCCCAATAATAAATTTTCACATAAACTTTACTATATATAAACTTTTGGAACATATAATTTACTTAATTCAAAAGCTTATATAACTATTTTGGGCCCTTAATCTTATAATAATTCCCCTTCTAAAATCTTAAATAACTCTATTTTCTTAGGCCCTAATTATCTTCCTTAATATTCATTAACTAGCTATTTTAAAGCTTCTTAAATTTTTGGGATATTACAATTCTCCCCCCGTAAAATAAATTTCGTCCTCGAAATTTAGAAAGTACGTTAAAACATAAGATTTGGATTTCTTTTTCATGTCTTCCTCCAACTCCCAAGTTGCTTCTCTAGGGGAAAATCCTTTCCAGACCACCTTCACAAATAAGATGCTTTTATTTCTTAATCTCTTTTCCTGTCTATCGATGATTCTTTCAGGCTGTGCCTCATATGTCAGATCATCTTCTAGATCAACTTTATCATGTTCAATAACATGCTCTGGGTATGGTTGATACTTCTTTAGTTGGGAGACATGGAAGACATTGTGCAATTTGCTTAAATTCGGGGGTAAAGCTATTTGATATGCCACTGGTCCAACTCTTGAAAGAATCTCAAATGGGCCAATATACTTAGGGCTCAATTTCTTTGATTTTGTTGAACGCCCTATACCAGTGGTCGGTGATATCTTAAGAAATACATGGTCTCCAACCTCAAATTCTAGCGGTCTCCTTCTTTTATCTGCATAACTTTTCTGTCTGCTTTGAGCCGCTAATAGCCTCTTTCTTATAATCTTAATTTGTTCTGCAGTATGATCCACCAACTCTGGACCATACAAGTTTCTCTCTCGTAGTTCAGTCCAACAAAGTGGAGACGTACATCTTCTTTCGTATAATGCTTCATAAGGAGCCATTTGAATACTTGAATGATAGCTGTTATTATATGCAAATTCCGCGAGTGGAAGAAAATTATCCCAACTCTTCTTGAAATCCAAAACACAAGCTCTTAACATATCCTCAAGTGTCTGGATTGTTCTTTCAGTCTGACCATCAGTCTGGGGATGGTAAGCTGTGCTAAATTTCAACTGAGTGCCCATTGCATTTTGCAAAGATCTCCAGAATTTTGAAGTGAATCTGGGATCTCTATCGGATATAATACTGCTTGGCACACCATGAAGTCTGACTATTTCTTTTATATACACTTTGGCTAACTCTTCTAGAGTATAATTAGCTCTTACGGCTATAAAGTGAGCTGATTTGGTTAGCCTATCCACTATCACCCATATGGCATTATGCTTGGTCACCAAGAATTAATTGGCTATAAATAGGTGTGTGAGCAAGGGATGGAAGCAAGAGAGGGAGCTGAGTGGCGTGAGAAAAAGAAAGAAAGAAGAGAAAAATAAAGAGAAAAAGAGAAAGAAAAAGAGGAAGAAAAATAGAGAGACAAGGAGGCCTAGTTAGGGGAAGTGCTTTAGAAAGAGGCTCTTCAAGAGGTAGCTTTAATTTGCAATTTTGTATATGTGTTTTGGTTGCATGTATAGTTTTGCTATTTATGCTACAGTTAGGCATGAGAATATGTAATATCCTTACTCAGTTATTTTACCATGATCATGTGTGAAATTAGTTACAGTTTACAGTTATTCAGCTTGTAAGGTATTATTCTCATTGGCTTGTTTTTACATGCATAGTTTTTACATTGCATTATATACTAATTGTGATTATTGCTACTGAGATTTCCCCAAATCTCACCCCCATTTTCCATGTCCCAACCATAGGACCAGACACCTATAAAGGAAAGGAAAAGCAAGCAGACCTCTAGTTAAGGCAAGGAGGACCTGGAATATATTTTGGAGCTTATAGTTAATTAATGTATTTTGGTCTGTATGTATAAACTCCATAAGGAGCCTAAGTAGCCTAAAGACCTGCAAAGAAACTAAGAACATAAGCTCTGTTGCAGGAAGAAGTCAGTATCTACTTTTAGAAAAATATGAATGCATGTGAACATGTCTTATTATGGCAAATATTTTCGTCCGTTTATCATATGATTTAGGCCATGATATTTTCCAGATATATAGTACACGTCCTAAGCTTTAAATCAAGTACTCATGCGTAATTTTTGGACGTGTAGATTAGGAGATATGAATTTTGCAAGTTAAGCATAAAAACAGAAATTCCTGCGAAAATTCATATATGTCTGGAAAATATAAGAAGGTTTTTCAAAGATAATGGGACCAGATTGAGCCAAGGTTTTATCATGGTTATAAAGAATATTTTAAGAGCTAAAGTATGAGCTTTGAACCACTATTCTTGAGTTTAAAAGAAATTATGTATTTTCAAAGTTAGAAGCCCAAGTAAAATATTTGAGAAAAAGTTTTTAGTTTATGTCATTCTTGGGTTTTCTAAATAGCTTTAGTGGTTCAAACTCAGTTAAAGGGCTCTAAAGAATGTCCCTAGAATAAGGTGTTATATTTTTTGGTATCAGAGCGGAGGTTCTGGCAATAGACTAGAATAATCTGCTCACGAGTTTTAGTATTCTAGAATTCAGAAGTTTCCCCACCTAGAGCTCAAGTACCTTTAAGGGTATGAGGCCATAGAGACCCAGCAAATTTTAGTTGGCCTGATGAGGTGGAAGACGAGTCCATAACTTCAGATAAAATCTTATGGAATATAGTTGCCTAAGGCAAATGGATTTGGGCTTACTCTAATGGAGGCAAAAGGTTTATAGTTAAAGCAGTATGAAAGATAAAGTAGATCCATAAGGAAATGGTTTCATAGTTACCAACAGAAATGAGTATGACCTAAGAAAGGAAAGTTAGCATCTAAGATCAGTCTTGGAGAAGGATTATTGTGGTTGCCAAATGAGAAGAGGTAAGGTTATTCAATAACTTTGTCTTTTGGTCTTGAGATTCCTAGAGGAGGATCGTAGTTAGATCCCTGGATCGCAGTTAGATCCCAAAAGTAGGCTCAGTGAGATCGTAGTTAGACTCATAGTTACAGTAAAGTTTGAGGAAAGTTACTGAGCCACAAGAATAGTTCTCTAGGAAGAAAATGACCTAAGATGAGTTTAGAATACAAAGACCTCTTAAATTTGGCTATCCATTATAGAGAAAGTATCCTTGACTTATCTTTAGATAGCCTATTTGTTAATTAGGCTAAGCTCTATCCAAGTAGTTAATGCCAAGGATTGTGGCCAAAGAATTGATGGAGCTCGACCCAAAAGTCAAGAAAGGGTCTTTGCATTGTCCCAAGGGGAAGCATGCAAATCTCCAGAGATGATTCAAGATACAGAACTAAAAGTTAAGAATATTCATGTAGTTAATGAGTTTCCAGAGGTATTTCCCGAAGAAATCAGCGGGTTACCTCCAGAAAGGGAAGTTAAGTTTGCAATCAATACCAGTTTCTAAGACCCCATATAGAATGGCTCCAAATGAGATGGCAGAGTTAAAGAAGCCAATAGAGGAGCTGTTAGAAAAAGGATTTATAAGACCTAGTGTTTCTCCATGGGGTGCTCCAGTATTGATTGTAAAGAAGAAAGATGGGAGTCTTAGACCATGTATCAATTATAGAGAATTGAACAATGTTATGATAAAGGATAAGTACCTACTCCCAAGAATAGAATTTTCAGGTAGTACCTCGACAAGTTCGTGGTAGTATTCAGTGATGATATCTTGATATACTCCAAAAGCAGAGTTGAGCATGAGAAGCATTTGAGAATAGTTTTGGAAATCCTTAATGAGAAGCAGCTATACGCTAAACTCAGTAAATGTGAGTTCTGGCTATCAGAAGTCAGATTCTTAGACCATGTCATCTCGCTAGATGGGTCGCAGTAGATCCTAGCAAAATTAAAGCAGTGTTGAGATGGAAGAGGCCTAAGACAGTTATAGAGATTAAAAGTTTTCTGAGCTTAGCTGGCTATTATAGAAGGTTTATTCCAAACTTTTCTCGAATTGCGTTGCTGCTGACTAAGCTCACCAGAAAGAACCAGCCGTTCATGTGGGATGAAAAGTGTGAGACTAGTTTTCAAGAGTTAAAAGAGAGGCTTACATCCACACCAGTTTTAAATCATCCCTGATCCTAAGTAGATCTATGTGGTCTAGAGTGATGTTAAGCAAGAATGGATTGGGATGTGTCCTAATGTAGTAGGGCAGAGTGGTAGCATATGCCTCTAGAAAGTTGAAGTCTCATGAAGAGAATTATCCTACACATGATCTTGAGTTAGCAGCGATAGTATATGCTCTAAAGATATGGAGACATTATCTCTATGGAGCAGCAGTAGAGTTATAATGCGATCATAAAAGCCTCAAGTATTTACAAGATCAAAAGGAGTTGAATATGAGGCAGAGGCGATGGATGGAACTGTTAAAAGATTATGATTATGAGATTAAGTACCATCCAGGCAAAGCTAATGTGGTCGCTGATGCTTTAAGTCGAAAAGTAGCTTAAGTAGCATCTATGATGATTAAAGAGCAAGAGTTAATAAAGAGTGTTAGGGATTTTACCCTAATATCTGCAATCACACTTGGGAATCTGAATACAATTTGGATTCAGAGGGACTTATGTAAAGAGATTCATGAGACTTAAAGACATGATCAATTAGCTGGTATTCCAAGAGTACCAATTGTCCCCTGATGAATTAGTCATGTAGCAGAAAAGGGTTTATATCCCAGTGAATGCAGAACTCAGAAAAAGGATTCTAGATAAGGTACGTTTCAAATTTCGAGGACGAAATTTATTTTACAGGGGGAGAATTGTAACATCCCAAAAATCTCAATAGCTCCAAAGTAGCTATTTGAGTATATCACTAAGGAAGTTAGTAGAAGTTAATTTTGGGCTTAAGAAAATAGAATTATCAAAGGGGAATTATTATAAGATTAAGGGCCCAAAATAGTTATGAACTTTTGGATTAAGTGAATTATATGATCCAAAAGTTTATATGTAGCAAGATTCATGTGAAAGTTTATTATTGGGATCATAGAAGAGCTTAATTTACATGTCTAAGACATGTTAAATAATCCCAAAATAATTAGTCATCTTGTTACAAATAAAGATAATTTTATTTAGTAAGCTTCCAAATAATTTTCATCTATAAAGGTACTTTAGACACATGGCTTATTCTTGTACAAGAGATAAATTTAGGCTTCAAGAAAAGCCATTTATGCTTCATGAATCACTCTTATACGTGGCCTCATGCTCTAAAGGCCACACAAATTTTTCTAGAAAGGACACATGGCATTAGATGGAAGAAGCTTTGCCTTCAAGTGTTAAAAAAACTTGGTCTTCAAGCTTGTTGTGCAGCCGTGGCAGCCCCTCCTTCTAGAATAAATAATTCACAATTCCTACTCCTTTTCACATGCTTACTCCTTCCTTCTCAAGTTTATGGTTATTGTTCAAAAAGTCAAGTCTTGCTCTTCAAGAAGTAGTGTGTGCGTGGCCTTTAGATGATTCTTGATACATGACACATGTTTAATTCTTCCTCTCCAAGTTGGGCTGCATGTGGTTGGCCTTCTAGATGATGCATGCGTGGCCACCAAGAACACTTGACCACCAAGCATAAATTTGGCTATAAATAGATGTATGAGCAAGGAATGAAAGCAAGAGAGGGAGGTGAGTGGCGTGAGGAAGATAGGAAGAAAGGAAGAGAAAAATAGAAAGAAAAGAGAAAGGAAAAGAGGAAGAAAAATAGAGAAAGAAGGAGGCCTAGTTAGAAGAAGTTATAGTAGAAAGTTTTCTTAAAGTTCTTGGTAAGTATATTCTTATCTCCCTATTTTCAAGTTTATACAATTTTATAGTTAGATAAAGAGTTGAATTGTATAGAAGTAATTTTAAATGGGAGAAGAAAGTGTTCATATGCTTACTAAGAATAAGGGCCTCAAGTTATAGCATGTAATAAATAGAAGAAGTTTTAATTTATGGTTAAAAGTTAGAGAAGGAATTCTTATGGAGTTTGGCCGAAATTTTAAGAGAGAAATAATAGTAAAAAGTTTATCCCATGCACCAAAAAGTAATCTCCTTGCTTATATTTATTAAGGTTAGGAATTGATCTGCCTTCAGTTTTACCAGAAGAAAATCAGAGTAGCACAGGGGAAGTGCTGTAGAAAGAGCCAGTTAGAGGTAGCTTTAATTTGCAATTTTGTATGTGTTTTGGTTGCATGTATAGTTTTGTCATTTATGCTGCAGTTAGGCATGAGAATATGTAATATCCTTACTCAGTTTGTTTTGCCATGATCATGTGTGAAATTAGTTACAGTTTACAGTTACAGTTAATCAGCTTGTAAGGTATTATTCTCATTGGCCAGTTTTTACATGCACAGTTTTTACCATGCATTATGTACTAATTGTGATTATTGCTACTGAGATTTCCCCAAATCTCACCCCCTCTTTCCCTGTCCCACCCATAGGACAGAGCACTTCTAGAGGAAAGGAGAAGCCGGCAGATCATTAGCTAAGGCAAAGGAGATGAAAAGAGTACTTTTGGAATTTATGGGTTAGTTATCATATTTTGGTCTGTATGTATAGACACCATAAGGAGCTTAAGTAGCTTAAAAGACCAGCAAAGAAACCAAGAACCTGAACTCTACTTCAAGTAGAGAGTTATATCTACACATAGAAAAGTTATGAAAGCATGTGAACAAGTTTTATTGTGTAGATATTTCGTCCAGTTATTATGTGAGTTTGGCCTTGATATTTTCCAGATATATAGTACACGTCCTAAGCTTTAAATCAAGTACTCATGCGTAATTTTTGGACGTGTAGATTAAGAGATATGAATTTTACAAGTTAGACGTAAAAACAGGAATTTCCTGCGAAATTCTAATATGTCTGGAAAATATAAGAAGGTTTTTCAGTCATAATGGGACCAGATTGAGCCAAGGTTTTATCATGATTATAAAGAATGTTTTAAAAGCTAAAGTATGAGTTTCGAACCACTATTCTTGAGTTTCAAAGCAATTATGAGTTTTCAAAGTTAGAAGCCCAAGTAAAATAGTTAAGAAAAGTTTATTGATATCCTTGGGTCTTCTAAAAAGCTTTAGTGGTTCAAACTCAGTTAAAGGGCTCTAAAGAATGTCCCTATAGTAAGGTTAATGTGTGTCGCAGTAAAAAAATCATAATAAATTAACGTTATTTCTATCTATAAAAGCAGATGGGTTAGTGTGACTGTAAAAATATGACGTTCATGCATCAAGCAAGAACTATATGAGTGGAGAAACCAAAAAGTATAATTGATTATAAGAAGAAAATGAGGGAAGTAAATCAATCATGGCAGGGATGGATATAAGTAAAGCCGAACTAGGCGTTGGTTAAATAGGCATTAACTTGTAATAGAGATATAAATTTAGTGTCTAGGAGTAGTTTTTTTTTTTTTGCCTAAATCTGGGCTTTCAAAAGGGGTGAGAAGGCCGGAAGAATGTAGACATTTAAATATGCTTAAAAATATATACATTCAATTCCATATATTACTATTTAGACCTATTTAAAAGTATATATGTATGTTTTAAAAAGTCTTTTGGCTATAAAACTAGATTCTATCTTTTACTTTCACTATATAAATGTGATATTAAGCTTCTAATATTTCATTTAAACACAACTGGGCCTTTAAACGAGAAGAGATCACGAAAACACAAATGATTGATAAATGAAAAAAATTGAGTTTTATGTATGAATGATAAAATATGAAGCTAGTAATCAAAACTAAGGTTGTACAATGTTATAAATAATTTATATAAATAATTTATTTTATATTATAAATAATAGTATAAATTAATAAAAATTTAAATAGACTAGACCTTAGGAAGGAGGGCTATCTAAATATGCTTATTAATAAGTATGAATATGAGTTTGACTTATTTACTAAATAGATGTTAGGTGAGGTTTTAAGTTGGGTGCAAAGGGCATGTTCCTACCCTAGTCCTGGGTTAGCAGATTTCAAACTCCTTCCACACAAAGTTCACTGTAAAAACAATTATAATATCTCTGATGGCCACATTTACTTTTAGACACGATCTTGCTCTACTAGCCAGATCCGAACCGTACATTATGTGTATGTAAGGGGTGACATGTGGCATTTTTTGTCGTGTTAATTTCGGTTAGCAATCATCTTTCATATTCTTATTCCTTAGTATTGGGTATACAAACAAGGTTAAAAAAATGGACCGGACATTAAATCGGGGTGAGGTACTGGTTCAAAAGTTAATGGTCAGATCGGGGTCGGACCGGGGTCAAACCGGTTATATTAAAATAATAAAATTTTATTGATATTAACATTAATAATCACTAATATCAAAATGTAAATGTAGATAGGTATGCATGATTCATCAAATATGAATATTTTAATGTTTCTATAGAGGGAAAAAGAGAAAATATTAGTTGATTACACTTGAAAATAAATATTATTCTACAATCCACAGACTAAAATACAAATATTAAGAGCAACTACAATTAAATATTAAGTATATGCAAGTAAAATAACATTTAAAGTATTATAATTTCCTAATTTCTAAAATTGAGTTATGTGAAAGTTAGTAATTAGGTTAATTATAATAAAATAAAAAATTTTCTTTCTTTTTTTTAAAAGGCCAACCCGGTTCAACCCCCGGGTTTGACCGGGTTGGCCAGTTTTGACCGGGTTGTTATAATGTATATACAGGAAATTTTAATTAATTAAATTTTTTATACATGTAGACAAAGAGTAATTTTGTCTATTAATTTATTATCATATATGTAGATACTTTTATTAAATATATTTGGTGGGGAATAGATAATTTAACACACACATATACATACATATAAATGTAAATGTAGACAAGGGTAATTTTGTCTCTTTCTATATTATTCTCATTTATTCTCATATTTCTTGTAATTCAACCAAACGTTTTTACGTCGATGTCTCATCTTTTCTTGATGACAAATCAAACAAATTCATGTAATCATTATTGCATTACATTCCATCACATTCCCTTTGAGTGAACGAACCAAACCGATACTTCATGTGCACATAGAGATTGTCACCATCTTCAGTTGCTATCTTCTTATATGAAATCTTGTAATACCTACCCGTTAACCCATATACAAATAAAACTTATTAGATTCCTCCCACCTTAGATAAAAAATACTTATTATTTTTTTTTTATCAATTTCGGATCAAAGGCAAAAAAATACTTATTATTTTCCAATCAACATTTATTTAATAAACCTATACTCATATGTAATTCAATACTTAACTGGTAAAGTATGTCAAATAGTTGAGATGTATGCCTTAATTCGTTATGTATATCTATCGAATTTATAATACATTTTAAAAACAATAATTATTCAATTTTTTTATTTAAAATATAATTTTATTCAAATAAATATTTTAGTTTTTTATCATCTTATTTTAATATAATTAGTTATTATGAGATATCATTAATTTGAGTATTAATAAGTTAACAAACAATATTTCAAATTTTCAAATTACAATTAATCATAATAAAATGTTATTAATTGAAATATAAATATATTTTTCGTGCATCGAGAAAATTCTAGTTGGGTATAAATCCTCATTTCACAAATTAATTGAGAAATGTAGCCAAACATGCTTATTATAGTTTTTCTGTTACCATTATCTCAAACACGAGGTTATCAGTATAGAGTGCCCTTGGGTCTGTCCTTCAAGAAAATTAGAACCAAGGGGATAGTGGAAACTAGCCCCTGGGTGTCGTTCGCTTGAGGAGCCTAACGTAAAAGATGACCTAATAGCTAATATGCAAACTAACAAAAGTGGGTAAAAAGTATTGTCTTTTATTTTTGGTATAAAATAGGTACAAAAGATATTATATGTTCAAAAGTAAAATAAAAATAAGATAAAAGTGAGATTTGGAGGGGAATGGAAATGGAATCATTCTTAATGAATGGAAACTTTGGTATATGAAACAAAGTTTCCTTTAATTTAGAACTTCTCAAGATAAGTTTTCATGACACTTTTCTTGCCACAATTAAATCAGTCTAAAATATAACTTAAAGGCTTAATGGTAAAAAATACAAGTGATTTTGTCAAGGGTTAAATGTCATATTTGCCCCTGAAGTGTGCAAGGTGTATCATATTTGCCCCTGAAGTATTTTTGGGTCCAAATGTGCCCTCAAAGTATGAACATTGATCAATTTCGCCCTTTAACCGTTAAAATATTAACGGTCAACGTCCACTATTTAACGGTCAATGTGAGTTTTTTAATTGTTAAAGGGTGAAATTGATCTATTTTTATACTTGGAGGGCAAAATTGATCTATTTTCATATTTCGAGGGCGCATTTGGACCCAAAAATACTTTAAGAGCAGATATGATACATTTTGCACACTTCAAAGGCAAATATGACCTTTAACCCTTTTGTCAAAAGTTTATCCAACACCAAATATTTTTTTTTTCGGAACCAAAAATACACATGAACTTTCAAATTGGAAAAAAAAATAAAGACTTACAGCTAAATTAGGGTAAAAAATATATATGTAGTTTTGTAAAAAATGTTCGTCCAGCACCAAGCGCTTCCTTTTAGAATATAACTGTAAATATGACTTTTGATCCAATTTGAATATTCATGTGTATTTTTGGTCCAAAAACAAAAACATTTGGTGCTGGATGAATTTTGGACAAAATCATATATGTATTTTTTACCCTTAACCCTAGTTTAAATAGCTAGGAAATTAATTATTCTAAGTAGGCATTTGAACAGAAAACATATACTAACCAAGATAAAATTTCTGGTTTCATAACAAGCTCATTATATTTCTAACACTTTGTTCTCCAATTGCAATAAGTTCACAAACAATTAAATGCCACCTACTCAATTCACATTACATCACTTTCATTATCAAATCATTTGACAACTATATGTCTTGCACCTTTTGAAATCTTTCTAGCAACACTAACAATTTTTCAATCAGCTTTTAAACTTAACTAACTGAATCAGCACGTGTTATGTATAAATGGTTGCTTGTACTTTAAAAAAATCACTAATCAATACTTGACATCAACTTTTGTGTGTGTGTGTGTTATAGCTTTTCCAAGACAACCACTAAATTAACTTCCAAAGCACTTACTTAAATTTTGGAAACCTTAAGGCAGTTCTTGTAATCTAATTCTTACAAGATTCACAGCTCTAAAACACCATAAGTATAATCATTAAGAACCATTCAATTCAGATTCATACATTGCAATCTAATTCACTCCAGCCATTTCTTAGAAATTTTGCACAGTTGCTTAATCATTTGATTTAACACTTAAGGACCTCATTTACAAAGATCAGCTTCATATCTGAAATTCAGCGGCATTAAATCCAAATACCTAATCAAAACAATATCAGGGCAAAATTAATCTCGAATCTGCTAGCATTAAAGAAGCACATCATGCAAAACAAACACTGACTATAGAAAATAATTCTGCAGAGGTAATCCAGTATCACACCTAGAAATCCATATTTGACTACAAAAAGTCCCAACTCCCAAATTATTTCCAGTGATAAACCAAAGCAATTCAGAATCTATGTTTACCCCACACCTCAAGCTAAGTGTGCTATCCAGTAATGATGTAACACTGAGAACCTTAAGAGTTAAAACAATTGAAAGACCCTTGTTCAAAAACCCACCTTAAAAGTCAAGCGGTTTTTCATGTATTCATTAAGTGCATCACGAAACTTCAATCAGAATGAACCCATAAATGATTCACAACACTTAAAACACAGAGCAACCAAGTTACGGACAGCAAAAACATCAAGTGGGGCATTGCTCAAGAAATTTCAAGCACTCTGCACTGTCACTTGCTCAATCAACATCATTGTGCACCTTTTGAAACATTTATTACTTACCTCTTAAATCAGTCTTTTCACTATAAACTACCAATAATTAACAATAAACTCAAACTTGAAATCATGGATTCAAAGCCAAGTCAACTATAAGATTTCTGCCTAACCTCTCCATTCAGCCATATAAGCACTAAAATAAGTTCTAATTAGACCATTAAACTTCCAAACTTCATTTTCTATCTTCGGACATATATTGGTCACTTGTTTCAATACATTATAGCTTCAATTCTATAGAAATCACAACTGAAACCCAAATTGCAACTTGACACAGACAGAACATTGGATCCTTGTGTTCTAACTCACACACAAAGCCTCAAAATTAAATCCTTATGTGACCATGGGCTCTTCTAAGTTTCATGTCATTTGGTAATACTTATGTATATCTCTCAAAACACCAAACAACTACATGTCAGCCCTAAAGTTCTGTGTTTTAGCATGAGACAACATCAACTTAATTCTCTTCTTTAGAATATTCCCTGACTTCAACATTCATAAATATAATCAAACATTTTTCGACACCTTCAAGGCTTCTACCACCTACAATCAGAGATTAAGTCCCATATATTGTAACATTAACTCTTCTCTATATTCCAAATCATTTCATACATCACCTATTTCAGTGAAAAATAGCCTTAATCCTATATAAATCACAATTTGAACATAAATGAAGCAAGTCATAAACAGACCATAGAATCATTACACTCTACATCACTTTAGGCCTCAAGAATTTGATCCTACTGTGACTATTAATCCTTCTAGGTTTCAAATTATTTTCAATGCTCTTTTAAGCTCAAAGTCCAACTAATCAAATTTCTGCAGAAACTTAAATAACCAACCGAACAGAACAGAACAAAAGAGAATCAAACCCAAAATTTCATATGCACAGCCAAATCACCCAAGTAATTACAACATTAATTTTATTGCACTCATGAACACTTACAAATATTGATTCTCTTTAATTTAAGCCAAAATCTAAAGAGTTTTTTTGGTGAGCAGTAGTTTCACTAGAGACTTAACAAATCAGAACCAACCACACACATGCATGCCTAATTTTGTTGACAAAAAAACCCAACCTCTGATTGGATTCTCCCTCTCCAAACAACTCCAATAAAAGTAACAGAGGTTAGAAAAAGTGTAGAGGGGACTCACCTAACTCTGAATCATCAGTTCCATGCACAATTGGAGCTCCCCTTGAGCCGGCGACAAAGCTTTCAACTCGGGCGACGAATTTTGCTCTCTCACGCTCTCCGACGAAGCCTTCAAACCACTGTCCAAAGGACCGGACCGGGCGGTCAGACCGGTTCAACCGTGAACCGGCCACAAGACCGGTATGGGTGACCCTTTAGCCCGGGAAGGAAGTTGAATCGGCGGAGAACCGGTTCAACCCGCCCAAAACCGGGCAACCTGGCCAGAACCGGTCCTCTCATTTTCTTTTCTTTTTTTTTCCTTTCAAAATTTGATTTTTTTTATTTTGTTATAATTCACCTAATTACCAACTTTCACTTCACTTAATTTTAGAAACAAGGAAATTATAATATTTTAAATGCTATTATACTTGCATATGTTTAATATTTAATTGTTATTGCTCTTAGTATTTGTATTTTAGTCTGTGGATTTGTAGAATAATATTTATTTTCATATGTACTCAACTAATATTTTATATTTTTCCCTCCATAGAAACATCAAAATATTCATGTTTGATGAATTATGCATACTTATCTATGTTTACATTTTGATATTAATGATTATTAATGTTAATATCAATAAAATTTTATTATTTTAATATAAACGGTCTGACCCGGTCCGACCTCGATCCGATCATTAACCCTTAAACCAGTGCCTCATCCGGTTCGATGTCCGGTCCGGTTTTTTGAACCTTGCTTCAAACTACTGTTTTGCCCCCTTTTCTTTAAAATTTTCACTATTTCAATTTAGTCCCTCTTTTGAAAAATAATTTCTGAAATTTTCTCCTTATATCCATCTAAAGATTTTCTTCTAATGTAATTTTCTCAAAGCCTCAAAATATTCTCTTTATAATTCTCAAATTAAAACTCATCTAATGACTATCTTTTCTTCAATTTCTTAAGAAATAAGCCTTGAAAATCCTTACATATAATTTAACTCCTTAAAAAATTTATTTATAAGGCTTTTTCATTCCTACATAATACCTCAAAACATCAAATATTTCCTTATTTCTTCTTTTCCAAATTTTGAGTATTATAAAAATTCTTTATCTTCACCTAACCAACAATTGTGGATTGCTAACGATACAGGAATCTCCAAACACGCTTACCCACCGGAAATATAACCTTTCTATCGTATCACGAATGAAAAGCTTGGTGTTGTTTGATTTTCCTTTGATACACAAAAGGGGAGAAGAATATAAATTAATATGGAAACCCTTGAAATGACGATTATATTACTTTCTCCGTTATTAAATATAAGACTCAATTGACTTTTTTTAAAGAAATTAATTAAGAAAGCCAAATGAATCACTTAATCATAACGTATTTTGTGTATTAATAGATTGTATGTTAGCTTATAAGTCAAATATACTAGTTTAAAGAAAAAAATTAGGAAATTTTATTCATAAATAACTTATTTAACTTTCTTACGACATAAAACTTGGGGTGTTCGGTAGCGATTTTATTTGGACCAGTATCGAGTGAGATTCTCCAAAAAAGTGAATTAGATCCTATATTTAGAAAGGGAAAGAGTAACAGGTACAAAGTAGTGGCTGACCTTTATGCTTTCTTTGTGTGATTGGAGCTGGTTCTCATGAACTTGGTGGATGTGGTTTATAATTAGGAAGAGAAGCTACGATTGCTCTTCGTTTGACCGGAACTGTAAATTCTTCTTATTTGTTTCATTCTTGTAGACATGAACTCCAACTTAACTATGGACACATCTAGAAAGTAACTCAAAATATGTGTTTGCACCTCATTCCAACCGAACTCCATGTACCTGCTCATATCTAAAGTGAACTAGCACATGATGGCCCTGTCGAGTGTTAAAAACCCAGTCCGGATATTTTTGGTCTTTTATCCAATCAGCAGGTTTCCCTATTTTGCGACCAAAAAAAGAATTCAATCCTCTTCAATATAGTATCTTTATCGAGGTTGATGACATGATATTCAAGAGAGTTATAGAAAAAAGGTTGTTAGTATCTTGGTCTGCACAAGGAATTCTTGGGCATTGTTTAATTTTATTAATTTTTTTTTACAAATTATGTGTAGTTTAATATTATTTTACTCTGACATAAACATTATCGTTTTTTATTAATCTATTATATTTATAAAAAGAATGCTTAGACGCCTTCACAAATTTTCTTCTGAAACAATCAATAAGAAAGAAGTGGGTCGCTTAGTCCCAAGAAAATATAAGAAATTTTCTTTTGAAGAAAGGAAGAAAAAACATCAAATAAATTAAACAATAGTAATTAAATTTTATAACGGACAAGCTGACGAGGATACTTTAGAATTTTGTCTTAACGTTAACCGGCCACCTACAAATAATAAACTATAAACTATAAACAAATTGACTGAAACTCGTCCGGTATTTTATAATCCGACCCACATTGACTAAGACATAGCTAATAATATATGAGATAAATGCTTAATCTTCATGTATATTTTTACCTTTAAAATCTATATTATGTCAATTTTTTAAAACCATGATGTAATTATATTTCATCACTATATTAACAATTATAACGAAAAATCTTATAAAAAGTTCTATAATTAGGAAGGCTTGTGAGAATTGTTTCGTCGCAAGTTCAATGTAAAATAGAAAATTTATGACATATCGTTTTATTTATAAATAATGTGCATTGATGGATCAGTTTCGGACAAATTTTCTGCGTAATGATTAGTTGAACAATTTGTAAGAAAACAATCGAAAGATAAGACAAGATATGAAATTATGTCATCGACCCCGAAGCCATTCAATAAATATGTGTGTGTATATAAAAATATATAACAACCCAAATATTATATATTTATAAATAAAATGATCACATAAGTGAACATTTAATCCTCTAACACTTTATAAAAGCCTTTAATTTGGGGGAAAATTAATTGTAGGCCCCATAGTGGACATTTAATCAAAATTAGGCCCTACAGAATCTCATACTTAAATTGAAGTCCCTTAAGACTTTGATTATATTAGGGAAAATTTCATTGTAGGACCCCTGAAGACAATTAATGTCAGATGAGGACCAAGAAAATCTGAAATTTCACTGCAGGACCAAGGTCCTTAAATGAAAAAAAATTGTTGTGTGAAAAGACCTAAAAGCCCTTGTGAATTAATTTCAGATAGGGACCTGTACAAAAATCTGACGCTGACGCTGACGCTGACACTGACACGCTGATGCGCTGACGCTGACAACGTACTTCCTCGTGCATATGGCGATTTCCTTGTGCATATGGTCATTTCCTTGTGCGTGGCCTGAACATAGCACATTATAAGGCAAATTAATTACTCATTGTGCATATGGTCATTTCCTTGTGCATATGGTCATTTCCTTGTGTGTGGCCTGGATATAGCACATTATAAGGCCAATTAATTGCTCCTTGTGCATATGGCGATTTCCTTGTGCATACGGCCATTTCCTTGTGCATATGGCCAATTAATTACTCCTTGTGCATATGGCGATTTCCTTGTGCATATGGCGATTTTCTTGTGCATATGGCCATTTCCTTGTGCGTGGCCTGGACATAGCACGTTATAAGGCCAATTAATTGCTCCTTGTGCATATGGCGATTTCCTTGTGCATATGGCGATTTTCTTGTGCATATGGCCATTTCCTTGTGCGTGGCCTGGACATAGCACGTTATAAGGCCAATTAATTGCTCCTTGTGCATATGGCGATTTCCTTGTGCATATGGACATTTCCTTGTGCATATGGCCAATTAATTACTCCTTGTGCATACGGCCATTTCCTTGTGCATATGGCAATTTCCTTGTGCGTGGCCTGGAAATGACCATATGCACAAGGAAATGGCCATATGCACAAGGAAATGACCATATGCACAAGGAGTAATTAATTGGCCTTATAACTTGCTATGTTCAGGCCACGCACAAGGATTTGGCCATATGCACAAGGAAATCGCCATATGCACGAGGAAGTACTTTGTCAGGCAAGTGGTACGTTGTGTCAGCGTCAGCGTCGCGTCAGAAGACTTTTTACATAGGTCCCTATCTGAAATTAATTCACAAGGGCTTTTAGGTCTTTTCACACAACAATTTTTTTTCATTTAAGGACCTAGGTCCTGCAGTGAAATTTCAGATTTTCTTGGTCATTCTTTTACATTAATTGTCTTCAGGGGTCCTTTAATGAAATTTTCCCATTATATTAATTCTCAAATGTAATTTACATTTTCCCTCTTTTTTTTTTAATTTAACCAACTAAAAAAGAGTTGTTAATGCTGCTCATAATATTGTTATAGATAATTAGAAGCTGTTGCTATATTTTAAAATACTTATTAGAATATTGACAAATATCTGATTTGCAGTGTTTTTATGTGTTTAAATGGAGGCAAATAACATGATTGAGATGTAAATTTAGTCCATTAATGCTTAATATAGAATTTAAACTCTTACGTGAAATTAGCACGATGTTAGGTTTAATTAGCCATAATTATATTTTAATTTGTATTAATTAATTTATAGGGTTATTTGATCCTCATTTTGCCTTATTTGTGCCTACAAGGTACTCAGAACCAAAAGAATCGGATCCCGGACAGAGAAGAGGGCCAACTCAAAGGGCTAGAACGTTTTGCTGTTCGTTGTGGCCTCGCCACGGCAAATGTGGCACAAAGAGGCAGAATGGCATGGAGCTGGCCGTGACGAGATGGTGAGCAAGGCTAGGTAGAGGCAGAAGCCCCTGCACCTCACTGTGGCCTCGCCATGGCGAGTGTGCGATATCAGCAATCAGACCTGATTTCTTCTGATCTAACCCGAATCCTACTTGATGACCCACTTGTTTGACCCGACTTTTGGACTTATAAAACACAATTTTGAAGCCCTAAGAGGCAGATTGGAACCCTTCCAACACTACAAAAAACACTGTGATTACCGACGAAAATTTCTCCGTCTGTAATTCTTCAATTGGTAATTAATTTAGTGAAGGAAAATTTTTTCCGTCGTTAATTTTTGACAGAATTCCATCGGTAATTTGTTGACAGAATTTACCGGCGGAATTTCCATCAATAATTTTTTTAAAATTATATGTCACGTGTTCCTCTTTGTGGCCATCACGTGTCACTCTCAGGTATAGCCACGTGTCGCTTCCATAGATTGTCTTCAATTGTGGCGGACTGGAGACTCGAACCCCAACCTCTTGCCCACATGCTGATGCCTTAACCAGTTGAGTTTTGAAGGCCCTGTGATATTTTTTACAAACTATTATATTTATAATATTCAAACTATCACTTTTATAATTATATTTGATCGAAATTATTAATATATAATTTACATATTAATAATTCTATTATTTTTATATAAATAATCTTTTATATTTATATACATTACATTGTATTGAGTATTTCATTTTATATTTAAATTATAATAATTATAATTGTTATTAAATTATTTTAATAATTATTTTATTATATATTATTAAATTATAATTATTTTTTCATTTTTCTAACTAATATTTATTAATAAATAACATACTATTTAATAAAAAATTAAAATTAAATTTGTAATAAATTTATATCTATATATGTGTAATGTTCGTTTTTATTAATATTTATGAAATGCTATTTATGTATTTATAAAATCTTTGTTAAAATAAATTAAGATAATATCAAATAATATTTAATATATTATTTTTAAATTAAAATAATATAATTAATAAAATTACCGCCGGAATTTCCGTCAGAAATTTTCTGTAGGTAATAATATTTTAATATGTTATTTATAAATTAAAATAATAATTTATTTATAAAATAATATAATTAATAAAATTACCGAAGGAATTTCCGTCGGTAATTACTGACGGAAATTTATTTCGTCTGAAATTCCATCGGTAATTTGATGCTTCACCATTCTTGATGGTGGGAGTTTTTAGTTCTAAACATTCTTTCTTTTGTTGTATTTATACTTTTCTAGGGTTCTTGGAGTATATGTATGACATTTAGTTGTGTTCTTCATTTCTATATGATGTATATGGTTTAGAAGCTATATTGTATTGCTTCTTTTTTATTGAATACTTGACATTGTGCTACTTTAACTTTGAGTTTAATGAAATTTATGGGTTCATGATTTTGTTACTCTCTTTGTGGATATCTTGTGTTGATTCAAGGTGGCTTGGTTAATGGATTAAGAATGTTAAGTGATTTGCATGAATGTAATGGCATAGGAAGTAACTAATTGTGTTTAGACATTGGGTAATCGATTTTTTCAACTTTAATATTTTTTTGGGTGGCCATTAATGAATTAGGATTAATAGAGAAATTAAGTGCAATTTTAGGGTGGCCTAAGTTGTAAATTTAAAATCTTGTATAATTAATTATTTCCTGATTTTGAGTTTAATCAACTTAGGTTAAATTAAGTAATGTAAGGGGTTCCGCCATTAATTAAGTTAATCTAAGCATAGTCTGGAGGGGTTCCTCTAGGGTTCTTTTGAAAAATCAACAAAAATTCCCCAAAAATCTTTAGAAGCAATGAATCCCAAAGCTTTCACTTATCAATAATGATTTCCTTATCCCTGTTTGAATTCAAATTTCCTGTTTGTCTAATCTCAATTTGTTTCTGAACATATTACACTCTTTTTACCAATTTCACTCAAAAATCAAATACAATATCTTTTTCCCGTCTTAACAAATTTTGGATTTAGCTATTAGAAATTTAATTGCATTAGGGATCCTTGAGACCAACACCTAGGGATAGCTTCCACTACCCCTTTGGCTTAATTTCTTGATGGCCAATCGTTGTAACCGGGTTCATTGAATGCTTGGCCATGAGTGTTTGACATAATTTAACCATGTGCTCATTATATTGTAATTAACTGATTAGTGTGTTCTAAAATAGTTGGCGTGCAAATTAATGTAACTTTAAAAGACTTGTTAATACTGCTCATAATTTTATTTGCTAGAGATTCTAAAAGTAGTGTCATTTGATAGCTAATTGTTGTTGTCATATTCTAAAATACTTGTCAAATGGAAAAAGATCAGAGCCTGTTTCATTTGAAATTTAATATGATCAAGATCACAAAGGAACTTATTAGTTTAATTATGGGATTTTGTGGGAACTAATCTTAATTAAATGTCTTCAATGACGCTTATAATTAATTTCCCTAAATTTGATCTAATTTGATCTAACTTTATAAAGTATCTTTTTCGTTCACTAACTCTAGCATTATTAGTGTCAAATAATTATTTTTTACGCCAATTATTAACAACATTTAAAATCTCTACCGTTTGTGTTCTTTTGTTAATAAAGCTTATGACGTTATGTTTAGAGGACTCAAAATTGACGTTTCATTAAATTTTAGGATGGAAAAAAATTTGTTGAAGTAAAAATTAGAGACACGACCTCTATATTATGCACTAACCATATGTGCCAAAAAAGGATGCTTCCAATTTTCTAACAGCGTTAGGCATGCATGTCAGTAATAAAAAAATTAAAGTAGCATTAGTTAAATAAAACTAAATTAAAAAAATTAATAAAAGGCGCCTTCATAGTAGGTGCCATGTGTTCACACTGGTACCTTAATTAATTACATGATGGCGAAGTGGTTATCCTCCGCAAGATTTTGGTAGAACTACAGGAATATCCTTCGCTCTTGCAGCAAAGGCTAATCTTTTTGGAGGGTAGCTGAAAGACTCCTTTAAACTAAATTTCCACACTCTATACATAATTATAATTGGAAACTTCAGCTCAACAAGTTATTTTAGAGACAAGAGTGCTCGTCCTTTAAACCAACTTAGGGTTGGTTGTGTTGACATGGAACTTTCTAACAATCCATAGTTAAAACTGTTTTATTGTGTGTATTGATCTAATAATTTATGTAAGATCTAAGTCTATTGAGAGGGCAATTTATAAATGAGGCTAAAGTATACTTCAAATCTAAAATAATTTATAATATCAAATATTGGATAATTTGTGAAAAAAGAGAGATAAGAAACAAAATGAGAACATGTTGTGAAGCACCCATTCCACTGATTATTAATATATTATGTGCTTGGCGTACTGATTGGTATATCATCAAGATATATAAAAAATAGTAATATGCTTAAACATGAGATCTCGAGTTTCAGTTCGTCTGAATTCAAAAAATGTCTTTGAGAGAGTTAAATCCATTCGGATCCAACAATACTTAACCATGACCAAATCCTTGATTTAATGGATTTGATTTTGAAGATACATGCCATGCTTTTTTTAGTTTTTTTTTTCCAAATAACAAGTTTAGTTTTGATTAAAATATATGTTTTCCATACATCCTATGTGTAACACCCCAAAAATTCGAAAAGAGAAAATAAAGGAATATTTAGAATTTTGGGTATTTAGTTTATTATTAAAAAAAAGTCCTATAAATTAATTTTTAAACAAAAATATATCTAGGTAAATTATTTAGGGGTTCAACTTGGATTAGTATTTTAAATAGAGTAAGGTAGCTTAAATTGAGTGGGTACTAGAAAATAAAACATGTGTGGCAGAAATGTAAATTTTAATAATATTAGGGCAAAAGAGGGTAGATTAACCCAATTTAATATTATATACTCCCTCCCTCTCCTTCATCAGCGCACCATCACTCTCTCTTCTCTCTTTCATTTTTTCTTTTTCCTCTCTCACTCTCGCGCTCTCTCTCGGGTCCAGCGGCCACCGGTGGCGAAGCCGGCGTTTCACGGCGGAGGAAGGTCTGGGTGGTGCATGCAAGGTCCGATTCAAGCTCAGGTGATTTCCTTCTCTCTATCTCTACCCATTTCTCGTCCTATTTGAGAGGAATTAGAGAGGAATCAATTCGGGTTTAGGGTGAAATGGGGAACTTTAAACCAGTGAAATCGAAGCTTAGGCTTCGGTTAACACCATTTGTGAAGAATTTTGAGCAATAGAGCAACATTAATCAAGTTCTCAAAAATCCCCTTCGTCTGGCACTGTTCACCCGAGGAAATCTTGGTGATTTCTGGGTCTCAATGCTTAAAAAACTTAATTAAACGTGTATTGGGGGACGATTATAAGTGTAGAGTGCAATGCATGTTGATTTTGCTGAGGTTTGAAGCTTTTGGGAATTTTTGGAGAAAATTTTCCCCTCCCCTGTTCGTAGCCGGCGGTAAGCAAGGAAAGAAAATTTGGGAAGTGTAAATTTAGTGAGGAAACCGTGATGTGTGTCTTGTATGATGAAATTTCGGAGTTTGGTAATATGTTGATTGTTCTACATTTTTGGTTCTTCCCTTATTTTCCCTCTGGCCGTGAATTTCTGTTCTTGTTCTGGTTCTTGTTCTTGTTCCTTGTTCTTCGTTCTTTGTCCTTTGTTCCTTGCTTTGTATCTGGTTCAACCGAATGGTTATTGGACCATAAAGGAATTGGATTTTTGATTCCCTTTCTGTTCTTTTTTGGTTCGGTGATGTATGAAGAATGAAGAATAGGATTTTAGAAACATTAATGTTGATACTTAATCTCTGTGATATTTTCTGGACTGATTGGTTTTATGTTTCGAGGGTCAAAATACTGCTTGTTATGTTTTGGTCCGTAAAAATGATGAGAGGAGTTGTGGTTATTAGATTTTAATTGTAAAATTCTGTTCTCTGTTTCTGTGGGAGTGTTCAAGTGATTTAAGCTTTGACTTTCATCTTTAGCAACCATGTAATTGTTGAAATTGGTTGTCACTGGTGAAATATGAAGGTGATGAAATAATCTGGTTGATTATGGTTTGATTCTTACTAATTTAATAATAAGACGAAGCAGAGGAGTAGAGGATTGAAGTCAATTTAATTGTTCAACGTGCCTGTACAAATGGTTGCTACTTTGTTTGGTATGGGAGGGCTACAATTAAATTCCTATAACCGTGAGGGTTATTGAGTAGCTGTGAGGGCTACAATTAAATTCCTATAACCGTGAGGGTTATTGAGTAGCTGTGAGGGCTACAAATAAATTCCTATAACCGTGAGGGTTATTGAGTAGCCGTGAGTGTTATAATAATATAGATGGATATATGCTTTCATTATTTGCACAGAATTGAATTGTATATGAATATGTGTATTTGGGTGTATATGATATTAAGTATCACTACAAAAAAACCGTGGATTTGTCACGGTTAAAACCGTGGGTTTGTCACGGTTATAACCGTGACAAACGCGTTTGTCACGGTTCTAGGAACCGTGACAAATCCTACCGTGGCAAGCCGAGCTTGTCACGGTTTAAACCGTGACAAGCTCTGTCACGAATCTTGTCACGGTTTAAACCGTGACAAGCTCTGTCACGGTTTAAACCGTGACAAATTAAACCGTGTGTTTTTTTTTTCTAAATTAAATAATTGATATTTTTTCTAAAATAATATTTAGAATAAGATCGTATTTTTATTTAAAATTACATACACTATTAAACTATCTGTCACATATTGTATTTTTATTTAGAATAAAATTTCTCATTATTCTAAAATAGATACTCTGCAACAAAAATAAAAAAAGTTATAACCAAATAAATAAGATAACTGGTTTGAAATGGAATCACCTAGAAAAAATGAATCAGACTTGTATAAGCCGGATGAGAGAAAAAAGAGAAGAGAATGGAGAGGAGAAGAGTGTATGCAATGTAAGGGGAAGGGGGTTTATATAGGAGATTTTATCAAGCGTGACAAACTACTTTGTCACAATTTAAACCGTGACAAAGTGGTTAGTTTTGTCAAGGTTTAAACCGTGACAAAGTATGGTTTGTGGTTTGTCACGGTTTGAACCGTGACAACGTGACAAAGCGGTTTGTCACGGTTTAAACCGTGACAAACAGTTGGGGTTTGTAACGGTTTAAACCGTGACAACCTGACAAAGCGGTTTGTCACGGTTTAAACCGTGACAAACAGTTGCGGTTTGTAACGGTTTAAACCATGACAAACCGCTTTGTCACGATTTAAACCGTTACAATGTGACAAAGCAGTTTGTCACGGTTCAAACCGTGACAAACCGTTGTGGTTTGTAACGGTTTAAACCGTGACAAAACGGTTTGTCACGGTTCAAACCGTTACATATTAGTAACGGTTTAAACCGTTACTAGTCTCTAGTAACGGTTTAAACCGTTACAAAGTTTTTTTTTAAAAAAAAAAAACTGTTTGTCACGGTTTTTTAGTACAACCGTGACAAACTCCAAACATTTGTCACGGTTGTGCTAAACCGTGACAAAATAACCATTACTAATCATGTATTTTTTTGTAGTGTATGTATGAAATAAACTGCGTTGAACCTTTGCTTTTCAGTGAAGCAAGAGGCGATCGTTTCTTGGGATAAGGTAGTTATGAAGAAGCAGGAATGCCTACTATATTTTGTACCACTTTTGAATGTCTATCTTACTAGTAATTGTATATATTATATATATAGAATAGGGAAGTACAAGCTGGAAGCTTGTAGAGCATATAACTCTCTGCATCTATGTATCCCTAAACCATAACAACAGCATAAGTAGGTAACGGGGTTATCAACCGAGATGACCCCAATATTTTGATAAAAGGTCAGGTAGATATGGTTAGATACCAACCTAACCTTAAGATAATAGAAGTATAAGTAGAATACGTAAAACAAGTTCTTGATACACTAAGTAATAGATTTAAAAACTATAATAGGATCTTAGTCATTTTTAATTGGTTAATAACCACTCTATTTTAGTTACAAATTTTAATTTATTCAATTTGTCTGAAAAGCCCATTCCAACTTCAATAAAGTTGGAATACTTTTTGAAAAAAAAAAAGTTTTAAATTATTCCATATTTTGGGCTTCTGACGATTTAAAGTGGTTATAAATAAATTAAAATGCTACAATGAGGTAGTAAAATTTAGGTGTTATACTATGGAGTTTAAGAAATGGTGGCATATGCGCGCATTGTTGTGGTAAAATGATATTGTGGGACATCAAAATTCGAAAGCGACAATTAAGAGACTCAGGTCGAAACTTTTTTTCTTTAAAAATCAATCAAATTATCTTACAAAAAAAAAAAAAAACTTGATTCGTAAAAGATGGTCAAACAAAAACGAAGCATAATTCTTTCGACAAATTTCCTACCATCTTCCTCCCTTCTCTGTTGTATAAGTTTCTCTCTTGTTTCAGTATTCAAATATCAATACATACTTTTGCAATTGCTATTAGCATGGCCATGGCGGTTCAAGTGTCAGAAACAACATCCTTTGGCTTTAGTAGCAAAAGCAATAAGTACAGATATGATGTTTTCCTGAATTTCAGAGGCAAAGATACTCGCAAATCCTTCACTGAGCCTCTCTATGAGGCATTGCGACGTAAGGGAATCAACGCCTTCATTGATGACCAGAAGCTCAGCAAAGGGAAAAAAAATCAATCTGCGCTGCTTAAAGCCATAGAAAAATCAAGGATTTCGATTATTGTGTTCTCTAAGAACTACGCTTCTTCCACATGGTGTCTGGATGAACTTGCTCACATAATTCAATGTAGGAAGGAGAAGAACCAGGAGGTCATGCCCATATTTTATAAGGTGAATCTGGAGGATGTTCAGTATCAGAGAAATAGCTTTGAGGAAGCCATGGCTGCTCATGAAGAAAAGTTCAGAAAAGAAGCAGAGGAAGTTAGAAACATTTTTGAGGAAGACAGTGCTGCTCATGAAGATATGTTGAGAGAGAACCTGGAGAATATGAAAACATGGAGGTCTGCTTTGATTGAAGCTGCTAGTTTGTCACCAGCATGGATTTTTGAAGATGGGTACGCTTTTTTTCATGTTTAGTTGAAATTTCATAAACTTATCAGTGGTTGGCTACTTGGCTATGATATAATGCACTGCTCTCTGACTATTTTTGCAAAGCAAACTTGGAGTCTAATTAAAATTTTATTTTTTCCCAATTTAAAGTTAGAGAAAATCCCATTGAACAAATCAACCCATTAATTTTGGGGGAACAAAAAATAGACCCAACAATAAATTTGAGATTACTATATCTTACGAAAAGACATAAATACCCCTTTAATTATCAAATATATCTTAAATATTCAAAGCTCAACATAGAGAATTTTAACTTGATTTTAAGGATTTTGAAATTCATGTTAATAATTCACTACTCTAACTATTTAATTTAGAAAATTTCATATTGCTATTTGATATCTGATTTGGGATTTCTCAAATTTAAGGGACTAATTTGTCTTTTTCCATTTTCAAGGGGATTTTTATGAGATTTTCCCCTAAGATTATTAGTTCTTCATTCTGAAAATTATTTTAGCTTTTAATATTTTATTACCAAAAGATTTTTCATATAGTTGTTCATATAGTTTTATAATGTAAAATCTTAGTAACTTTTACTAATAAAATCATAGATCATTTTGTTTAGTCATTCCTTACATTAAATAACATCGCTGGATCTACGTTGTATCAAGAATGGTCAATGGTGTAGACGATATGTTATTGAATGCAGTATGTTGTTACGGAGGTTGCAGAAGTTTTGTTTTCAAACTTCCAAATCCCTTTTTTTTCCTGATAACTCTTCCCTATAATTCAACTAATGAGTCGCATCGTTTATGGCAGCTAGTTAAATATTCTATATCGCTCATACACACAGTATGTCGGTAATTCATATGAGTATTAAATTTATTAGCTTTTTTTTTTCAAAAAAAAAAAGTAATAATGTTTTCTTACATATATATGTAGTATTAAGAATTAATGATCGATACTTGTACCCCATGATATAGATTTTTTGTTTGCAATTGATTTATATGATTTTTTTTAACGACTCAATATTTCTTAATGTTATTTTGTTCTAATTTTATTCTTTTGGACTCTTTCTTTTGGCATGATTCTTCTTTAATTTCTTAAAAAGTTATCAATATATTTTAATGAATATTTAAATTTATGTACTAATATATTATGTTTCAGGTTAATGAATATTGTCCTTTATACAAAAAAAAAAAAAAGTATCAATGGAGCAACAAATATTTTATAATTTCACTATTTTATTTTGTAAACTAAAGAATTTTTTGCGTGCATTTTTTGTGTTGAAAATAAGTCATAAAAACAAAAGAATTTATGTTGTGGTGGTCATCTTTAAGTTGACATTGCAAAATGTATGATAAACAAGCTTAAAAGCATAAAGCATACCATTTTGTGAAAATGATGTTCATAATAAAATGTTAAATTTTCATTTTATAGATACGATGAAGGTGAATTTATTAAAAGTATTGTTGAAGATGCATGTACTAGGCTACCACAAAAACGCTTCCATAACGTTGATAACATCGTTGGACTTGAGCCATGTATCGAAGAAGTGATGTCACTTCTGGATGAAACTGATAATAGAGTTTGTATGTTTGGGATTCATGGAACTGGTGGAATTGGCAAAACAACCCTTGCAAAAGCTATCTATGAAAGAATCTCCTACCAATTTCAAGGTTCATGTTTTTTGTTTGATGTCAAAAACGCATCAAGGAAAAAATATCAGGGTGTTGTCCGTCTCCAACAAACACTTCTGTCAGAGATACTAGACGAGAAGATTGTGATATTTGGGAGTGTTGGTGAAGGAATATCAAGAATAAAACATAGACTCTCTCAAAAAAGAGTTTTATTGGTTCTCGATGATGTTGATGAGGTTGAACATTTAGAACATCTAGCAGGAGGGTGTGATTGGTTTGGTTATGGAAGCAAGGTCATTATCACAACAAGAAATAGGCACTTGCTAATTGCATGCAATGTTGAAAAGGCACATGAAATGAGAAAGCTGAATGAGCATGACTCCCTTGAACTCTTTTGCTGGCATGCATTTCATAGGAAACAACCTCCAAAAGACTATCGAGATATGTCTAGTTATGCGATAAGCTATGCCCAAGGTCTTCCTCTTGCATTAAGGATAATAGGCTCCAATTTGGCATATAAAAATTTAGAGGAATGGAGGTCCATAATGGAACAATATAAAAGGATCCCAGAAAGAACAATTTATGAGATTCTAAAGATAAGTTATGATTGCTTACAAGATGGTGCCAAGAGTATTTTCCTAGATATTGCTTGTTTTGTTAATGATGAGGAGATATTGGAATCTATTGAAGACATAGTAGAAGCTTGTGATTATCGTGTTAGGTTTTATTTCGAAGTTCTTGTTGATAAATCTTTGCTAACATTTGTTGGTAAAAATTCATTGTCGATGCATGATCTGATACGACAAATGTGTAAAGAGATTGTCAGACAGGAGGCGCCATTCAATCCTGAAAAGCGCAGCAGATTATGGCATTACCAAGACGTTCTTAAAGTATTGCATGAAAATTTAGTAAGAATCTAAACCATGTGTATCTCATCATAGAGTCTGTCATATTATGATAAGTCTCACATTGAAAGTAAAAAAGATAAATTAAAGTTATATAATGTTGGTTGAGTCTCCTCACATTAACTTAAATTTTTGTGATGGAAAGACAAACTTAATATATATATACAATTAATTCATATTTCAACAAATCATATGTATGCATTAAACTTATTGTGATGTGTGTGTGTGTGTCTATATATATATGTATATATGGCAATATCTGTTAATGATACTCATTTGGACTTGCGTTGTAGGGATGCAATAATATTGAAGGAATACTGCTTGATCCACCTCAAAAAGAAATAGTAAAGTGGAGTGGTGATGCATTTGAGAAGATAAATAGTCTTAGAATTCTTATTGTTCTTGAAGGATTCGGGCGTACCTAGAATCCGGTAGACTCGCTTGGTACCCACACGAAATCGGAGCACCGATTTGGACCCCGATTACGAAATACGACAGATGCACCATTGATAAGGAGAGAAAAGAGAGGAAGACAGAAAGTTTTCTTTTCTACGTAAAAAGGATATCTTTCTTCCCACAAACCCTTTATTTATAAACAATATACAGAGAGACATATCCCTTCTGGAAAGTCATATAATTTGAATTTCAAATTAATAAGGGGAAAATTACTCAATTTATCCCATATCTCTCATTAATTATATGTTAGCCCCAATTCTTATTGGGCCTTACATATAAGCCCTAACCCACCAAGGGTGGATTAGGTGTATTCCTACATCTCCCACTCACACTTGGTGGGTTAAATGTTAAGGGTCAAGTCTCTTTCTCTTCTATCCTTCTTTCATACTAAGTGCTCTGTCGTAACCGCGTGGGCACGACGTCTCCTTTTAGGTGTCATGTACTAGAAATCCCCTCTTACAGAGACCAGCACAAAACAACCATGTAGTGCAGCTCGATCATTTTGATATAGTGCCTCAGATATCCTAGATTTACACAAATACACTTCTCTCATGGCCAATCTAATCCCTTTAGAGCCAAGATAAAGCTCAGATTGCCTTTCTCATATGCAGTGTCCACACTAATGAAATTAGCATACTAACATCATAATAGACCGGTCTCAGACACTAGCATAAGTGTGTGTATTACAGGTAATCTTCCTTTCGCCCAAATATCACTTCAATATGAATCAACCGCTTTCCTAATGTAACACCTTTAGATCGCATTTATCATAACCATAGGATATACGCTAAGGTAGCAGACACTAAAACATATTTCCATAACATTGTCAAAGTCAAAGGACATCAAGAAAGTATGAAACCTTTCTTGGACTCACACAGCAATGAAACAGGGATCCATTCACTGCTTCCAGTTTGCGGTAACTTTAGCACACGCGGTATGAATCGCATGCTACGGTGTTACTCTTTTTCTATAAGAGCGTACGTCGATTTGATTGTATCATTAACACCATACAGACTTCAGTATAGAAACACACAGTATCTAAACCCAAAAATCTTCAACTCTTCTCACATTGTATGACGTCAATTTTGAAGAATTTTGTTGTCTGGCTACAGGTATTACGGACGTGGGTATCCATAATTCGATCCATATGTGTGTAATTACGGATCTCATCTCGACTTGCTGCACTTTTGAGTCGAGGCGACATATAGTTTGTGTTTCTTCTCTACCATATCAGTATTTTCACTGCTTTGTTGGTGAACACATTGTCTCATCTTTGCACACTTCTCCTGAGTGTCAAAGGCGGTCGCTCGTGTGAGAGAGCCGACCTCATCTACCTGTACGACATACTAGACATTGTATACTATCACATACACATGTAAAGCCTTAATGAAGTATCCATTACTTCATATCATATGCTTGCCGAAGGATTTATCATGTCTCTCATGTATATCCTTACCACAGGCTCAATCAAGGGACTTTGCATAGGAACTTGTTGTTTAGTAACAACCTTATGTGCTACAACACATCTCACATATTTTATCTTTGTATTTTACTCATGCTGTGATACTTAGGGTCTTTTATTTAGGCAATGGTCATAGTGTTTTCACAAAGCATTAACACTAGGTTTGAATTCTCATTTCAAATCTAAGATGTACCTCTAGACATCATCGACCATATAGCCATATGTACTACCACAGTAAGTACTTTTAAATGCGCATAATTATCGTGCCCTTAAGCATTTTTGTGGGGCCATCAAATGCCTCTCACAATGGTTGGACTCGTACTGACTTACAAAGTCCTACCACAATGGATATCTGATATTTTATACACCACTGTGTACATCATACTACCAACAACGTTTATTATCTTCCCAATAAGTTAAGATGGCTTGAGTGGGAGGGATATCCTTCTACAACTTTGCCAACAAATTTTTCTCCCGTAGGACTAATTGCCTTGAAGTTAACTAGAAGTTTTTTCAGACTAAGCGAGCCATTCATGGTAAATTTCAGACAATCCCTTATAATTATTTTCAGCCAAAATTGTTTTTCTATTTCTTCTGGTCCTGCTAATTAAATGTTATTGTACGTTTCTGCGTTTTTGCAGAGTTTTACCAAGTATGTGACAGAGATGGATTTTTCATATTGTAAATCCATAACTGAAGTACCTAATATGTCTCAATGCCAAAGTTTAAGAAGATTGAGGCTCGCATATTGTCGCAAGCTGATCAAAGTTGATGATTCGGTTGGATCTCTCTCTAAGCTTCAAACATTACATCTTCATGGATGCAGAAAACTTTCCGGATTTCCACGTGAAATCAAGATGCCATCACTTATATTACTTTGTCTCGAACATTGCGGTAGGCTTGAGTACTTCCCACATGTGGCGGGAAACATGGATGCACTAGCGATAATTTCAATAGAAGGCACTGCTATAAGAGAGCTCCCACCTTCTTTTGCAAATCTTTCGGGGCTTGAAAATTTATTTATGTACTCCTGCAAAAGATTAGGTGAACTTCCGACTGTCTTGTTCACGTTTCCAAGACTTTATTTCCTTAATTTGGGAGCCTTTCATCCTCGTATCCGAAAATCCTTGATCAAGTCAATTCAACCAAATGTGAAGTATCCTACGTTCATTATGCATCTCAGAAATTGTGGTCTCTTGGATGAAGAACTTCACCTTCTTCTGAATTGTTTCCGAAATTTGAGAGAGTTAAATGTATCAAGGAATGATTTTGTGTCTCTCCCAAAGTGCATCAAAGAGTGTGCCCATCTGGAGGTGCTAGAAGTGAATGAATGCAAAAGGCTAAGAGACATACCAGAGTTGCCATCGAATTTGATTTACATAGTAGCAGAGAATTGCATCTCATTAACTCCAGAATCATTGGACATTTTATATTCTCAGGTTTTTCTATTCTCTCTCTTTCCTTTTCTATTTCAAACGTTGATCCACTAATAATTGGAGCTCCTTGTCCCTGTGTATGTGTTAACTGATAACGTTTTAACATTCTCTTATGATTAAAATTAATTAGTGTATAGTGGCATGGAATAGATAGAGTCATACAGACGATTGGAGGGTAAAATTGAAAATATTGCTCCTTCTCTGGTCATTGATATAAAACCCAACTAACATTTTGGGGAAATTATGGAAGCTAAAATATATAACTTTAAATTATTTATACTTATCATTTTACTTTTACCTTACTAATAAACTATTATATAATCTAATGATATGTAATATACTACTTATAATTAAGTAGTTCATTTGTCTTGATCAATCTCCCAAAAAAGTCACCCGAGTTTTACATTAAGTATCGGGGAGTCTATATAGCATTAAGTAAATGGAATTGTAGAATGAGTGTAGACTAAAAATAGTTTTATCTTTAAACCTTCATATATGCTGTTCTAAAATCTTAGAAGGCTTTCGTGTTGGCTGTTTTGGTAAATCATCAGGCCAAAAAGGAGTCGGATTACTTCCATATCAGAATACCAGCAATAACACCATTTCCAGATTGGTTGGACTACTGCTGTGATGGAAGCACATTGTCTTTTCATGCTCGGGGAAGTTTACCTCGTGCTGTCCTTGCACTTGAGGTCGTGGGAATACCCAGCACGAGAAAGTTACATGGCTTCCTAGTTTTGATCAGCATTAATGGTCACACAATGGTGAAACCTGATTTAGAAAAACGAAAAAATCTGGACTGGGAATTTGGTGCTCGACAAGGTCATCGTGTGTTAATTAAGCGATTCTTTAACTTTACGGAAGAAATGGAAAAGGGTATCAGCAGGTATATGGAGTTGGATTGGAATGAAGTGGAAATACAAATTATTGGTCAATCCCCAGATGTATCAATAGTTAAGTGTGGGATTTATGTGAACAAGAAAGAATCAAACGTGGAGAATGTGCGATTCAAGTCTTCACTGAAAAGGAGAAGAGCAATAATATAGCTTCTCCTTCTAATCATGAACGCACAACAAGTTCATAAGAACTGATAAAAGAAAACTCAGTAACACAAAAGGTGAGCCTCTAGTTTCCACGTGCTAATTGTCGTCTCAAGGCTTGTCTTTTTTATCAGTAATAATGTTTTTTGGTAGGGCAATTAAACGACGCCAGACTTATCATTCATGCTACAGCAGAAAGATAATTTTTCCGGTGGGTAGGCTTGTGTGGAGATTCGTGTATAATTAGCTATCCAATAATTGTCATAAGTTGGTAACACTCCCATATCCCATAAGTTAATGATGAAAATAATATATAACGGTATTCCTTATGTTCTATACCACAGGTGGCCTTATTTGTTTTTGAGATCGACTTTGTGGGACAATTAAATATTAATATGGCATTATTTAAATGAAATAACATTATTAGGAACCAAAACCTCTTGTTTAAAATATAGGGGAAAAAATAAAAAATGATAGCAAATTTGAGGAATCAAATTTTGTATGAGCCATGAAAAGAAACGAAAATACAGACAACAAGTAGACTAAAAACAACAACTTTGACTTGCAAATATGTAAAACCAAGAAAGAATGAATCAATTGTGGTATATGGAAGTGTATGTATATGAATGCAGTATGTATGAGTATGGGGTCAAAACTGCATAAAAACCAGGAGAAACCAGTGCTGTCTTTCGTTTTCTGTGGCCTTTGCTGCAGTGAATTAATGCACAGTGAACCAGGCCAAACATAATGAAAATACTACTTCGTAGTGGCCATCCACGGCGAGGCTGTGGCAAAAACTCTCTGTATAGTGGTGAAAAACCAGAATTTTTGTAAAAACCAAGTTCAAAATTTGCACAAGTGCGTGAAAATATGATTTACCACTTCAAGCAAGTGTTAAATGATCAAAACAAGTATGAGATGCAAAAATCAACTTCAAAAGAGTTGTAATCCAAATTTTGGCCAGCTGAATTCCAAATTTTGTCCCAGCAGATACATCCATGGCCGCGAAGACAAAGCTTAAAATCAGCATGCTTATTGCCTGAGACAAATTCAGGAAATTATTGTGGAGGTTCCGAAAATAAAATAAAAAAAGGGTTCTCAGAGATTCTTCTAGAAGGAAACCAAAGATTATTTGCATTTTTTATGCATCTCAAGGACTCCTATTCTTCATCTTCTAAATTTCCCCACCACTTTGATAACAAAGGAAAACACATAATATATGAACCTTGATAGTACAAGCAATCCTGTCCTAGCTTCCAAGCTTATGGAATGTACAAATTAGTAATTTCATTACCCCCTCCCCAAACACCAAAACACCCCAACTCCAGGAAGATACCCAGATACTGGTCATTTAGTAACTTCAAACCGACAAGACTATAACTCAATATAGTTCATGAGTACGTTGACTTACTACTCATAATATTCGGTTAGACATGCAACATCTTAAGCCAATGGACAGTATTCATTAATCAAACCAATAATTCCCATCATCAACACAAAGGAGGGTAACTTCCTATGTTCATCATGTCTATGTACTCCCCCAGTCCCTCCAGTACCAAAGACCGGAATGTTAACCTGGAAAAAATATTGAAAAATTACTGGTCGTGAAAACACTATAAAACCATAGAAGGAACTGACATTATCTGTTTATGAGAAAATCACCATGGAAGCCAAAAACATGGTTGCAGCAACAGTGGTAGCACCATTTACACCACTAGGAACCTAAAAACTGCACGGATTAGTATGCAATGTATATAATGACATACTGAATAATCATAAGCAGGGTGGGAGAAGATCTAAGATTTTAGCATTGTTTATACCATTGTTTGGCTATAAATTTTTTTTTTTCAATTTGATTTTACTAAGGCTACTGCAAACATACAACTAAATAAATATAAATGAAGCCAGTTCAGTCACAAAATTGAGGTTCCTGATCATACAGTGAGCTTTGAGGGTCAATTATTGACCTACATATTACTCTGTCAAATGTAAAACAGAAAAGAAATTCAACAACATAGACTGGCTAAGTAAATATGGTGAGTAGTAATCTTAAAGCCACTAACAACATGATGTAGGATTAAAATCCTGACATGTAAGAATAGGATAGAAAGGTAGAAGGAGAGTAGAAATTGAGAAGAACAGAGGGTAAAGAAGAACCAAGAAGTCAGAAATTGTAGAAGAAAGAGCCAAGAGAACAGAGAGATCCGAGAGACACAGGGAAACAAAACAATTCTGTATTCAGTCAAAATGCAAATCAGTTCTGTACAAGCGATTAGAATCAGGTATATAGTCCTCTGATTCAGAATTACAACTGGAACTTTAAACATAGGCCCACTTATTCATATTTCTAGCCCATAGCCCAAAGCCTATATTAAGCCCGCCCAATTAGTTAATTACCAATTAATGAAATAATTGGTATTAAGCCCAACTCTATTCCATTAACCAATTTAACTAACTAGCCTTAACTAAAATTACATTTTTATATCACAACATATGCAATATCCCTTCGAGCTGTCTTCTGAACTCTGTTTCGCAGAGTAGCTAGCCTTTCAAGTTCTTCTGTACTTAGACCTAACCACAAAAGACAAGCAGGAGAAGATTTGTTCAGTTTGAAGACCAAAATTCTCTGCCTCAGCTCATCTTTTAGTATGTTATTCCATATAATCATAAATATCTGGTTTTTCAAATTCCCAAAGCTTCTTTCTTATAAGTCATGCTTAAATGGTTGGCTTTAACCGTTTCAATTGGATTCCATTTTCCAATTAGTTAATCTCCCAGCATCTAGTTTTTTCCCTTGTTGTAAAATCCTAACTCTATTGAAAATTTAATGAATGTCATGCTTTTCAAAGTGAAATTAGATTTAATATGGGACACAATTTTTAACATATTCAACTGTGATCTTCAAAGGATATCATAAGTCAATGCTTCAACACTCATGTTGCTTGAACTTACTGCAAATACAGATAAATCAACTATTCTATGCGTCATTTCTTTTTTGTCCATTCAGGGTAAGGATTAAGCCAAAAGCCCAAACCCAGTCCAACATAAGTAATTCACTGGACGGGAGGAGATTGGAATGACTATATATACCGCCATGAAACTCTAAACAGAGAATGGCGAACATGACATCCTACCTTCAGAAAACATTAACAAATTACAAAGAATTAACTAACCATGTAAGAGTTTCCACTAACTTTGTCCCAACTCACAACTACAACAATCAAAGTTGGTATCTAAGTAGCAATCCATCATGCTTCCTTTCACAAAATCATTTTCACAAGTCAATTATAAAAATACAATTTAACTTAAAATTGGGCAAAAGACGGCCACAAAATACACCTATGCAGGGTGTGCCATTTAAAATAGCAATAGTTGCAGGAACTGCACCATTCTCGCTCACAATAGCCTCCACCTCTTTGGCAGTCTGCAAATTTTTAGGATATAACATATACCAGCAAAAGCACCATGAAGAAGGTAATACGAATTTTTAGAGACTAAATAATGCGAAATATAAAATTAAAAATAAACCCACAGAGGAAAATGAAATACAATTTGGGACTACCATGTGCGATTATAGTGGATTCAAGAGCAACAACAGGACGGCCGAGTGATAAAGCTTCAGACACCTCAGGAGCTATCTTGATTAACCCTCCAATTGAAGTGCCACCCGCATCCTAAGAAATGAATTCAAAGAAAACGGGAGAAAAACAAAATGAAACTGAGTTACCCATAATTCACGGTGATTCAAACAAGGAGAAATTATAAGAAAAATGAGAACTTTATATGAGTTCATCAAAAGGGGTGGAGAGATATAGATAATAGCGTGAAGAAATTGATTACAATATAACAAAAGTTATCATTTGTATTAGACGAAGTCAAGTGACGGCGGAGAGTGATGAATCGTGAAAGACGTTAAACGTCCTATCAACTTCTTGTTAAATGGAGATGTGTTTTTAATAGTCTCTGTTTGTTTGTGAATCCTCCGTGCAACTTATGAATTAATAATCGGTGAAGTCGTGAAGATACATTTTTCAGTTAAGGTAATATTTGTTCCCTATAATTTAATCTCATTTTGGTTTTGGTCCTTATAGTCTTAAACCGTAGGTTTTGGTCCCTCAAATTTTATTCCATTTGTATTTTGTAAGATTAGTCCATATAATTTAAAAAAGACCTTAACACTGTTAAATTTTGTTGAGGTGTCATTAACACCGTTTGTTTTGATGACTTGACATCTGAGTCGGCACGTGGTTTTTCATTTTTTTTCCCTTTTGAACTGGAGATATGATTTTTGATATTTAAAAAAAATAAAACATCACCGTTCTTCTATCCCAGTGGTGCCCTCCGAAATTTCCAACCCCCCACCCCCACACTTTCTTCTTCCTCCTCCTCCATCTTTCTCAAAATTTCTTTTTGAATCTTTTCATTCTTCAAAGTTCAACCCACTAAAGCTTCTTGAAGGTTTGAACGTGTCCATAGCTCATGTTAGATCTTTCTCTGCTCTAGCTCGTCATTGTCGGTGAGCTTGCATAACAAGTCTTCGATCTCCAATTCGGAATGCAAGTTGAGAAACTCTGATTCAATGTCTACGTTGCCGTCGCCAGAAATTCCACAGCCTCTTGGGGAAGAAGATGACAAGTCCAGTTTGGAAAACAAAAAACAAAAATTATATGTCCAGTCAAATGCCAAATCACTAAAACAAACGGTGTTTTAGTGACACTCCAGCAAAACTTAACACCGTTAATATTCTTTTTAAACTATAAGGACTAACCTTACTAACAGAGTAAAACTTGAGGGACCAAAACTTATGATTTGAAACTACGGGAATGAAAACTAAAATGAGATAAAACTATAGGGACCAAAGATTACTTTAACCCTTTTTAATATTCAATAGTTGTGTAAATCGTATTAAACATAAATAATAATTTTGAGTGGTAGATTTAGTATTAATCAAAGGGTTAAGGGTAAAAAATTTAAATGTGATTTTGTCAAAAGTTCGTCTAGTATCAAGTGCTTTTTTTTTAGATAAAAAGTAATTCTGAACTTCCAAATTGAATCAAAAATCACATTTACAGTTATATTACAAAAGAAAGAACTTGGTGCTGGATGAATATTTTTATAAAATCACATGTGTATTTTTTACCATAATTTAACGGTAAGTGTGATTTAATATATAGGGTAAATGTGCAGATTTAATATCCAATAATTGTGCAAATCCTACCAAACATAAATAACAATTTCCTTGATTTATTTAATCAATTATAAGGGTATTTTATACAATTGTTGGATACTAAATCAACACATTTACATAACTTTCATTTATAACATCAGAAATCAATTGTCCAATTACCCACGCTAAAAAATTCAACTTAATTATACTCCAAGAAAACTACAGGTAAACTATTGCTGATTAAAGTTACGACGAGGAAATTTGCCAACATCACTTACATGACAATGCTTGGCTCAAGGTGAATAATTAAGGAAGATGGACGGCACAAACTTATCCAACCATTTATAAGAGAGTGAATAATGGGGCATATTTGAGCCAAATTATAACATCATATGTAGAGCTGGTGATTTGGGCCAAGCCCATCGGGCCGGCCCTTGAAGGGCCGGGCTTTGATTTTGGAAGCTTCAAAAAGGAATCGGGCTTCACGGGCTGGCCCTGTAGGGCCGAGGGCTTCAAAGGGCCGGCCCTTTAAGTCTGTCACATATATATATTTTTAAAAAAATTAATAACTACAAAATAAAACAATTAATTAAAGGTAAAAAACTATAATACCTAATTTCCAATATTTATCATTGTTTGATAATTTCGGTGACTTATATATAACTATGAACAATATTTATTAAAATAATTAATTAAAAATAAACATATATTTTGTGACTTATATAAAAATATGAATAATATTTATCATTACTTGATAATTTCTTAGTGTTTGTTGCTTATTGGTGTTTGTATTGTAAATTAAAATTGATACTTATGTTGACGATAATGATTTTTTTGCTTTAATTTTTTCTATAGAAAAAGATTAAAAAATAGTGTATAGGCGTTAATCGGGCCGGACCGGCCCTGAGCCCTGCCATTCAAGGGCCGGGCTTTGAAGGGCCAGCCCTGTAGGGCCGGGCCGGCCTTAATGCACAGCTCTAATCATATGGCATGTATATTACATACTGGTTATTGAAAGCTACAATTATACTGTTGCCAAAAAAAAAACTACAATTATACTATTGTCAACCCATACCTCTTTTTAGCATTTTTCAAAGAAGTCCTCTACTCATTCAAATGTACATGGTCAAGGTCCAAGAATGCAACGAATGATCCAACAAAATAGGCCCAATTAGTCTTCATAAGCTCAAACACATTAAGAAATTGGATTCGTGACCCCGGTAGTGACCCAAACATATGGTCCAAGAATGCATTAAGGCTTTCTTATTAATAAAAGCCTCAAATAAACCATGCGGATATGGCCCAGGGTTTGAATCCCACCCTTAAACATGAAAAACATTTAGTGACCAGCCGTTTACCAAGTAGAGGATTTGTGGTGAGGGGATTAGTCACTATTATATATTAGAGGAAAATACCTTGAGTTTACTAAAGAAAAGCCTAAATAATTACCACTAGATCACAAATAAGCATTAAAACCCATTATCTACCCAAAAGCTTGGGCACATGTGGAACCATAGGCATATACATACATATAATGGACTCTTGGAATGACTTCCTCATCAGCGTTGCTTATTGTCATCCACATATATCTTCCTTGATAAATGGCAGTTACTATTACATAGTTGATGGCTTTGAATGACTTCCTCTCCAGTGATGCCCCTTTTTTTCCACTTATATCTCCCTTGCTAATAGCAGTTTCTAATACATATTCAATGGCATTAAGCCACTTTTGTAAACTTTATACTTGACACATTTGGTTTAACATTATTTTTGTCTGAAACTGCCTGACGCATCAGCTTGCACCAGTTGATGCTCCAGCTTGCATACATTCCTTCCTTCATTGCTGGAAACCTCAAGCTATTAATTTTTTACATGAAGATTAAGGGGCTGTATGACATTGACATGAGGGGAGGGTAGCAAAGAATATTTATATTTTTAGTTGGATTCAAAAAATTAAAGAAGTGGGGTTAAATTTTTTTAATTAATTTTTCTTACTATTTTATCTTTATCAAAATCTTATAGCCTCACTTGTTCAAATTTTTTTGCCCCTCCAAATCCCTTTGTAACAAACAAGCTCCTAGAGGGCTCCACAACAACTACATAGGATCATGCCAACAAAAGGTTAATGTGTGTAGCAGTAAATAATAATAATAAATTAATGTTATTTCTATCCATAAAAGCAAATGGGTTAGTGTGACAGTAAAAATATGATGTTCATGCATCAAGCAAGAACTCTATGAGTGGAGAAACCGAAAAGTATAATTGATTATAAGAAGAAAATGGGGGAAGTAAATCAATCATGGCAGGAATGGAAATAAGTTAAGCCAAACTAGACGTTGGTTAAATAGGCCTTAACCTACAATAGAGATATAAAGTCAGTGTCTGGGTGTAGATTTTTTTTTTTGAACCTAAGTCTGGGCTTTCAAAAGGGGTGAGATGGCCGGAAGAATGTAGACATTTAAATATGTTTAAAAATATATACATTCAATTCCATATATTACCATTTAGATCTATTTAAAAGTATATTTATGTTTTAAAAAGTCTTATGGCTATAAAACTAGATTCTATCTTTTACTTTCACTATATAAATGTGATAATTATTCTTTTTAAGCTTATAATATTTCATTTAAACACAACTAGGCCTTTAAACGAGAAGAGATTACGAAAACGCAAATGACTGATAAATGAAAAAGTTGAGTTTTATGTATGAATGATAAAATACGAAGCTAGCAATCAAAACTAAGGTTGTACAATGTTATAAATAATTTATATAAATAATTTATTTTATATTATAAATAATAGTATAAATTAATAAAAATCTAAATAGACTAGACCTTAGGAAGGAGGGCTATCTAAATATGCCTATTAATAAGTATGAATATGAGTTTGATTTATTTACTAAATATGTTAGGTTAGATTTTAAGTAGGGTGCAAAGGGCATGTTCCTACCCTAGCCTGGGTTAGCAGATTTCAAACTCCTTCCACACAAAGTTGATTGTAAAAACAATTATAATATCTCTGATAGCCACATTTAATTTCGGTTAGCAATCGTCTTTCATATTCTTATTCCTTAGTATTGGGTCTACAAATTCTCAGTACTATTTTTTTTTATTATTTTCAATAATTTATTTATTTATTTATTCAGAATCATTTTAAATTTAATTTTCACCGCTTATCTTTGATGCTGTTCCATACTAGAAATAAGAAATTTTTTTTTTTAACAAAATAAGAAAGTTCAATATCCGAAAAATCTAAGATAATTTGCATAAAAAATCTAAGATAATTAATAGGGTTAAGGCGGGTCTAACACTCTAACATTAATAATTTTTTTTAATATTAATAGTTTGAAAAAAATTATAAATTTAAGACAGAATATATTATTAATTAGCATAATATTATAAATAATTGGCTGGACCTAAACTAAAATTAAGTCTTCTTTTTCATCATGGTTCCAAATTCAGACTAGTTGGTTTCACAAGAAAATCGGTGAAGCAGCCTTAGGTCAAGACTAGCTTAACACATGAGTCAGCCAAAGGGGCCAACCTAGTAATAGATGGTTGAGCAGGTGAAAAATCGGGGTGGTTGAACTGGCCATTATTTTAAAAAATAGTGGTTACTTTTTATTTTGTTGCAATTCTCCTAATTTTTTACTTTCACTTTTATTTAATTTCAGGATCCACAAATAGGAGACTATTATATAATTATGTTTATCATTCTAAATGTTGTTTTACTTGCAAAGGTTTTATGGGTAAAGAATATGCAAATTTAGTATCCTACAATATTACAAATCGCACCAAACATAAATAACAATTTTTTGTCGGTATATAGTCATCATAAATTTAAAAGGTAGCAAATATAGTAACACCGTTAATTCCTCTTAACTTCCGTTAAATATTTGAAAGGTGAGACCCGCAATGGCACAAACTTCACTCCTCCCTATTATTTTATTATGGGTAAATGTGTAAATTTAGTATCCTACAATATTGCAAATCGCATCAAACATAAATAACAATTTTTTGTCAATATATAGACCCTGGAAACTGACAGTCTTTGTTCTAAAACATCAGCATACCATGGAACCTAGGATGATAGTTCCAATGATTCGACGTCGGAGTTGTCGCGAAAGGCAAGGAGTTTAAAGCAATTCTGGGCATCGTAGGGATGGTAAAAGGCAAGGTGGTCCCTGAGAGTGAGAGGCCCACGGACGATGATGTTGTGTAGTGTGAAGAGGCATTTGAGGGCCACCTTGGCGTTGTGTGTGCGGTGAAGTCGGTGAATGAGAGTGTTGATGTAGGCACGAGGTAATAGCGGAGGCTGACGCAGCAAGGGGAGAAAAATTGTTATTTATGTTTGGTGCGATTTGCAATATTTTAGGATACTAAATTTACACCTTTATCCATAATAAAATAATAGGGAGGACTGAAGTTTGTGCCATTGCGGGTCCCACCTTTCAAATATTTAACGGAAGTTAAGAGGAATTAACGATGTTACTATATTTGCTACCTTTTAAATTCATGATGACTATTGACAAAAAAATTGTTATTTATATTTAGTGCGATTTGCAATATTGTAGGATACTAAATTTGCACCGTTACCCATAATAAAATAATAGGGAGGGGTGAAGTTTGTGCCATTACGGGTCTTACCTTTCAAATATTTAATGGAAGTTAAGAGGAATTAACGGTTTTACTATATTTGCTACATTTTAAATTCATGATGACTATATACTAGGAGAAAAATTGTTATTTATGTTTGGTGCCATTTACAATATTGTAGGATATTAAATTTGCACCTTTACCTATAATAAAATAATAGGGAGGAGTTAAGTTTGTGCCATTGCGGGTCCCACCTTTCAAATATTTAACGGAAGTTAAAAGGGATTAACGGTGTTACTATATTTGCTACCTTTTAAATTCATGATGACTATATACTGACAAAAAAATTGTTATTTATGTTTGGTGTGATTCGCAATATTGTATGATACTAAATTTGCACCTTTACTCTAATAAATAAGAGGGTTAATAAATTTCAAAGGAATTAGCTTTGTTTATCCAACCATTTATTTTTTAAAATTAAAATAGCAAGAGCCCTAATACAAAATAACTGTAGTTAGTCTATTTCAATATACATGTCATTTTTTGCTTCGATTTTAAATGTTTTTGGCTGGCTAGTTTTGCACTTGAGAAAATTTTATGATGTTGGTCGCATTTCTGGTGCAAGTCTATGAGTATTTTTGCACTTTAATTCATACAACAACAACAACAAAGCCTTATCCCACTAAGTGGGGTCGGCTACATGGATCGCACGACGCCATTGTGCTCTATCAGTAACCAAATCTTTAGATATATTATTTATTAAAAGATCTCGCTCTACAACTTCATTGAGTGTAAGCCTCGGTCTCCCTCTTCCTCTCTTAATCGGACTCCAGACTGTTTGATCTACCTTCCTCACTGGCGCATCTAATGGCTTTCTTTGTACATGTCCAAACCACCTCAAACGATTTTCTACCATTTTCTCACTGATAAGTGCCACTCCAACTCGTTCGCGTATATGATCATTCCGAATCTTATTCTTTCTTGTGTGACCACACATTCATCTCAATATCCTCATTTCAGCTACCCCCATTTTATGTTCATGTTGACCCTTCAAAGTCCAACATTCACTACCATATAATACTGCTGGTCTTGTAGCAGTGCGATAAAACTTCCCTTTTACCTTATGAGGTACTTTTCTATCGCAAAGAACTCCAGTAGCTTTCTTCCACTTACACCACCCAACTTGAATTCTATGATTGACATCGTCATCAATCTCACCATCTTGTCTTATAATTGATCCCAAATACCTAAACTTTGTCACTTGAGGGATTGTTTGTTCTCTCAATTTAACCTCCAAATCACCTCTAAGTTGTCTATTTGCAAAATTGTAATGCATATATTCTGTCTTACTCCTACTTAAACGGAAAACCTTAGACTCCAGCGTGTTTCTCCATATCTCTAATTTATCATTAATCTCCTCTCTTGATTCGGCCAGAAGGACTATATCATCAGCAAAAAGCATGCACTTAGGTACCTCTTCTTCTATAGGCTCAGTTAGAGCATCTACCACTAAGTTAAACAAATATGGGCTCAAAGTTGATCCCTGATATAGGCCAATTCTTATTGGGAAGTCCTTTGTCTCACCTCCCAGCGTTCTAACCTTAGTCAACACCCCATCATACATATCCTGTATAACTTTAATATAAGCAACACATACTCATTTCTTTTCCAAGGCTTTCCAAAGTCACTACTACAAAAAGGCCATTTCTTGTCCCTAATTCACGTCACTTAATTATAAAACGGACATTGAAAAAAGCTTGGTGGCATTTTTGTAATTAAATATCATGCTGAAGAAGAAACCACGTCACAATAATGGCAAAATTGTGACGTGGATTATGGGTGTGATTAACCACGTCACATATTATAATTGCGTGACGTGGTTTTCCCCAAGTTTTAAATTTTTTTAATAATAAACCACGTCACATATAGAAAATATGTGACGTGGTTTGTAGTAAATAATCAGTTTTCGAATTTTTTTTTTAATTTTTATGAAACCACGTCATATATATAAAATATGGGACGTGGTTTCATAGATAATCAGGGAATTTTTTTTTTAATTTTTAAGAAACCACGTCACATATATAAAATATGTGACGTGGTTTGTGGATTTTCTTTTTTTATTTTTTATTTTTTAGAAACCACGTCACATATAGGAAATATATGACGTGGTTTCATAGATAATCAGGGATTTTTTTTTAATTTTTAATGAAACCACGTCACATATAGGAAATATGTGACGTGGTTTCATTAAAAAAAAAAATCCCTGATTATCTATGAAACCACGTCACATATAGGAAATATATGACGTGGTTTCATAAATAATCAGGGATTTTTTTTTAATTTTTAATGAAACCACGTCACATATAGGAAATATGTGACGTGGTTTCTCTTAAACAACGTCACATATATCTAATATGTGACATTGTTTTGATAAACCACGTCACATATTTCCTATATGTGACGTGGTTTCATTAAAATTAAAAAAAAATACAAAACCTGATTATAATTTCAGCTCCATATCTCCCTCACCCAAAGCTCAAAACCCGCGCCAGAATTTCAGCCCCCTCCCTCCAAAGCTCAAATCCCTCAGCTCTCTCCTCTCTCCCTCACCCCTTACCCCTCAGCTCTCTCCCAAAACGCAAATAGGTTGAAGAAGAAGAAGCTCTCAGCTCTCAGCTCTCTGCTCTCTCCCAAAACGCAATCAGGTGCAAAATGTCTCCCTCAGCTCTTAGCTCTCCGTGTTCTTGGTTTCTTTTCCCTTGCATTTTCGTTTGTGTTTTTGGTTTTTTTTCCCCTTGCATTTTCGTTTTCTGGGTTCTGGTTGGTGTTGGTTTCCTTGCATTATGTTGAAATTTCTGTGAACTCATTTTCCCCTGCATTTTCGTTTTCATTTTTTTGTGTTTATTTCTAGGTTTGATTGCTCTGTTTTGATTAATTTGTTTAGTTGATTAGTGCCCAGTTGTCTCTGATTTCTTGTTGATTTTGGAATGCTGCCCAGTTCGTCTAATTAATTTGTTGTTAATTTGTTTAATTTGTTTTCATTAGTGCCCAGTTCTTCTCTAATTTGTTTAGTTTTCATTTCTTGTTGATTTTCGTGCAATTCTTTGAATTGCTAGTTGTGATTTTCTGGGTTTAATCTAACAAAGGGGAAAACAAATAGTACAAGTGTATAATGGTGTTTAGAAATGCTTTTTGATTGATATGTTTCTATATACATTATTTGGGTGATTATGCTGCAATATATTGATAAGAGGTGATGATGTTTAAATGTTAATTATTGAAGTGTAAATCATTGATTAAATAATTAAGGACTAGTAAGAGAATGGTATGGCTTATGTTCTTAATTAGGCTGAAAAGGGAATTAAAAGAATGGCTAATTTGATTTTGTCTAGAACTTTGGGTGATCAAGGTTTTATTGAGCTAAAACAAATATGGAGGTTAATGTGCTAAGAGATTAATTCAAAAGACATTGTTATTGGTAACTAAAATTGGATTAAAAAGTAATAGGCTTAAGTTTGAGAAATGATGTACATTTTGATTATTGGAAATTTAGTGTTTGATTTGTGTTTTGTGAATTATGCTTGGAAATTTAGTCTTGATCAATGGTTTTGTAAAGAAAGGAGGTTGTGTTTCTAACTATTAATTAGTTGTCTGAAATATGGAAGTAATTGATTTAATATTTCTAAGTGTTCACTACCTTATTCTTCTTAAACATTGATTCCGTGGTTTTGCATGTATGGTTTTAAATGTATTATTTTGAAGTCTAATTCTTTGGTTTGTTGATTATTGGTTGTGTCAAGTGAAGTGTATGTAGAGAGGAGTATCAAAACCATTTAGCTCTTCTGTTGAATCTTGTTGGAGATTTTATTTTTAACCTTTTCCAATATATACAGGTAACTGGTCCAAATCAGAAATCGATTCTTCTAACCCATATCACCATAAGGGTAATCTTTGTCTTGCTAAGCCACCTAGAGGTATGTTATTGATTTTATCTCCTCCATTGAACAATAAGGAATATGACTATGCTCTTATATTCTTGTGACTACTATGATAATTTCCGTTGACAACTTGTGTTTCTCTAATTTTACTTGGCTTGTTTGTGCTTTGTGTAAGTCATTGATCTGATTGTTGGTTTGCTCTATTCCCCTGAATTAATATGTGATTTCATTGGGATTTCTAGTTTCATTTTGGATTATCTTAGATTGTAAATGTAATTTTTGGATATCACACTTACAAGGGAAAACTCTGCGAAATTTTTTAAAAAATTTGCATGAAGTTAAGTTAAGTGTATGGCATGCCCATTTCTTCACAAGGTAGTGAGCTAAAATTGACTAATTTGTTGGACATATGGCATAGGTTTAATAGAATGGATCGTAGTTGGATGCATGCATTGAGAACCACTAAAGAGTATCAAATGGGGGTGGAAGAATTTATTAAATTTGCCAAAAGAAACGTGGCTAGTAAGAATGGCATGTATCGTTGCCCTTGTGTGAAGTGTGCAAATGCTTATTGTAAGAGCGTTGATGATATAAGGGATCACCTTCTTTGTGATGGGATCAATCTCCGTTATAAGAAGTGGTTTTGGCATGGGGAATTGGGAAGTACCGTAGATGAGTGCACGTCACAAAATGTAGAAGCAGTGATGGATGATGTTTGTGATGATGGAATGGACGAGATGATCAATGACATTAGGGCTGAGTCATTTTCTGTGGTAGATGAGTTTGAGAAGTTACGGAGTGATGCAGAGACACCGTTGTTCCCGGGGTGTACTAAGTATACTCGGTTGACCGGCGTTCTGAAATTGTTGAAAATAAAGACAGAAAATGGGTGGGCGGACACGGGTTTCTCGCAGTTGCTTGAAGCTTTGAGTGATATGTTCCCTGCCGGCAATGTGCTTCCGAAGCGTATGTATGAGGCTAAAAAAGTTTTAAGCAAGATGGCGGTGGAGTATAAGAAGATACACGCTTGTCCTAATGATTGCGTGTTGTACAGGAATGAGTATGCCTGCCTGAAAGAGTGTCCTAAATGTGATACTCCGAGGTACAAGCCGAGAAAGGATGCCGTTGGTGATGATGATGTATCAAAGAAAGGGGTACCTTTGAAGGTAATGTGGTACCTTCCAATTGTACCACGGTTTAAACGCTTGTTTGCAAATGAGGCAGAAGCAAAGAAACTGAGATGGCATTGTGATGAGAGAATCTCTGATGGAAGATATCTCCGGCACCCTGCTGACTCTCCTCAATGGAAGAAAATTGATTCAATGTTTCCTGAATTTGGTGGTGAGCCAAGGAATCTTCGTCTTGGACTGTGTACAGATGGATTCAATCCTTTCGGGAGTCTCAGTAGCACACATAGTGCTTGGCCAGTTTTGCTGGTCATTTACAACCTGCCTCCTTGGTTGTGCACGAAACGCAAATATGTGATGATGTCTATGATGATTTCTGGGCCGAAACAGCCTGGGAACGATATCGATGTCTATCTTGCACCTTTGATTGAGGACTTGAAGATGTTGTGGGAGGAAGGCGTCGATGTGTTTGATGCGTACAGGCAGGAGACATTCAAGTTGCGAGCTATGCTGTTTACCACAATAAATGACTTCCCTGCATATGGCAATCTTTCTGGTTACAGTGTGAAGGGTTATATGGCATGTCCTATATGTGAGTTGGACACAAACTGCCACCAGCTTAAACATGGAAGAAAGACCGTTTACCTCGGTCACAGGAGGTTTCTTGATCGGTTTCATCCTTATCGTAGACTAAAGAAGTGTTTTAATGGCTCATCTGAATATAGATTTGCTCCGACCCCCTTAACCGGGGAGGAATTTTTCAGCCGTGTTAAGAATGTTAATGTGGTATTCGGTAAGAAACAGAAGAAGAAGAAGACCAGTTCTGAGAAGATCATTTGGAAGAAGAGGTCAATCTTCTTTGATCTACCTTATTGGCAATTTCTGGATGTGAGGCACAGTATAGACGTGATGCATGTGGAGAAAAACGTCGGTGATAGTCTTGTTGGAACGTTGTTGCATATACAAGGGAAGACTAAGGACGGACTCAATGCACGGTTAGACTTGGTTGAAATGGGTATAAGACAACGGTTGCATCCTATAGTCAGTGAAAATGGAAAGAGGGCTTATATGGAACCTGCTGCTCATACACTCTCTAAACAGGAGAAAAAAAGTCTTTGTGAGTGTTTAAGTGGGATCAAGGTGCCGCAGGGTTATTCTTCTAATGTTAGTAGACTTGTGTCTATGAACGAGTTGAAGTTGGTTGGAATGAAGTCGCATGATTACCATGTATTGATGCAACAATTCTTACCAATTGCTATAAGAGGCATTATGCAAGATGATGTGAGGATGACTATAACAAGACTGTGTATGTTTTTCAATGCGATATGCAGCAAAGTCATCGACACTGAAAAGCTCGACGAGTTGGAAAATGAGGGTTACATTATATTGTGCCAATTAGAGATGTACTTTGCTCCAGCCTTTTTCGATATTATGGTGCACTTGATTGTTCATTTGGTAAGGGAGATAAGGCTATGTGGCCCTGTTTATCTGAGGTGGATGTACCCTTTCGAGCAATTCATGAAAGTTTTGAAAGGGTATTCCAAGAACCCACATCGACTTGAGGCATCAATTGTTGAAAGATACTTAGTTGAGGAGGCAATGGATTTTTGCAAATCGTATCTAAAAGGGGTTGAGGAAATCCCCCGACATGAAGATGGGATTGGTAAGGGGGTACGAGGCGTTAAAGTGAAGACTATGTGCCGTGAAGAGGTGTTACAAGCACACCTGTACATATTGAATAATATGGAAGAAGTGCAGCCTTATTTGGACGAGCATAAGAGGATCCTGAAAGAAAAGAATCCGAAAAAGAGTGACATGCAGATTTCTAACTAGCATAATAGGACATTTATTGGGTGGTTCAAGGAGTATGTTGAAAAGGAGACTGGTGCGCCGGATACAATAAGATGGTTAGCCGGAGGGCCTCGTTTTGAGGTTGTCACTTGGTCCTCTTTTGACATAAATGGTTATTCCTTCTACACTAAGGCCCAGGACAATAATAGCACCATGCAAAACAGTGGCGTGATGGTGGTAGCCGAAGCGATGTACTTCTCCAGTTCGAAAGATAAAAACCCAAGATTGGCTTCCATGGCATATTATGGCGTAATTGAAGAAATTTGGGAAGTTAGTTACACAAAGTTCAAAATTCCAATCTTCAAATGCAAGTGGGTTAACAATAGCGCAGTTGTAATTGATCCCCATATTGGTATGATCTCAATTGATCTTCAGAAGGCTGGGTACAGAGATGAGCCTTTTATTTTAGCAAGTCACGCAAAACAGGTGTTCTATGTAACAGATCCCGTAAATAAGCAATTGTCCATAGTCTTGCAAGGTAAAAAGCAAAAGGACCGTGCTCCCAATTTAGATCTAGATGAGATACAACCTTTAGGCGCAGGACCACCTGAACCAAGTGAATTTGAATTGGTAGATGATGATGACCAATTTGCCTCTAGAAATGATCATTGTGAGGGGATATGGGATGGGATAACATATAAAGTGAGAACCTTTTTGAATTATCATGTATTAATTCTTGTTAATGTTTTTGTTTTGGTTTTGTGAAGGTTGTGGAATTGTGACTCATCACATCTTTGATATGTTAACAGGTACATGGCGGACGGTGATAACAATCAGCAACGGAACGATCCCCCTCGGAGAAAGGGAAGAGGTCCGACGAAGCTCAATGAAGTTGTTGTCCGTCAGGGGACAAATGTGCAGCCTATCCGTGTGGATTTTGACGATGACATGAATCCTATCGGGGAAGTTGGTGCGAATTTCATCAGCTACATAGGTTTTGTGGTGAGGAACCGGATAAGCATCTTGGTTAACGATTGGCGGAGAGTCAACAAAGACGTTAAGGATCAATGTTGGTAAGATATTTTGGTATGTTTTATCATTATACTTCTGTTTGTTCCTAATATGTATGTATTCTTATTTCCACTTAATTCAACTAATGTGTTCGTCATTATTTTCAGCAAAATTTTGATGTCCCAAACACACAATTTTTCAAGGATTTTTGGTTGGGAGAAGGGCGCAAGATGTGGAAGAATTTCAAGAATCTCCTGACCAGAGAATACGTCTTTGGAGACAAGCAGGGTCAAGATCCGGGTCAGAGCTATCCCAATATTGACCCAGACACTTGGAAACAGTTTGTTGCATCACGGCTAGACGAAAAGTTCAAGGTCTGTATATTTCATAAATAGCTTTTTAACTTTGGTTAAAAATTGTACTGTTAACACATTATATTAGTTAACTAACTTAGTCTTAGTTTCACAGGAGGAGAGCGAAAAACAAAAGAATCGACAAGCGAAGAATATCTATAAGCACACGATGTCTCGGGGTGGTTACAAGTGGCTAGAGAAAAAGTTGACCCAGAAACAAATTGCAGAAATGGAGGAAGCTGCACGGTCCGATCCTACCTTTGTTGTAGAGCCTCTGCCGCCCTTCCCACGTCATACGAAATGGGCTGAGGGAAGGAAGAATAAAGAAGGAAAATTTGTGACTCCGGAGGTTGAGAAAGTTGCACAGAGGATTGTAAGTATTTTATTTGGTGTTTATGCATTTAACTTGTGGTTTTGTAGCACATTGCAAATTATGATTTTGTTGGGTCATTACAGGAAGAACTTGAGGAGCAAGCCACCCAAGGGTCCTTCACACCTTTTGGGAGGATGGACATCCTTGCCACGGCAATTGGGAAGCTCGACCACCACAGTCGAGTTATCGGGGAGCCGAGGAATGTCGGGCTGACCAAGTATTTCGGTCGCAAACCCAGATCTCACGCCCGTAGAGAATCCACTGAGGAGATTATGGCTAGGGCTCGGGCGGAGATGAAGGCCGAGTTCCAGGAATAGTTGGATGCACATATCCAGCAGCTTAATGAGCAGATCCGGATACAGGTTGAGGCACAAGTCCGAGCATCTACCGTACAGCTCGGACTCACGACGAATTCTTCTGGACAAAATAATCAGGTTTGATCATCTACTAAATATGTTGATTTCCATATTCCGGGTTCATCAATTATAGCCTTACTCTGTATATTTTCATCCCTTGCAGGAGTCTCTCGGTACCGCCGGTCCAAGCGGCAAAGACAGCTGCAATCAGCCTGGACAGTTAGGATCAATTCATGAGGACGACTCAGATCCCACACCAGAAAACAACCCTGACTATGGAGAGGAGTGTTATCTCCATCTTGATTTCCCTCGCCTGCGCGCGGTAGCCAAAGCTCTCCAGTTCCCGAACGCCTCCCTCATACATAATTTTCCTATTAATGAGGACCAAGTGAAGGTGTCCGTTAGAGCTGTCCTGAGCAATGAGGCGGGGGTAGATGTACCCTTTCCCGATCATGAAGTCACCAAATTAGGCGAGGCGGTCGGGGCATTCATCTTGTGGCCTAGATATCTTGTACACAAGAGCCCACAAAAGGGGCCAGACCCGCCGGTTGATGTGGTATGTACACTTAAGTCTTGAGACTGTTTGTTTGATATTTTTCTGGTTTAGGCATAACATAACAATGATTTTTTCCATCTCCCTGCAGACCTTTTCAGACGAATATCCTTCTCTCCAGCTCCTACGGGAGATGCAGCCAAATTTGGAGTCTGTGCCCTTTACGATGCCTCCAGGAGTAGTCAGTCCTGACCGTACATACCAATTTTTGCTTCAAGGTTCCCAAGATATCAGGGAGTTTTTGCTGCTGCAGGAAATTGACCTTGGATGGCTTGAGTTAGCGACTATGTAATAAATGACCGTTACTTTTTATGTCTCAGTTGTATTTCTTATTAAATCCCTTTTTGATTTCAACTTGTCTATGATATATAGGTACTTCCACAGCTTGTGTAACAGATTAGGCAGGGGACAATACAGATTCTTCAGTCCAATGGCATTGGTGATGAGGGATAATTTCAATACCCCGGCGGAGCAGAGGAATTATGATGACAACATGCAGGCATACGTCAACCATCAAATGTCAGTGAACCGGGGAACTATCTATTTTGCACCTATTCTTGAAGAGTAAGTTTGATTGTTTCCTTTTGCCAACTTTTCATCATTATACACATTTGTAAATGTTATGATTATTTTTAATGTCTTTCAGTAAGCACTGGGCACTAGCTGTCGTTTGCCCTAGGGATCATTGTCTGGTTTGGTTTGACTCGTTGAGGCGCAATATAACCCCCTATCATAGAACTCTCCTATCGATGTGAGTAGTGTTAATATCTTTATTATATACTAGTGTCCCAAATAAATTAGTCACATATATATATGTACTCATTTTGGTTCCATTTTAGGGGTATATCTCAGTGGCATTCAATGGAAAAAACTGGTCAAGAACATCAAGATGTCGTGCTACAAAGACCTAGAGTAAGTACTTTTGATTTAAATTCTTTCAATGTTAGTCAATTGAGATTTATTAAATTGATTGCTATTAATTTATACCGTTTCTTGTGATTGAAGTGCCCTAGGCAACCGACTAATAAGTAGTGCGGATATTACGTCATGAAATATATTTTTGACATTATTATTAGTGAACGAACCGGATCATTCTCACAGGTACAAGTTAAATTCTTGTATGATTGATACAGTTAATACATAAATATATAATGTTTTATATAATTTCTTTGCATTGATAATCACATCTTTATTGTTGCAGTTTTATGATATCAACGCATTTACAGATGAAGATCTTGATTCAATTCGTGAGAATGTTGCTGAATTTTTGCTTTCGGAATTGGTTAGTCTTGGTTAGTAGAGATGATTGATCATTGTATAAAATACTAAATTGTGTAACACTAATGGTTAATTTGTGAAGTAGTAGTAAACACAAGTTATATATGGTTAGTATGATTGATTACTTATGTTAGCTTGGTTGATTGCTATTGTGGTGAATCTGTTTTCTGAGACAGAAAAAACAAGAAAAAGAAAATGGGATCACATGAAAATATTAAAATTTAATTTAAAAAAAAAAATAATCCACGTCACATGTTTATAAACATGTGACGTGAAATGTTCTGGCAAGAAACCACGTCACTTATTAGCCAAATAAGTGACGTGGTTTCTCCAAAACCACGTCACATATAACTAAAAATGTGACGTGGTTTATGAGAAACCACGTCACTTATTTGGCTAATAAGTGACGTGGTTTCTCCACGCCACATTCCACGTCACATGTTTTCTGAACATGTGACGTGAAATCTTAGCCATTTAATAAAAAAAAATTATTCAGGGACTTATCTACGTCGCTTATTTCATAAGTTGTGACGTGGAAAATATGACTTTCCACGTCCCCAATTTTAAGTGACGTAAAATCTCCATATTTTCTAAGTCACTACTTTTTATGTCACATAAAAAAGTGACATGAAAACCCCTAAATAACAGACATGGAAACTCCTTTCTGTAGTAGTGAGTAAATCTCTCGGCAAGCGATCATACGCCTTTTCTAAGTCAATAAAAACCATATGTAAGTCTCTTTTTCTACTTCGATACTTTTCTATTATCCCCCTTAGTAGATATATCGCCTCAGTTGTAGATCTCCCTGGCATGAACCCAAACTGTCTCTCAGAAATACTAATTTCTAGTCTTAACCTATGCTCAATCACCTTTTCCCATAATTTTATTATATGACTCACAAGCTTAATTCCCCTATAATTTGCACCTTAATTCATACATGAATGTAAAATTGGAAAACTTTATCATTTATGGGTATGTCTTATAAGTTAACTTTTTTTGTCTTTGTAAAAGAAATTAAGTAAACATGAATTATAAGATTAGTGATTACCAGTATATTTTTAGATGTTATCAGAGAAATAAATCCTCTCAATTTAGCCCTGCAATACATTTTCGTGAGATTAGGGAACTTTGTACGAAGTTTAATGTTGTGCATAAGTGTCTAAACAAATGTTAATGTCCAGTACCGTACCATCTTCATCCGAAAACAGAACAACTAAACGAGGACAAAATGCACACGCCTTCGCTTAATCAAAGTAGCATTTTGGCATTTGCAATATGCTCCCTCTTGTAATTTTTCTTAATAAAAGTGTGCTATGATTAAAACATAAAATAAAAACATGGAAAGGAGGGACCAAGCATACTAGCACGATAAAGTATGGCCGAAGAAGGCATTGGTATAAATGAGAAAACTCTTATTGCCAAATCAAATGCAACTATTACGCTATTACCAGCTACACCTAATCCTGACCAAAATATAGCCCCATCAACAGTAACATGTTTATGCTTAATATTTACACATTTTATAACGCCAAATTCTATTTCTTTCCCGGACCACGTTCTTAATTAAAACATTTCTACTAGGTCAGTACAGACTGAGCCTGTTTTTCTTATATAATAAACACAAAGAATCCTCACTATCTTGTAATCCGTAACCATAGGACTATAACCAAATCCCCAATAACAAGACCACCACCAGCCATCATTGCTCATTGATATAAATACTTGTCTGACCTCTCTAGTAGAGGGGTTCAACAACAAAAGTGAATAAGGAAAAAATAATTTCATACAAAGCAAGCAGTTACAGGAACCAAAGATCGATGCCACCCATTTTTATTAAGGAATCTATTATCATGGGTGTTCTCTCAACTTGTTCAGTTTCCATCTGATTATGACGAAGAATATCCCTCAAGGAATTTATCATTGTGGGTATTATCTCAACTTCCACAGTTTCCATCTTATTATGACGAAGCAAACATAAGGGGAAATATCTAGGGTTCAAGTGAGAATGGGTGCATAACATATAAGAAGAGGGTTGTTGTGAGCATAGTGTTGGTAGTGCTCCTGGATGAGAAAGGAGGATTTAAAGAGATTTCTCCATTGTTTACACACAGATTGAAGGCGAAAGAGGGATTTAGCAGGAAGCCTTTTGAGAATGTTGATGATAATCTCCTTGAGAAGGTATGGATGACCCCTACCATGGAATTGAACCAAACAGGCCTGAAGAAGACAATCCATTTCCTGATGCAATAGGCTGATTACGATGTTTGGTTGAACTCTTGTAATGTAAAAAAGATTACATGTTGAATAATAATGAATGGGGATTACATGTATCTTTTTATCATGTAACAAGACAACAATATCATTATAATTTTTAAAGTGACCAAAGTGTCCTTAAAGAAAAACCATATCAATTACCCTATTCTCTCATCGTCTTCTCACTCTCACCCTCTTCTACCATCACCCTTAATTATTATTATTATTATTATTATTATTATTATTATTATTATTATTATTATTATTATTATTATATATGTGTGGGCATGAATAGGTAAGGGTTGTTATATTGTTATAATGTATATACAGGAAATTTTAATTAATTAAATTTTTTATACATGCAGACAAAGAGTAATTTTGTCTATTAATTTATTATCATATATGCAGATACTTTTATTAAATATATTTGGTGGGGAATTGATACTTTAATACACACATATACATACATATAAATATAAATGTAGACAAGGGTAATTTTGTTTCTTTCTATATTATTCTCATTTATTCTCATATTTCTTGTTATTCAACCAAACGTTTTTACGTCGATGTCTTGTCTTTTCTTGATGACAAACCAAACAAATTCATGTAATCATCATTACATTACATTTCATCACATTGCATTACATTCCATTGCATTCCCTTTGAGTGGACAAACCAAACCAGTACTTCATGTGCACATAGAGATTGTCACCATCTTCAGTTGCTATCTTCTTATATGAAATCTTGTAATACCTACCCGTTAGCCCATATACAAATAAAACTGATTAGATTCCTCCCACCTTAGATAAAAAATACTTATTATTTTTTTTATCAATTTCGGATGAAAGGCAAAAAAATACTTATTATTTTCCAATCATAATTTATTTAATAAACCTATACTCATATGTAATTCAATACTTAACTAGTAAAGTAGGTCAAATAGTTGAGATGCATGCCTTAATTCGTTATGTATATCTATCGAATTTATAATACATTTTAAAAACAATAATTATTCAATTTTTATATTTGAAATATAATTTTATTCAAATCAAGATTTTAGGTTTTTATCATCTTATTTTAATATAATTAGTTATTATGAGATATCATTAATTCGAGTATTAATAAGTTAACAAACAATATTTCAAATTTTCAAATCACAATTAATCATTATAAAATGTTATTAATTGAAATATAAATATATTAATTGAAATATAAATATATTTTTTCGTGCATCGGAGAAAATTCTAGTTGGGTATAAATCTTCATTTCACAAATTAATTGAGAAATGTAGGCAAACACGCGTATTATAGTTTTTCTGTTACCATTATCTCACCCACATGAAGATTGAAGGGCATTGAAATCAAGGTTATCAGTGTAGCGCCCTTGGGTCCGCCCTTCAAGAAAATTAGAACCAAGGGGATAGTGGAAGCTAGCCCCAGGGTGTCGTTCGCTTGAGGAGCCTAACGAAAAGATGACCTAGTAGCTAATATGCAAACTAATAAAAGCGGGTAAAAGGTATTGTATTTTGTTTTTGGTATAAAATAGGTGCAAAAGATGTTATATGTTCAAAAGTAAAATAAAAATAAGATACAAGTGAGATTTGGAGGGGAATGGAAATGGAATCATTCTTGATGAATGGAAACCTTGGCATTCATTGCTTCAAAAGATTTTTAGGGAGTTTCATGTTGATTTTCGAAAGACCCCTAGAGGAACCCCTCTAAACTAGGCTTAGGCTAACATAATTAATGCCGGAACCCCGCACATTACTTAATTTAATCGAAGTTGATTAAGCTCAAAATCAAAGTGAATTTGCTAATTGTAAGGGGCTCCTAATCCTACAACCGGAACCCTGAATTGCCACTTAATTAATCATAGAGTTTAATCAATCATTAGAACCCCACATAATAAATCAAGACTCTAAGATTGAAGTCCAATGCCACTCATGCAATTTGACAAATTCAAGAACTAACTAATCATGCAAGACTTTAAATCCACAACTTGAGCTACCCCACAATTGCACTTAATTTCTCAATTAACCATAATTCATTGATGGCCACCCAAATAAGAACTAAGATTAAAAAGAGTGATTTCCCTATGTCTAAACACAATTAATTAATTTCTATGCTAATTCATTCATGCAAAATTACGTAACACCTTTAATCCACTAACCAAGCCACCTTAAATTAGCACAAGATTTTCACAAAGAGAATAACAAAATCGTGAACCCATAAATTTCATTAAACTCAAAGTTAAAGTAGCATAATGTCAAGCATTCAACAAGAAAGAAACAACATAAAATAGTTTCTAACCTTCATACATCATATATAAATGAAGAACACAACCAAATGCCATAAATATATCCTTAGAACCTTAGAAAAGCATAATACAACAAGAGGAAGAAGGATTGGAAGTAAAACTCTCCTAAATATGCTCCAAGCTCATCCCTTGGATCCCATCATCAAGAATGGTGGAGCCTAGCTGCTGCTCTCCATGGGAGGAACACCAACAAGGAAGGAAGAAGTGATGGACATGGTGTGGAGGAAGGAAAATGGAAGAAAGATGAAGATGGAATGAGAGAGTTGAGAGAAAATATGGTGGCTAGGGTTTGTGGGTGTCCAAATATGAGCAAATGAGGTCTCAATTTCGTGCTTCAAGTGATTAGAGTCGGGTTGGATGAGTGGGTATCGGGTATAGACTTGGATTGGCCCAAAAACCAGCTGAAATTATGCAGATCGTGACTGGGCCGTGGCCCGGAAATTTGAGTTACGACTCAGTTTTTCTCTGTAAGGCGAGTGAGCTGCAGCCTAGAAATTTGAGTTGGAGCTCAATTTTCTTCTGTAAAGACAATGAGCCATGACCCAGAAATTTGAGTTGCAGTTCAGTTTTCTTTTGGAAAATTGAGTTTTCTTTTCCTATTGCAAATGAAGTGTTCTACCCATGGTTCTTCAATGGTCCTACAAGTAAAGCATGCTTTTAGTTCTTTATGTTTACACTGAGTTTCATTTTAGTCATTTATATTTGAAAAACACATTTTTAGTCCTTTTTTTGCTAACACCATTAATTTCATTTAACAGAAAATGTTAACTCATCAAATCTACTAAATTTTAAAATATAAGAATTATTATACTAAAAATTTAAATTTAAGCATTTTTGTCCACATTTAATTATAGAATAGATCTTATGAGTCAACATTTTTTGTTAAATAAAACTAACGGTGTTAGCAAAAAAGGACTAAAAGTGTACTTTTCAAACATAAATGATTAAAATGAAACTTGACGTAAACATAAAGGACCAAAAGTATACTTTAGCCTATATATATATATATTCTTTTATTTATTTATTTTTGATCGAATATACATATTCTTTTATTGATTATAGATAGGCTAAAGTATGCTTTTGGTCATTTATATTTTAACCGAGTTTCATTGTAGAAATACACCTAGTCCACCCTTGATAGGTTAGGCCCAAGTCCAATAAGAATTGGAGCAATTATGTAAATATAGAGAGGCATGTGTCAAAAGGATTACTTTTCCCCAATGATTTGATATTTTAATCATAGTAACTTCCCATTGCCATATATGGGATAGTGAGGTAAGCTAGAGAAGTTATCCAATACACACAAAAACATGAACTTCGGATAAAATTTTCTGGCTCTCCTCTCTTTTCCTCCTAATTAATAGTGATTTCTGCCGTATAACATAATCAAAGTACTAATATATGCTCCGACTTCGTGTGGGTACCTAGCGAGTCAACCAGATCTTCCCAGATTCCAAGTACGCCTGAATTCCTACATTCATTTTAGTCATTTATATTTGAAAAGTAAACTTTTAGTCATTTTTTACTAACTCCACTAGTTTCATTTAACGGAAAATATTGATTCATCAAATTTAAAAGGTGATTTAATAATTAAATGTGGATAAACAGGACTAATTTTTAAAATATAAGAATGGCTATACTAAAAAAATTTAAATTAAAGCATTTTTTGTCCACATTTAATTATAGAATCACCTTTTAGATTTGATGTGTCAACATTTTCCATTAAATAAAACAAATGGTGTTAGCAAAAAAAAAAAAAAAAAAGGCTAAAAGTGTACTTTTCAAATATGAAGGATTAAAATGAAACTTGACATATATATAAAGGTGTTCGCAAAAATAGCCACCGCAAGTGTACGGGTCAAGTTTAGTAGTATAGTGGTAAAAAGTGTCGTTTCGCTAGGACTATGTGATAAGAAAGTTCATCAAGTTCATTGCATTCCAAATTAACAATGGGCAAAAGGTAAATGATTTAATAAAATTTAAGTGATTAAAAATGGTAAATTGCAAAAGAAAATGATTGGAATAAATTCAACATAATTGGACAAGTCTAGGCCTATTTATCCACTTGTATTTCATGATACCCTTTGTTCCTTCCCTAATGATAATTAATATCTATTATGTTGTTGTTTGAAGTCTCTTATATTTAAATAGCTCTCTCAAGCCTATTCAAACCTTAATTGAAGTTAGTATGCATAATCTCTTACTACATACTATCATCAATTAGTCTCTTTAAACAAACCACTTCAATTTTACAAAACTTGGTTAGTGAATATCTCTATCTCACTAACACACTTACAATCTTAAATTAAAATTGTAAGATAAGTTTGGATTTAATCTAGTTCTCTACCTAATTAATGCTCTCTCAAGCCACTAATTAAGCAAACTATCTAAATGTTGGCCATCCACTTAGAAAACATTAATCACAAATTAAATCCACAACATAATAGTAATTAATTAGCACAAGGAAATAGAGTTTAGGTATCAATCCATACAAGTTTCAAAATAGACCTAGAATATAAATTTAGCTACACATGTTGAAAATAAATTCAAGATTTAACATCAAATTCATCAGTAGATTCAGAAATTGCAGAGAAATGAGAAGGAAATTACAGCCGCTCTGCCCTGTGTTACACAATCAGATCGATGGGGATGATTTTGGGAATGGTGGTGAACAGGGTCGAAGCTTGCTCCTATCTCCTCCTCTCTGGAAATTTCGCTGCTGGACGCTCCAGAAGGAAGTAGAGTGATGAATGTGATGCTTTTAACAGTGAAGCACGCCTCCTTTTCTCTCGCTCACAGTGAAGATGAATAATGAAATTTGTGTTGCTCCGCCTCCTCCACTGAACCCGTGCCCTCTCTTGTCCTTAGGTTAGATCTATCTAATCTCCTCTCAAAATGGCTGCCTCTTGCTTCACGTGAGTGCCTAAAAAAATAAAACTAAAATAAAATGAAAGGCTAATAAATAAATAAAATAATAATAAAAAAAACTGAAACATACTTTTAAGTTTTAACCATCACGTGAATGCATCCTTTCCTTGGCACTTTTCAGATTTAACCATTAAAATTTTTAAATTAAAGTTTGACATTTAAAACTAAAATCCCCAAATTAAGCACCAAATTGATATCTTATCCAATCCCAACAAAATCCTTAAATTTTTGAATAAATGATTCCTCAAATATACCAAAATATGATTAAATCTAATTAAATAATGGGAAGTCATCAAAAGGACAAAAGTATACTTTAGCCATTACATATATTCATAATTGTATTGTCTCTATGTATATACAAAATCAGAGCAGATATATACAAAATCACTTCTTATGGATCTTAACAGAAACAATTTAGTTTTTGGGCACGAGAGTGGTTTGTTAATTTACCCGCTTGGGAAATTTTAGCTTTTTAGATGGAATCTTCTTATATTCATTATTAGCCATATTATGCCTTTCTGAGTGGTATTCAACTATTCATATCGTTGCAGGTGATGAGGTTACTCATAAGTCATAAGTTTTGAGTCTTCGTTTTGGAGAGTTTTGATACAATCTTGTTGGGTATATCATATCTTATATAATACTCTTCCACCACCTTACATCCTGCCTTCATCAAATTCAGACTTGGTTCACTATTCTTAATCAAAATTTCTCACTGTTTACAAGCTTTTAGCATTAGACGTTTTGATGTGCACATCCATCATCCATCATTCCTCAAACATGTACCTTTTCCCAACTTCCCCCCTTTTTAAATTTTGAATTTGAAATCGAAATTGCTTCCCGCCATATGTAAACCTTTGTAAGTCCTATTTAAGCACATCCACACACCAAGTTTTTTCTGCCCGTCCACAACACCTATGGATCCCACCTCATCCATTGTTCCTCTCACGCGTCTTTCCCCAGGTCTCTTCGAATACGATGTTGTCGTGAAAGTTGATAGGATCGTTTGCAAGGAGGTTGTGCGTTTCCCACTGGGTCCTTCGCGGCCAATGAGGGAGCTTGTAGCCATCCAACTAGTCATCTTTGATGAAACTGTATGTACTTTTTAATGCTTTTCAGAGAAATGATGTTCACAAAGGATCATGTTGTTGTGGTATTGTCTCTTACGCTTATTATCTTTTTTCAGCTTGCTCGAATGCTGTTAGTAATTGATGACCGGACTGTAATGGCACGTTTTGCGCAAATGTTTGTAGAGCAAAGGACATACAAAATAAGGGATTTCATGGTGCGCATCAATCATGATCCTAAGCACGTTAAATATCATATCAGATTGCTTCATAGTAGCATTGTTGAAACTATTGAGAAATTTCTGCCTGAACATGCTTGGGATCTCATCACAGTACCTCATGTAACAACTGGAGTTGCCGTCGGCCGTGGTTTAATAGGTAAAATACGTGTACTCGTGTTGTAGTAATCGAGACATGCTGTTTTCAATTTGATGAGTGTTATGCTTACTGAAGATCCGTGATATTTTGTAGATGTGTGTGGTTTTCTGGTTTCTGTCTATGAGAATGGAATGGGAGAGAACTGTGGTACATACTGCAGGCAAGTTACTGTAGTATTGGAAGATAATGGTGTATTGTCCGTTGGGTAGGTGGTTTTTATCTTCTTTTATGCATGGCGAAATGTATTATAATTATATTCTTATACAGAATTTTTTTCTACAGTGAAACGAAGGTTTTAGGCTGCATAATGAAAGGGGAATGTGCTGAGACGACTCTTCGCGAATATAATGCGAAGCCGCTGCTGGACCCTGTGTTTGTTGTGATTCAGTATGCATTGGTTACTGTAACACCACAAGGTAAGAATCTTGCGTTATTTAAGAAATGTATATGTATATTCTGTGTTTTTTTTAACAAACCTATTTATGTATTTCCACCATAGGTGCTTCGATTGTGACTTCATACTTTAATGCCACCCGGGTCTTCTTTAACCCTGAATTCCCAGAACTCCAACAACAGAGGATGGATATGCTTGGACGAACTAATCCTGTTGAGTCGCCATCATCAGTTCCCATCCTTTAGCAAGTTTTTAATATCTATGTTGTGATAAGATGAAGTTGTCGTCGTATCAATGCTATGTTTAAAGTTTAAGCCTGTTAGCAAACCATTATGTTTCTTCGTAATGATTTGTAGCCATGTTGTATTATGTCAATGTATGCAGCTGGGTTTGATTTTATCCTGTTTCATGTTGCATACATTTTAATGTTGTCTTCCCTTGGAACGGACTGCTGTCATACATCCATTGTCATTAGGGCCCAACATTCTTAATAGTGGGCCATTCTTAATAGTGGGCCATAAGCAATTGTGCTACCCAATTATTGCAGCGATAATAATTAAATAATTAATGTAACGAAAAGCGTGAAGGTATTACCCAAAAAATGTGCGACAAAGTAAAATATTAATTCTGATTAATATTGATTATCTTTGAAGTACCACATACTTAAATTTGGACCTGACACATATTTATAGCTACCTATAATTAATTAATAATTAATATAGCACTAACTTATAAAAACATATTTAACGCTACAGTTCATTTAACTACACAATTTCCATTCCACACGTCTAAGTATCTATCAATTACCTCCATCCTCGTCACTCTCAACAAACCCTAGATCCGTTCCCAGCTGTGAGGCAGAAGGCAAAATAAATACTCGTTCAGCTAAAGGTTGCACTGGAGGTGTTACTATTTGTTCCTCGACTAACGGTGCTGGTATCATATCAGCCGATGGTGTCTGTACAATCAAACTCGCATGACTTGCATCTGCTCTGTCATAGTTCCAATCATGCTGACTATTAAAGTGTGTTCTTCGTGTTCCTCTCTGGTTTGGTGAGACCCTCATGTAAACATGATCATAAAAGTTCCAAAAGTTGATCCCTTCATTTTCGACCGATCCCATAACACAGCCAATGTAAGGTAAGATGTCCTCATACGTATCTTCTCTATCCATTTCGTATGCAAGCTCATGCGTCTCTGAGAGGTCCCATCCTCGATTTCGCAGGCCTTGTGCCCTAAATATTGTGTATAACCATCGGAAGGGGTAATATTCTGGGTCATAGAACCGGACAGTGTTGGGCCACACTCTTGCTCTTTCCACTACTTCGTAGTTCCACCCGGCTGTGTCATCGTCAAATTCTTGGTAAATATCGATTGGACCGATTGTGATTCGAATTGATCTTACTCCGTTGTTCCTCCAACGGCGTATGCATCTAAGTAGTTCGTGATAACAGAACGGTCGATATGCTACCTGAATGCAGGTCATTGTATTACTTTTTTTCAATTTTAAAATGATCACCAGTCGATATGTTTTACATGAATCCTTCATCTTATATATATTATCGAGAAGGAAATAGGTACACGACTTAATCCAAGATAAGCGTAGTCTTAGGTCTATATTGCCTATGACAGACTACAACATCAACAACAATGACACTGATTTTAATTTTGGGGATATGCTCACTGTTGTTTTGATAATGACTTTACAGTCGTAAATTTGCAACATTTCCCAAATAAGTTTAAATCATATCTTTTGATGATCTCTAAAGTCTTTCATCTCATAATGAACTAACTGGGTAGCTTGACTGATATTCTGCAAGGTACTGTTAATGTACTTGGTAGTGCAGACACATTGTGGGTGGGAAAGACCCTACGATATGACAATCTTTTTGCAGCTAGTATATGAGAGGTATGGTGCACTTACATAGTCTTGTATTGTCTAGGACAGGGCAAGTATGGACCAATATCTCGTCAATTCATTGTGGCTCCCATGTCATTTGTTACAGCTGCCCTGTATTGTCTAGGACAGGGCAAGTATGGACCAATTTCATATTTTTTTCCCAGTACTTGCTTTAGTCATTAAAATGAACAAATGGCCAGATAAATGTCTCTTTAATTCATTGTGGCTCCCATGTCATTTGTTGCACCTGCCCTCTGTTGTCTAGGACACGGCAAGTATGGACCAATTTCATAGGTTTTCTTCTCAACGCTTGCTTTACTCATTATAATCAAAAAATGGCAGGATAAATATCTCGTCAATTCATTGTGACACCCATGTCATTTGTTACAGCTGCCATATATTGTCTAGGACAGGGCAAGTATGGACCATTTCATATTTTTTCTTCAGTGCTTGCTTTAGTCATTATAAGGAACAAATGGCCAGATAAATGTCTTTTCAATTCATTGTGGCTCCCATGTCATTTGTTGCACCTGCCCTCTGTTGTCTAGGACACGGCAAGTATGGACCAATTTCATAGGTTTTCTTCTCAACGCTTGCTTTACTCATTATAATCAAAAAATGGCAGGATAAATATCTCGTCAATTCATTGTGACACCCATGTCATTTGTTACAGCTGCCCTATATTGTCTAGGACAGGGCAAGTATGGACCATTTCATATTTTTTCTTCAGTGCTTGCTTTAGTCATTATAAGGAACAAATGGCCAGATAAATGTCTCTTCAATTCATTGTGGTTCCCATGTCATTTGTTGCACCTGCCCTATGTTGTCTAGGACACGGCAAGTATGGACCAATTTCATAGGTTTTCTTCCCAATTGTTGCTTTAGTCAATAAGATAAACATTTGGTGGGTTAAAGAAATTGCCCTTCACTTCAAAACACTATTTTTATGCAGGCTGAGTATGGCCCCCTGAGAGAGGCCCGGCTTCATTAAGGCATGATGTACGTTTTCATGAGTTGTTGTTCAATGCAACTGTGCATACCAACTCATGAAGTCATCTCATTTCCATTTCCATTTTCAAATTTCATTTCCAATTCCAATGCAGACTTTGATGTTGGTTGTATATCATGTTTATCGTGTATGTCGTGTATATCAATTCAGATGTTTCCCGCCATTGGTATTTATATTGCTAATTGCTAATTGCTAATGCTAATTGCTAATTGCTAATTGCTAAAGCTAATTGCTTATTCCTAATTACTAATTGCTAATTGCTATTGCTATTGCTAATTGATAAGTGCTAATTGCTTTGCTAATATCCAAACATCTAAACATGCATCAACACATGTATAAATATGGACCAACGTGCTGTCCTTAGGCTCACTAATTTCTCAACACTTTATAATTTATAATTTATAATTATAATATATAATATATAATATATATAATATAATATATAATATAATATAATATATAATTGATATTGCTATTGCTAATTGCTAATTGCTAATTGCTTTGCTATTTGCTATTTGCTATTATCCAAACATCCAAACATGCATCAACACATGTATAAATATGGACCAACGTGCTGTCCCTATACTCACTAATTTCTCGACACTTTATGATTTGTGTTCTGTCTCCAGCTTTCTGTCACCAAAATGGCTCCTCTATCATTTCTGAAAGATGTTACTGATTCCACCGATAGGTGGTCTGTTAATGTGGGTGTTTTCCGTAGGTGGAATGTCTACCAAAAGGCTTCCCCTTCTGTTCTTTTCTGTTCCACCATGATTTTAGTTGATTCGGAGGTATGTTATGTAAATGCACCCGATTACATTGTGACTTAGTCATTGAAGATGTATGATATTAACCATTATCTCATTTTCGTGATAGGGTACCAAGATCCAGGCCAGCATAATGGCAAAAGACCTCCATGAACGCTTTATTGATACTTTATCTGAGGACAAAACATATTTTGTTGCTAACTTTGTTGTTTCAGAAAATTGTAGTCAGTACAAAGCTACCCAGCACCCATTCAAGTTGTTGTTCACCCACAATACTTTTGTGCGGGAGCAAATGTTGGAAATACCTGCACATCCATACACCTTTAGTCCCATAGTTGACATTCTAAAGTCTGAAGTTCGCAGTTTCTCGGAACACTTAATTGGTCCTTTCCCTGTATTTACTTTCTCTTCCATATACATTTAAGTTCTTCATACAATGCTGACAGATATGCTTTTTCCTTAGATGTGCTTGCTTTTGTCAAGAGCGTCGGCTGCTTAGAAGAATATCGTCGTGAAAACGAGACCAAGAAGAAGCTTAGGATGATATTATCAGACCTCGAGTACTAACATCACTTTTCCTCATATTCAGTCAGTTCTAACGTTTTGTTCATTACTTTGATATGATATTCCCATTTTAAAATTATATTTTCTTTCGTACTTTACAGTGATAACGAAATTGAATGCGTCCTATTTGATGAGTGTTCTGGCAATGCTTACCTTGATCAGTTGGAGAACATGGATACCCCGGTTGTGATACTGGTTAATCTTGCTAGGATTGCTTTCGATGAAGATGGTTTCATCTTTAACTTAATACCTACGTTGTTCTTTTAATCATGTTAATGTTAATGTGCTATAATGTTACATCCTTTATTTGTTGGAAGAATGACATTTGATTAAACAATGATTTTCAGGGAAGCCTCAAATATGTAGCTCTTTCAATGCTACTCGTGTTCTATTTAATCCAGACTTGCCTGTTGTGAAAAACTTGATTGCTAGGTACATGCGTCCCTTGTAGACAAAATCTGTGTACAGCATATATGCCACTTTAACATTGGAAACTTTTTCCTCAACTTCAGTGCCAAAGGAATGGAAACACCACTAAATGGCAGCTTAAGCCAACTGATGCCTTCGCAATCAAGCCAGCAGTCTGCATCCAACATTTTGCTTGCTAATCATAGAATCCCTATGTCAGATGTTACATCACAAGAAATAGTTTGTGCTTTTGCTTTATAATATACCATCCCTCTCATTGTTGCTTTAATTTTTTCCCCCATTGACATTTTTGTTTGTGGTTTTTATTGAATATATATTAAGTATTTCTTCATTCTTGCTTGTGATAGGGATCAAGTTTCGTAGTCAATGCCCTCATATTGAAGCTTGAAACCAAGCATGGGTGGACATACGAAGGCTGTGCCAAGTGTTCATCAAAGACTAGAGATGATGGTAACAAACCATTCTGCCCGGGTTGTAAAAAGAAGCCTAATTCAACTGAGCCAAAGTATATATCATTTCATTCTTAAAATTGACATGCATTTCGATTTGATGTTCATACAAATTTGACTGAGTCAACTGAATCTCTATTTAATCAGGCTTAAAGTACACTATACTGTTGTTGATGACACTGGAAGTGCGTCTGTTGTTTTTTGGGACAAGCTTGCTACCCAGTTGCTTGGGAAAACTGCAATAGAGCTGAAGCATACTCTTTTAAGTGTACAAACTAAACAATTTGTTCACTATATGTATTGAACATACAGTTCATACTCTCTCTGACTTTACTTGGTTACTTTTGTTATAGGAGCAACGAGAATATGACTTCCCAGATGAGTGTGATGCTATCGTTGGTAAGCGTATGCTGTTGAAACTGAAACGTAACTCATTTAACTCCAACCATGTTAGCTCAAGCATAAGCGTTCAGCAGTATACTGTGTGTGAAGACTTAAATGATCAATTTGATGAAGTTGCGCTTGATCCGTTACCTGTGAGTGAATTTCTTGGGTTATAGTGTATAATTTCTCTTTGGACACGTAATCTGTCATTCTCTCTGGTTATGCTGTTGCTGTTAGTGTTATGCTTCAAATAATACTTATTGCTTTCTTATAACTGCCACCTTTTGTTGCAGGAGGGAGGCCATGATGTTGAACCTGTCGTACTCAATGGTGGACCTATAGCATCCCCTTGTAAGCCACCATCAACTGGATTGAAGTTGGATTCTGATGATGAGCCACTGGTGCATATTTCACAGAATGCACTCAATGGAAATGGTAAAGGAAAGAGGAAGTCTTCAACCAAGCGAACTACAAATGTGAATGAAAAGTTAGTTCCAGCAAATGTTCCATCTACTTCAGTTGCAAGCAACAAAGCCCTCAAAATGGTCAAGCAAGAGAAGAACTAAGATGTTCCATCTTTCTGAAAGTCACTTTTAGCTTTATCAGTCGCTCTGATTTCCGTGTTTTCAATAAGGTCGTTTGTAATTCGACCACCAGTCTGTCGTAGTTGCCATCCTTTCCAGTTTAGTTGTGCTCCTTTCATGTAACCAGTTTCATTTCAATGCAAGAGTAGAAGTGTTTTCATTTTCGTAAACAATTTGTGTCGTCCACGCTATCAACATCATTTACCATTTGATTGAATCAATTTTACTACGAAGACTTGTAGGACAAAAGAATCATTAAGACAATTGAGCATATATATCTAAGAATAGTTATATAAATTCCGCTCATTTCCATGCACATAAGTCACAACTATGTATGAGTTGCATCATATAACTCCTAAAATGGACACATCCTAAGTACTAAATTAAAATGAACACAAACTCTTATTTGGTGGTCACAGCAAGCAAAGTCCTTCTTAATTATAGACAATTTATGTTAATATGTTACTGCCATAATCAATCCAACTTAATCATTTAGGTACATGTTTATAAGGATAATTCAACATGAAACAGTAATTCACAATGTCGATAATATAACATTGTTGTGTAATGAACGTAGTGGCTTGTGCGAATTATTTTCGCTTGATAGAAATATAACCATATTCATAAGGGAAAAAAGGCAGCTTCTTAGTTGCCCACGACACCCCACTATTAACTCATATATAAATATTTGGTGTCGGTTAATTCTGGCCATATTAATGCTTTTTTCCTGTCATCTTAATATTTTTTCTTAAAAAAATGTTCTTATACAATAGCTTTTATAATTTGGCCTTAACTTTAATACAACACCACAAAAGTAATTTATACGAACCTACTCAAGCTTGATTATTTATATTCAGTTCATTCAACCACCTTTCTTAGCCTTTTCAACTGTTCACTGTTATGTAATGTAAGCTGAAACATAAGCTTTGCATTATCATATATTTCCATATAATGTTTTGTTTGAGTGTGCCAAAGAATGAATATAATATTGGACACATTTCAAGTAGCATTGCAAATTATTTCAACCTCCTTGTCCCTATTGCATATTAGCCGTCGGCCAGTACGCCTTCGTTTGCCATTAACAAGTTAGAGCTTGATGAAGAATTCCTCCACCTCTGTCAATCCTTTCGGTAAAGAAAATGCGTTTCCAAGCTATTATTCTTCATCGACGGAAGAACACAATGCACATCACACACAACCTTCTCATGATTTCACTCAAAATGTCACTGTCCCTTCAACCAAAAATGACAGGAAACGACGGTTGTTGGACAACATTTCAGACATTTCAGTGCCGTTGGTGAATCGCTTTCAAGATACCACTTCCAAAGGTTAGTGATAAGGCTTCTTTAATAGCATATACTGTGAAAAACCTTGGTTTTTGGTCTGTACAAGAATGTTAAAACAAAGTATTCACATTCGCAGAAATACCTCAAGATTCAATACATACTGTTGAACAGGTGTTTAAGAGGAAAAGCGCAAGATTGAAAGGGGTATTAAGTATCAAAGACTCTTCACCATCTTTTAATGATAACACAGTCTATCACCCTGACCACTATTTCCTTGAGCCTCTCAATAAAAATATGCCAGGTATTGACTAGCAGATATGGAAATAATTCTATTAGTTTAAAATTTTAGGTCGTTTAGCTTATATGTCATTGTTGTAGGTTCAAAGTACGAAATCGTCATAGTATTATTTAGTTTTTTCAATAAATATAACAACCTTTGCATCAGCTAAACATGCAGAAAAGATGGATACATTCGTTTCTCTGCAACATACTTCCACACCTCCTGCAATTCGTAAAAAACTTAGCGAAACGATGTCCGAGGTGGCGCGACAACAACCGGTACATTTATCGAAAAATCGTAGAGATAGAAGTTTGTTCCAGAACATCACTAACTTGTCCAATCATCATACAGGTCATTTACATTCTACTCCAAATGCATTTCATTACTTTGTTGGTTTTTTATACCATGCATAGTACATTTTCGATTTTTTATCTGTTTCTGAGTGTTGTCGATACTGGCCAAGTATTTAACCAAATTATGTCATTGTCAGATAACCATAAAAAATCTGCACCAAAGTTGCAATCAGAATTTAAGAGGAAAAGTGCAAGATTGAAAGGGATATTAAATAAAACGGATGCTTCAACGTCTCATAATAACAAAAAAACGCATCAAGTCGATGTGACCACCTGGAAACCAACAATTCAGAGGACAAAATGTATGCACCTCCTATACAATACATTTTTTGGGCTGATGTTTATATATAACTTGTATCTCATTCACTCAGTAAGCTGTGTTACTAAAATTGTATGAAAACAATCTCAGTTTCCCAAGCCTCTGACATGCCATTTAATTCAGTGATGACATCAACAGCTTCAAGCAAGAGAGACTCCAACATGGATTGTAGGAAACAAAAAGATTCTGTGGATTTCGTTATGCATCACCGTTCAGTTAACATAGGTTCTGACGGAATTAATTATGTATTGCTTTGTGGTCATTATTTGGACAACACCCACGTCCAACTTATGTACATATGTGTTTTCTATATTAACAGTGCAACAAATTAACTACAAAGACCTGCATTTTGATCTCGACTTCAACGAAGCCAATTACAATGAAAGGATATGCTCTTCATCTGATGAAGATTGTGGTTAGAACTAATCGTTCATAACATTTTATTTTCTTCCAGAGTCATTACTAACATAGTGTACTTCATTAAATATTACTGAATATATGTATTATAATCCCTTCACTAAATGACACAGGTGTTGATGAATTGGAAAGTCATGAAACTAATGGTGCCACCAATGAATCACAACGGCCTCACACATTTGGATTAGGTAATTTATTAAACAATTTGTATTCCTCTCTAAGTCCAACGTTATATACTTGGCTGCTTTTACATATGCTAACTTAAATAATACGTCGTAGACTATATTGATGAAGGTGATTGTTCACATAGCTGCAAATATTGTGGAGCCCTCTTTTGGTACAATGAAAGAGCCAAAAAAGACAAAAGGAAAAGAGCAGCCAAGATATTCTCAATGTGTTGCCTTCAAGGGAAAGTTCAATTGCCCAAAATGAAGCCTCCTCCACAGGAGCTCCACACTCTGTTCTTTGACAAGAAGTCAGCCAATTCAAAAAATTTCCACCATAACATAAGACAGTACAACAACATGTTCTCTTTCACATCAATGGGTGGTAAGATTGACCACTCCAAGAATGCTGGTGGCGGGCCATATTGCTTTTCCTTATCTGGAATGAACTACCATAGCATTGGTAGTTTGCTACCTACGGAAGGATCGAGGCCAGTATATTCACAATTGTATGTCTATGATACTAAAAATGAAGTGCAAAATAGAATAGAAGCTGTGAGGTACATATATATGTCTTTGATTAATCATTATTCAACATTTAGTTTAAACGTTTTGCAAATTAATGTCAATGTGTTTTGGTTTTTCAAGCAAGAACAAAGGTGGTAGTACACTTGATGCTACTATTGTTGATTTGATCAAACAAGTGCTGGACAAAGTGAATCCATTTGTGAAGCAATATCGCTATGCATCAATGGAATTACTAAACCAAGGAAAATATAACATGAAGCTATGCTTGCTAAGTGCAAGGAAGCATGACGGACGCAATTTCAACACACCAACTGCCTCTGAAGTAGCAGCATTAGTTGTTGGTGACATTGATATGAATTTCAATGTTAGAGACATTATTGTAGAAGAAAGGTCCGGTCGGCCACAAAGAATAAATGAATTACATGCTTCTTACTTACCGCTTCAATACCCACTTTTATTCCCTTATGGTGAAGATGGATATAGAGATGATATTGAACACAGTGAAGCAAGTCTTTCTAAGACGAAGAAAAGGAAGAGACTAAGCATTAGAGAGTTTTTTGCATTTCGCTTGATGACAAGACCTGATGAAGTGTCTGTTTTGCTTCATGCTGAGAGGTTACTGCAGCAATTTATTGTTGACGCCTATGCAATGCTTGAAGCACAACGGCTTCATTGGTATAGAACTCATCAAAAGGAATTGCGAGCAGACTTATACCAAGGATTGGCTGATGCTGTTTTTCATGGTGAACAACGTGCTTGCTCAACCGGAAAACGCATCATACTGCCATCTACCTTTACTGGAGGTGCGCGTTATATGCTTCAAAATTATCAGGATGCAATGGCCATCTGTCGGTGGGCAGGTTACCCAGATATATTCTTGACATTTACCTGCAATCCTGCATGGCCTGAGATTGATCGCTATTGTAAGATGTATAATGTCAGCTCATCCAATCGACCTGAGATGCTTTCAAGAGTATTCCGAATGAAATTACTATCACTAATGAGAACATTGAAGGAATATCAAATATTTGGGAAGATTCGTGCAGGTAAATCATGCTTTCATCTCCTTATTTGTTTCCCTAGTATATCTGCACATACAGATTTGTCCATATGTATATATTGAATGTTTGTTTTACACACATTTTTTCAGAAGTTTACACAATAGAGTTCCAAAAACGTGGTCTCCCCCATGCACATATATTGTTGTTCCTTGAACCAGGTGATAAACTCAAAACTCCTGATGCTATAGATAAGTTTATCACTGCAGAAATCCCTGACAAAACAACATCACCGGTACTTCATGAACTTGTCAAGAAATTCATGCTTCACGGGCCTTGCGGTGCAGCAAACCCAAAATCACCTTGCATGAAGCATAAGAAATGTGGGAAGCACTTTCCAAAAAAATTCAATCCAGCAACAGACATTGACGAGGAAGGTTATCCTACTTATCAAAGGAGGGATGATGGCAAAACTATTGCAGTTAAAGGTGTTGAATTGGACAATCGTTTTGTTGTTCCGTATAATCCAGCATTGCTAATGATGTTTCAAGCCCATATCAATGTTGAAAAATGCAATCAATCAATCGCCATAAAGTACCTATTCAAATACATAAGGAAGGGTCACGATAGAGTAGTTGCAGGCATATTTGACAATGGTTCCATTCGTAATGGTCAGGTTTTGCTAGATGAGATCCAACAGTACTACAATTGCAGATATATTTTAGCTTGTGAGGGTTCATGGCGTCTTTTTGGCTTTGACATCCATCACAGATCACCAGCGGTAGAACGTTTGAGTTTCCATCTCCCTAATCAACAATATATCATCTACTCTAACAAAGATGATGTCTCAGAATTAATGGACAAACCTAGTGTTAAAGAGTCACAATTCTTGGCTTGGATGCAAATAAACGTGGTCGATGATGATGCCAAGAAACTTACGTATGCTGAGTTCCCAAATAAATTTGTTTATCAAAGAGACAAGCGTATGTGGAAAAAACGTGAGAAAGGATTTTCTGTTGGTCGCATTGCAAATGCATCACCAAGTTCCGGTGAGTTGTACTACCTACGTATTTTACTAACAAAGGTTCGTGGACCACAATCTTTTGATGAAATTAAAACTGTTAATGGTATTATACATTCAACATTCAGAGCCGCATGTGAAGCTTTGGGGTTATTAGTTGATGACCAGGAGTATGTCAATGCAATTACGGAAGCTTCTATTTGGGCAAGTGGAAAGTCTTTGCGTAAGCTATTTGTCAGCATGTTGTTGTCTAACTGTTTGCAAAAGCCAGAAGTAGTTTGGAGCAAATGTGCCAAAATTCTATCTGAGGATCTGTTCTATTCGACCTTTCATCGAGAAAACGATTCAGGTGCTTCAAACTTAGTTATTTGTCACCATGAGTTTATCCCGCACCATTTTTCTCATCTATTAACAAAACTTGATGATTTTCTGCAGGTTTAATAACAAATGAAGTAAAGGCAGATGCTGCATTAGTTGAAATCGATAAACTTCTATGCTTAAATGGTAAAAAACTTCAAGACTTTCCTACCATGCCCATTCCTTCAATTTCAGATACATTGCACTTGGGTAACAACCTCATCTTCCAAGAACTAAGCTTTAATCGTGCTACTTTGCAAACATCAGCTGCGTCTATCGTTGATTCTTTGAATGCAGAGCAAAGGGTCATATTCGACACAATAATGTCCTCTTTGCGTGCTTCTAAATCAGGTTTCTTCTTTGTACATGGCTTCGGAGGAACAGGAAAAACTTATCTATGGAATGCTCTAGCATCGTCTCTACGTGGGAATGGTGAAATTGTTTTGACAGTGGCATCCAGTGGGATTGCAGCCACTTTATTGCCGTCAGGTAGGACTGCTCATTCACGTTTTGCTATTCCTATTCAAATTGCTGAGCATTCAATGTGTTCTATTAAGCAAAAATCCCCACTTGCTGAGCTTATCATTGCTACAAAGTTAATTATTTGGGATGAAGCTCCAATGATACAACGGTTTTGTATAGAAGCTTTCGATCGTACTCTTAGGGATATCATGCATTCAAACACAATCTTTGGTGGGAAATGCATTATCATGGGTGGTGACTTCCGGCAAATTCTACCTGTAATACCAAAAGGGTCTAGGGCAACAATTGTTAATGCTTCTATCAGCTCATCATTCTTATGGGACTTTTGCAAAATATTCCACCTTACCAAGAACATGCGACTAACATCAGGTAGTTCTTCTGATGAGCTAAGAAAACTACAATGGTTTACTCAATGGCTTCTTGATGTTGGCGATGGTAAGTTAGGGAAGTCTGAAGATGGTGTTGCAGACATCGAAATTCCATCAGAGCTGCTTGTGCCTACCTCTGTTAATCCGATGGCATCTATTGTGGATGCTACTTATAGCAATTTGGCCAACAACCTTTCAAACAATTCTTACTTCAATGATAGGGCTATACTTGCTCCAACTCTTGAAATTGTGAGCCAAATAAATGATTACATGTGTTCGTTGCTTCCTGGACAAAATCATGAATTCCTTAGTAGTGACTCTGTTTGCAAATCTAGCGAAGATGGTGAGACAGTTGATGATTTATACACACCTGAATTTTTGAATACCATAAACAGCTCAGGCTTGCCTCCACATAAACTCATTCTAAAAGTTGGAGCACCCATCATACTATTGCGAAATATTGATCAAAGCTCTGGACTTTGCAATGGTACTCGCCTTCGAATCTCTCGAATTGGAAAGAATGTTATTGAGGCTATTATATTGAATGGCTCGCATCCAAATGAAAAGGTTTTGATTCATAGAATGGATATGAACCCTTCGGAAAGTAGGTTGCCATTTAATATGCGGAGGAGGCAATTCCCAATAAATCTTAGTTTTGCTATGACAATAAACAAAAGTCAGGGCCAATCTCTTAGGCATGTTGGTGTTTTCTTATCTAAGCCAGTGTTCACACATGGTCAACTCTATGTTGCTTTTTCACGAGTTCGTAGCATGGATGGTTTGAAGATATACATACCTCCAATTTTACAAGGTGGGGCTCCTACAACCAAAAATGTAGTCTACAGGGAAATTTTCAGGAATTTGCAAATGTAAGGCTTTGCGTTTTAACTTTAAACTTCAAACCATATTTGTATGAAAGGTAGTTTTTAGTGGCCTGTAATATAAATTAGTGCTTAACAGTCAACAAGAATTTCTAGTGATTGTCATGCGGTTGTGAAGTTGCTTCAAACTTTCTCGACTATTGAAATACCAAATCTATGAAAATGATCGATTTGATTTATGCTACCCTTTATTCATGTATGTATGGTGTAGACATTCGATGTATGTCCAGAGTCACTACATTTTTCTTCAATTTTTGAAAGTCATAAAGTCGTGGTTTTACGTGTCTGTACTTGCAAGCGTTCTTTCAATATTATTGCATTTTAGTTTCTCCGTTGCATTTGGTGGCTTTGTACATGCATGAAACGGATGGTCGCAGGTTAGTATTGGAACCTTCTCAGTTGGTCTGTCAAGTTTATGATCTGCTTCAAAGCATTATCACATTAACGTATTGGAAACAACAAATGCATTTCACTAACATTATGTCTTGTACATTGTTTTCTTCTCCACGCTTATATGTTCTTCATGTTAGAGAGAAACATGCTCCCCGCGCAAGGCGCGGGTCCACTTTGCTAGTTCTCTACAATAAACTTTAACCACAATGGCACAAATCACGGAGTAACTCAACAGTTCTTGTATATCGCATTATTATTATTTTTTATAACGAATACGCACGTTGCAAATTTATCACTTTTGTAGTTTGTTTTGCTTGCGAAAAGAAAAGGATAAAAAGTGGCTCTATAAATAGGGGTTGGTTTCTCTCATTATCCTCTCATAGAGAATGTAGGGATTTGATTAACAGTAATTTAGTATATTTAAATTTATACTTTGATATTTAGTCACATAAAAAATATAGTTTTAATTGACAAGTCAATGTTGAAACTCTTTAAATGCTAATTGAGTCAACATAATTTCCCAAGCCTAGAACAAATAATATTTATTAGAGACGATACCCAATTTAAAACTATATTTTTATTAGAGACGATACCCAATTTAAAACTATATTTTTTATGTGACTACATATCAAAGTATAACAATTCACAGCTCATTTCTCTCTTTTTCCATGACAATGCCAATGTTATGAATTGTTAACATAACATAGAAAATATACCAAGCCTAGAAAGAAGATTGTGTGGGAGCAAGAGACGATCAAAGTATAAATTTAAATATACTAAATTACTATTAATTAAATCCCTACATAGTGTCGGTGAAAAAAGAACGTTTACGAGCAAGAGAAGATTAGACAAGAATGAAATGAAGAACGTGTGGGAGCAAGAGAAGATCAGCCACGGCACGTTTTGCAAAATGAGTTGAAGACTTAAAATCAAAAAGAAAGACGCGGGTACAGTTGAAAAAGGGAAGGCAGCAGCTGATTGAGATTCATCACTCGTTCAGTGTTCATTGGCGAGAGAGAACCGAAGAGCAGAGGCGGCTACTGTGCGAGCATCATCTTCACTTCTTCCTCTGGAGCGTGAGACTGGCAATCAGAGGGGAAGGGAGAGAGGGTTCACACGAGAGAGAGAGAGAGAGAGAGTTTGGAGGAAGATTTGGAGCTTGGAGAAGGAAATCCTTGGAGCCTTGTGAAGAAATTCTTTGTGGGTTCTCATCTTTTGTTCTAATTTCCCTTCCATCATCTCTTTTGTATTTTCTCTGCCTTTGAACATGTTTAAGATGTTGATTCTTGAACTTCCTTCCATTATGTGTAGCTAATTTCATCTTATAGGTTTATTTTAAAACTTATATAGATTGATACCTAAACTCTATTATCTGTTGCTAATTAATGATTGTATGTTGGGGGTTTACTTTGTGCTTAATGTTTTTTAAGTGGGTGGCCAATATTTAGATCATTTGCTTAATTAATGGTTTGAGAGAGCATTAATTAAGTAAAAAATTAGATTAAATCGAATATTATTTTGCAATTCTATTTTAGGATTGGAAGTACGTTAGTGAGATAGAGATATTCACTAATCAAGTTTTATGAAATTACCGACGGAAATTATTCCGTCGATAATTTTTTTATTAATTATTATTTTATAAATAAATTATTATTTTAATTTATAAATTTTATATTAAAATAATTAATTACCGACGGAACATTTCCGTCGGCAATTTATGTATTATAATTTATTATTATTTTAATTTAGAAATAATATATTAAAATATTATTTTATAATTAAAATATAATTTTTAAAAATATTTTATAAATAAATAATATTTAATAAATATTAATAAAAATAAACATATTATATGATATAAATTTTCATAAATTTAATTGTAATTTTTTATTAAATAATATGTTATTTATTAATAAATATTAGTAAGAAATATGAAAAATAATTATAATTAAATTATTCTTATTAAAATAATTTAATAATTATAATTAAAATTATTATTATAATTTAATTGTAAATTATATATTAATAATTTAAATAAAATATAATTGTAATAGTGGGAGTTTAAATATTATAAATATAATAGTTTACAAATAATATCACATGGTCTTCATAGCTCAACTGGTTAAGGCATCATCACACACGTAAGAGGTTGTGGGTTCGATCCTCAGGTTTGCCATAATTGAAGACAATTTGTGGAGGCAACATGTGGAGGTACATGAGAACGACATGTGGCGGCCAAAAAATGGGACACGTGGCATATAATTTGTTTGAAAAATAAAAATTTACAGACGAAAATTCCGACGGTAATAATAATATTTTAATATATTATTTATAAATTAAAATAATAATTTATTTATATAATAAAATAATAACACCGTTGGAAAATCCTTCGAAAATTACCGACAGAAAAAATTTTTCGTCGGTAAATGAATTACCAAAGGAGGAATTACTGGTGGAAAAAATTCCGTCAGAAATCCAAAATTACCGACGGAATTCTGTCGGTAATTTCGAATTTTTTTGAAGTGATTTAATATGGTGGTTACTATATTTAAGAAATTTAAAATAAATGTCCTGAAAAATAGAGCGAGCCCTACTACAAATGTATTAGATGTTAGTCTATTTCAAGTTTTCAACATACATGTCATTTTTGCTTTAGTTTCAAAAGTTTATGATTACTTTTGCACCAAAAAAATTAATAGTGTTGGGAGAAATTTTGGTATAAGTTTGTATGTATTTTTATACCTTAATCCTATTTTTAAATATCCATTCATAAATGAGTGTAAGATTGAAAGCTTTTATCAACTTAAGACACATTTAATTATAAAAGAGTAGAATACACTGACAACCCTTTTATTTTTTCTTAATTATATAGATCTCTCCACTATTTTGAAAACATATAGTTTAGTTCAATCATTTAACACCATTCAGAATATTATAAAAAGATTCTAAAAACCTAATTTTCAACTTTAATTTATATTTTATTTACTATTTTACCCTTAATTGAAATAAATCCCTAAATTATAGGAGTATTAAAATCATTTGATTTCACAAGTTTCATTTCCAATACATAAAATCATTCAATTTCTTATATGAAATATTGTAATACCCGCTTGTTAACCTATATACAAATAAAATGGGTCAGATTTCTCTCACCTAGCGATGAAAAATACTCATTATTTTCCATAAGCATTTACTCCTTCCGGTCCTAAATATAAGATCACTTTTGACTTTTTTTGTGGAAGTTACGGAAGCAAGTTAGATTACTAAATTATAACATATGTCACATGTAATTAGATTATAGGTTAATTTATAAGTATAATAAATTAGTTTTGAGGAAAAAAGATAACTATAGATAATTTAAAGTGATTAATTTTGCATTCTTTAATTTTTCCAAAAAAGTCAAAGTGATTTTATAATTATGATCAGAAGGAGTATTTAATAAACCCAAACTCATATATAATTCAATATTTAATTAATAAAGTAGGTCAACGTAATTGGTTATATCTATCAAATTTATAATAAATTTTAAAAAACAATAATTGTTCAACGTTTATATTTGAAATATAATTTTATTCAAATCTAGATTTGAACTATGTGATTTTCATCATCTGATTTTAATATAATTTGTTATTATGAGATATTATAAATTTGAGTATTAATATAAAAAGATGGAATATGAGAGCTCGCATGACAGAGGCAAGAAAAATTCAAAGGTAGCGGTGGATGATAGTAGTGGCGAATCGGGGGGTGGAGAGCAGATGAATGCAAAGGTGTCTTCGTATAAAGATACCCTATTGGATAAGGAACTTGCGAGTAGATTGTTTGATGCAAGAGGAAGAAATGTTTTCAACTTGGCTTGGAAAGAATATATTGATAACCTGAAAAGCTACTTTGGAGATGAGGGGGAGATGGATCAGAAGGGAGAAGGTAAGCAGGAGTTGAGTGAGGAGCAAGGTTCAAAAAACCGGACCGGTCACTAAACTGGTTGAAGCACTGGTTCAAGGGTCAAAGGTTCAACTGAGGGTTAACTCGGGGTTGAACCGGCCATATTAAAATAATATAAAGTAATTGAAAATAATTAAATTTAATTGAATATTTTTAATAAACTTGAAGTGCACTTGCATGGTAGGGTAGTATACAAGTTGAGAGCATCTTGAGAGCAAAAAATCATATTTGGTCACACACATATATATTATAATAATATAATATTTTATTGCTATTATACTAGTGGATAAAATATCATATAAGAGTTTATATGTATATATCATTTTTAATTTTTAAAACATTTCAGTTTTTACAATTTTAAAAAATAACGAAAACTCAATTATGAATTCAAAAAAATATTTGCAAATAATTTGTAAACATAAAGAATTATGCTTCCACAATTTGAAATTGCGCCTTCTAGATTTTTTTTTATTTTTAAGCTAAATTTCTTAAATTCAGTAAACTTTAAATTTATAAATATATGTGCTTTTAGGCCTTGTGGTTTTTTATGATAACAAAGGGCCCAAGCCCAAAGTGAGATCCATGTAAAACAAACCCTAGGCAATATATTCCTTTTCATTAGGCGTACAGAAGCAGTTTCAGCCGCACACATGAGAAATCCCATCTTCATCTTCTCCAGCGCGTCAACTTCCTCGGATTATGCAATTTCAATAAGGTCTTCTTCCTCATCAGTTTTGCTTTTGCCTTCTTCATCTAGTGCTAGCCTTTTTATCTGGTAACTCTTACCTTTAAACCACCCTCCTTCAACCTCCATCTCCTTTTCTTCTGCTATCATCTTCTACTCTCTTGACTCTTATCTGAATCTGAGTGAATCATGTATTCAGCTGTAATTTTTTTTAAGTAAAGTGATGCATTTCAACGTCAGAAGAAGGCATTTCTTCGACCCGCCCAGCCAGCTCCACCCGCCGGGTTGATCCAAACCGGCCGAGTGTACCTGGATATTCCCGGGTAGATTCTTCCAACGGGTGCATCATGAAACGGACCGTTCTCATCACCGGGTCCCGGTTTTCCGCTCTGACCGGCCGGGCCGGTTTTTTGAATATTGGTGAGGAGGGCTCGGATGACATTCCTACATTAAGGCTCTGTTTGGTACGAGGGGAGGGGAGGGAAAATGGGCGGAGAAATTTTTTTTTTGAGTTGAATTTAAGAAAATTAGCAATGTGGGGTTAAAATTTTATAATCATTTTCTCTTACTCTTTTATCTTACATCTAATGTTTGTTTAATAATTACAATCCCACTTCAATTTTTTTAAATGTAGCCCACAAATTTTCTCTCCCCTCCCCTCCCCCTCTAAATCCCTCATACCAAACAAGCCCTAAAGATTTCTCTGGGGGGAGTAGTATGAAAGATGGTGTGCTCCATGAAGGAAATCTCTAATTGTTAAGTTATTAGGGAAAAATATTTCTCTTTGGAACATGCAGGCTAAGATTCAACATCTCTGGAAGACAAAATGCGAGTATACGGTTAGGGACATTGATAACAAGTATTTTGTTATTTCATTCGAATGTGATGAGGACATGAATTATGTTTATCTGGAGGGACCTTGGATGATTGCAAATCATTACTTGTTAGTCCAGCGTTAGCAGTCAAATTTTGATCCATGGAATGAGGAGCAATATTAGAAGATTGTTGCGTGGATTAGAATACCTGAATTACCATTGGAATTTTTTAATGATGAAAGTCTTTATATGATAGGTTTCCTGGTGGGGAAGACATTGAAAGTGGATTAATTACGTATTTAACTGAGAGGGGAAGATATGCTCATACCTGTGTGGAGTTAGATTTGAAGAAACGATTAATACCGGTGTGACAAAGTTGAGGAGAGAAATGAAAGAATAAGAATGAAGACTATTCATTATCAAAGAAACACACAAACAATCATCTAACTTTAGATGAACCATCCCTCACTTAAGGTGATGGGTTTTCAACCCTAACTCTAGGGACTTGAGGTGAAAGACCCAAGTTACCCTCTCCCTCTATTTGGTGCAGATTTCTTAATCTCACACATTACAATATGATAATGATCCCCTTTATATAGAATCCTAAAATAGCTAACATTTTTATGATTAATTAATTAATCTAACTCTCCAACATGCCCCCTCAAGTTGATACTTCTTAGGCTAATGAAAGTGTTAACTTGCTAATACAAACAATGGGTTTAGTGGAGTGAGTTTGAACAAATGATCATGATTTCTTCAAAATATTCTTCTTCATCTTAATTTCCAACGAATTTTGGAGTAGCAACTTCACTACATGACCCCCTTTTTTAACTTCAAACATTGCATCAAGATAAAACTTCCAATGCCTATCCTTCATAGCATAATCGGAGCCTTTCTCCAAAGAATTCTTAGCTGCTTTCTAGTAAATCTTCATGTGCCTTGCAACAGAACCCTTGAGTGCCTCAACCTCTTGTTCAATTCGACCAATTACAACTTTCTTTTCTTCACTAGTTGCAGCCACAAACTCCTTTACCAAGGAATCCAAGCTTTCAACTATGCCAGCATTAGAAGTAAGACGTCCTTTTGCCTCTTGATTTGTGCCATTTTTTTATTAATGAAAGCCACAAAGTCATCCAAGTCTCTGCTACTCTCGTAGTCTTCCCCATCTTTGTTGCTCTTAGGGAAAAAGTTTAGTGTAGGGAACCACTTACAGTCTTACACCATATTTTTCAGCAAGATCCATGTGCTTATCAGCATCCAGATTTGCAATCACTCCATCTTCTTCTAGTTTAAATAATGTGGCAACCTTTTCAACGAGTGGGTGTTTAGTCTGCTTTTCCTTCTCCGCAACATTGGCGATAATGGCAATTTCCTTGGCTAGGCATTTAATTTCCAGCAAAAACTCATACGAAGATTCATTCTTCATCTCTGGGGAAATCTCCGCTAATGCCTCTAATGCTCCTGGATTCAATACTATGGCCGATCTTTTCCAACAGTCTCCTCCATTCTTCCTTCCCCCTCAATACTCTACCCTATTTGCCATCAAAGACTCTGCTTTCAGAAACATCTTTCTCCCTTCATCACTGTTAAGAAAGATCCTTCAGTTCCATACTTCTACTTCCATGGAAGACCTGGGAAATTATTTTGTGATTCATGGTGTTGTTGCCCCATTTTCTTCAGTTGATTTCCAAGATTTTCTTGAGGGCTGGGATTTTGATCCTTCGGCTACTTGTTGTTTGAAATCTGGACAATTTTCTGAGTCTTTTGAATCCAAGAACTCTGTTCGATGATTGTTCGGTTGCTAAGTTCAAAGGGGTATGCTCTGTTTTCGATTGGGTTGCATTCTGTTCTTGACAGGATACGAAGGGATTCAAAGAGTTATGATTCTGTCACAATCTTGGCTTCTCCAGATTTTGATTTACTTTGGAGTCCAACATCTATGCTTGTGGTGGCTAGTCAAGAAGTTTCACGTAGAAGCGACTTTAGAATGGCGTCGTTGAATCAAGACAGGCTTGGAATTGGAATAGGTTGAATGACAAGATTTCATGCCCAAGAATTAACTAGGCTCATGATACCATGTTGACAAAGTTGAGGAGAGAAATGAAAGAATAAGAATGAAGACTATTCATCATCAAAGAAACATACAAACAATCATCTAACTTTAGATGAACCATCCCTCACTTAAGGTGATGGGTTTTCAACCCTAACTCTAGGGACTTGAGGTGAGAGACCTAAGTTACCATCTCCCTCTATTTGGTGCAGATTTCTTAATCTCACACGTTACAATATGATAAGGATCCCCTTTATATAGAATCCTAAAATAGCTAACATTTTTATGATTAACTAATAATTAATCTAACTCTCCAACAACCGGCAATCCAAATTTTTGGTAGGAAAAGAATGGTTGAGTATGTAGGTTTACACCTGGTTTGTTTTGATTGTGGGAAATATAGTCATCATCGAGAGGCATGTCTGGAGCCTCGTGCTTATGTTAACTTGCATGGTAATATGGAAGAATCTAAAGGGCATAACGTTATGGAGAAAGATATTACTCAGGCTGAGAGTAGCATAAGCGTCAAGAGTGGGGATGGTATGACGAAGAGAGGGCGTGAAGGTCAGACGAAGGTGATTTTTGATGGGCCAAAACCACCGTTGGCAGAGGGGACCAAAATATGGAATTTGGTTTAGAGACCAGCAAAAAAGAAGGGATTTATCCCAAGTAAGTCGGGATTGGTGGATAATAAAAATACTTCCTCTTTAAAGAATAATCAAAGGGATCAAGCGCGTTATCCACGCTGGTTGAATTCTGTGCTTTTTAATATGGAAAGATCCAAGGTGAAATTTATACAGATGATCGCCAATCTGGGAAGGAAAATTCTATTTCAAATAAGTGGGTCCCTGTAGATTAGGGGAGGATGAAGATTCGTATTAGTGGCGTACGTGGCAGGGCAAGCTCAAGTCAAAATAAAGCTCAGTCAATCGTATTGGGCTAGACCCAAGCTAGTGAGCCTGTTAATTCTATTGTGACCTCAAGTAACCTTTCTGGGGTTCTGATGCAGATGAAGGTTGATAAGCCTAATTATGTCCCTGAGGTTAATAATGTAATGGACATGGAAGGGGCTGTGGTTTCTGTAGATACGATTGAAGTGGTGGAGGAAGTCTTCGCTGAAGAACCATTAATGGTGAACCAGGATGGTTTGGATATTGGCCTTAAAAGCCAAACCCAGTTAAATATAGTTTCCCCATGAGTTGAAAATTGTGGGGGTTGGGTTCTCAGTATTTCCTAGGATTAATAAAAGAATTGAGTAGAAAATATGAAGTTGACGTGTTGGCTTTGTTTGAAACAAAATCTCATAGTATGAAGGCTGGGAAAATTGCTAGCAAGTTACGCTATAATAATTATCATATTGTGGATTCCTGAGAATATAGTGGCGATATTTGGGTGCCATGGAGGGATACGGATAAGAGAGTTCATATTACTAGAGAGACTGACCAATTCATTAACATTGAGCAAAAATGTAAAGGTTTTCATGGAGAAAGTGGAGATATGGAGAAGCAAGGTGCATGGCCATTTGGGAAGGAAGAATAGTTGAATAATGGGCAGACTGGAGGGGATCATGAGATGTATAAGAAATGAGGGGGCCTCATCATCCATGGTGAAATTACGGAAAGACCTATGGGTTGAATTAGAAGAGATATTAATGCGGTCACAAAAGGCTAGATATGGCTGGTTCTCTTTTGGAGATAAAAATACTAACTACTTTCATCGGCATGCAAATGCTAGAAGAATAATAAATAAAATTGAGGCCATTAAAAATAATGATGGGACTTGGCTATATGACGAGGAGGATATTAAACAAGAAGCATCATTATTTTTTGCAAATTTATTCACGGAAGAGAATAATCATGCTCCTCTGATGCAGACTTATATGGGATTTCCAATCTTAGTGTTAGATTCTTTACAATGCAAGCTACTAGCAGAAACATTAATTTAATGGAGGTTGAGCATGTAGTGAAGAGTATGGGATCATTGAAAGCTCCAAGACCTGATGGTCTTAATGCTTTGTTTTTTCAAATCTCTATGGTCTCAAGTGAAGAATACAGTGTTTGACTTTGTAAAAAAAGTTTTTGAATGCCCGCATCTTGTTCATGAAATTAATCAGAATTGTTCGATGTTAATTCCAAAAATAGAGCATCAAGAATTGTTAAAGGACTTTTGGCCTATTAGCCTTTTGATTCGACCGTCGTTGTATCGCCCTTGGGTCAAATGCAAAGATATTTATAAATCGGAATGCAAAGGGTGTAGCAATAGTTGTGCAATCTGAGTCATTCTCAAGGAGCCAATGTTTAATTAACTAAACTTAAATGTCTAAATGCAAGATGAAATGGGTAGAAACATGTTGTAGTTGGTTTTCAAATGGTGAAAATGATTGATGCAATGAAAATAGATATTTTTGGTGTTTTAATTAAAAGAGTGAAAAGAAAGTGGTGTTTGTTGGAATAATGAAGATGCTTTTGGAAATTGATTTTCAATGGCTATCCTAGCTCAATTAAGATATTTGGGAAGTCAAAGGCACCAAGTCACTAAAATACCAAACCCCATTAACCAATGGGTCCAATGCCTAATTAATGGAACTCCACATAATTAGACATTGTTAAGCCCTTTAGCACCTTGAGTTTTCTCTAAGTTTCCTAAAATACCAAACCTCACCAATCAGCAAGTCTAGCACCTAATCTCATGGACCCATTCAATTAGGGGTTATTAAATACCTTAGAGTGTGATTAGTGGCTAGCAATGCATTAGGTTCATTTACAATCCATTTCATCCAAACTACCTACCATAATCATGCATAAATAGAGAGAAATCAATGGGATTATAAAGAACATATATATAACCAAATATATTGATGAGTTCAAGTCCTCATTACAAACCAAAATCACAACAAACTCAAATCAAACACATAATCCAATTCTCAAATGCATAAATGATAAACCTAGACCTAGGAATTCATAAATACAAAGAGAAGGGAAAATAAACAAGACCCCCCTATAAAGAACATGAGCTCAAGCCATCTCCAATAATTTCTAAGAGCTATGAGGTGTTTAGCTACTCATGGAAGAGAGCCGATGATCTCCAAGCTCCAATACATGTGTAGACATGGTGGATGGATGAAGGAAATTTATAGAAAATGGAAGGAAATGAGAGAGGAGAAGAGAGAAAGATGAGAGCTAGGGTTTGGGGGACTTCAAATCTGAGTTTTAGGGTTCATTTTCATGCCTAATACCCCCTCAAATTAGGTCAAGAGTTGGTGTTTTGGTTTAGACTCAGTTTGGCCCAAATCTTTTTTTTTGTTTGGTCATCAGTTTGGCCCAAATCAGATGCTGATTTTCTGCAGATTTTGGGGCCTCGCCATGGCCCCCGCTGTGGGGTGCCACGGCTAAGGCCAGAAGCAAAGAAAACTCTCGGACCCTCGCTGTGGGGTGTCACACAAGGGACTTTTCAGTAATTTTGAAATTTTGAGGTTCTTTTCTATAATTATGAAATTTTAGGGTCCTTTTCTGTAATTTTCACAATTTGTCCATAACTTGTGTTTTGCCTTTTTTTTCTTGGATTTTCAACTTCTTGCCCTAATTTATCCACTCTTCAAGGTTCTTACAATATAAAATAACATCAAGAAATAGGAATAGCTCCCAATAAACATTCAAATTAAGAGTAATCACAAAAATATTCCAAAAATGCCCTTTTTAAAACTAGGTGTATGTAATTACTCTAGAACTTGATTTCTTCACAAGATATGCAATAATGCCCAAATAACATAATTAAAGACCTCCAAAATGATATGAAATGTGTGAAAATCTTGGGATTTTTCACCTTTGCAATGTCATGTTCAAAATTATAACGAAGATATTAGCCAACCGAATTAAACCCTTCCTGGAGGCAATTATCTCGCCTAACCAATGCAGCTTTATTCTGGGTAGACTGAGTTCAGATAACATCATCATGGCCTAGGAAGTGATTCATTCCATGAGGAATATGAAAGGGAAAAAGGGGTTCATGGTAATAAAAATTGACCTGGAGAAAGCTTATGATTAAGTCAAATGGTCTTTTGTCTTGGATTGCGTTTGAGAACTGAATTTTCCAAACAATATTGTTTCACTTGTGGATTTGTGTGTCAAATCAGATTCATGCAAATTCTTTGGAATAGTGGTAAATCACCGGTATTTGAACCATCATGAGTTATTCGGCAAGGTGATCCTCTCTCTCCATATTTATTTTGTTATTTGTATGGAAAAACTTGCTCATCTTATACAGGAACAAATAAATAAAGGAGCATAGAGACCGATCCGGCTAAATAAAGGTTGCCCTCCAATTTCCCATGTTTTCTTCGCAGATGACTTGGTTATATTTACTGAAGCTCGTTTAGATCAAGTGAATGTGATTCGAGAATGTCTCTAGGTTTTTGTGAACTATGTGGTCAAAAAGTTAATGTGGCTAAGCCTAGAGTGTTCTTTTCTCACGATATGAATCATAATGTCCGTACACAACTAAGTGAAAGTCTAGGGTATACTATGGCTCCAGATCTTCATAAATATTTGGAGGTGTCCTTCATCATGAACGTGTTAAAAAAGTTACTTATCAGTTTGTGATGGATAAAGTGTGACGTTGTCTATTGGAAGTACCATTGATTTGTCACCATTTCTAATACGCCTTGGGGTGCAAATACAAAATAATAAATTAACCAAGGATTTCATAAGTGGTGCTCTCCCGGATGTTCTCTTAAGGAGCTTAATGAACTAACCTAAGAAGACTAAATGCATGAAAAGCTATAAAAATTCGGGGTTTTTGTGATTTTGATTTGGAAAACTTAAACTAAATATTTTTGGGATTTTTGATTTAAGAGAAAGCAATCAAAATGGATTTATGAAAACATATGAGATGAACATGAGTCTCTTGATGAATTGGGCAACCTTCCCAGCTTCTAAGATGATATAGGAGTTTTCAACCAAGTTCTAATGCAAAACCTAAAGCAATCGCTCTTAGTCCAGTTAAGCTAATTAATTAACTAACGTGGCGCATCGCTCATTTAATTAATCAAATAGGCAATCGTTAAGTTCCAACTTGGTAGTAAAGACTCATGATAAACACGCAAAGAGACTCTTGTTAGAAGTAAATCAAACCATCTAACGTTGGACCTAGTGTCTAAACACACATACAATCACACATGCATTCAACTTATTCTAGAAATCCAAAGGCGATATAAATGAAGTACATCTATTGCATAATATCATGAAATCAACACTTAGGTTCATACATATAAAAGAACACCGCTTAATTACATGCATGACTATTAAACAAAAGATTGAAATATTGAAGCACACTTGTTCTAAGACAAAATACATATAACAAAACACAAAGAATTGCAACACATAAATATACTTAGACAAGAGAAATTAAATAACTCTCCATTAGAAATGTTTAAGATCCGGTTGCCTTTCTCCATCAAGATCCCCACAAGATGCATACCCGCTCATTCTCTGGAATACGATCGATTGGAATATGGGATTGAAATCCATGGAATTAATGTGGAAGTAGTAGAATTGTGTAGATGGATGAATGAGAGAGTGAATTTTCATGTAGAGAGGCTGAGGGAAGGATAATGGAAGGAATGAGAGTGAATTATGATGGATGCTTCTGTGAAGAAAGGAAATTCGGGTATATATTTAATAATCAAAAGAGGCAACCCAAAAACCTTCCTAATAGGCTTTAAAAAACTTTGAGAGGTCGGATTTATGGATTAGGAAACAATGGAAGAAGACCCAATTATTTAAATTATAAGTTGAAGCAAAATAGAAACTTTCCAATTTCTACCCAGTTTCGCGTCCTCGCCGCCACGGTGAGGCTAGTTATTTTTGTCTCCCTCTCTATCTCTCTCCGTTGGGGTCCATGGTGAGGAGACTTTTCTTCCTCTTTGTTTTTCTACTTCTTTTTTCAATTTGGTCCTTCCTCCTTTGTAACTATAATGGGAAATTAAGGTATTTGTGAAGTATATCAAATCCATAATAATGAAATCCATGAGTTAAAAGCCTAATATGCTCGAATTACCATCAAAATGCGATTAACTCCTTAAGTATAGACCATACATGTAATTGTACCTAATTCCCAAAGAATTCTCCTAAATTGAATGCTAATTTCCCATTATTGATGGTTAAAATCATATAATAATAATTCACAATCAACCATTCCCTATCATTGGTGAGAAGAAATACTCTTCTTAAATCAGTAGCAATGACTATTCTGAACCATGTGATGCAAACTTCACTCATACGTATATCTTGTTGCGAGGAAATAGACCGGAGTTTGAGGAATTTTTTATGGGGGATGATATTGGAGAAAAGAAAAGCTCATCTAGTTGCATGGGACCAAGTGTGTACTTCTAAAGCTTGGGGAGGTTTAGGGTTAAGACATTTAGCCCTCCAAAACAAAACATTTATGATGAAAATCAGGTAGTAGTTATTATTAGACGTGACACATTGTGGCAAAGGTGATCTGTGGGAAATATCAGTGTGGCAACGATTTAATGCCAAAATTTAAGTTGATTAGACTGGGTTCAAGGGTTTGGAGTGGAATGATTAATACATGGGAGGAGGTTGAAAAAGGTGTTGAAGTAGTTAATGAGAGTTTAAGGCAAGGTGGAAGTATGAGGGAAGTGGCTTTCTTTCTATCAGGTCCACTTATAATAGGATTTCTATTAAGCAGGTTCATTGTAATACCAGGTGGAATAAATTATGGAAGTTGTCGATACCACAACGATGTAAAACCTACCTTTGGCTGATGATGCATGGAAGGGTGCTTACGAATGATTTGCTATTTTGGCAAGGTCTTCATTAGAATGGTAGTTGCAACCTCTGTTTAGACTTGATAGAGAATATTACTCATACTTTTTGAGACTGTAATTATGCAAAAGAAATCTGGTTTGGGCTAGGTATCTTTGCTCAAGACCACAAATTTTGGCAAGCCGAGGCTCATGATTGGCTTACATCTAATATTCAGGATAAGCGTCATACTTAGGTAGGGATTTGGGAAAATATATTTGGGGTGGCATGTTGGATTATCTAGCCAAGGAGGAATGACAGAATTTGTCAAAATGATTTTATTAGCTCTTATGAAGTAGTGGCAGAGATAAAAGAGATTACTGGCTATAGAAGAAGAGCTAAAGTTTTAATAAGTAACTCATCAGAGCGTCTTAATGGAGAATCATTAGTTGTGTGTATGAATCAAACTGATCATGATATTGAGATGGTTGGTGTGTGTTAGAGAGTTAGATTAGTTAGTTAATTATAAAAGGTTAGTTACTTTAGGGTTCTATATAAAAGGAGATCTTTATCATATTTTAAAGTGTGAAATTAAGAAATCTCCACCAAAAAGAGGGAGAGGGTAACTTGGGTCTCTTACCTCAAGTCCTTAGATTTAGGGTTGTAAACCCATCATCTCAAGTGAGGGATGGTTCATCTAAAGTTAGATGATTGTATGTTTTCTTCATGATAATAATAATAATCTTCATTCTTGTTCTCCTATTTCTCTCATCTTCAATATTGTCAACATGGTATTAGAGCAAGTTGATTTTTTCATCCGGAGATATTGAAACCCAATGGTTCTTGTTATTCTACTTAGACCAATTTTCTTGGTGTTTCTTGATCTCATACTTGGAGGACCAGTGTTCTCCTTGTCGTCGTCAAGATCTTTTCTTTGCTTAGACACATAAATCACCTCAGGTTCTTGCACCTAAATTTTCCTGGGATAATTTTCTCAAGGAAGAATAAGATTCTTAAGGTTGGATTGTTTTGAACTTCTTGAGGATTTTTCCTTTCATCCCCACAAGGATTGTTTTTGGGGATTTTGAAATTTTTCGATGAAGAATGTTTCAGATGAATAAGGAACGCCTGCGCTTTTCTCTGCCTCTCTCAAAATGGGTTTAAGTTTAGAATGGATGTGGCGATGTCCTCCAGAATACCCACTTTGTATTTTATGAAAATACAGTATTTTTAATTCCTGAAATCTTCAAAGATCTGGAAGGTTGAGGCAGGCTTTTAGACAAAAGATGGATTCAAAACCCAAAGAAGGTAAGAATTCAAAGATGAAAGGTAGTGGAAATCATAGTAGCAAAGATAAGATATTTAGAGTAGGAGGGAAGAGACCATAGATCAAGGATGTTGAAGAGAGTCACTGTGTTTCAGTCGAAAATAAGTTTTGGATATTGCTGGATCTACCGGTGGCAGTGGTAGAGAATTGCACTGATAATACTGGAGCCAAGAATCTGTACATCGTTTCGGTGAAGGGGTTCAATAGTTTTGCTGTCTACTTGCGTTGGGGACATGGTATTATTAGCCACCTTCAACAAAGGGAAACCTGATCTCTGTAAGATGCTCTTCCCTACCGTCATCATATGCTAGTGTAAACCATGAAGCAAAAAGGATGGTGTTTACATGTACTTTGAAGATAATGTTGATTCAAGACATCCCCTACACAATTTACATAAAGACTTTGATATATGGGTATTTCTCAAGCCCTGTTTTTGGTAAATTGTGTGTGTTTCTGAGGCCGGTTCTTAAACAGGAAGATAAGGTGGCTATATTGTATTCTTCTAGTACAACACAAGGATACCAACTATTGATGAAACAAATCTAAGGTCCAATTATCATGATAAATGCCAAAGAATTAAAGTTGAATTGAAGAGGAAAATGGTGAAGATCAAGATCACAAAAGACAAAGATGTCTACATGAAGATAAAAGAGGAAGATATCATCCAAAGTTTCATTCACAAGATCAAACTAGTTTGATTCAACTCACTTCACTAAACCCATTGTTTGTATTAGCAAGTTAATGCTTTCATTAGTTTAAGAATTGTCAACTTGAGGGGGAGTATTAGAGAGTTACATTAATTAGATAATCATAAAAGTTAGTAATTTTATGGTTTTATATAAAAGGGGATCCTAATAATATTTTAGAGTATGAGATTAAGAAATCTACACCAAAAGGAGCGAGGGGGTAACTTGGGTTTCTCACTTTAAGTTCCTAGAGTAAGTTTGTAAACCTATTACCTCAAGTGAGGGATAGTTCATATAAAGTTAGATGATTGTATGTTTTCTTCATGATAATAATAATCTTTATTCTTGTTCTCCTATTTCTCTCCTCTTCAATTTTGTCAACAATGTGTTTGTAGATGGAGCTTTTTATTTGACTTCTAGTTCAATGGGACGTGAAGGATATATGAAGCAAAGGTATGGTACCTGTAACACCTTATCTCTTACTACTATATTACTGTATTTTAATTGAATTATAACCACTTTTTAATACCCAAAGCCCTAAAATATGAAAAATTTTAAATCTTTTCTTCGGAAACAATGTTCCAACCTTAATATAGTTGGAATGGGCTTTTCGGACTAATTTAAAATACTAAAATCTTTTTATAAGGTCCAGTGGTTATAAGACAATTAAAATATTAATTATAATTGTCTTAATATCGATCTAATACTTAGTAACGATTAGCGTGGCTTAAAAATAAACTAGAGGAACAATCTCGTACGACGATCCTCTTTAACTGTATCTATCAGCTTCCTGCTTATCATTTATATACTTATGCTCGTCTTTTTGCTTATCTTTCATATTTACAATATATACAACTAGGCCCAAAATGTTTACTAAAATACACTAACAAGCAGGCATTCCTGCTGTCTTCTACTTTACCTTATTTCCCCCAAAAAGTCTACCTCCTGCTAGCTTATCTGAAAAGCAATGGTTCAACGCAGTTTATCTCATTAACATTTATTCTCTTGAATATATATATTCTGACATGTATGCATTTTATAAATCAGTGCAAATAATGACAGTTTATTCCTATTAATCTGTGTGCGATCCGCACCTACCAACCACTAGTAACGGTATATCCGTTAAAGAATGGAGGCTATACCTGCAGGATTTCTCGTTATAGTATTTAAAACTATAACTAACTGGTTGGGAAAAGAGGTGGCCAAACCCCTAAACCCTGGAGTACTCCAACTGAGGAATAATAACTTATCAACTAAATGCAACAGATAATACAAAATGATACATGTACTTTAATTTGTTACTGAAATAAACTGCTACCTGATTCTTGATTTACTCTTCGCTGTACTCTTTCTCTGTCTCGTACTCTGGAATCTCTATTCCACTATCTTGTCCTAGAAATATTTATAATATAAAATATTACATTAATATCTAACTTAGGGATAATAATTAAACGGCTCTCTCAGTCCTATTGTACTACCCCTTTCTATTTCTAATTCTATTAATTCTTAATTTCTAAATAAATGGTTAATCACACCATTATTAACACATATTGCACAAACACCTAATAATATACACACAATAAAATTAGTATACACAATACATAACATAAGTATAATCTTAAGCACAAGAATTCCTTTATTATCTTAAATTAATTAATCCTTCCTTATTGATCAATTAACAATTCAATAATAAATTTCCTTCTACCTCATTAATCTTATCCTGATTGCAAATAAAATCTTAATTCACAACCTTTAAAATGATAATCCAAAAGAATTCAACTCACATTACACTTTAAACCAAGTCTAATAAATCCAAGAACAACCAATCAAGTTCCCAACTTCTCTTAAATCAATTCCCATTAACTAACACCATTATTTCCTTTCCTTTGCCCATAAGTCAGCAACCAAGACAATTAAATATCACAACTCTAGTGCCTAAAATTTCAATCAACATTAGCATTAATTGTCTATTTCCTCTTCATCTACCTAATCCCATCTTAGTTTAAGATTCAATCTTAACACTAATTTAACCCAATAAATCCAATTAATATCATTCCTAAAGAACCACTTGAAAACCATAGATCAATCCTTTATAAGTAAACAAATTTCAATTCATTTTCCAATAACAAAACACCTCAATGGTCATATTTCTTTTTCTTCTCTTTTCTTTTCCCCTAACTGCACAGAACTGAAGCAAGAACAACAAGAATTCTATAGTCAATGCAATCACCTCTATTCCATCTATTCCTCTTATTTGCATTGTGATTGTATCCAAAAGAATAGATAATAAAATAAGCAACTCCAAGGGAATTGAAGTTAGGCCTGACAGAAACAACCAAAATTTCTAAATTTCATCATCTCAAATATCAAACCATTCATTTCAGATTTCAAATTCCTACATGCTATATTTCAGAAATTTTCCCCTTTATCCTTCTCGGCCAGAACAGAACAAAACCAAGAAATTGAGCAACAAATCAACAAATCAAAAATTCATCAATCCACACACCTAAAGCCTCAATTTCTGATTCCATTTCATACATATATGTACTTCAAATATTTTCTTCTTCTTGGCCGAACTGAACGCAGAACAGGGGAAGCAACAAAGCAAACAAATCAAGGATTTTTCAATTAACATACTTAAACATCCATTCTAGCTTTCAATTAATGTATATATCAGTCCATAAATTTTTCTTCCTTCCTGGCCGAACAGAGAAACAGAACAGGGGAAGAAAAACTTCAAAAATTTTCTAGGCTTCAATAATCCACATTCAAGGCACAAACATGCCTAAAATAACTCATGCATCAGACTAATCGAGCTTCAAAGCAACAAATACCCCAAAATTCCCAAGTTCTTGCTGTCGGTGAACAGTACCCGACGAAGCAATTGGGGCAAATCCAAGCCTATTGCAATTTCCTTCCCAAAATCAACACTTAAACAACCAAGAACAAGCTTCAAGCAACATTTCCATAATTTCAGAAGTCCCAAAAACCATTCAAAAGTTCTTATCCATCCCCCCATATATGCTCAGTCTCGCGCCCAGAAAGAGAAGAAAACAAGAAATCAAAGCTTACCTCAAGTTGCTTAAACCTTCTTGGACGTTTCCCGCCGTTGCCCGCCGCCGATTTGGCCGTCCGCAGCTGCTGGAGTCGAAGAACAGAGGGAGGAAGATGAGAATGGTGAGTGAGAGGGAGAGAGAGTGATTTAAGTGTGTGTGTGTGTGTATATTTCGGCAGAGGGAGTATATAATGTTGTTATTATTATTATTTATTTTATATATATATATATATATGTATAATTCTGACGGAGAGAGAGTATATAATTAATAAGTTTTTTTTTTCTTTTTATATATATATGTGTGTATCCACGTGGAAGAGAGGGAATGCTTTGGAAGATATGAGAAGAAAGTAGAATCATCAAATTGACACATGTGTGGCTGAGATTTAAAAGGGAAACTGATATTTATTTTTATCAGGTATTTTACTATCCTGCCCTTCCCTTTTAATTAAGGATATTTTCCAACTAGGGCAGATATTGTCTTTTTAATTTCCCAATTTATATTTTCTCTTAAATGGTAATTTCATTTACCATTTTCATTTACAAATAAATCTGAAATTTGTCCCAAAATAATTTCTCCAGGTATACTTTTAATTTCCAGATTTATTTATAAGACTATTTAAATATCAAGTAATACCCCAAGATTCCAAATATTTCCTTATTTCTTATTTTTCTAAAATTTGGGGTGTTACAGTACCATCACAGAGGCATTTATGTGTAAGGTACAAGGTAATGATGCACTCACAGCCAAAGCATGTGGTTATTTGTGGAGTCTTCAGCATGCTTGGGATGCTGGAACTCGTAGGATTCGGTTGTATTGCGACTCATGGGAAGCCTTGGGGTGGTGCAATAGAGCAGATAATGAACTTCATGAGGACAAAGATATTTTCTTGCTAATTCATGCGCTACTTTGAAGGAATTGGATGGTACAACTTCTTTATATCAACCATGGTTTAAAAACCTGGCTCAGCCTAGCCGGTTGAACCAAAAAACGAGGGACTCGGGGAGGAGAACGGTTTAATTCATGCATCACCCATCAGTGAAATTAAATTGGGAATATCCAGGTCAATCGATCGGTTTGAGGTAACCCAGCGGGTGGGCGGGTTTGCCAGGTCGAAAAAAAGACCCTTTTTGGTCACTGAACGTCGTCGCTTTGTAAGGAAAAAAAAAACGCTACAACTGATACATTTTTTGCAATCAAATGCAGAATCATCAAAGGGCTTCCTCTCCAAAATGGCTTCAAGGTTCTTGCCCTAATCGAATGCGCGACATCGAGAAAGGGGAGGGGTGACGGCAAAGCAACTGTGCTGTGAACCAGAAATAAAAGAAGAAGAAGACTCACCATGAAAAAACGAAGGCAGCTGTGCTACTTGTGTGATATGCTTCTACCTCTTATCTTCTACTCGGATTAGGTTTTCTAACATTCTTGGGCTTGGGCCCTTTGTTATAAAAAGTTAAAAACACAATCCCTCAAATAATTTCAAAACACATAAATTAATAAAGTGACTACATACCATATTTGTGAATTTAAAAGATTTAGTTCAAAGATAAAAAAAAAGTTCTGGAAGGGCAAAACATAATTTTTAGGTTTACAGCTTATTTTCAATTTTTTTTTGAATTCATAGTTGAGTTTTCCATATTTTTTAAAAAATTGTAAAAACTGAAATTGTCTTAAAAATTAAAAATAATATATACATTTAAACTTTTATATGATATTTTGTCCACTAGTATGATGGCAATCAAATATTATATAACTATAATATATATATACATACATATGACCAAATATGATCTTGCCTCCCAAAATACTCTCAACTTACACGCAAGTGTATCTCAAGTTTAATTAAAAATATTCATATTTGAATTTAATTATTATCAATTAAATTATACTATTTTAATGTGTCTAATTCGACCCTGAGTTAACCCTCGGTTGAAACCCTAACCCTTGACCTAGTGGCTCAGCCGGGTCGAGTGTTTGAACCTTAATATCAACAAGGAGGAGAATGATAGAGCTGGCAGTTTGGCAAAAGAGGCATTGAGTCTTTACTATGGGTTACAGATTATTTCTTCAGAATAGGCCCACACTTTCTTTGCTAAGAGAGAAATTATTGCGTGAACCCGGTGCACCATGTCGTTTATGGTCTGACCAATCACAAGTTCTCACATAGGATCTGACATGGAATTTTCAATCTAACTTGGCACCCTAAAAAATTCAATTAACTGCTTAAAATATTTTTTTATTTTGTAAAATAAAAAACATTGAAAACATGAGATATAAATGTTTTTATGTGCAAGATAATATTTTTAGGGTTCCAAGTCAAATTGAAAATTCCACGTTAGACCTCGTGTGTCTTCTTATGATTGGTCAGACCACAAATGACGTGGTGCACCAAGTTCACGCAAGAATTCCTCTTGCTGAAAGGGGGTTACCTAGTTATTTATCTACATTGCTTTGTGTTGTAGACTTTTTCCATTGTATGAAAAAAAATTGAGTATTAATAGGTCAACAAACAATATTTCAATCAATCAATCAATCAACTTTTCATAAGAGATCTTGTAATTCCAGCTTGCTAACCCATATACAAATAAAACATGTCAGACTTCTCTCACCTACCAATAAAAAATAGGGTAAAGGGTAAAAAAATGATCCTATACTTATGTCCAAGGTGCATCTGACATCTTGTACTATTTTTTGGCTCAAAATTGTTCATCAACTTTCAAATTCGGGTCAATAATGACTCTTCCGTTAAACTACCCTAACGTCTGTTAACGAATGAGTCATTATTGGCCCGAATTTGAAAGTTGATGGACAATTTTGAGCCAAAAAAGGTACAAGGTGCCGGATGCATCTTGGAGATAAGTATATGGTCACTTTTGACTCTTTACCAAAACAGATTCAAATTTTAGGCTATTCTATGTTAGGAGTAGAAGGTCCCTATCCATAAGGTCCTTTTAACAGATTACAACTTCCTAAAAATCAAGTTAAAGTTAGTTACGAACAATAAATGTGTAGGAAATATACTAATTTTTCAAAAGTGTCCTTATTTATGAATGAGTAAGAGAGAATAATTAATAAAAAATGAAAGAGGCTGAGTGGAGAAACTAATGTATGGGTAAGAGGAAAAAATTTTTGGTCAAAAAAATAGAGGAGAGAATCTCATCCCATGAGATGAGATGTTAATAGATTTACCTTCAATTATTGTATTTAAAAAAAAAACTACAATAATGTTTGATACTATATTATAATTAAAATATCCAAAATAAAATAAATTTCAATTATATATCTTGACTAATTTATCATTGAGACATGTTAGAAATCATGTGCAAATGCATTGGTTTGTTTGTTGGCAAAAAAAAAAGTATTTGTTTGTTACAAGGTAGTGTTTAAACATACTGTATCATGGGAAAGAAATGGTGTATTGTTTATTTGATGGAATGATTATATTTGACTATCTACTTATGCTTTTACATTTATTCATGAATGATACTTCTAATCTTCTATATGATCTTAATTGTACAAAAAAGTTTAAGATGTGCGGTGAAGTAAAGTTTTTTATTTAGGGTAAAATGGTCAATAACGACCTTATACTTATGTCTAAGGTGTATCTGACACCTTATACCTTTTTTAGCTCAAACTCTTCCATCAACTTTCAAATTAGGGTCAATAATGACTCCTTCGTTAATGGGCATAGGGTAGTTTGATGGAAGAGTCAATATTGACCCAAATTAGAAAGTTGACGGACAATTTTGAGCCAAAAAAAGTACAAGGTGCTAGATGCAACTTGGATATAAGTACATTGTCATTTTTTACCCTTTACCCTGAAAAATACTTATTATTTTTCAAGAAGTATTTATTTAGTTAACCCAACCTCATATATAATTCAAAACATATACGATAAAGTAGGTCAAATGGTTGAGATGTATACCTTAATTTTTTATATCTATCAATTTTTTTATGAATATATCTATCAATTCTATAATACATTATAACAAGCAATAATTATTCAATGTTCATATGTGAAATATAATTTTATTCAAATCCATATTTGAACTATTATATTTTTATCATCTTATTTTAATATAATTAGTTATTTTGAGATGTAAATAATTCGAGTATTAATAGATCAACAAACAACATTTCAGATTTTAAAAATACAATTAATAATTATAATATCAAGGGAAAAAGACAAATAAAGACTCTCTAATTATCAAAAGGACAATTTGATGCACCGAATTTCAGAAAGGACGGATCAATACAATTGACTGAAATGTCTAATGCAAAGTTAAAAGGAAAAGTCCAAAAAGCCCTCAAGGATCTTCCTCTTTGTTACCAGAATTGTATAAGGGAATACCAAATTCTTATATGGGAATACAAACTTTGACTAATGGATTACCAACATGTTCTAACCACATTGGTATTCCTTTATACCATTTAGGTAATGAAGAGGAAGACCTTTGAGGGTTTTGTGGACTTTTTCTTTTAATTTTGCATTGGACACTTCAGTCAATTGTACTGATCCGTCCTTTCTGAAATTCAGTGTATCAAATTGTCCTTTTGATAATTGGAGAGTCTTTATTTGTCTTTTTTCCCTAATATCAAATAGAATATTAATATATTTCTCGTGCATTGCACATCATGGAGAAAATTCTAGTTAAGTGATTAAAACTTGATTTCAAGTTCAATTTGTTCTTTTAATAAATATATCTAGGGGTGTTCACGGGACGGGACGGGATAGGGACAAGCCCGTCCCGTCCCGAACTTGTCCCGGTCCCGATCGGGACGGGACTGTCCCGAATTATTATTTTTTATTTTTTTATTTTTTAATGTTTTATTTATTTATTTCTTTTACAAATTGAGAATTGTAGAGTTGCTACCGTAGAGGAACAAGTAAGAAGGAGAGGGAGAAGAAGGAAGAGACAAAGGGAAAAATAAAATAGAGAAAAGCGTAACTTTTAACTTATCTCTACAGCTTCACTTACAGATTCTTCTTAATTTCTACAAAACTAGTGAACCACAACCAAAATCACAGCCTCTTTCCTCACTTTATTCCTTCTCTATTCCCTACCCTATTCGCTTTCCTATTATTCCCATCAAAACCATGTCTCAACAATTATATTTTTCTATATATTTTGTGAAAAAAATATATATTATAAAAATATATATATTTGAGACGGGACGAGATCGGGACGGGACGGGACTCGTCCCGAACCCCTATTTTGTCCCGTCCCGATTTGTCCTGTCCCGAAAAATTTCGGGACGGGATGGACCGGGACGGGACAAGCTTGAACAGCCCTAAATATATCTGGATAAAATTTGTTTACAGTTTGTACTAAAATTTATGTTTTATATCAGGAAAAATCATATATGTTTAAGTATTTTGAATAATAAATTTAAAAGAATTATATACTCTAAAAAATTTATATAACTTTTACCATTCTATAAATAAAAATTAAATGAAATTTTTTTAGTAATTTAAAAGAAAATAAAAAGTAAATATTTTCTAATGAATATATTGAAAAATTTAAACTATAAATTAATGATTTAAATAAAATTAATATATTTATTAAATAGATTAAAAATTTTGAAAATTTATGTGGGTGGAGTTCAAAAAATGAGTACCACTCTAGTTCCTATTTTTAAGTTCACTTTCCATGATTCCCACATTCCAAAAAAAAGTAGTTATGTCATTAATAATCTTTACCATTGATCAATTTTTCTAATTTACCCTCATTTAAAAATGTATTATATTTTCTTTCTATATTTATCAATGACCTCTTTTCAATTGATAGGATCAAAATTGTACTACTTACATTAATTACTTCTAAAGTAGACTTATCATAACAACCAAAATTTCTTCACAAAATGGACTTATAATAAGAACAATGCGGCATGTTAGAATATTTTTTATTTTATAAAAAATATTTTTGATAAATACATATGTTTAAATAATTACTATATTAAAAATGAGTATTTTGATTCAAACAAAGTTTTAAAGTCAAACATAACTGTCAAATAACACTGTGGATTAATATATAAAATCTCAAATATAAGAGGGAAATTTGTGTAATATATATTTTAATTTTAAAGGAGATTTATATATGTTTTCAAAATAGAAGGAGGATTTTTACAAATCATGTAAAATAGGGGTGACGTGGGTGTATTCTACTTATAGTTAAATAATTTTTCTTTCTTTGTATGTGAGAATTAAGAGTGATAGTTATTTAGGTATTAACCAGTCCTCTTCACATAGCTCTTCAGGACACTTTTCCTGAGATTAGGGAACTTTATATATACCAAGTTTAATGTTGCAAATTAAGTCTAAACAAAAGTTAATATATTGTAACATTTTCATCCGAAAAAAGAACAAATCAATGTGGGCACAGTGCCCATGCCTCACTCATTCAAAGGAGCATTTTGGCCTTTGCAATATGCTCTGCTCCCTCTTGTAATTTTTCTTGAAAGTGTGCAATGACTAAAACATAGAATAAAGACATGGTAGGGGCAGTAAAGCTCAACATTTGATGACATATATAGAAAGATAAAAACTTAGAATGAGGGCAGAACTGAATTTTTATTTCTCTACCCCACTGAACAGACCTGAGTGGGGCATCAAATCTTATAGGGACAACCAAAATATTTAAGACAAAGTAGACCTAAAGTAATGTGAAAGTGAGAATTTCGTAGTAATGTTATTCAACATAGGTGTCATGCATATAGAGACAAGGCTCTCCACATAAGAGAAACTTCCAATCATATCCCGTTGAGATAAAGAGCAGTGGAGCTTCTTCAATTCATTATTAGTAGTGAGAATGAACAACGAATCTGAGTCACCATTAATATTGTAGAATACTATTTCATCCCTCCATAAGCATTTTGGGGAAAAAGAAGGTGAAGGTGTTCTAATACTATATTTCTTACTCCAACCCAACCACTTCCCATATGCACCACTTCCCTCTTCCAACACCCATAAATCAAAAATAGTAGAGTTGTATCCATGAAGCATAGCAGCTTTGTTCCTGTACACATCAAGCATGCACGCACGATAATTCATGGCCGAAGAAGGCATTGGTATCGATGTAAAAGCTTCTACTGCCAAGTCAAATGTAACTACGATATCACCAACTTCAGAGTCCGCTCCTAACCAAAATATAGCCCCATCAACATTAACATGTTTGTGTTGAATAGCTACACATTTTAAAACCCCAAATTCTACTTCTTTCCAAGACCATGTTCTTAAAGAAAAGACTTTTACTGGGGCAACACAGACCGGGCTTGAATGGAATTCGTAATAAACACAATCAATTCTCACTATCTTGTAATCCATAACTATAGAGCTATAACCAAATCCCCAAATATAACCGTTAGACAGCCCATTATTGTACATTGATATGGATAGTTGTCTAATCTCTCTAGTAGCTGGGTTCAACAGCAAAAGCGAAGGAGGATCAGGGAGTCTCATACAAAGCAAGCCGTTGCAGGAACCAATGATGAAACAAATTTTCATTAAGGAACCTATCATCGTGGGTATTCTCTCAACTTTCACAATTTCCATCTTATTATAACGAAGAATATTCTTTAAGGAATCTATCATCGCGGGTATTCTCTCAACTTCCACAGTTTCCATCTTACGATCATAACGAAGCAAACATAAGCGGGAATATCTACGGTAGTCACAATGATTGGGTGTATAGCATATAAGAAGAGGTTTGTTGTGAGCAGAGTGCACCTCAATGAAAAATGGGGATTTGAAGAGATTTCTCCATTCTTTGCACACGGATTGAAGGCGAAGGAGGGATTTAACCGGAAGCCTTTTGAGAACGTTGATGAGAATCTCCTGGGGAAGGAAGGGACTTTGGCTGTGTGATGAAGAGAAGGAGAGGAAGAGGGACTGCACAGTGTTGATGATGATCTTCATGGGCACACACAGATTTTCGCTATCTTCAGTTGCCATCTTGTTTTGCCGCGACGGATTTAGGGTTGATGGAGAATATTAAAGGAGGCGATATATTCCAATGATCCGGAATGAAGCTTGCCAAAGATTCCGAAACAAGCTTGCCACTCCGATATTACCTAGTTTTCTGTTGAATAAATCTATATATGCGAAAATTATGCATAAATTAATTGAGAAATGGAACATAACACCTATATATAGTACGTTTTCTGTTGTCAGTATCTCAACCCATGAAGAATTAGATTATCGATTAGATTTATTCCATATTTTGCTTTAACATTCTTGATGTATAACATGCATATTCACATATACATACATAATCGAATTCTCTTTATGTATACAGTAAAATATAGAGCAGATATATACAAAAATCATTTCCCATAGATACTAACAGAAAAAATATGTTTTTTGGGGAGGTGAGTGATTTCAATTTTTTACCTGCTCTGGAAATTTTACCTTTTTAGATGGAATCTTCTTATATATCTTATTGGAAAAATTAATTACTGGTCCCATTTAAAAAGCTTAGTTAAGATAAAGTCTCATGAAATCACATAATTAATCTTAGGTTTCACGAAAATTATCGCTTAGTCATAAGTTGATACTGCCAAGAGTTTGAAAGTTGTGATCGTCATGCCTCAAGTAGTTTTCTCCAGGCCAAAAAATTGTTATCTATTAGTCAAAAGTTGTCAAAGACCAAGAATTTAATTCTTGTTCATTATCAACTTTTGACTAGATGATAACAATTTTTGCCCTGACGTTCGCAACTTCCTAACAAAGACCTCATATTAATATGTGATTTCGTGAGACCTAAATTTAATTAAGTTTATTACATGGGACTTATAATTAGTTTTCCCTTTGTTATGGCCATATTATGCCTTTTCTGAGTGTCATTAGTATCATTGTAGGTGACAAAATTACTCATAAGTCATAAGCATTTTTTTATCATCAGCTATCCTCCTTTTAACTCGGAGGATTTATTGGGAGTTCAATCTTCCATAAAGGATTTAACACTGCTGCATTTCCATAACTCGAACTGTCAAGGCTTTTAATTAAGCTGGTAGAACTCCTTGTCACTTGAGCCAAATGTTTGGTGGTCATAAGTCATAAGCTTTGAGTCTGTTTGGAGAGTTTTTATACAGCCTTTTTGGTATATTCTCCAAATTAAACTCAAACCACAAATCATGCAGTAACTCAACAGTTCTTGTCTAGTCTTCTATTGAAGGCCATCATCATCTATAAAGAAGACGCATATTTGGAAATTTATCACTTTTGTAGTTTGTTTTACTTGGGAAAAAGAAGAGGACAACAAAATTATGGCTGTATAAATGCTCCCTTGCCCTCCTATCCTATGTATAAGACCATAAGTGTATAACGGTGCAACTAACATCACTAAATTTAAAATAGAGTTTGTTCAATATAGATATTTTATTGAAAGTCATTATTCAAATATTTTATGAAGAATAAAAATTAGAGTAAAATGCTCTCACCTCTGTTACATTTTGCATTAATTACACATACCTCCCCCTATATATTTTGAAAACATGCACTTATGCCCAAACCTTAACTCCATTAAGAATATTCTAGAAATATTTTTACGTTAAAATTAATAATAAAATAAATTTTTATGTACCCATTTACCATTTATCATATTAAATACCTACTTAGACAAAACACTATTGTATGTGTATCTTTCACAATGGGACTGTCATGCCTAGAATCCTTTATTTCTTATCCAAATAGGTTAATTGGTAATGCTTAGTTTTATCAGAAGGGGAAAATAATTGATAATATACATTCCAATCAAATTGCATACACTAGACAAAAGTGGATCATGTTCAGCTCAACACAAGAATTTGGTCCAGGAAGCAAACATAAAAGCAATAGTAACCAGACTGACAGACATCTAGAAAATCTTTTCTGTACTTGTATGTGGATCTCTCCCAATTGGACTTTCATGCCTAGAATCCTTTTTTTTTTCCCTTGAGAGGATTATATTACTGAATTTCATGTGCGATGGTGTACTATTTGAATATTTTTCTCAAGATACGTGGAGGGCAATCTGGACGTTCATGGATTACATCTTGGGTTTAGGCTATATATCTCTCACACCTATAAGACCAATCTAAACATTATCTTTTTTAGTGGCAGGTTAGTGGCTGTACATCACTCAGAACCCATTGAAGCTCATCTCTTGGATATATACTTGGGCACAAATACAAGCAATTGCTTAAAATGTGATTGGGGGTCCCTTATTGGAGGTAATAATTATTACCTGAAATATGACCTGTTGCTACATGAATGGTAATCCCTTAGTTAAGCAAATACAAGCCAATGATCCATGGGTCAATGTTCATTTCTTGGATGAAGACAAATGAGGATGATGATTTTTCTAGAGCACTAACCTATTGTGAGTTCCACAACATTGCTGTTATGAATGAAGCAAGTATATACACGGAAACGGAGGGGAAAAGGTTTTGTAATTGTCAAAATCAACTACTAATGAGTTCTAGGGAGGTCTGCAGGAATTTGTGCAACAAGAGTTTTTTTTTTCCTGTTTCATCATGGAGTGTTTTTATTCAGTATTTTTGTACACATGCAGCTTGAACATTCTGTTTTCCCTCAACAGTGTCTTTGTGCAGGGATTTTTTTTTTTTTTGATATGTTGGGTTTTTAAAACCCATTTCCCTATGATTTTCTAATTTGCATTGAATGGTTTGAGTCCCTACATTGCGCGCAGGGGAGTCAATGCTTATTGAAGGTTAATATGTTAAAAATCATGAGCATGTGCTCCCCCGTGGGTTTCACGAGGACAGTTTCTTTCTTATCTGTTCCATTTTTCCATCCAACATTTGTACATTTCAACTATATCTAAATGCACTCATGTTAATATGTTTCACTCACCGATGATGTGGATTTTCATTCGTGTAAATCACCCTTTGAGCCCAACGCATAGCTCTTTCTTCATCTGCTCGTTCGAGGGCTCCTCCTCTCCATCAATCTCCCTACCTCTCACTATGTCGAAAGTAATGTGAAAGTGAGAATTTCGTAGTAATGTTATTCAACATAGGTGTCGTGCATATAGAGACAAGGCTCTCCACATAGGAGAAACTTCCAATCATAGCACGTTGAGATAAAGAGCAGTGGAGCTTCTTCAATTCATTATTAGTAGTGAGAATGAACAAAGAATCTGAGTCACCATCAATATTGTAGAATACTATTTCATCCCTCCATAAGCATTTTGGAGAAAAAGAAGGTGAAGGTGTTCTAACACTATATTTCTTACTCGAACCCCACCTCTTCCCATATGCACCACTTCCCTCTTCCAACATCCATAAATAAAAAATAGTACAGTTGTATCCATGAAGCATAGCAACTTTGTTCTTGTACACACCAAGCATGCTCCCACGATAATTTACGGCCGAGGAAGGCATTGGTATCAATGTAAAAACTTCTACTGCCAGGTCAAATGAAACCACCATACTATCACCAACTTCACAGTTCAATCCTAACCAAAATATAGCCCCATCAACGTCAACATGTGTACATTGAATAGCTACACGTTTTAAAACCCCACCTATATATTTGAGATTTCTGTTGAATAAATCTATATATGTGAAAATTATGGATAACTTAATTGAGAAATGGAACATAACACCTATAAATAGTACGTTTTCTGTTGTCAGTATCTCAACCCATGAAGAATTAGATTATTGATTAGATTTATTCCATATTTTGCTTTAACTTTCTTGATGTATAACATATATATACACATATACATACACATAATCGAATTCTCTTTATGTATACAATAAAATACAGATCAAATATATACAAAATCATTTCACATAGATACTAACAGAAAAAATATGTTTTTTCGGGGAGGTGAGTGATTTCAATTTTTTACCCGCTCGGGAAATTTTACCTTTTTAGATGGAATCTTCTTATATATCTTATTGGAAAAATTAAGTACATGTCCCATGTTAATAACTTGGTTAAGAAGAAGTCTCACGAAATCACGTATTTAATCTTATGTTTCATGAAGTTGTCATCGCGTGGTCATAAGTTATTATCGGTAAGTCAAAAGTTGTTACTGCTAAGAGTTTGAAAGTTGTGATCACCATGCCTCAAATTGTTTTCTCCAGACCAAAAAGTTGTTATCTTTTAGTCAAAAGTTGTCAAAAACCAAGAATTTAATTCTTGTTCGTTACTAAATTTTGACTAGACGATAACAACTTTTTGTCCGACATTCACAACTTCTTGACAAAGACCTCATATAAATACGTGATTTTGTGAGACCTAAATTTAATTAAGTTCATTACATGGGACTTATAATTAGTTTTCCCTTTCTTATGGCCATATAATGCCTTTTCTGAGCGGCATTAGTATCATTGTAGGTGATGAAATTACTCATAAGTCATAAACATTTTTTTATCATCAGCTATCCTACTTTTAACTTGGAGGATTTATTGAGAGTCCAGTCTTTCACAAAGGATTTAACACTACTGCATTTCCATAACTCGAACTCTCGAGGTTTTGATTAAGCCAGTAAAACTTCTTATCAGTTGAACTTTACTTCTTATCAGTTGAACCAAGTGTTTGGTGGTCATAAGCTTTGAGTCTTTGTTTGGAGAGCTTTTATGCAGTCTTTTTGGTATATTCTCCAAATTAAACTCAAACCACAAATCATGCAGTAACTCAACAGTTCTTGTCTAGTCTTCGACCACCATCATCTATAAAGAAGACGCAAATTTGGAAATTTATCACTTTTGTAGTTTGTTTTACTTAAGAAAAGGAAGAGAACAACAAAATTATGGCTGTATAAATGCTCCCTAGTCCTCCTATCCTATGTATAAGACCATAAGTGTATAACGGTGCAACTAACATCGCTAAATTTAAAATAGAGTTTGTTCAATATATATATTTTATTGAAAGTCATTATCAAATATTTTATGAAGAATAAAAATTAGAGTAAAATGCTCTGACCTCTCTTATATTTTGCATTAATTACACATACATCCCCCTATTTTGAAAACATGATCTTATGCACAAACCCTTAACTTCATAAAGAATATTCTAAAAAGATTTTTTACGTTAAAATTAATAATAAAATAAATTTTTATGTACCAATTTACCATTTATCATATTAAATGCCTAATTTGACAAAACACTATTGCATGTGTATATTTCACAATGGGCCTGTCATGCCTAGAATCCTTTATTTCTTATCCGAATACCTAATTTGGCAAAACACTATTGTATGTGTATATTTCACAATGGGCCTGTCATGCCTAGAATCCTTTATTTCTTATCCAAATAGGTTAATTGGTCATGCTTAGTTTTATCAGAAGGGGAAAATGATTGATAATATACATTCCAATCAAATTGCATACACTGGACAAAAGTGGATCGCGTTCAGCCCAACACAAGAATTTGGTCAAACATAAAAGCAGTAGTAACCAGACTGACATACATCTAGAATATCTTTTCTGTACTTGTATGTGGATCTCTCCCAATTGGACTTTCATGTCTAGAATCCGTTTTTCCCCCTTGAGAGGATTATATTACTGAATTTCATGTGCGATGGTGTACTATTTGAATATTTTTCTCAAGATACGTGGAGGGCAATCTGGACGTTCATGGATTACATCTTGGGTTTAGGCTATATATCTCTCACACCTATAAGACCAATCTAAACATAATCTTTTTTAGTGGCAGGTTAGTGGCTGTACATCACTCAGAACCCATTGAAGCTCATCTCTTGGATATATTCTTGGGCACAAATACAAGCAATTGCTTAAAATGTGATTGGGGGTCCCTTATTGGAGGTAATAATTATTACCTGAAATATGACCTGTTGCTACATGAATGGTAATCCCTTACTGGTTAAGCAAATACAAGCCAATGATCTATGGGTCAATGTTCATTTCTTGGATGAAGACAAATGAGGATGATGATTTTGCTAGAACAGTAACCTATTGTGAGTTCCACAACATTGCTGTTATGAATGAAGCAAGTGCACATGGAAACGGAGGGGAAAAGGTTTTGTAATTGGCAAAATCAACTACTAATGTGTTCTAGGGAGGTCTGCAGGAATTTGTGCAACAAGATTTTTTTTCCCCCTGTTTTCGTCATGGGGTGTTTTTGTTCAGTATTTTTCTACTCATGCAGCTTGAACATTCTGTTTTCCCTCAACAGTGTCTTTTTGCAGGGATTTTGTCACACCCAAACCTAGAAAAGCGTGACCAGCACAAAGTGTAAGTTGGCCTCACTTTGTAAGCCCATTTAGTTCAATATTTTCTATTTACAATTGACAAGATGTACTACATAAAAATAATATCAATCGACATTTGATTTTTGATAAATGAACATTTATAAAAAATAAATTTCCACTGATATTGGTATGATACTTGATTCAAATTTTTCATGATTGTGCCGGTATTAACAAAATTAGAAGCTGAAGAAAATAGTCACAATTGCAACATAAAATAAGATTAATAAGAAGTTTCTTTTCAATAAGATGAAATAATGGTAAAAATGTTTATTTTCTCACACCTTGTCATATCAAACGAGCGGACACAAAAAGATTAACAAATGCATCTCCAGCTACGATTAACAAGCACAACACGAGGCCATAAGGAACAAGCGCAACCCGAAGGTTACGAATGACAAGTGCGTGATAAGCGCAGCTCAATGCTACAAGTAACAAGCACAACCCAAAGGTTACAAATGACAAGCACAGCTCAAGGCTACGAGGAACAAGCGCCACCCAAATTTTACAAATGACAAGCGCAGCTCAAGGCTACGAGGAACAAAAAGCTTTATGTGTGGTTCTTTCAACAAAGGTGTTCACATTATCATAAGTACAAAATTATTTAGTTCGATTATGGAAAATTACTCTTAGATATAATGAAAATTTGATCTTGTAGGGAAAAAAACATTTTTACAAGATATTCAAAATCCATATCAATCCACAAACCTTATAATCGCATTACTCAAGCACATGTATAAAAGAAGAGTATTCCATGAATGTGAAAAACAATAACCAAACCGAGAATTCCGTTTGAATAATTTATTAGCTTCAATATATTTTCACAATTCCTTAATGCTTAACATAGTATTGATACAAGAATAAGCCGTATAACTAATGCCCAAAAACTAATTGTAGAGATTTATCATACTTTTTGTGACCAGTTCTTTATAATTTCAAAGCAAAACATGATGAACCTGGATTTCATTAAATGCTAACATTTCCTTACTCCATAACAATTGTTATGCAAGGTAAAAATAAAAGTCACATTAAAAAAAAAAAAAAATCTACTGCTTGAGTAATACAAGTCATACAGAACTAAAGAAATCGATGAACTTTACAAGATCTAAATCGTCATTCATTCCAAAAAGGTAGAAAATCATAAATACAAAGCTGAATTTAAATTTCAAGAAGTATCATATATTCCTTTCTTGGATTTTCCTCTAGAAAAGTGTAGCCTCTCTACTAAACTATATATAAAATTATCAACATATTCCATTATCAACAAACAATTATATGTACATTACAAAGATGAATATTCCTAGCTTTAGAGCCCAATTAAAATTCAGATACAACTAAACACATCTCCAATCAGGTCACATAAGTTAAATTCTTAATGAAACCATCACATACTTCTTGTCTTGCAACCATTAAGGTTTATTAAAATTATTCATATCTAAATAAAATGTCGTGTTTTTTTTTCCTTATCGAAACAAAACCCTCAAGTCACATTCTTCTTTCACACAATTCATCAAACACCCTGCATATAGGCTTTCAAAACATCTCAATAAGCAAGCACCGTAATTTATAAACTAGAAATCATAAAGTTCCAACATCCACAGTCAAGCAACGTAACTGTACCAAGCTTAATAAACTAGAATTTCAAACTTATTTAAACATTCATAACCCCCTTGCTCACCGCAAATGTAAAAACTTAGCACAACCTAGAGAGAAAGGGACGAGGTCGGTGGGATTGGAGGAAGGTTTGAGGGGCTGTTCTGGGGATAAATTTCTGGCGAGTTTAAGGTTGATTTGAAGGCCTCAAATTCATAGTAAGTAATCCCAACATCATTCCTCTCTTTTTCTTTTTATTTGGGTTAGATTTCAGGATGAAAGTTGGGGTTCAATGGTGAAGGATTGAGATTTGATTGAATATGTGAATTTGTAGTGTTTTATTTTCTGTTCTGTTTGTGCTGGACGATGATACAATGGTAGGAGAAGGAAAATTGTGTTGTTTAATTTAGTAAGTTTGATGTTTAATTAGAAGCATGAAGTTGTTGTAAACTTTACTCCCTCTTGTTTGGTTCTGTTCGGTGGTGGACAGAGGACTCAAGGGGGGGGGGGTAAGTTTAATTGATATTAAGCCTAGAATTAGAACTTTATTCTGTATGATTATATACCATGATGATAGTGGAAAATTCTGGCTTCATCCCTTTATGTATATGTGTTCCGGGTTGCAAGGTTAAGGAGAGGGGGTAATGTTAAATTGAAATGGAGTAGTTAGAGGTATCTATATTGTTTTGGCCGATGATTTTGATATTTTGTTCTTCTCTCTCTGTTCCATCAATACCTCTGTTTTAGGTGGCTGAAATTGATGGTGATTGAGTTCGCATTTTGAGAATTATGGACAAAATCTTGAACTCTCATTTTTCTGCCATTGTATCTGAATGAAATGTTACAATTGTTGCCTTATGACGTTGATTTTGTCATGTTATGATGAGCTGTGATTAAATTTGGGGGATGGGATGAGTGGATTGGAGTGTTGTTTATGTTTATCTTTTGTTCATGCTTTAATTCATTTGGAAAGCTGGTTCTATGATAATCGGAACTGAAAAGTATTGAATTAAATTAGTAATTGAAATGATTTATCAAAGAATTGTTTGAGAAAGGAAAGCAATGACTTGTTTGGTACAAAAGTGAGGGGGTAGGAGAATGATTACCTTTGGGTTAAGGTGGTTTCCATAAGGGTCATAGGAGCTCATTAATCTAGGAATGTGATTTAAGAATGAAACATAAAAATTGTAGGGAGTGTGGGTTATCCGATAATTCATGTAATTGTGGCTAGGAGTTAATTATAGGTTTAGATGGATCCATTGAAGTTAAATACCATGATGTTTTGATGATTTGAGATGTGGTAGTGGTTCATCTATTCATTCCTTCATTGCTGCAAATGTATTTTGTGGGTGTGGTGGCTTATATTTTAAGCTTTCTTTTTAATTGTGTAACTATGATGAAATGTGTTAAAGCTAATTTTATTGAAAAAGTTGATGTAATGTGGAGAAAGGTTACTCTACAAATTGATAGACATAATGATTATTCTCTTATATGGTGTTGTATATATAGTCTGAGTTGGTTATTCCTAAACTTACTTTGTTTGGTTATTCCTAACTCTGTATAATGACTTTTGGGTAATGAAAATTTGGTGCTATCTATTTGTTGATACTTTGATATTTTTAAATGATACGGATGTGGCAAAGTACACTTTAAGGTTTTGAAATTATGATTGAACGGTATATAAGAAATTGGTTAATTTGAGTTTATTGTGAGTGTCATGAACCCTTCTCATCCATCTCTTCTATTGAAATACCATTATTTGGGCGCTACTTAATAGCATGGAACAACCGAAACTTAGTATAATCAAAGGAAAAGTTAATAACATGGCGAGGTGGGTTTAGTTATATGTAGATTAAAGCTTAAAATTTGGAGAATTGTTGTTGCTTGTGTTTAGTCATCAGCGTTGGGTTGTGATTTCCAAATGGGATGCTATTGTTGTTGTGAGATATTTTATTACATGTTATATTTTTATTAAAGTATCAAATCTTGAGTTCTATTTCCTTAAAACATGTTCATTGAAATTATGTCATTATTTATTTATATATTTGGACTTGAATGATCGAATGAGATAGTAATTTTGTTATAGACATTTGGTTAATTGCTAATTTATGCCATTTCATTCATTAGCAACATTCATCATAAGAACTTCAAAAAATTGTTTAGAATGATTTTGTGAACTCCATCCTGGGGTCCTTGGCTATGGAACATTTGTTATGTGATTTTGGTATAAAAAGATCGTTTATATATATATATATTATGTGACAAGTTGATCCCGAGCATGCTTGAAAATGTATTCGATAGGACTGAATACAGAATGCTGATTACTAACAGCAGTACTGTTAGTCCTTGGTGCACCATGGTTAACTCCGAGCTCGCTTGACATTCATGGGCACAGTACTCACGCTTAATAATCGTAGGATTTATTCTCACGCTTGTTATTCATGGGTTTTGTACCTACGCTTGTCTTCGTGGCCTCGTGCTGTGCTTGTCTTCGTGGCCTCGTGCTGTGCTTGTCTTCGTAGCCTCGAGCTGCGCTTGGTTAGTTTACCCTCGTGGACTTTGTATCCACACTTGCAATTATGTATTGTAAAAATGGAATTTTATTATATGTTGATGCTATAGGATAATATTAGATGATTAATAGAGACGAATGAGAAGTTAAATTCAACTGAAGTTTCTTGCTTTGGTTTGGAAAAATGGTTTTTGTTAAGAATGTGAATGCCTTTAGCAGAAAAGCTAGTCACATAAATCTTGTTATTCGTAACCTTTGGGTTGCGCTTGTTATTCGTAGCTTTGAGCTACGCTTGTTTGTGGCCTTCATGCTGCGCTTGTAAGTCATGGATGACACTACGCTTGTAAACTGTTTTGTATTAGTTTCTCTAATGATACAGGTTTTTAAAACATTGTTTTTAGAATCATTGAAAAATCTTTTATCGAATTCATATTCAACGAAACTTTAAAATTTGATTTATTTTGTTATTGTTAATAAAAGTTGTCCCATAGATGTTCACATCTATGGTATATTTATTTTTATATGCTTTGAGAGAAAAATGTTAAAAAATGGTTAAAAAATGATTGAAGTTGTATGTTGGAAAATTATATGATTAAAGGAATTATGCGGGATACACTATTCATGGATGAATATTGTAAATCTCTCTAATATGAAATTATTGAAATAGAATTTGTTGAAAATAAATAAGAAATAGTTAGTAGGGAAGGGCTTACGAAGTGAAGTCTTACTTCGTGTCGGTTACGCCTTAGTATTTTGGGGCATGACAATAGGGATCTTTGAGGACAATGCTTCAACTCCGATTCATCACAAAAGCCATTCAAGTGTTAGCAGGAATATAAGATCAGCTACATCATCAGAGACCAAAATAATTTCCGAATATTGTCCCATATACAAAGATAATTAAAACATTAAAGGAAATGATCTAGACATATTTAAGTGGTAATGCATGATAATAAATCTCAATTAATGATAATATTATAAACACAAATGAAAGTATATATAATTTCACTAATCGAATCAAACCAACTCAAACCAACCGCTAACACAACAGTGTGTTTGGGAGAATTAGTTTTGAAAATCAAGCCTCTAATCTCATCTATTTGTAGGATTTCTATAGAACAAAATAATAAGTGTGGACACAGTGCGAAAGAGGTCGAGGGCTTGAGTCTCCACTCTACTACAGTTTTAGACAATTTGTGGAAGCAGCACATGGTGATATACCACGTGGCATATAATTTAAAAAAGTTTTAAAAAAATTTTACAGACAGAACTCCGTCAGTAAATTCCATCGGTAATTGCCAGTTTTTTGTAGCAGATGATGTTACGGTTTCCGTTATCGTCCGTAATGTCATAGTTGCCATTGATGATGTTACGATTACGTCGCCATTACCCACATTGCGACAGTCGTCATTGAAGTTGGGGTTTTCATTGCCTTCGGTATTGTCTCAATCTTTGTTGGTGATATTCTAATAGCTATTGCCATATGTGATGTTGTGGTTGGTGATGTTGTAGTCGTCATTGTTGTCTGAGACATCACAATTGCAGTCCGTGATGTCTTGACATTTGTCGCCATCTAGGACATCGTGGGTGCTGTTAGTAATGTCATAGTCATCGTGGTTTGTTGGCGATGAGAGGGGAACAGAATTGACGGAAGAAATTTGTAAAACAGAAAGAAAGCCCATCACTTTTTCTACCCCATGTTACTAGCCCATAAGTGTTTTAACTTATATAAGTTAGTACTCATACTCACCTAAACAATGTGAGACTTGTTTTTTTTTAGACACCCATAAATATTTCACATTTTTCACAATATGGTCATCGTTGACGATGTTGAGGTAGTTGCCATTGTAAGTGATGTTAAAACGATCATCACCATTGGCAATTATCACCACCAATGACTTGGCGGCCATCTGAATGTAGTATGTATACTAGATAGGTGACAAAGTCAAGCCTTCAATCAGGAATTTTTTTTACTTGTTTTTCAAAATAAAAAAAAAGAAAACTAAAAAACATTAAAAAACTATTTTTTGTTTCTAAAAACAATTAATTGTAAACAAGTTGTTTTTTTATCTTTGTTTTCAAAATAAAAACTGTTTTTAAAAAATATAATCCAAACAGCCCATATTTTGGTCTTGAATTCAGGTCAACACGAATCTTAACAAAAGTAATTAATGGAGTAAGTATGTCGCAAAAAAACAATAGTTTTCCTTGAATGAGTTCGAAACTGTATGCGGACAAGGAGATGAAAATAATGAAGAAAATGGTTTTTTTATGAGGCCTAGGAAGCCTAAATCTATACATAAGGCCCCAAAGGAAGCATACAATGGTGTGTGGATCTTTGTCCAGAAATTTATCACATAAATGGGGTTTTATTGCAAGAAGGCCCATAAATTATATTACTTATTTTAATAAACGAAACTCAATAATAATACTCACTAAACTTTCATAAAAAATCCTAGAAATAACAAATCTAACCAGTGGCCGAGAGAGTTGGGGCCACAATTAGAGAGTTGGGGCCACAATTATCCACAACCCCCAACATTTTTTTTTTCAATAACAGGGTTAATGTACATCCGTTAATGTGAAGTATTTTCTCAAATGTAAGAATATCTGAAAATATTTATGGTGCAAGTTTACCTTTAAGTTTAAGATTGATGTATTTTCATCTAAAAAGATCAAAACCAACGTTTCTTCTAGTTTAACAGCTAAGGGTTTTTTTTTTTTTTGGATTAAAGAATTTCATGGAATAGAATGAAATGGAAGGGGATGAAAATGAAATTTTTTTCCACAAATCTGTTTAGTATGCACAAGAATAAAAATAATTTCATGTGAAAATTTATATCTGATAAGATTAAAATGGTGGGAAAATAGGTTAAAAAATGTGTAAATGACAATATTGACTTTTATAAAAAAAAGATATAGTAACATATTTAAAAAGACAGACAATTTTTCCTTCCACAATTATATGCTTCTCACGAAATTTTAAATTATTATCCTCCTAAGCATGATGAACCCATCACTTACATCTAAGAAAACACTTTGTTTGCCCTTTTCGGTTAGTGTGACAAAACAATAACCCAAACCTAAATTGGTAAGAAATTATTATCAAACTCATTTCGTTCGACATTGAAACACATATTTTCTTCATTTATACGTAAGCATATCCGATTTAAATATTTCCCCCTAATCATAAGGTTCCAATCATTTGCATCTAGTTCACTAAATAATATGGCTGAGTTTAGAGGGTGTAGTTCACTAAGTTCCAAAGTGGGTGAATTATCTTCATAACCTGGAATTGGAATTAAAGTCGAATAACTGGCGCCACATCTTTTGGCAGAGGCTCTCTTGCCTTAGTGGTAGGGTGGATTTCATCCATGATATCAACCTGGACAGAGATGGTAAGTAGAATCAACGTTTTATAAGTTCGAATCACTTTATTGGTGAGATTTAACTATTATGGTGAGATATTACTGTCGTTGGGTTTTTTGTACTTGAAGATCGAATGAAGGTGGTGTTTAGCTGAAATATAAGATTGAGATTTGGAAAAAAGATATAAGTAGGAAAATAGATGAGGAAAAAAAAAACAAGCAAACAACCAAACATTGAGAGAAAAAACTGAAATAATCTAACCTTCAGTTACAGAGACATAAATGGATCTTAATGTGCGCCTTCATTGCTTAACGTTTAGATGCATGATTTTTGCTCCCAACATTCATAAACCGGCGGATTAATTGTGCCAACATCTGGTAACCGAAATTTTATGGTCATAAATGTAGTAATAAAATCGTGCCCAACGTCTCTGAGGTTTATGGCTATATAAGGGCCATTGTGCAGAGGTTCAAAGCATCCAGCTTTTGAGTTTTCGAGCTACTTCTTTCCTTCTCCTCTAACTTTATTTCCTTGCCGAGTTATTATCTCTTTTTGCTGTTATGGTCACCTTACTCTTGCAGGAAGGGTCTGTTTAATCCTAGGGAGTGTCACATCCAGTCTTGCCAGTAGTTACGGAATAACTCTATAGGACAGTGTCCCACAGGACGTGACTCAGATTACTGTGGTTCTGTACGTGCTGCCACCAACAATCTATAGAGTTATTCTTGTACGTTGTTCTTACTGTGATGGAGCCTAACACTGCTGCTGCTAACTCTGCTCAACCCATTGTCAATGTTGTTGTTTCAACGGCCATCACTCTGCACAGGCCATTCCCTGACGTTACCAGAATTGAACCATTTGACACGAAGAATTTTAGGCAGTGGCAGGAACATGTTTACACTATCATGGATCTGCACGAGGTAGCTGATGCACTTACTGAGTCTGCACCTCTTCCAGACGCTGAACATACCAAGATTAATGCTTGGGCTTATGCTAATAAGGTCTGCTGACATACCCTTATCAATACTTTATCTTATGATTTGTTCGATGTGTAAAAGTAGGCTAGTAAAATATGGGAAATATGGGAATCGCTTATCCTCAAGTACATTTCTAAAGATGCTGGGAAACAGAAGTTTGTAGTTGGAAATTTCTATAAGTGGGAGATGACTGACGAGAAGGATATTAACCTACAAATCAATAAGTACTATAAGTTGCTCTAGGAGTTGAGAGTTGAAAACATTACTCTGCCTGATAAGTTCGTGGCTAGTGTACTGATCGAGAAGCTGCCATAATCATGGAATGACTATAAGCAACAATTGAAGCACAAACAGAAGCAGTTATCTCTCATGGATTTGATCACTCACATTATCATTGAAGATACCAACAGAAAGGTGAGACAAGCTGCAAAAGCCAAAGAAGTCGCTGCAAAGGCAAATCTGGTGGAAGAAAAGCCTCACTCTAGGAGGTATAATTCCAAACACAAAAAACGGAAACAAAAGCAAAATTCTGATTACAAGCTTATAGACACTAACCCCAAATTCAAAAAGAAAGGAAACTGTTATATTTGTGAAAAGCCTGGTCACTGTGCAGGGCAATGCAGGAAAAGGGCTACGGGAGACAACTTTAAAAGAGGTAATAATCCACCAAAGCCAAACGTCAATTTGGTTGATGGTGATGGTGGTAGTTCTGATGACGAAGTCATTGCTGCAGTAGTCTCTTAAGCCCTCCTGGTTTCTAATGTGAAGAAGTGGGTGGTAGATTATGGAGCTACCAAACACATTTCTGCAAACAAAGAACTGTTTACCTCCTTTGATGAAGGGGGAGATTGCATCTACCTTGCTGATTCTCGAACCACTAAGGTTTTGGGGAAAGGAAAAGTGGTACTTAAGCTCATATCAAGAAAGACTTTGCACTAAATGATGTACTATATGTACCGGAGGTCAGAGCCAATTTGGTCTTTGTGGCACTGCTACGAAAGGCTGGGGTTAAAGTGTCCTTTGAGTCTAACAAGATTGTCATGACTAAGAATAATATACTGATTGGGAAGGGCTATTATAATCAGGGTCTGTTTGTGTATGGGTGTTGATGAAATGAAAAATGCGTCTTCTTCTGCTTACTTGATTGACTAGTTTGATATATGGCATGCTAGACTAGGACAACATGTTCATAAATCGTATATTATTAGACTGCAAAATATTGGAATAATTCCTAAAAGTAATAATGATGTGATATAAATGTGAAGTTTGTGCAGAAACTAAATTAACTAAAAGGACACATTTTTCTAGACAAAGAGAAACTGAATTATTGTCCTTAGTTCATACTGATCTAGGTGATCTTAAACAAACTGAGACTAGAGGTGGTAAAAGATACTATATCACTTTAATTGATGATTTTTCAAGATATACTAAAGTGTATTTGTTGAGAAATAAGGATGAAGCATTTGATAAGTTTCTTTTATATAAAGCAGAAGTAGAAAATCAACTTGATAAAAAGATTAAAAAAGTTAGATCGGATAGAGGAGGAGAATTTTTATTGTTAAATGATTTTTGTGAAAAAGAGGGAATAATCCATGAAGTAACACCTCCTTATTCACCCAAATCTAATGGTGTTGCAGAAAGGAAAAATATAACTTTAAAAGAAATGATGAATGCTATGCTTGTGAGTTCTGTTACACCTAATAACTTGTGGGGAGAAGCTTTATTGTCGGCATGTTTTCTACAAAACAGAATAAAAAGATGCATTATGAATTATGGAAAGGCTTTGTGCCTAATCTCAAATATTTGAAAGTGTGGGGGTGTCTTGCAAAAGTTTTATAACCATATTCGAAAAAGAGGAAAATGGATTCTAAAACTTCCGATTGTATGTTTATTGGATATGCTCAACAAAGTGCTGATTATTGTTTTCTATTTTTGAAATGCGATATTTTAGATCGTAACACGGTTGTTGAAACAAAAAATGCAGAATTTTTTGAAAATATATTTCCTTTGAAGGTTGAGCATACTCCAAAAAGAATTGAAAATCCTTGTGCTTCTTTTGAACAACATTCAAATGAAGATTTTCTTGAGAATTTAAGGAGAAGTAAAAGGCAAAGAAAAGAAACCTCTTTTGGAGATGATTTTTACACTTATTTGGTATAAAATGAGCCTAAAAATTTTTATGAAGCCGTTTCTTCTCCAGAAGCAACTTTTTGGAAAGAAGCCATAAAATTTGAACTTGATTCTTTGAGTGAAAATAAATCATGGGTTTTGATAGACTTGCCTCCAAGAGCAAAACCTTTTGGCTGCAAGTGGGTTTTTAGGAAAAAATATTTTTCTGATGGATCAATTGATAAATATAAGGCTAGACTAGTAGCAAAAGGTTTTACACAAAAAGAAAATGTTAATTATTTTGATATATTTTCTCCTGTAACTAGGATTGCTTCTATAAGAGTTCTAATTGCTTTAGCTTCAATTCATAAGTTTTTTATTCATCAAATGGATGTTAAAACGGAATTTTTGAATGGTGATTTAGAAGAGGAGATTTATATGGTACAACCTGAGGGATGTGTAGTTTCTAGACAAGAAAACAAAGTTTGTAAACTTGTTAAAACACTTTATGGCCTTAAACAAGCACCCAAACAGTGGCATGAAAAATTAGATCAAGTTTTGTTAAGAAGTGGGTTATCTACTATAGAAGTAAAAAGATGTGTTTATACAAAACTTGTGAATAATGATTGTGTGATTATCTGTCTATATGTGGATGACATGCTTATTTTTGGCACTAGTATGAGTGTTGTGCTTGAAACAAAATGATTTCTTACTTCCAACTTTGATATAAAAGATGTTGGTGAAGCAAAAGTAATTTTGGGTGTTAAGATCATAAGGAAAGATAGTGGCATCATACTTTCTCAAGAACATTATGTTGAGAAGATTATGAGAAAATTTGAACAATATGATGTATCTCTTGTTAGTACTTCTTATGATCTTAGTGTTGTTTTAACTAAACATAAAGGAGATCTAGTTGCTCAATCTGAATATGCAAAGATCATTGGGAGTATTTTGCATTTAATGAATTTTACAAGGCCAGACATAGCTACTGCTATGTGCAGATTGAGCAGGTATACCCATTGTCCGAGTAATGAACATTGGAACGCTTTACAAAGGGTATTAAAATACCTTGGAGGTATCATGAGTTATGGTATTCATTATAGTGGATTTCCCGCTGTATTAGAAGGATATAGTGATGCTAATTGGATCTCTGATTCAGAGGAGTCCAAATCCACTAGTGGATATGTTTTCAATTTTGGTGGTGGAGCTATGACATGGAAGTCAGCCAAATAAATAGTGTTGACAAATCCTCGAGGGATTCTAAGTTTATAGCGCTGGAGTTGGCTAGTTCTGAGGCCAAATGGTTGAAAAACTTCTTAGTAGATATCCCACTGTGCAGTAAACCAATACCTTCAGTGTTAATACATTGTGATAACAAATCTGCGATAGCTACGACTAAAAATAAAGTAGCTGCTAAAATCTGGTGTAATCTCAATTGATTATGTGAGGTCTAAAGTTAACCTCACGGATCTGTTAACTAAACCCCTGGGGAGGAAACAAATTGTTTATTCATCGAGGGGAATGGACTGAAGCCAATTGAAATTGATAGCGATGGCAATCTAGCCTCTGTGATTGGTGATCCCATGAAGGAGGTTCAATGGGTAAGAACAGGTCTTTTGTCATTTCTGCTAGCACTAAATTAATTTGCTAGTCTATTCCTATGGTACTAGAAAGTTCTAGATTGCATTGTTGGTAAGGATGAGTATAAACTCTTAATGATTTCATAATCTTACTGGATGTGAACTCATTGCAGGCACATTGCATGAAATCACCTCTACGAATATGGAGTGGGGCCGCTCCTATGAAACCTTGGCAAAAAAAGTTTTTAGAGCATTAGTTATGCACCAAGCACACTTACGGCCGACTAACGGGCAAAGCTGCCAAGAGGTATAATCTGGCTAGTAATACCTCTAGTATACCCCAAGAGGTGTGAGTTCATAGTCTATAGAACCAGTGACATCTATGTGTACTAAGTATTGTTAGTCTAGGTCTAGTTCATAGCCTAGAGGACCACTAGATGCAATGGTTATATCCAAATGTATAACTCAGCTAATGAGGTTCTTATTTGACACATATGGGGGATTGTTTGAGTGTAAATGAAAAACTAGTGGTGTGTCAAATAAGAGAAATCCCACATTGCTTGGAATAGAGAGGATATAAGTGTATATAATTTACCTTGCATCCTAGAACATGTAAATGGGCCTTAGGAGGAGTAGGCCTCGCGCGCACAAGGATGGGCCACTGAGAGGCAAGCACAGTGGAAATACGGGATTGAATGCAAGATTCATGTTAGTACTAATGTTCAGAAATTACTAGCTATCTTATAAGCTCTACTAATATTGTCAAATTCAAAATTTTCACTTCCCGGGTTTTTACCAGCAGCTTGACTAGCTGGCACTTCAATCCAACAATTGGGTTTTGTCAATTAGCGACGGTTTTTTCTTCACGCCACTAATTTAGTGGCGTTGTTGATCACTTTACCAGCAATTGATTGAAACTACCAGAAAATATTTGCCATGATGGTTTTATTAGCAAACTGGAGAAGCGCTAGAGAATCTGTCTATGGTGGTCAAAACCACTACTAATCACCTCCTTTAACAACAACTAAATGCGGTTTTTTTAGTGACAACCCCACAAAAAGAAATGGAAGGTTGGTTGCAGTCTTACGGGTTAGATTTGATTTTGGAAATAGAAGATGAAGACCTCATACTAAATAAAAGAAAGGAAGGAAAAGGAAGATATTTTGTTAGGGCCTCATCTCTCAGAACACTTATACTACCTTCTATCTAAAACCAAATGTGCACTCTCTTATGTTATATGACTTAGCTTGGACATGAGAAATGTAATGATGGTATTCCCTAACTATTGATCATAATAAGCCTTCAAAAGAACTACAACGAAATCAGCTCATCAAATTAATCCAAAAGTTTAGGGATAAAAAAGCATCTTTTCCTTCTATATTATACAAACTAAGATTAGACATACTCCCTGGTCCTCTGTGTAGGATTTATTTGGGGGCTGGTCTTTGTCATAAATATAGGATCTAATCACTACAAAAAAAAGGAAATTATCGACGGATTTTCGACAGAAATTTTGGTGGAAAATTTTGCGACTGAATTACTGACGGAAAAATTTTTGTAGCTAATTACCCATGGATTTCCGTCAGAAATTTGTAGCTAATTTGGCCAGGGAATTTCCATGGTTAAAATTTCTAACGGATTTTATGATGGAAATCTGTGGGTAAAATTAGCCATGGAAATTCTGTGGCTAATTTATTAATTATTTTATAAATAAAATATTATTTTAATTTAATTTAAAACTATTTTATAAATTAATAAATTAATAAATAATATGTTATAAATATAACAACAACAATAACAAAGCCTTATCCCACGACATGGGGTCGGTTACATAGGTTGTACGAAGCTATTATGCTTTATCAGCAACCAAATCTTTAGATATATTATTCACTAAAATATCTCACTCTACAACTTCAGTGAGTGTTCGAGTTGGTCTCTCTCTTCCTCTTTTAATTGGGCTCTAGATTGTTTGATCTACCCTCCTCATTGGCATGTCTAATGGCCTTCTTTGGACATATCCAAACCACCTTAAACGATATTCTACCATTTTCTCACTAATAGGTGCCACTCCAACTTGTTCACGTTTATGGTCATTCAGAATCTAATCATTTCTTCTATGACCACACATCCATCTAAACATACTCATTTTAGTTACCCAATTTTATGTTCATGTTATATATATTATTAAAACATAATATATACATATTTATTAGAAATTTAATCTAAATTTTTTTATTAAATAATATGTTATTTATTAATAAATATTAGTACAAAAATGAAATATAATTATAATTTAATAATATATAGAATAAAATAATAATTAATTATTTTCATATAATAAAAGTAATTCACAAAAACTAATATTATTATAAATATAAAATTGAAATACTAAATATGATGTAAAGTATATGAGTATAACAGATTATTTATATAAAAATAATATAATAATACATAAATTATATATTAATAATTAACAAATATTTCATAATATAATAAGTTAAATATAATGTAAACTATATATAAAATTAAATATAATTATAATAGTGGGAGTTTAAATATTATAAATATAAATAGTTTATAAATAATATCATAGGATGTTTATAGCTCAATTGGTTAAGGCATTAACAAACACATGAAGACAACTTATGGGGCTATATATGGCGTAGTGTGTGAGGCGATCCATGGCAATGTGTGAGATGCGACATGTGGACTCCGAAAGGGGTAATTAGCCACACAATTCCATGACTTAAATTAGTGATGGAATTTCTTTGCTAATTATGTGGGTAAATTCTGTGGGTAATTTTTGACGAAAACTACCCATAAAAAATTTCCGACGAAACTAAATTAGTCATGTAATGATTTCCATCGGAAAATTTGTTTCCATGGCTAATTTGTCAAAAATCAGTCAGAAAATTGAATTTTCGTCAAGAAATTGTGTTGGTGATTCTGTATTTTTTTATACTGAATTCAAAGCTTTTTCAAATTTTTTCTAAATTATTTCTATCGGTACGCTTCTAACAATAATTAAGTAAGAGATGTGGGAGAGAATAAAAGAAGATGATTGGAGTGTTTTAGAAAAAAAATACACCATGCTAGCTAAAATAACTATCACCCTTAATTCAATCAAATTAATTAAATATGTCTTATATTTAGGATCAGAAGGAGTATATATATATAAATATAATTTCCACTTTGAAGCGATCGAGATCGAGGCTTCCATTGAGCATACCAATAGAATTAGAAATCTAGATATATAATTATATTAGTTGCCACTAGCTTTAGTGCTATATATATATATATAGATATGAAATGTTTAAGGACTTGATCTTGTTTCTAACTATATGACTTATTTATATTATTTGTCAATATTTTACAAAATTACCCTAATAATAATCCCTTTATGATTATCAAGTAAGAGAATTAGAGAATCAATTAAGGAAGATGATTAGAATATTTTTTAAAAAATAATCTCATATTAACCAATTTAATTAACATTCTTGACATAATCAAATTATATAAATAATTCATGTACTTAGGACCAGATGAAGTACATTTTTAATTAAAAAATAAAATAAATTGATTCAATAAAATCACAAAAACAAAATCATAGTTCGCTTCAAAAGAATTCTTTCTTTCTGTGAAACCTTTATAATTTGTTTGGTTCTACTATTCCTGGTAAGCAAACTATACGCTGAGGAACCTCTCTATGATCAAATAATTGTTCAACTTTTTTTGTCATAACTTGTTCCATTACTGGTCAAAGAGTTTATGAACTTTACAAAAGCTGCTAACTTTTTGCTGAAGACAACTTTTTCTCAACTTGGGCTAGTCTTTTTACTTTTTGGTTCAAATTTGGTAGGCACAAGGCGTCTATGGCTGTAATCTCCTAACTTATCAAGCCTGTTCTTGCCTTCAAATTTTTTTAAATAGGAGACTTCAACGTAAGGTACAACTCATCTACCACTTTATAATCTTTTCCCATAACACAATGCATCAACCTTTTGGAATAAGTGATTACTGCTCCTACTATTGGCCTTTTTTTTTTTTACCGGACTCCTACTATCATCCACACGCGCACCATTATAATAGAACTCACTATTGCTAGAAATAATAGATATAATGTTATTACTCATTAAACTTTCATAAAATTTCATGGAAATGATTCGTGGAAACATTGGCGGGAGGTGTGAAATTCTAGCAATTTTTTTTAAAACAATAAGGTCAAGGTGCAATAGAACTACGATGTGTTTTCTCATGAGTACCCGGCATTGTAAAATTACTTGTAGAGCAATTTTACCCTCGAATTGAGTCATTAAGTTGGCACATATTCATCCAAAACTAACTTTCCAGTAAGATTATAAAAATGTTGGATAAAAAAAAAAAAGTAAGACTATTAAAATGCTAAGTCAACTAGAGTTTGACAGTATTTAGTTGACATATAGCACAAGACATAGATAATTTGATATGGACTAAGACGTTTGGCTTGCAAAATTATAGGTAGAGACTCTGCATATATAGCATTCAAGAAAGTCTTGAGGATCTTTGATCGCCGTGGTGGTTGCTCTTACTCAGAATTGGAGAGTGTACATTGATTTCTTTATTTAAGGCACAAACTATATAAAACTACCACTTCATTGATCACGTTGAGCATAAGTGATAAGATATTGTTTTTAAAATTGCGATTGAAATACTACTTATGAGAAGTTTCTTTATATTTGTTTAAAGGGTTAAGATGCATTTTAGCCAATTATTTGTTACAAAAAGTGCATCTGGCACAGTTATTTATAAAATGGTCCAAATAAGTCAACCATTTTTTAAAAAGAGGCAAATTGGCCAATACCATACAGAATTTTGTTGTGTCAGGCGCTCATTTTTGTAATAAATTATTGGCCAAATTGTCCCATTTTAAAATATGGTTGTCTTATATAAACCATTTTAAAAGATGGTTGGCTTATATGGACCATTTTAAAAATAATTGTGCCAGATGCCCTTTTTGTAACAAATCATTGGCCAAAATACACCTTAACCCTTGTTTAAAAATAATTGAAATAAGGAAATACGCTTGTGGTTATTTTATAGAACTATTGGAATAACTTCTAAAATAATTATGTGAAGACTGAAGAAAATGTTAAGGAAATTAAAATATAAAGATACTAAATATCACAAAGTCCAACAAAAATACACCAATAGGACCGTATCAACATTTAAAACGGTCCAAAACGAATATTCAAAGCTTATGAGTATCGACCTTGACAGGTCAAAGAAAAAAAAAAAAAACCTATAAAGATTATCCTCATTGCCTGCAACAGCTTACCAATGCCAGTCAGAAAGGCATGGTATGTCAAATAAGAAATATAAAAAAGACTCCACTTAAAAAGCTAAAATTTCCCAAGTACTTGAAGCTGTGCTCGATCAGCCCACTGCCACCTAATTCTTTTATCCCTTTCTCCAAATTAGTAAGAATGTCTTAGTCAACATTCTGGTTCTCAAAAAGGAATTGCCCCAGTTTCATGAGTTTGTCTTGGTCTTCTTTTCTAGGTATGGCCTATCAGACTTGAAGCTGTGCTTTGTGATCAGTTGATTGTGAGCTGACAATTGTTGCCATTTAAGAAGCAAACTTTCAACATTTTTTTTTTGGCATGAAAGCAATATGATTTATTCCTAGCAAAATTCCAACTCCTAGCAATATTCAGTCCAAAAAAAAAAAAAAAAAACTCCTAGCAATATGGTATTTCCTTAATTGCCGATGGGATAAATGGGCAAAGTTTTCTTGAGAGGGAGCAAGGGATTATATGGAAGGGAAAAAACTTTTATAGAGGACGAAGAACAACAGGGTTGTCTCTATTTTTTTCTTCTTCTTTTTTGTTTTTGGTAAAGCAGGGTTCTCTTTTAAAATATCTTTAATAGCATGAAAGGAGGCATTTATTATAAAAGCCCCAAAGCCCAAGATTCTCTTCAAGACACCACCTGTCCCATTACCATAAGCTTAGTAAATAATGGAACGTTCAAGATGCTGGAAATTGTATTTGAGCTTCAATATGCTAAATCAACATCACATGATGTTTGTGTACACTAGACGGGAATTCCCCATGCGCACGTTTATTATAAATTTTTCTTTATTACGTTTTTATTTAGTGCGTTTTATGGTTTTAAAAAAATAACAATAACTCATTTTTATTCAGCTAATACAATTGAATCATAGAGAAAATTTGTTGAATCTAACAATAGTTTTTTCAAACCAAATATAAATTTTTCTATCTTACATATGTTTCTATTTGGTGTGCTTTATGGTTTTTTTTTTTAATTGACGTGTGTTTTATGGTTTAAACAAATCAACAATAACTTACTTTTTTGTTCAGTGAACACAATTGAATTATAGAGAATATTTGTTGAATCTAACAGTGGTTATTTCCAAACCAAAAAGAAATTAATAGTAATTACGTATGTTATTAAGTTGGATTTGAACTAAAAAAATAATTAAATGTTACAGTTTTTTAAATCTCAAAAGGAAGTATACATTACAATAATATATATTTAGATTATACCTCATTTATTGGATACACTTTAAAAGTTATATCGTGTTAAAAAGATGGAGACAAACATGATTGCAATTTACGGATATATAGTATATAAATACTTTGAAAGTTACTTTACCACATTTCGGATTTTAGCGATTGAAACAACTTTTCTTATTTTACAAAATAAATCCCCTAGCTCATCTTTTTTTTTTTTATGGTCATTTTCTCCTTCTTTTCCCTAATTTTAGCCATCTATCAAATCTAGTAGCTGAAAAATTATAAAGTATTGGTTCACAAATCTCTCCCACTATCTCTTCAATCCCTATTTTCTAACTTACACCATATTTCTATTCTTACCTCTTTTTTCCTTATATATTTTGAGCCACCAGTGTAATGACTCAAACATTTTAGAATTCTTAAAATAAAAAAAATAACTAATTGATCAGGTAAGGAAAAAAAAAACTAACTAATAAAAGAAAATTTAAAGTGAGAAAATATATTGAGGCTAACTAATATTAATCTCTTATTGTTATGTATATAAATTATTGGAGGAGTATAAAATGAATATCTTAAATATAGCTCAATAATCTGATGTAATATCTTTAGAATATATATATATGTGTGTGTATATATATATATATAAATATACATGATGAGATAAGTCAAACTTGCATCAATTGTTTTAGATTTTAAGAAAAGAGTCTGATTTATAGCTTTTGGCGGTGGGGTTTCCGAATTTAGGTTGGTTAGAAAAAAAAAATACACAAGAAAAAAGAGAGAGAGAATATTTACTTGGAAACCTGTGCAATTACTATGAAACCCTTATGCCATCTACATATATATGATACACCCATTAAGTTTTTTTTTTTTTCATTACTTCCTCATTCTGGGGAAAATTTTAAATAAATAGCCCTTGAATATTAAAAGGGCAAAAATATACTTTCAATATACAAAAAGACATAAAATGGATTGTTCCCAATTTGGGATAAACAATTTTAAGGTAAAAAGATCAAAATGCCCCCTGTCTCCATTTACTTTCAAAGTGAAATGGTTAATGGCTATACTAGAGTGGTTAATCGTTATACTGAAATGGTTAATTGCTATATTAGAGTGGTTAATGACTTTCACAAATATAAGAGTATTTGAGCCAAACTAATGAATCAGTGAAGTAGTTAATCGTTATACCGGAGCGGTTAATCACTATTCTGAAGTGGTTAATTGCTGTACTAGATTATTTAACAACTTTACAAGCATAATTAATGAATCAGTGAAGTGGTTAATTGCTATATTAAAGTGGTTAATCTCTATACGGGAGTGGTTAATAGCCATACCTGAGTAGTTAATGGAGAAAGGGGTATTTTGGTCTTTTTACCTTAAAATTGTTTATCCCAAATTGAGAATGATTCCTTTTATGTCCTTTTATATATTGGAGGCACCTTTTTGTCCTTTTGATATTCGAGGGGTATTTATTTGAAATTTTCCCCTCATGTTAGCTTGAAAGCCGGAAGAAAAGAAAAAGAAATCTCTGGAAACCTTGAGAAACTCAAATGGCCTTCTTCCTCTTTGCGTTGCTGATGGGTAGAGTTTCATCTTTTAGTGTTTATTCTTCTTTTCTTTTTCGTGGATGTTTGTCAGCCACTACCAGGAGAGTCTTGCGGCAAAATTTCTTCTCTTCCTTTTGTTTTCATATGTGTGGATGGTTGGGTACAAAAGTCATAACAGTTCTTCCCTTATGCAGCGGTCGTGTTGGGTATGTTCAAAGATAATTTTTTTTAGAATGCTTCCATTTTTTTTTATGTAGTACCATTTTTTTTATGTTCCCTCTGTTTCGTTCTTTGTGTGAAGTGAGAAATCAAATTGGTACTCCCTCCGGTCCTTATTATAAGACCACTTTGACTTTTTTGACTATTTTTTCCAGTCCAAAAATAAAGTAGTTTCAGTCCCAAAAATAATCTTTTTTTCTCAAAGATAATTTATTCTACTTATAAACTAACTTATAATCTAATTTCATATGACATATGATATAATTTAGTGGTCTAATTTGCTTCCTTAACTTTCACAAAAAAAAGTCAAAGTGGTCTTATATTTAGGACCGGAGGGAGTATTTGATTGGAGCTGAATCAAGTTTTGGTGATTGAATGAAGTTGGATTATAGCTATAATGTTTACAGTTTTGAGGCTATAATTTAAGATAAATATTTTTTCAAGTGCTTGAAAAATTACATGCAATCTAGGTGTTTGGTAAAATGTCTGATAGGAGAAATTAGCTAAATTTTGATATTGAATGGAATTTCGGGACTTTTTTTAAAACTACTTTGATGCTTTGAGTTGCTTGATTAGCAATGAGATGATGATGATGATTGCTCTGTGACAGCACTGCTGGCAAGGTGCTTTGAAATTGTATGGAAGAGGGAATTAGTTAATTTAAGATCGTTCAGCTTCATGAGTTGATTTTGAATCATGCATATGAAGTGTTCGATTAAATGCTTGAGTTGGAATTCTTATGGAATTGAGAATGAAACCTGTTGCATTGTTAAATAAATTACATTATAAAAAGTCAATAAATGTTTTATATTGAAAGTTAGTTAAACTTTTTTATTTTTATGTTAACAGTGGGGATGCCTATGACTTGGTTGATTGTGCTTGCTAATTTGAAGAATGTTGATAAATGAATTAAACAACATAAGCCTATAAAGCTAAGCTATTGATTATGAGGCATGGATGCATTTTAATATAGAAGGATTTGGTTCGTAAATCTAGTAAAAAAAATAATTGTTATGAAGAAGGTGGAGTAACAATGACTATGTTTTGGATATTAGGGGTTAAGGAGTATATACAGCTCAGAAGCCATTTAAATATAAGAAGATGCTATATTGAAAGCATAGTAGGTGAGTGAATAACGTCCCATTTTAATTTAGAATTGATTAATATTTGTTCTGTTATTCTTTTTCAGTTTGATTTAAAATGTCAAATCAGTTGAGTATAGTTTCATCATGGGTGGCTTGATCAAATTATGCCATTTAATTGTTGTTTTTAAATCTTTAGATAGAAGAAGTACTTTATCCAAAGTTATCCACTCTTCTCCCTTTTGATTGAGGTGAACACCCATGCATGGAATTGCTAGAAATCTAAGAGTTATCATTTATGAATTCTCGTACCAAGGTGATTCTATATTTTGCAAAATTTTTTTTGTGAACTAGAATGAATCGGGAACGGGTTTTGTTCGGTTGTATTTAATTCAATTCCATGCATGCTTGAAAATGATTTTCTTTAAGAGGACGAAATACAGAACACTGGTTACTAACAGCAGAACTGTTAGTTCTTGGTGCACCATTGTTAACCTCGAGCTCGCTTGACATTCGTGGGCACTATACTTATGCTTGATATTCGTGGGATTTGTTCTCACTCTTGTTAATCATGGATTTTGTACCTGCGCTTGTTTCGTGGCCTCGTCCTGCGCTTGTTTGGTTACTTACCCTCGTGGACTTCGTGTCCACACTTGTGTTCATGGCCTCGCGTTATGCTTGGTTAGTTACCCTCGTGGACTGTGTGTTCACGCTTGTTCTTTGTTCTGTTGAAGTCCTACATAAAGTTGGATCTTAAAATTGATTGCTTTCAAATTGATTTTGTTAAACATACAGTTTAATTATGTATCCAATTTTATTCCTTCAATATTTATCATTTTGTATGATGTTTATGATTTTGATGTTAATGATTCTATACTATAGAAGTTGAAATTCATATAGATGTTTTATTGTTCTAAGTTTTAATTGTTGAATTATTTCTTCTAGTATTTCATTTGTTTTCATTTGTGGGACGCTATTCACTGTAAAAACACTATTTTGGTTGCAGACAATGTAGTGGATCATATTCTTTTGTTTGTCACACGATAGTCCGAATGGAAGCATTGTATTGAAAGATTCCTCAATAATGTAAAATCTCAAACTAATACATTTAATTTGACAACTTAGGTGCTCCACGTATGCTATAGATAGGATCCTTGCATCATTTAAATATTGTGTTTTGGTGGATATGGAGCAGAGCTCCTTTTGGCTGTACTAGACTTTTGCTATATAAAATGTAATTATAGACTTTATATAATGAATCACAAATGTGAGTGTGTGTGCAAGTGTTTTAAATTTGGCTTATATTTAAGGCTTCAGGGATGTGGGTTGTCTCATATTCTAGGCCGGTCACACCCAAATTTTTAGGGTGTGACAACCAGATTTGATAGATGACTAAGATTAGGGAAAATGATGAGAAAATGATCATAAAGAAAAGGAGGTGTTTCGAACCGCTTAGCAAGACCTTTAATAACAAAATGGTCTTATATTAATTGTAGTATTAATTAATGGAGATATTTTTTTATTTTTCTATATAATTCATTGAATGACTCCAAAAAGTGACTTATGATTGGTAGCATCAGAAATCCAACAAATTAAAATTTAACATATTGCAATTAGAGATAAATATTCAATAATGATGAGAAATAAAAATTTACTGAAGATAATTATAATCCTTTGAATTGTTTTAAAATATAACTTGTGGCCTCTTCATTTTTTAAGATAAATTTTGATGGCAATAATGACAACATAGTCATTATTGAAAAACCCAAAGATATTAGCTTTACCTTTCACATTCCATCGAATAGGAGAGTGTCATCTTTAAAAAATTAAATTTCTTCAATAATTTCTTTCACAGTCCATTGAAGAATTAATTAAAAATTAAAGGTATGAGAAGCCCAAAGACATTAACCACAACCTTTCACATCTTATGAATAGGATTAGTGTCACGTCCCAAAATTTTGAGGCGTGACCGGCACTAAGTATAAGATAACCTTACTTCGTAAGCCCTTTCAATTAATTATTTCTTGAATATAATTAACAAGTTCTACTTCAATAATATCATATCAAATGGAGTTACAATACTCATCCAATAAGTTTTGTATACATATTAATCATAAACATCTTTATATGTAGTATTTTTCAAGCATTTATGATCTCAATAATTTTTATTTATAGCTTAAATAACCTTTTTCTCTTAATGTATATAAACATTAAGATACAAGGGAAATGAATGTCTATGGAACAACTTTTATTTACAACAAAAGTGTGAATCAAATTTTAAAATTAACTGCACTGTAACATCCATCCTATATGCAATCATCCAATAAGTGGGAGATCCACGTTCTATTATTTGAAGTAGAAAGAACTTAACAAGTAAATGCATCGATACACATTTGTTGGTAATAATTTCACAATGTATGAGAGGTAAACACTAACATAAACTTAAGCATAAATCCTAATTGTTACCCTTCTTATATTCAATCCCCTCAAAACATTTCTTGAATTTAACAAAAATAGTAACTGAAGAAAAATAATTTTAAATTTGATTTAAATAAAATTGAAAATTCAGTAAAAGGATCTTATTAATTTGAAACAAAGAAACAACAACAACAACAACAACAACAACAACAACAAAGCCTTATCCCACTAAGTGGGGTCGGCTACATGGATCGCATGACGCCATTGTGCTCTATCGGTAACCAAATCTTTAGATATATTATTTATTAAAAGATCTCGCTCTACAACTTCATTGAGTGTAAGCCTCAGTCTCCCTCTTCCTCTCTTAATTGGACTCCAGACTGTTTGATCTACCCTCCTCACTGGCGCATCTAATGGCCTCCTCTGTACATGCCCAAACCACCTCAAACGATTCTCTACCATTTTCTCACTGATAGGTGCCACTCCAACTCGTTCGCGTATATGATTGATTTGACCTTTCAAGGTGCAAATAACCTCCAAATTTGATTCCAAACCACGAAATTGAGCAACCAAGCCAATCAAACAAGTTTAGGTGCAAGAATGGCATCAATACACCTATCCAAACATGTCCAAAGCAGTAGCAAAATAGGGCACACAAAATTTTTGAGATTTCATCAAAATTCCCAATGTAATGCTAAAAGGTTCACTAAATGTTTGAACAAAGTTTCCAAAAAGTCCTCAATTAATTGTAGGCTATTTCAATCCCTCTCAATGATCAAAACATGTTTAAATATGTTAGAGGGACTTGAGAAAAATACCAAATCGCTTGGAAAAGGCCTAAAATCAAATTTGGACGCCAATATGCCAAAATGCCCAAAAGTTCACTTCTAAATGGACTTGAACACCAAGATTTTGCAATTGAGTTTAGAAACACTAGGAAACGGTCTCAACAAGTCCAAATAGATGAAAATGACTTTGTTTAGTGGTTCGCTTTGAAAAATTGGTGATATGTCAAATTCTTGGTATGTACCGCACCCAATTCACACAACAATTCAATAGCAAACACACCTAGCAGCAACAAGTCACACAAATCACAAAGTTATGGTGCAAGAAATCAGCAATACACCAATATTGTAGTGAGCAAATAACAAGAACACAAAATAGCACAATATTTTTGGATTTTCAAAAGTTATGCAATGCGAATGCAGACTACAACTACTTAACTACCTAAATGCAACAAAATGACCTAAACCTATCCTAAAAACCTAAAAACCCCTTGTCAATGCTCAATTGACACTTAGTTAGCCTAGGGAGTCAAAATTGACTCCCCGGCAATGGCGCCATTGATTTGACCTTTGTCGGAATGGTGCGCCTCGGGGTCAAATGCAAGAAAATATGTTAAACCAAGGCTTGAGCAAAGTGGCTCAACCTCGGGTCGTCTCTCAAAGGAGTCAACTTATTTTGATGCCTAGACTAACCTAAATGCATTGAATAGCAAATAAACTGGGGGTTTAGTCATTGAAAAGTCTTTTTGGTATTTGTTTTTTCAATTATAGAATTGTAAAGGGACTTGTTTTTGGCTTTTTAGATTTAGTAAAGCAAATAAAAGTGGTTTGAAAACTATTTAATGGAATGGGTTCTTGGTGAAAACTTTGCAATCTTCATAGCTTCTCAAATGAATTAGGAGTTCAAAATCCAAGACCGAATGTTAAAAACCAAAGACAATCGCCTAAGTCCAATTGACCTAGTTACTAATGCACAATTTAACTAGCCAATTGTTAGAAAATCGCTTGGTAGTGGAAACCCTTGACAACACACAATGAGTCTCCTCTTGAAGGTATAATTTAACCCTTCAAGAATGGACCTAGTGTCTAATGCTAAATGCAAGAAGCAAATGCATTAATCCAATCTAGCAATCCAAAGTAAATAATCAATGCTACCACATCAAATTGCATTATGCCAAATGATTAACACTAAGGTTTATGCACATAAAAGCAATCGCCAAATTACATACATAACCCAAAAGAAATCTACCCCTAGGAATAGAAATCATAGCATCTCTTGTTCTAAAATTACATATCAAGTAGAAACAAATAGGAATCTCTATTAAAAACATAATTTAGAGAAGGAGCTAGATAACTCCCCTAATAAAACATTGAAGCTCAAATTGCATTGTAGCCACCAAGAATCCCCCAACTCAACCACTCATCACGGCACAAACAACTTCAATGATCTTGCAGCACGTTGACGCTATGGAAGAAAGAAGGGATGGGTCGAATTGACAGTTAGAAGAGGGAATGAGTTGAAGAAAGAATGAAAGAAAGAATGAGTTGAAGAGGGAATGGAATGGAGAGATATTACCAATGAATGGAGTAGTGGTGAAACCGTCGGCCTTGATGGAGGAAATGGAGGTGGAGGAGGCCGACGGTGTATGGCGGAGGTGAGTGTGGCGATGGAGAGGTACGATGGTGATCTCTTCGTGGCTGTGATGGATGAATCCTCCAGTATTTTCGTGCTCTGGATGTATTTTAGGGCTGAAAGGGCTTAAGGCCTGTTTGGTTCAAGGAAATTAAGCCCAAAATCTAAGGGTTTTTGCTAGATACTCAAATAAGCTTCCAAACGGGACCCTTACTCATTTAATCGCTATTTAAAAAAATATAGAAATGAACCCAACAATTTTTATTCCATCTTTGCCCTCCTTTAATCTCCCAAATTGCCCAATTTGTCCTTGCCCAATTGAGATATGCAGTGCAGCGGGACCTAGGTGTAATTTCTGAAATTCGAGCACTAAATTGTAATTTCTGGAATTCGGGCCCATCTTTATCAAGACTTCCTACAATGACAAATTCAACCACAAATTGTAATATCCCAAGTCTAAAAATAAGAAATACATGAGTTTAAACCTTAAAATTCTCATTTAAGCACTAAAATGCAATTAACTCAATGTATTGGAATTCTAAGGGTAAAAGTGCCTGAATTGCCATGTATTAGCCTAGGACAAGTGCTAATTTACTATAATTATTGGGTCAAAATATAAAATAATTAGGTGCAATCAATGATCATTCCGAATCTTATCCTTTCTTGTGCGACCACACATCCATCTCAACATCCTCATTTCAGCTACCCCTATCTTATGTTCATGTTGACCCTTCAACGCCCAACATTCACTACCATATAATACTGCTGGTCTTATAGCAGTGCGATAAAACTTCCCTTTTACCTTATGGGGTACTTTTCTATCGCAGAGAACTCCAGTAGCTTTCCTCCATTTACACCACCCAGCTTGAATTCTATGATTGACATCGCCATCAATCTCACCATCTTGTCTTATAATTGATCCCAAATACCTAAACTTCGTTACTTGAGGGATTGTTTGCTCTCCCAGTTTAACCTCCAAATCACCTCTAAGTTGTCTATTTGCAAAATTGCAATGCATATATTCTGTCTTACTCCTACTTAAACGAAAACCCTTCGACTCCAGCGTGTTTCTCCATATTTCTAATTTATCATTAATCTCCTCTCTTGATTCAGCCAGAAGGACTATATCATCAGCAAAAAGCATGCACTTAGGGACCTCTTCTTTTATAGGCTCAGTTAGAGCATTTACTACTAAGTTAAACAAATATGGGCTTAAAGCTGATCCCTGATGTAGGCCAATTCTTATAGGGAAGTCTTTTGTCTCACCTTCCGGCGTTCTAACCTTAGTCAACATCCCATCATACATATCCTGTATAACTTTAATATAAGCAACACACACTCCTTTCTTTTCCAAGGCTTTCCAAAGTAAATCTCTCGGCACGCGATCATACACCTTTTCTAAGTCAATAAAAACCATATGTAAGTCTCTTTTTCTACTTCGATACTTTTCCATTATCCCCCTTAATAGATATATCGCCTCCGTTGTGGATCTCCCTGGCATGAACCCAAACTATCTTTCAGAAATACTAGTTTCTAGTCTTAACCTATACTTTATCACCTTTTCCCATAGTTTCATTGATGACTCATAAGTTTAATTCCCCTATAATTTGCACAATTTTGTATATCGCCTTTGTTTTTATAAATCGGAATTAAAGTACTTTTTCTCCAATCATCAGGCATCTTCTTAGACTGTAAAATCTCGTTAAACAATTCAGATAACCATAACACACCCTTTTCCCCTAAACATTTTCAAACTTCAATCGGTATACCATCAGGTCCAACTGCTTTACCATTTTCCATTTTCTTAAGAGCTTCTCTAACCTCCCAAACTCTAATTCTACGATAAAATGACCTATTAAGTCCATCTTCACTAATTGTCAAATCCCCCAACTCACAAGATAGACCTTTACCTCCATCATTGAATAACTTAGAAAAGTATGCCTCCTATCTATTCTTAATATCTTCATCAGTAATAGAAACTTTACCTTCTTCATCCTTTATACATCTTACTTGATCCAAATCTCTTGAATTCCTCTCCCTACTCTTTGCGTTCTTGTAAATCTTTTGTTCCTCAGCCTTTGTCCCTAACTCCTTATAAAACCCCTTGTATGCTTTAGCACGAGCTTCACTCACTGCCTTCTTAGTCTCCTTTATAGCTAAGCGGTACTTTTTCCAATTTTCAGTATTATTACACAAGTGTATAGCCTTAAAACAATTCTTTTTATTCCGCACCTTTTCTTGGACATCCTTGTCCCACCACCAAGTCTCCTTATCTCGTGGTCCAAAACCTTTTGATTCTCCTAAAATAGCTTTAGCAACCATTTCAATCTTCGTAGCCATATTCTTCCACATGCTGTTAGCATTTCCTTGTGGCTCCCATACCCCTTCATCCAATAGATTTCTCTTAAAAATCTCTCGCTTCTCCCCCTTTAACTGCCACCACTTGATCTTTTGGTTCAAAACTGCCCGGCTCCTTTGTCTTATACATTTAATTCTCACATCAAGAACTAGAAGTCTATGTTGAGCGGTCTCCCCATGCCCAGGAATCACTTTGCAATTAGTACATAACCTTCTATCAGGGTTTCTTACCAAAAAGAAATCAATTTGTGACTTGTGAGTTCCACTTTTATATGTAATTAAATGTTCTTCTCGCTTCTTAAAGCATGTGCTAACAATCTTAAGATTGTATGCTAAGGAAAATCGATAATTGTTTGTCCTTCATTATTCAACTCCCTATAACCAAAACCACCATGCGCCCTTGCATATGATCCCGCCTCTTTCCCAACATGTCCATTAAGATCCCCTCCAATAAAAATTTTCTCGGTTGCTGGTATACCTTGAATCAACCCTTCAATATCTGCCCAAAACTTCTCCTTAAGATGTGCTTCTGCACCTACTTGGGGAGCATATGCACTAATAACATTTATTGTATCATTTCCCACAATTACTCTCACAGATATGTTTCGGTCCTCAATCCGCTTAACTTCCACTACATTCTTCCGCCACTCATTATCTGCAATAATACCAACACCAATCCTCCCATTCACCTTTCCTGTGTACCAGAGTTTAGAATCATTAACTCCGATTTCTTTAGATCTCTCTCCAGCCCATCTGGTTTCTTGTAAGCATAATATATTAATCTTACGATCCTTCATAACTTGTGCAACCTCAAAAAGCTTCCTATTCAACGTCCCAATATTCTAAGAACCAAATCTGATCTTACTCTCATGAACTAGCTTCTTTAGCCGCCTCCGTCCATTAGAGTGCGGTAGCCCTTGCTCATTTAACACTGCATTTGGGCGAGGATGTAGCGGCTCTTGCTCTCTTATCACTGTACTCGAGCCATACAGCGCGTTACAACCAGGCAACGACCTATCCTTTAGCCCTTGCTCTCTTAACACTGTATTCAGGCTAGGATGCAGCGGCTCTCGCTCTCTTCTCACTGTACTCAAGCCATACAGCGCGTTGCTTACTGGCAACGACCTAAAATTTACACAATTTATTCGTTAATCCATGTTCATGAGATTCGACGGGGTTTTTAAGCTGGTTGTCGGGGCCTAACACAACCCTCCTCCTTTACCCGGGCTTGGGACCGGCTATAAGCATAGGCGGAGTTAATTTGAAACAAAGAAACGTTAAAAAAAAATTGTTTCATCAGAGGAACTAACACAAAACGTTTAGCAAGCGTAGCGCCAGTCACGAATAACAAGCGTAGCACGAAAGCCACGAACAAGCGTAGCTCAAGGCTACGAAGATCAAACGCAACCCGAAGGTTATGAATACTGAGCACAGATCAAGGCTACAGATACCAAACGTAACCCGAAGGCTACGAATGACAAGCGTGACCCGAAGGCTACGAGTTACAAGCGCGGCTTGGGGCTATGAGTGACAAGCATTTTGTGTCGAATTCCTCTAATAAAGGTGTTCACAATCTTAGAAGAAATAATCTCTTTCAATTCATTACAATTTATTCTATTAAGAAAATAAACAAATTTGTTTAAAACATTCAACTATCATTTTTTTTAACTCCTTCTTAAAGGCTCATATATAGAGACCAATGAAATAAATCAATTTGAATGATAAATCTTCAACTAATCGCATCTCAAGTTTTCTTCCAAACATTGAAATCTTCCAAAATCAAGGGTCCTCATCACTTGTATAAATACATGTGAAATCAAGATAACATATGTATTATCAACTTAAACCAGGCCTCATGATATAATTCATTACTTAACAATGCCTTAATGGATATATGAAAAATAAATAATGATGATACAAAAGCTATTTGATATCATATATCTTCTTACATCCACCCTCATTGTAAAAAAAAAATATCAAATTTCCTTTTCTTCTCAAGCAAAGTCTTTTCTTTAAATAATTTGGTTTTCACTCTAAAATATCCTTCCCATTTAGTTTCCATCCAAGGACACTTATTTCATTAACATTCCCTATGACTATATCTCTTAATATATTAGTCCTAACCAGCTAACGGTTTCAACAACACATTAGTCAAATTCCACTCTCACACATTGTAACAAGTACCCTGTATGTTATCATAAAAGGTATCAAGCACATTAGGCTACAGCTTCATATTGTTTAAATCTCCCTCACTCCTACACTCCACAGGCCACATAAACAACAGCAATAAATCATAAGCTCAACAATCACAGATAATAAGCAAGAGAAATAAAGCATACTATACAATCTCATTCCCTTACGCTGATAATGTAGTAAAAAAAACAATAAATAAAAACTCAGCTTAGGATCCATTGGTTAAATCATTGAAATAGAATCTTACATCAACTTTTAACATTCACCACAAATTTGTTCTCCTAGTTCAAGCATATTACACCAACGCAAGATTCATTCTTTCACCCCTCACACCCACATATACAAAATAGTATGTAGGAAGGCGATAAGTAGAGAAAGGAGAGATGCGTGCTTATAACAATAGTTGCTCAATAGAAAAACACGCAGCTCTGCACCCACACACATATACGACAGCAACAAGCACATTAGGGGAAGAAGAAATCAATTGAGTTGCTCCTAAATATTAAGCCTACATCGATTTCAAGGAACTAAACAATGGAGGAGAAGGAGAAGCAAGGAAATTGTGAGCTCCCGCATAGGCAGTGACGAACACAAAAAGAATGGAGAAGCACTGAAAGAATGAAGAGGCTAGGGATTTCTGGAGGCTTCTATTTTTCCTCTCCCGTGCGTGAAGTCCAAGTGAATCCCGGCCCCCTCCTTAATTATGATCTGAATTATATATATACACACACACACTATAGAAAGGTGTTTTAGTAATTTCCCTCTCATACGAAGAAATTTAAACAATTAGGTATTAAGATCTAATTTGACATCCCTAATCTTTACCACACTACTACAAAAAACACTTTTCACGTCTCTTTTTGCTGAGACGTGGATCAGGGAGACGTAGAAAGTCCGAACTTTCCACGTCTCATTTTAAAAGTGAGACGTGGAAAGTTGAGACTTTCCACGTCTCACTTTTAAAATGAGACGTGGAAAGTGGCCACTTTTCGCGTCTCACATTTAATTGTGAGACGTGAAAAGTTACTAGTGCCAACTTTCCACGTCTCTTTTTCAAAAATGAGACGTGGAAAGTCTCCACTTTCCACGTCTCACTTTTAAAATGAGACGTGGAAAGTGACCAGTGCTAACTTTCCACGTCTCTTTTTCAAAAATGAGAAGTGGAAAGTTTCACTTTCCACGTCTCACATTTAAAATGAGACGTGGAAAGTGACCAGTGCCAACTTTTCACGTCTCTTTTTTAAAAAAGAGACGTGGAAAGTCTCATTTTTTTAAAAAAAATTATATTTTTTAATTATGATAATTAATTCCAATAAAAAAAACCCCAATATATTATCGGAATAATAGAAATACATTTAAAATGAAAAAAATGAACTAATCTTATTATTTATATCAAAACTAATATTACAAAAATGTTATAATACAACTTTCATCCTAAAATATGGGATAGAAATACACTATTCTAATACACTTGGTAACATGTAGTTTATAGACTACTATATAGTTAGCAATAAAAGGAAAAAAGAGGGACGTAGGCATGTGCACATTATCAAATACTACACTGAATTGAGTTACAAATCTGTCGTACTAGCTGCAATCAAGATTGACATCTAGCAGCACTTGTTCAAGGAAACAGTAGATGCATCCTAACCTCCAAGCCAGCATATACTGCCACAAACAATGCATATCCAACTGGACCATAGCCTGAATGTTAAAAACCAAACATGGTTAGGTCTAATGCACCGAAAATAATCCTTTAGAGAAAATGAAAATAGTATGGAAACACGAAAAACTATAATAGTTGAGGATGGAAGCATGAACTTTAAGAAATTATATTGCTACAACTATAAATCCTAGGTAATAGGAAAACCTTACTAATGTAAACCCAAGCACAAATATAGACAATAGCCAGGATCTGGAATATTACAAAGATGGTTAGTGTTACATACATCATTGTTCTGGTTTGTTTGTCTCTTTCCCTCCAACTATTAAACAATATCAAGCAGCATATTAGAGAATTAGAAGAAAACAAAGAAATGAAAAAAAAAAAAAATTCAACAGTTAATGTGAAATATTCACCTCTTTTTCATCCTGATCAAATATAGCATCTGCAAGAACTCTATAGTTCTCTTGTTCAATAAGCTCCCAGTTCTTATCATACTGTTTGAGAAGGTACTTCAATACCAGTTTAACTTTCACTTCCTTGATGCCAATAACAGTCATTGCACGATAGGCTGCAACAACCCTTGGATTGGGTGCCATTTTTTATCAGCAAGCAATTATGGGAGTTCATATTGAAAGCAATTCTCAAGCAAAAGAAAAAATACATGTGCCGACAAGTGACAATTATAGTATAACACTCTATTCTATATAAAAAACATTTCTTTTATGTCAAGAGGTGTTCAAACATATATCAGCCCTATGTTGGGGTGGGGTATATCTGACTCCAAGAGAGTAAAGTCAAACTGCCTTAGCTGCAATTCAAAATTGCAACAATGTCCTTTCCCATATATTTTTGCCTCAAAGCCATGTTCTACAAAAAAAAATATTAAAAGAGTCAATAAGTTGCTAAATAAAATCACAACAGAGGACCATTAGGGGCAGGCAGATTCTAAAGAACATTGACATAGTGCACATTAACTTGCCACACGCACATACAATAAATATTTTCCAAAGTCACAAAAATGGTCTGAAAAGTAAAAACATGTTAAACTGAAAACTATAGTGTGAAAATACAAACAAAAGAACAATTAAATGAAAATCTACCTGTAAGGAATATGCTGGTGGGTACAATACACATAACATAAAAAAGATGAGGGACTAGCTATAACTATAAAAAAAAATAGGATACTCTAATTACAAAAAAAAACAAGATTATGATTTCAAGAGACAAAGAGAAAGAGAATGTACGCAAACAGTTGTAGGACAAAAGTATTTGGCAGAAAGCTGTACTAAATATCACCAAAAAGAAAGCAAGTTGTATACACTCCTAATGCCCTTTGTAATTACTTTTAATTCAGACATGGGAGTCTATGTATATATCTATATATGAAGACACGCACAAAAGAATAACCAAGGAAAAGAAATCTAGTACACCTCCAGACCAAACCTCAGAACCCACTAATAAACACTAATGAACGAATTCAGATCAGAAAACTTCAGATCTTCAAAACAAGAAAAAATGAATTAAAAGAAAAGAACACTACACAAATGAACGAATTCACTAATAAACACTTAAAACCACTAATCAACATTTGACTTCAACATTTAGAAAAAGAAGAAAGAAAGAAAAGCTATCTTAACCAAAGGGATTGTGAGTGTACACTCCTACTCCAAATCACGTTAAGTAAAAAATACCCTAGTCCAAATCAAGCTCCCCTAATGTCTTTTCAACTCCTCCATTAATTTACAGAACTGTAAACACTCTAGTGGTAGGGGTGAAATTGTTGAAGGGTCACCTGAAAAAGAGTTAAATCCCACTAATTCAGATATTGCAGAATCAGGTTCAAGCTCTGGTTCGGCTTCTTCTGACATAATTTCTTGCAGAAATTACCCAGATGAATGTTTAATAGGTTTTGGTATATGTGAATGTCAGAGAAAGAAGAATGGCCCGGCTTCTAGCAGACAAATTACCCAGATGAATTTTAATTTCTTCAAAGTAAATGAGAGTGTGGAACTGCAACAATGCTACTTATGTGCTTTGTACCAGAAACCTAAAGAAAGAACATTTAACGTATGATTAAATCCCAACTTATCACCATGACGTATGTGTTTCTTTTGGAAAGAATCCATCGATAGATTTAAAGTCATAGTATACAATAATATATACCGAATCGCAAGACATACTAACATTCAAAATTTCACGGGGTCAAGCATGGTCTCTCTGCATCAAAACCCATCAGCAACTAGAATACATAAACGTAAATTAATTCCAGCACCATCCCTACCTAGATACCGAGTGCCTTCCGTTTTGATTGTACACATTTCTTTGTGATGGATCGCTCAAAACTTGATAAGCTTCACCCAGAAGCTGCCAAAACCAGAGGAGTAAAACTATTAGACAATGTTCTGAGGTGAAAATCCCAATCTCTGTCTAGCTCCGTCATTTTCAATCGCAAATTGAAACTAGTTTTTCCCCCCTTCTAATTGCACAACGAAACAAACCAGAGTGAAAATTTGGGATTGGACTATGATTGAAGAGCTAATTCGTCATTGAAGACTGTGAATGATTACTGAGAATTGGTTGGAATAAGAAGAAGCAGGGTCATTCAGATACTCAACACGAAGACGAAGGAATCATCTTCCCGCGGCAACAATAACGACGCTTTTGAAATTGCCTACATAACAATCCCACTTCCTTTCCTCTGAAGCAGAATCACCTAAATCCAAAAGCAGAACAAACAAAAAATTAGGGCACAAATTAAACAGAAACCTAATTAAACACAAAATACAGAAAAATCAAAGGCGGAAAAAGATTTTGAGGCAGAAAAATCAAAGGCGGATAGAGAGAAGACTGTAGGGGAGGCAGAAATTGGTGAGGAGAGGAGTATAGGAGAAGATTTTGAGGAAGACGGTGGTATTCGATCTTGAAGGAAGAAAGGACCGGGATAGGAGTAAGAAAGATTAGGGTTTCAACGGAGCTGAAGAAGTCGACGCCGGCGATGGTGGAGAGGAAGACAACGACGATTTATACTTCGATTACCCTCTAAGGCTTGAAGGGACGAAAATGGCGCTGGGGTTGTCTTGAGCGGCATCAGACTCGCAGATGGTGGCTGGCGATGGAGTTTGAACGGCAGTGATGGAGGTTGCTGTCGCCGGCGTTCTCCCAGGGTGAAGAAGATGAAGCAGATCTGTGGAGCGTGAGGAAGAAGTCGATCTGGAGGGTGAAGAAGAGAGACGAGCGCTGGAGGTAACGAAGCAATTTGATCTGGGAGCTTTTATTTTTTTTTTACTTTTGAAGACCCTTTCAACGTCTCACAAATTTTGTGAGACGTGAAAAGGGTGAAAATACTTCTTCTTTTTTTCTTTTGAAGACCCTTTCAACGTCTCATAATTTTTGTGAGACGTTAAAGGGTCCTTTCAACATCTCACAATTTTTGTGAGACGTAGAATCTCACTTTCCACGTCTCACATATTTTGTGAGACGTTGAAAGTAGGCAGATTTTTTTTTTAAAAAAAATGTAAACTCTTTCCACGTCTCACAAAAATTGTGAGACGTGGAAAGAAGGTAATTTATTGAAAAATAAATACTCTCCTTAGCTCTTTCCACGTCTCACAATTTTTGTGAGACGTGGAAAGAGTTTACATTTTTTTTAAAAAAAAATCTGCCTACTTTCAACGTCTCACAAAAAATGTGAGACGTTGAAAGCAGTTTTCAACGTCTCACAAATTGTGAGACGTTGAAAACTGCTTTCAACGTCTCACATTTTTTGTGAGACGTTGAAAGAAGGCAGATTTTTTTTTAAAAAAATGTAAACTCTTTTCAAGTCTCACAAAAATTGTGAGACGTGGAAAGAAGGTAATTTATTAAAAAATAAATACTCTCCTTAGCTCTTTCCACGTCTCACAATTTTTGTGAGATGTGGAAAGAGTTTACATTTTTTTTAAAAAAAAAATTTGCCTACTTTCAACGTCTCACAAAAAATGTGAGATGTTGAAAGTAATTTTCAACGTCTCACATTTTTTGTAAGACGTGGAAACTAATTTCCCGCCTATATTTCCGTACATTTTTTTGCTTGGCGGGCTTTTTTCAGAGAATCCACGTCTCATATTTAAAAAAGAGACGTTAAAAGTTTTCCACATATTTACAATTTTGCCACCGCCTTTTTTTTACATCTAATTTTCAAAAAAGAGACGTGAAATGGGGACGTTAATACTGATTTTTGTAGTAGTGCCAATTTCATAGGCTCTATAATAGGAGATAATAATATATCAATTATTATACAACCATTATATGATTTCATTATGTTAAGCTCCATGATTTTGGGGATTCGATTCTAACAAACATAAAATTAGTAATCAAGAATCAAATAAAAAAAATTATATTACTTTTAGAGCCATTAAATAAATAACCTGTATTATCCAATAACCTCAAATTCTTATTTGATATGGGAAAAAAATTTAAATACATAAAAAGAGAGTAAAAGAACAATTATTTACCCGATTTCTCATCTTCAATGTCATTTTTTATAATTAGAATATTTTTATAATTACATACACACACTGAAATAAAATATATCTAACTTTCCTTTCACATTATACCAAAATCTTAATATATAGATAAAAAGTTTGCACTTCCAAATATGATATTAACTTCATCAATTAATCAATCATTGTTCTCTTTGAGAATTCTCAAGTAGTTCTTGGGTTGTTACAATTATGTCATCTTTAAAAAATTGAACCAACCTTATTTACATTATGTATAACATTTAAACCAAATGTTTTAGTAACCCCTTATACATTGCAATAACAACCCGTTTCATAAAAAAGTTCATAAAAAATAAAAGTTCATATAGTCAATTTAACTCATCATGAATATATTATTTATATAAATCTTGTGGTAACACCGTTAGTTCTCTTCATCTCATGGTAATCTTGACTTAACACAGTTAACTAACTGTTTAATTCTCTTCATCTTCTACTTAAGTGGTTATTCACATTCTAATATTAGTGTAGTTATCTTATGATTATTAGTATCATTTATGATGACCCTTCACCATCTAGTAATTATTTTTTTCTCTACATATATAGCTGTAGTTTGGATTCTATATAAGGTTTTTGTTGTGAACTTATCTCTTAGGCCAAATGATGGTTTCCCCTTTTCTTCTCAACCATTTCGCATTTTTTTGTTTGACTTATATTTATATAATCTATTGGTTAATTTTTTCTCTACTTAGTTGTTTGAATTCTATGTAAAGTTTTTGCTGTGGAATTATCTATTAGGTCTAATGATGGTTTCTCCTCTTCTTGTCAACTCTTTTGTATTTTGTTTATTCTATTCATGTTTTTATTGTTGTATTTTGGCTGTTCATTTTCTTGTGTTGTCTTCAAGTTATAAATTTTTTATCCATTTCCTATCTATTTTTCTGTAGCTATGGAGATTGATGCGTTAAAATAGGTATTGTTGTTCCTCTATTCTTCCTCCAATTTTATATCATAATTTACGATATTCTTTTTCTTCCATTTTTATTTCTGATATTATAATGAATTGTTATGGACATGTGTCGTTTTATCTCTCTTTTTGTGCTTTGTTTAGTCATTCCTCTTTCTTTTTTAGCTAATTGATTTATGTCTTCGTCTTTTTTTTCAGATATGAAAATGAGTATATATGTAAATCCTGAAAGTTAGACTCAATATACAACACTACTTGGCAATGACGACATAATCCCCTCTTACAAAAGATTTATGTGCTTATCATGCTTGCTATATTTTTTTAAGAGAAAATAGATGGTATGCTTAGCCACAAAATGTGATATTTTTTTAACAATTTTTATTTGGAATGTGAATAGACTTTTGGTAGTAATCTTAAGTCATTTCATAGTCATAATAATGCACTTTTATTTTTGTATAATTTTTTTGTGAGAGAGATTGTTATTGAAATGTGAAAAGGGTTGTTAAATAAATTTGGTTTAAATGTTGTGCAAAATATAAAAATGTTGGGTTGCATTTTTCTTTGAAGATAACACTCTCATTTTCAAAGAAATGTGAAAAGTTTTTGCTATACCTTTGGGCTTCTCAAACATTTAATTCTTAATGAATCATTTAATTGAATGTGAAAGAGATTGTTAAATAAAATTTATTTTTTTATTATAAATATAAGTTCAAAAAACGTAATTACTATTTAGTTAATTTCATATTTTTATTATATTTTTGTGCTTATCGATTCATAAATGTTATTTATTATTATATGGTCAATAATGACAGAAGAATCATTATTTAGGAGTCCAAATGCATGAGCCACACCCTTTCACATTCCCTTGAATAGGAGGTGTTATCTATTAAAAAAATTTATTTAACAATTAATTTCACATTTAATTGAACAATTAATTAATAATGAAAGGCTTGGGCAACAAGAGTTAGTCATACCCCTTCACATTCTTTGAAAAGGAAAGTATTATCTTAAAAAAATGAACCAACCCCTTCACATTCTATATACCAACATTTGAACCGAATTTATCTAACAAATTCCTTTAGGGGTGAAATTGCATCATAAATAACTCTAGGGCACTAAATGCACCTAAAGTATATAGCACACATTAATCCCGTGAATATTTAAACAATCTATATACTAAAATTAAATTAAAAAATATTAGAGAAAATACTAGAGTTATTTATTTGTAATGAATATGGTACTTAACCTAAAATATCTCTATTAATAACAAATAATATAAGACCAATTCGATTTTAAGTCTTGCTCAAAAGTGAAGTGATATGGTGCTTTGAAATAAGAGAAGTTGTATCAACCGTCATATGCCATCTATAGGAAAGTAACTCTCAAAGGATTTATACTTATTATATATTCAAGAACTACAATCCTGATTTTCTCTATACTATGGATATGGCATATGTTTTTAAAGTTTACCAAAAAAATAAAGTATGTTTAGAATATACAATTATTGTCGTGTATGGTTTTATGTTTAAATTAAAAACTAAATTTTTTTATTATTTTGCAACACACCCAATTTAATATCAAACTAATAAATTCAGTGAAAATTCAAAAGGGTTTGATTATTTTCACCTGCACAAACTCAAGATACTATTAAGTTAATGTTAAACAATGAAGAGAAATAAAATTTGCTAAAGATAATTATATACTCATTTGAATGATTCTAAAATGTAATTCATAGACTCTTCTTTTTTGTAAAGATGATTTATATAGACAATAATAAAAATACAATTATTATTAAGAAGCTCAGAGGTGTTGACTTTACCTTTCCCTATCCCTTGAATACGAGAGTGTCACATTTAGAAAACCAATTTTATTTAATAATTCTTTTCACATTCCACTGAATAATTAATTAATAATTTAAGGTGTGAGAAGCCCAAATGCATCAGCCACAACCTTCCACGTCCCTTGAATAAGAGTGTATCATCTTTAGAAAAAGAATAGAACCAACCCTAATTATATTATTCAACAATTACTTTCACATTCAATTGAAGGATCAATTAATAATTAAAGGTATGAGAAGCCCAAAGGCATCAGCTACAACCTCACATCCCTTGAATAGGAGTGTATTATCTTTAAAAATTTGAATCAATCCTATTTATGTATAACATTTAAACCAAATTTATTTAACAACGCCTTACACATTCTAATAACAATCCATTTAATAAAAAGTTCATACAAAAAATAAAAGTTTATATGGTCAATTTAACTCATTGGAATTGAAGCAATGATGAGAAATAAAACTTGTTAAAGATAATTATATGGTCCTTTGAATTGTTCTACAATGTAACTCGTGTACTCTTCATTTAAGATATATTTATATGGGCAATAATGACAATACAATTATTATTGAGAAGCTCAAGTGTATTGACTTTACCTTTCATTTTCCCTTGAATAAGAGAGTGTGAAAAAACTGACTTTATTTAACAATTCCTTTTACATTCTATTGAACAATTAATTAATAATTAAATATATGAGAGGCCACAGGTATTAATCACAATCTTTCATATTCATTTAAATAGGAGAGTGTCATCTTCAAAAGACCAAACTCAGCTATGTTATACTCTGTATAACATTTGAACCAATTTTATTTCATTTATTTAACAACCCCTGAATATTCCAATAACAACCTCTTTCATGAAAAGGTCGTATAAAAATTAAATGTTCAAGATTATTGATACGACAAGCCTCATTAGTTCTACTAAGTCCTTTTTATTCAACAATTCCTTTCACATTGCATCGAAGGATTAATTAATAATTAAAGGTACGAGAAACTCAAATGTATTAGTCACAACCTTTCACTTTGATTTAAATAAGATATCATCATCTTCCAAAAAAATCAAATAAGGCGTTTTCATGTTATGTATAGCATTTAAACCAAATTTTTTTAATTTATTTAACAACCCCTTACACATTCCAATAACAATCCCTTTCATAAAAAGTTCACAAAAATTAAAAGTTCATTATTACTGATTTGAAAATCTCCAGTATTTCTACCAAATTCTTTTTCACATTCCACATATACATTATTAAAAAATTTATTAAAAGGCGATGTTTTGTTTTCATGAAAAATAAGGCGATCATAAGTAAGCACATAAAACTTTTGTATGAGGAGATTATATTGTTTTAAGGTATTCAAACCCATCATTACTAAGTAGTATTGTATACCAAGCCCGCTTTTAGGGGTTTCCTACAAAAAATTGTCATCTCTTCACAACATATTGCTAGCTTTTGATTCTAAAAGAAGTTGATAAATATTGGAGTATATTTCTAATTAAACAAGATTGAATTAAATTAGGATTGTTTACATACAGGGGTTTATTTCAAAATTGATATGAAAAAATGACGATCGTTCTAGATTGAATTTCAATCAAAATGTCATGAAAAGAAAAACACATAAAATCAATTACATGAAACAAAAGTTATGATTGGCATAATTGTTTCTTTTTTTTATATACAAAAGTGGAATTGTATATGCAGCCACGGGGATCGACCAACATAATAATTATACATACTAATTTATTTTAATGAATAAAATTCAAACACAACCAAAATTTTTCAATTCATTTACTTAAAAAGATGTCTAATAAAAATCATGATAAACCAACATCACTTTTGACCCATGTCCATTATATCACGATCACTTATCCTTTAATTGCATTAGAAATGAATTTAATATAGTGAATAAGACAGAAAAAGACTCTTGAATTATAAAGATACGACAGTGGTGCTGCACCTACCAATAAAAGATATTTATTATTTTTTCAATACGTATTTATTTAATAAATCCAAACTCATGTGTAATTCAATACTTAACTGATAAAGATGGTCAAATGGTTGAGTTGCATACCTTAATTAGTTATATTTATCAAATTTATAATGCATTTGAAAGAACAATAATAATTCAATGTTCATATTTGAAATATAACTTTATTCAAATATTTTTACCTAATTCAAATCAAAATTTGAACTATTAGGTTTTTATCATCTTATTTTAATATAATTTATTATTATGAGATATTATTAATTTGAGTATTAATATGTCAACGAATAATATTTCAAATTTTTAAAATTAAATTAATCATTACAAAGTGTTATTAACTAGAATATTAATATATTTCTCAAGTGTAGAAGGACCTAGAATAAATGTTATTTAATAGAGGTAATATTAGAAGCTTTAATTTTTTATGTGACCCAATATCAAAGTATATGTATGTGTGTGTGTATATATATATATTTAAAAATACTAAATTACTGTTAACTAAATCCCTATATCCTCTCTAATCTAATCACATCATCTCGTATTTTTTTTTTTTTTGCCAGACACATCATCTCATATACAAATGCATATACAAACATATGATCCATGGTTTTTAAAATAATATTATCGAATTAAATATAAAATGAATAGAGTATAATTATGCAACTGCATTACTTTTAGTGTATATTAGATTTATTTTACCGCATCTATATTTATATTGATATTGTTATAAATAATAGAAGAAGATAAGGGAGAATGGGGGAGAGACTAAGTAAAACCCAGTGGGAAAAAAACTTAGTAGAAGAAAAAGAGTACAATGTTTAGTGATACACTTCATAATGCTGCCTCATTAAAAACCTTGCTAGAAAAACCCAGTGGGAAAAACCATAGACAAGGGAAAAAGAGTACAGCGTGTATCAACTTCCCCTCTTGACAACTTCAGTTGATATCTCTGACTCTACGAAGTCTGATGCCATAAACAAGCTTCTCAAATATTGTAGTAGGAAGTAGCTTGATGAACATATCTGCTAAATTTTAGTTTGATCGGATTTATTGGACATTGATTTCATCATCTTCTGTTGATGTAGTCCACCCAAATTTCTTTGTGTTGGTGAATCAATGTATCATGTTGATTAGCAGATGATATATCAGCTTGTGTATGGATAGTAAAATCACATATAGTTACTCCAATTATACAAAGATATGGTACTTCTAGACCAAGTATTTTCTTATCACCTTCTTGAATTCTAAAGACATGGTACTTCTGGACCAAACATTTCTCCATCAACTTATTGAGGTATAAAATGATCTCAATCCACATTTAAAGATCTTACAACTATTGGAGCACATGGTGATTTATATATGGAGAAATGCTTTGTTCTTTCAAAGTATTTCATTTCAAATTCTTTGTTAAGGTATGTTTTTAGCTTCTGCAGGCTCTTCAAGAGTTTAAGCAATATTCATATTTTGCAAGCTCTTCAGGAGTTCCAAAGATATCTAAACACATCAAGAATATTAATAACATTGAACATATATTGAAATATTAAATACAATATATCCTTCTTTCAATCGATATCTATCGATTCGATAATACCATATTTGTCAAGTTGATTTGAAACATATAAAGATATGGATTAAATTGTTTGCTTCTGGAAACTTTAATCCTTTGGGGAGTTTTAATTATTTAAATCATATACTTTTAGAAAATCCTTCAGGAACTTTCAAATGCTTGTATATAATCTATACATGCATGTGATTCAGTGACTTTATAAGTATGTTACTCCATAATACTTCTAGTATTTGAAATCCTTCTAGGATTTACTTCGAAATCACACTACAATGACTCATGGGTCACGATCATATTCTCTAGACGCATAACAAAGTTTTCATATATCGCCAGACTTCTAAATTAAGAAGACATGAAATTCAGTCCACCACAAGATAATATCTATAAAGAATTAACTTATGCGAAAATTATTGAGACTATATCTCTCCCCCCTTTTCCGCACAAGAATTCTTATTTATACAATACTAGCTTTGCACTTCGGGTGCTTAAGATAAATACACACATTTATGTTATGATACTTCATGTCGGGTCTTTTTCTTTCCTGCTAGCTAGCTATCTTTATGTCTATATCTCATGACATTTTTATATAGAAGATCCTCATTTGATCACGTGATATTATCATCAAAATCCTTAACGACAATTTATCTCTTTGCGGTTCCTTTTTCTTGTGACATAACTTTATTGAGATCTCTATCTTTCTTTTAGGTACCTACACCTCTTCTGGGGTATTACAAATGGTTATGTCTCAATTCTTGCCTCCTCTATATGATCATCTTGATTATTTGCTCCATTTTCTTTTCTTTTGGAACCTATCATTTTCTCATGCTTCAGGATGGTTTCATTTTTTTTATCTGTACTGATTGGAGCTTAAGCTGGAATGAAATATAAGAATTCTTATGTTGGTCAGTAATTGCGTCTGGCAAATATTTTGGAATAGTTTATGTATGCAACATTTGATGAACTTCTGGTTCATATCACTATATTTGAGGATCACGTTAATGCATACAATGTAATATATCTTCCAGCCATTCATTTTCTCCCCCTCATGTTGGGAAAACTTTGTTAAATGACAACCAACTAATCATGCAATATAAGTCTCCTCAATCCATTTACTTCCTCTAGAAGCATCACTTTGTTTCATTTAGTGATAAAAAAGAGGAAGGAGGTTCTTATCCAACATTTATCCCAACTTTCAATGAATATCCATCTATGTGCATAATTGTGGTGGAACACTATAAATAAATATTGCACATTATAAAATGTAAACTATCTGGCTACTGACCAAGAGCCAATGGGAGAATTCATAATACTATGTTGGCATGATGCATTTATATGTGGTAGTGTGTAAAATCATTCCTTCCAACTCTAAAATTGGAACTTTGTTCTCATAAGTTTTGATCTAGCTGCTCAGGGAGGCTTCACTAGTAGTATTGCTAGACACTACAAAAAAAAGGGCTTTTAGTAGCGGTTAACTTAGTCGCGGAACACTAAAACCGCTAGTAATTTTACATTAGTAGCGGTTATAAGCACAAACCGCAAGTAAATCCAACGGTTTGACCACAGAAGTAGTTAGTAGCGGATATTACTAGCGGTTTCGGGGTTATAACCGCAACAAATTTGGCGTGTTTTGGCGGGAAAAGTAGTGGCGTAAATTTAGTCGCGGTTCTGGAGGGAAAAACCGCTAGAAAATGAATGGCCATTGAATTAGTGGCGGTTTTAGTACATTAGTAGCGGTTTCCCCCAAAACCGCCACTAATTCAGCGAAATAAATGCAACTTCATTTATTACTGGTTGATTTAGTCGCGGTTTCAGCGGCGGTTTTAGCTGAAATCGCGACTAATAGTAGCGGTTCTTGCAAAACCGCTACTAAAAGTGAACAGTTTAAAAAGGCTCGTGCCTTTTCAGAGAAAAGGCATGAGCTTTTTGAGAAAGAAAGTGACCTGACGTGACTTCGACTAGAAAAAAGAGATCAAAATCATGGTGAAAAAGGGCGATCGCAATAAGAGGCATTTGACCGATGAACAAATGGAAGCTGAGGAGCGGCTACGTAAGGAACTGGCTGAGCAGGCCGAGAGGGATCGTATAGAACAAGAGCGGATCCGTGTACAGAACGATCCGATTCCAGAAGATGTAATCAACGCATTCTGGAGCGGGGGAGAGGCGTTCGACGAGACTGGAGGAGGAGCGGATTTTGAGGATATGGAACGTTGGTTGGACGGTGAGGAATTTGACGAGGCGGGGCACCCTAAACTATCCTCCGGAAGGTCCACCGATTACGAAGTACAAGTTCAGGGTAAGGAAATTCAATTTTTATTGTTTTTATGAGATAATTATAATTTTTTATCGCTCATTAAATTGAAATTGTTCTCTAATTTTTACAGACCCTTCTGGTAGCATAAGTGAGAAGAGGTTGACGGTGCAAGATGCGATGAACCTTCCAAGCGGGCACAGAGTTATAGTTGAGTGGGACGACTTGACCAAATTACCGGTTGGACAAGGGGGGCAACTGTACTCGAGGTTCGTCGGGGGTGTAGGCCAGAATTATCAGCGATTTTCGATTGACGCTTTGGACTGGAGGAAGATTGACGCGAACTCTAAAAAGTTTGCGTTTGACGAAATTGTTAAGGTTTGTTGAATTAACTTTGACCTTATTTATTGTTTATTATTTATTATTATTAGAATGTGATTTTAATTAATACTATAAGAAATATTCTTGTTATTATGTATTGTTTATTATTTATTATTTTTTATTTCTTTTCTGTTATTATTTGAATTTGATTTTAATAAATATTATAGGAAATATATTTATTATTTCTTATTTCTTTTCTGTTATTATTTGAATTTGATTTTAATAAATATTATAGGAAATGTATTTATTATTTCTTATTTGTTTTATGTTATTATTGGAATTTGTTATTATTTATTAATTTCTAATTAAACATACTTAAATTTAATATTTTACAGAGGAAGTTTGATGTGAGGGACAGCCGCAAGAATTGGACAGAATCAAAGATGGGGGACGGTTGGAAGAACAAGCGGTTGGATATGTTCAAAGAAAGAAATCGGGGTGGGAGTAGGCCGATTCAGGAGTTGGTCGATGATGTCCCTGGTGGCGTCCCTGCGGATGCGTGGGAGAGATATGTGGGTTGGAGGAGGGGAGACATTGGGAAGGTATAATGAATAATATTATTGAATTGATATTGAAATATCATATTGAAAAATTATTTTTGAATTACTGATTATTATTTAATTTTATTTTATGTTAACAGAAGAGGTCGCAACAAGGTCTTGCCGCGAAGGCCCATCAGAAGGTTCATCATACGGCTGGGACGAAGCCGTTTTCGGTTGGGTACAAAGAGATGGTATGAAGGAATGAAGTTTCATTGTTTGATTTAAAAATAATTTATCTTTATGTATTAATAACTGTTTGTATCTTAATTTTCAGGAGGAAGAGGCTGCGAAGAAAGGGCAGAAGGCTACCTACGGTCGTTTCTACCAAATAAAGCACAGAAACGCCGACGGGAGCCCAACATCCAGGGAGGCTGAGGAGCAAATTGTAAAATTTTTATTTATTTATTTATTTTTATATTATTATATTTTTAATAACAACGACATCAAAATAAAATTGTTAATATGTTTGTGTGTGCAGGCTAGGATTGAGGCTGCGGAGAGAGAGATCGCCGAGTCGCAGGGGGACAATGTAGACCCCACTGCCTCGCTAAGGGCTGCCCTAGGGCCTCAAGAGCACCCTGGCCGGGTTCGCGGGATGGGATTCGGAGCCCGACCTACGGTGGTGTACGGCAGGTCAGGCGACCCAGGCAGCGCCCAGTCTACAGCTTCGAGCCAACCATCAACAAGTGGCCCGATTAGGGGAGGCGCAGAGTTTGAGGCTCAAATGAGGGAGAGACTCACTCATGAGATTACGGAACGGGTGACTGATCAGGTGTATGACCGACTGGACTCCTGGGTGCACGACGCCAATAGCACGTTGGAACGGATACAGCGGATGTTCGACCCGGATAGATCTCCTTTGCGAGTACCACTACCTCCTCGTCCACCGAAGCATCCTCGCAACCGTTCTCCGGAGCATCAAGACGACGATCAGCCTCCTGCGGCGTAGCTCTAGGGTCTTTTTTTTATTAGAATGTTTATTTTAGGATTTAAGTTGAACATTTTTATATTTAAATGTTTGCTAATTTGAATATTAGTTGTTTAAACATTTCATATCTTTAATGTTGCATAATTTTGTTAGTTGTTAATATCTGATTTTATTTTTTACTTTACAAATGGCGATAATTTGTTTTAACAGTTCAACAAAAAAGTTTCTCCCTGACTTACTAAATAAACCGTTGTTATTTGTTTATTTTCTTATATAGTATTTGAAAAAAACAAGATATAAATAACATTAAAAATACAAAATAGCACATTCAGTAGCGGTTTCAGAACCGCTACTAACTGAAGAAATATTAAAAAAATTAAACTTAGTAGCGGTTTTAAACCGCCACTAAGTTACTAATTATAAAAATAATTTAATATTAGTAGCGGTTCTAGAACCGCTACTAATGTATACTCAGACACATCTGCCACCTGTTAACTTTCCAACGGTCTGATTGAGTTAGTTGCGGTTCTAGTAGCGGTTAAAGAACCGCTACTAATGTCTAAATTTCATTTTATAAGCCCTTGATTCTTTCCAATTCATTTTCACATTTCATTCAAACTATTAAGCTCTTTCCTTCTTTGATAATATCTTCAGTCATATGATGGATAAATCTTGGATAAGTTTGCCACGGACGTCTCCCCGCTATTTGGTTGGTGTTGACCACTTTTTAGATTTTGCTTTCAACCGCACCGGTGTTAACAATCAGATATTGTGTCCTTGTCCGAAATGTAAATTTAAGAAGTGGCATCCCAGAAATGTTGTGCGTGAGCATCTTATACTGAAACAATTCCCATCAAATTACACATTCTGGGGTATTCATGGCGAGAACGATGATGATGGTGGTGAGGTAGTTGCTCGAACATCTCAGGTTGGAATGCAGATCGACGATGACGATGATGACGACAATCATGTGGATCCATTTAACGATGTTGTGCGTGATGCTTTCGGGGTGCAAGGTGACGGCATCGGGAGTCAGGAAGGGGTTGAAGGACCACTCCCGGAGTTTTTTTGAAATGAAGCTGCAAAGAATTTTTTCGACCTTATGACGGATTCAGATAAGCCATTGTTTCCAGGTTCTACAAAAACCTGCCTCTCATTTCGTTTCTAGTTTTGTCACATAAACGTTCATTTTAGAATAAGAATAATGTTTATTCAGGGTGCAGTAAATATTCAAAACTATCATTTCTTGTCAAGCTCTATCATATCAAGTGCTTGTGTGGCTTCAGCGATAAGGGGATGTCGATGGTGTTAGAATTATTGGGAGATGCATTCTCTCAGGCAGAAATCGCACCATCATTCTACGAAGCAAAGAAGACTATTAACAAGTTGAGATTGAACTACACTAAAATCCATGCCTGCCCGAATGATTGTATGTTGTACTGGGGAGAAGACGCCGAGTTGGACAGATGTAAGCGGTGTAATGCGTCTCGGTACAAACAGGCGAAGAGGGGTCGAATAGCAACCAAGAAGCCTGCAAAGATTCTAAGATATTTCCCCCTGACTCCACGACTTCAGAGGTTGTATGTGTCATCCAAAACGGCGGAGCACATGCGGTGGCATTCATCAGAGCCCAACGTCGATGGGAAGTTGAGACATCCTAGGGATGCTGAGGCTTGGAAAGCGTTTGATGCTCGATTCCCGGAATTCGCCAGTGACCCGAGAAATGTACGCCTCGCTCTCGCATCAGATGGGTTCAATCCGTTCGGGATTCTTAGCACTACGTACATACAGTATATGGCCTGTGGTATTGATACCGTACAACTTACCCCCTTCGATGTGTATGAAACAGAGCTCATTCATTCTTTCGATGATTATTCCGGGGAAGAAAGCTCCTGGAAACGATATAGATGTCTACCTTCAACCGTTGATACAGGAGTTGAAGGAACTTTGGACCAACGGAGTTGAGACGTATGACGCTTACAGTAAGACGCTCTTCACACTCCGTGCATCGTTGATGTGGATAGTGAGCGATTTTCCCGGACTTGGCACATTGTCTGGTTGGAACGTGCATACAGGCAGAGCTTGCCCCAACTGCAACTTTGACCAAGACTCGGTCCGCCTTCCTCACAGTCGCAAGTGGTGCTTCATGGGTCATCGACGGTTCCTTCCTGGCGGTCATAGGTTCCGGCTACAGAAGATTAGATTTAACGGATCGCAGGAAATGAGGGATCCTCCTACGTTTTTGTCTGGCGCAGATATTCTTCAACAGCTTGAAGATGTTCATGTAGAGTTCGGGAAGACAGACGGCGTTCAGCCTGGGGGAAGAAGGGGACGCGGCCAGTCCCAGAGGGAAAACGTGCAGCAATGGCGAAAGAAGAGCATTTTCTTCGAGCTCCCCTACTGGAAATCTAATCTACTTCGCCACTGTCTTGATGTCATGCACATCGAAAAAAATGTGTGTGACAATATTTTGTACACTTTACTCAACGAGTCTGGAAAGTCCAAGGACCATCTCCAAGCAAGGAAAGATCTGATGGCGATGGGAATACGTGAAGACGCATGGCCGGATGAGAATGACAAGTTTGCCCCAGCCTCATTCACACTGACAAGAGCCAACAAGGAAGTCTTCCTCTCCACACTTAAGGACATCAAGGTCCCTGATGGTTTTTCAAGCAACATCTCAAGATGTGTGGACATGCACTCTAAGAAGATTGCCGGGTTGAAAACCCATGACTGCCACGTTTTGCTCCAGCAATTCCTACCTCTGGCAATTAAAAGCACATTGCCCCCGGAGGTGTCTAATGTTTTGGTTCAACTCAGTTCTTTCTACCGACGGTTGTGTGCAAAAGTTTTGGACAAAGCAGAGCTGGATCAATTGCAGGAAAAAATTGTTCTAACGCTTTGTCATATGGAGATGATATTTCCCCCGTCTTTCTTCACGGTCATGGTCCATCTCACTGTACACCTTGTTCAAGACGCAAAGATAGGCGGCCCGGTTCAATACCGCTGGATGTATCCCATAGAGAGGTCCGTTGATTCATTTTTCCAGTGGTTTCATGATTTTGTTTCAGTTACCTGATTGTACTTGTAATTACAGATACTTGGGGAAATTGAAGTCGTATGTGAGGAACAAAGCATCTCCAGAGGGTTCTATAGCAGAGGGTTATTCTGGTGACGAGATGTTAACATATTGTTCGCGCTATTTTGATGATGACATCGAGACTTCATTCAACCGCCCTCCTCGTGTCGATGACAGCCCATCCAATGTCCAGTCACCTTCCAACACATTATTCCCGCCAGTCGGAAAGCCAGTTGGAGGAAGTCAATATTACAGGCTCACTCCCACTGAGAGGTTGCAAGCACACAGACATGTCTTGACAAATTGCCCTCAAGTGGAGCCCTACATTCAGTAAGAATTTTAACACTATATACACGTATCATGTTATTTTTTTTATTTCCAAACCACATAACCCTCTGATATGTTCCATTGGAATTTAGGGATTTCCGCCGCTATGTTAAACGCCAACTACGAAGCCGCACAAGGTCATCTGCCGAGGTGGACAAAAAGGTCCATCGAGAGTTTCCGGATTGGTTTGCACAGAGGATACTCAATGACAACAACCCCCATGCGCCTGATATGATAAATCTAGCAACCGGTCCACTCGACCATGTCAGGAGATATACGGCATACAACGTCAACGGCTTCAAGTTCTGCACCATTGCAAGGGATGAAGGTTCTCTCACCCAAAATTCCGGAGTCTTTGGCACATTCAGAACAAGGAGTTATGCCAGCTCACGGGATACAGACATGCGATTTGGAGGCGTATCATACTATGGAAAGCTCGTGGACATCATCGAGCTTAACTATCAAGGTCATTTCACCATGCCTCTCTTCAACTGCATGTGGGCAGACACCAGAACTTCTCGAGGCATTACATTGGACATCTTGGGCATCACGTCCGTAAATTTCTCGAGGCTTATTCACACAGGGGAAATGGCAGATGATGAGCCGTATATTCTTGCCTCACAGGCGCAGCAAGTTTACTATGTGGAAGATCGGACACATAAAGATTGGCACATGGTGATTCATATGAAGCCGCGTGACCTCTACGACATGGGTGACGAAGATGATCTGGAACTAGGCAGCCAACATTTCGAACTTGAAAACTTCGACAACCTCATTTCTGAAGAAGACGGTCATTTACAAGTAGTTAGGTGAGCATTTTCACTACAAATAATTTAAACAAATTTCAACACCTTTAGCAATAGAAATTTATATATTTGTTTATGTTCTTTTTAGGCAGGAGCAAGAAGAAGATGATTGAAGCAGCCAACCATAATTATTTTTTCATTTTATAAAATTTTCATAAAAATGTGTATCAAACGTTCATATATCATATTTTTTTAATGTAGGTTGAGGTTTTTTTTTAATTAAAGACATTTAGTAGCGGTTTCAGAACCGCTACTAATTCTGCGGCCAAATATTAGTGGCGGTTCTAGAACCGCTACCCAAACCGCTACTAAATCGCGCACAAATCACTATAAATATCCACCCCCTCCCCTCATTTTTCTTCACACATTCATTCAATTCCTTCTCCCTTTCCATTCAATTTATCCTCAGTCTGACCGTTAATGCCTTTATTTTTTGTTCTGAAAACAATTTATCTTATATTTCTTATTATTTAATGTGTTTTATTTTCTATTCTGAATTAATTTGCTAATTTGTTTGCTACTTTTTTTTCAGGTAACAATATCGAATTATTTCCCATTTTTAGTGATAAAAATGTTTTAATTTATTATTCATATTATTCTTATAACAAATATAATTACTTGTTTATTTTTAACTATTTCTTTTTTATGTGTTTGATATATTGTTTTTTTATATATATGGTTGTTAATATAGTTGAGAAATTTTTTTTATTTTAACAATAAGAACATTTTGTAATACACGAATTTATTATCATTGTTTTTTGATTACATTTGATCATATGACTTTGATTATTTAATATCTAATCTGGTCGTTTTTTAAAATCCTTAAACTTTAGTAGCGGTTTTGAACCGCCACTAATAAATTGGACATTTTTTTATTCTTTTTTAATTAGTAGCGGTTTTGAACCGCCACTAATAAGTTGGACATTTTTTTTATTCTTTTTAATTAGTAGCGGTTTGCGAACCGCTGCTCAAACCGCCACTAATAAATGGGCCAATTTTTTTTTTAATTAGTGACGGTTCAAACCGCCACTAAATTGAGAATTGAATTTTTCCACGATTATGCTAATTTTTACATTAGAGGCGGTTCTTTTTTATTTAGTAGCGGTTTTACAAACCGCTACTAATTAGTAGCGTCTTTGACTTTGTTACACGCGGTTTCGATAACCGCTAGTACATGTTTGTCACGGACGATTTAGTGGCGGAAACAAGAACCGCTGGAAACATGTTAGTAGCGGTTAGAACCGCTACTAATCGTCATTTATAACCGCTACTAATGCACGCTTTTTTTGTAGTGAGATATATTTGTTAAATATGCTTTTACATAGCATATAATCATTGAAAACTTGATAAACAATCACTAGTGATTTCTATGGAAATCATATGGTTGCATAGTTGAGAACTAATGTACTTATTTGAACAAATTTGCAAACTTCAAGTTGCAAGTTGATCATAGACACCGATATGACCATTTTATAGATGCAACTGTTATTAATAAAGTACCAAATTAGTCCATACGATGTCTACATGGGCCCATATATATTTGATACCGTACAAATGTACACGTATCCAATTCCAACCATAGCTAGTGATGTTCTCGTATTTTCTTCTTTTGAGAACAAACAATACATAAAAACACTTGTTATTTATAAAGGATCTTCTGGTTCTTCAAAAAGTGTTATTATGTATTCAACATTATATTTTGTATCACTATGATCCAGGATGATCTAACTGGTCATGCCAAACAATACATCCACAAACTTCATGTTTGTTATAATATTATTATCATCATATAACTTTTGGTTATCGTGTCATATTATTAATTTGACCTTCATTGGGAGATTATATGAATTTTATGGAAAGTATAGGAGTGAAACTCTATCCAATATGACTCATACTTATATTCTAACAATCTCCCCCTCAAGTGAGTCATGTAAACATACTTTCCACTTACAAAATAAAAATATTAGTTCTTCAAGAGCTATGAATATATCGTTGTATACATATAGTTCTTCAGGAACTGTCATATCGTTCTTCAGAAACTGTCATATATATATATTCACTATGTAATTTGTAAAGTCAATAGAAATATGAATAATTAAAATTTATAAGAATTTAAATCAAACTACATAAAAATCACACTACAGCATATGAGATATTTAAACTCATCAAAAGTTTGAATAACATTTATGCCAACAATTATTGTAAACTCATTTTCTTATGTATTTATAAAAACTTATATCTACATCCTTCTATAAATAATCTTGCCAACTTTATACTATAGTAAAATAAGGATCATTGAACGGGATTGTTAGATCAAATATCATATAACATATCAACTTTATACTCAAATATTACTAAAGCAAGAGCACATAATTGCCATAGTAATGGTCAACTAACTAGTAAGATAAAATATATGTGGTCTTATTGGCATAAATATATTTATTTAGTGCTAATTGAAATTTTGTGCCTCTAGCTCTTCAGGAGCATTAATCAACAATGCATAACAAAACATGATTGTCTTTATTTAATTCTTCTAGAATTAACTATTATATATTATGATATAAATCTCCATAAATGTTAGTCTTCATTACCATTACAATAATATTTTCAGAATATATTGTGCTAATACTTGAATGACAAGCAATTTGGTTCAAAACATTAGCCTTCATGGATGTATTTCATTTTTGATATAAATGTGGTTATTAAACTTCTCAAAAGCATATCAAATGTAGAGATATTATTTCTCTCTTCTTGCACCACAAATTTCCACAAATATTAGTCTGATCTGTAGGACCTCAATAAAAATAAATTCAATGTATATGGCTTTTGACCAATTAATAAGAGATTCAAAATTATATATCTTCTAGCTATTAAATATTCAAATAAAAAAAATAAAATAAAATAAATAAATGGCTTCTTGCCATCTAATAATGTTAAAGATTATATGATATATAATCTCAAAATTAGAAATTAAATCTATATAGCTTCTAGCAATATATAAAGATAGAAAATCAAATCGATATTGGTTTTTTGTAATGGAACTAACTGTAAGCTTTCAAGGAGGTTGCAAATATTGATCTGAACTTCAGGTTCCAGTGAAGATAGTAACGTCAAAGTACAAAGGAATCTTTATAAAAAAATGATTGGAACTTTGAGTCCATAAAAAAGCACTCCATATCACAAAGATTAATTATTTGACCAAAAAATGGAAAAACATATATTTATGGTATCTAGCCATTAAATACTGAAATAAAATAATAAAACAAATTAGAGGTATATGGCTTCTGGCCATTTAAAAAAAATCAATGTGATTTTAGTGTAAAAACACATTTGTCATTGGATTAAATCACACTATGCGGTTATGCTGTTTAGATACCTACCTAAATGCATGCATTGTATTTAAATATTTAAATATCCTATGATCTAGGTATACCAAATATCTCACATATAGTATTTTAATTTCCAATAAATTAGAGGCATATGGCTTCTGGCCATTTAATATTAAAATAAAAAAAATTTGAATTTATATGGCTTCTAGTCATAATATTAAATCTATATGGCTTCTAACCCCAAAATATTAAATTAGAATAATTAAATTGATATGGCTTCTAGCCATAAAATTAAATCTATGTGGCTTCTAGCCACAAAATATTAAACTAGAATAATTAAATTGATATGACTTCTAGCCATAATATTAAATCTATATGGCTTCTGGCTATTTAATATTAAAATAGAAAAATTAAATTTATATGGCTTCTAGCCATATAGAGAAATTAAATTTATATGGCTTATAGCTATAAAATTAAATCTATATGGCTTCTGGCCATAAAATATTAAAATTAAATTTATTCGGCTTCTCACCATAAAATTAAATCTATATGGCTTCTGGCCATATAATGTTCAAACATAAAAATTGAATTCATATGACTTCTGGCTATAAAATTAAATCTATATGGCATCTGGCCATATGATGTTTAAACATAAAAATTGAATTTATATGGCTTCTGGCCATATTATAATTAAATAGAAAAATTAAATTTATATGGCTTTTGGCATCTACATCAAGTGAAACTTTAGGTTCCATTAAAGATGACATCAGGTTAAAGAAAATTATCAAATGTTATGTGGAATATAATGTTCATTTAAAGACAACTTATAGTTGGTAACGAATGTATTAAAATATAGAGTGGAGCTTTAGGTTCCATGAGAGATGACTTCATCAATGGTGAATATATTAAAATATAAAGTGGAACGTCAGGTTCCATAAAAAAGTGACTTCAAGTCAATGATCATTACACTATAATGTAAAGTGAAACTTCATGTTCCATGAAATATGACTTCAGGTCAGCATAAGAAATTAAAAAGAAAGATGAAGATGAAGAGAAATAGAAAGGCGAATTTCAGGTTCTCCATAAGAGTATAACATCAAAGGATTCTATGAATAAAAAATAGTTTACCTTGGTTAGAGGCTTGTGCTGATAACGTGTTATAAATAATAGAAGAAGATAAGAAAGAATGGGGGAGAGAAGTAGAGAGAATAGAAAGCCGTTCTCGTTCAACGTTTTGAGTTGTATAATACACAATACAAGCCTTGTATTTATAGGCAAGGCTCTAGGGTTACAATATAATCAATCAGCATTAATGACAATATATTGATAATAGGAAATAGGAGTTATAGACATCCATAATAATAGGAAATTCATAACAGATATCATATTTTTCAAATTTTTATCATTGAATAAAAAAAAATGCCATCATAAAAGATATGGGATTTGAGTTATATAATTAACATCCATTTATTTAAGATTTTTTCCATGTAAATCAATTTTTTTGATAAAAAATTTACTTGTGAGAAATTTCATTATATTTATTTAAAAATATTAGAAATAAAAAAACCACTTGTGATTATCTTAAGGAACTATAGGAATGACTTTCAAAAGTAAAACATGACACAAACTACAACGAGTGACCAATTTCTGAACGTATGCGCCTTCTTTATAAGAACAAAATAATGCAAATTTTCAATGAAAGCCTAGCCAAGAACGGTTGAGTTAAATACTCCATGATTTGTGGTTTGAGTTTAATTTGATATAAGAAGATGCCATATATAAAGCTAAAATTTCCCAAGAGGGTAAAAAAGAGAAACCACTCACCTCCCCCAAAAACTATTTTCTCTGTTATTGTCTATATGAAATGAATTTGTATATATCTGCTCGACTGTATTTTATTTTATACATAGAGAGAATACGATTATGTATAAAATTAATAAAATTATATATATATATATATTATACATAAAGAAAGTTAAAGCAAAAAATGGAATAAATCTATTGAAATAATCTAAATCTTCATGGGAAGAGATACTGACAACAGAAAGCCTATCATATAGGTGCTAGATTCCATTTCTCAATTAATTTATCTAATCCAGATTTATCCATAATTTTCCCATCTATAGATTTATTCAACAGAAAACTAAGTTATATCTCGGAGTGGGAAGCTTGTTTGAATCTTTGGAATCATCTCCTTTAATATTCTCCATTAACCCTAATCAAGCCCTGGCAAAACAAGATGTGGCAACTGAAGATGGCGAAAATCTGTGTGTGCCCATGAAGATCATCATCAACACTGTGCAGTCCCTCTTCTTCTCCTTCTCTTCATCACACACCCAAAGTCCCCTTCTTCCCCAGGAGATTCTCATCAACATTCTCAAAAGGCTTCCGGTTAAATCCCTACTTCGCCTTCAATCCGTGTGCAAAGAATGGAGAAATCTCTTCAAATCCCCATTTTTCATCGAGGAGCACTCTACTCACAACAAACCTCTTCTTATATGCTATACACCCGATCATCGTTTCTACCGTAGATATCCCCCCTTATGTTTGCTTCGTTATGATCGTAAGATGGAAACTGTGGAAGTTGAGAGAATACCCGCGATGATATATTCCTTAAAGAATGTTCTTCGTTATAATAAGATGGAAACTGTGCAAGCTGAGAGAATACCTACGATGATTGATTCCTTAATGAAAATTTGTTGCATCATTGGTTCCTGCAACGGCTTGCTTTGCATGAGACTCCTTGATCCTCCTTCGATTTTGTTGTTGAACCCAGCTACTAGAGAGATTAGACAACTTTCCATATCAATGTACAATGATGGGCGGTATAACGGTTATGAGTGGGGATTTGGTTATAGCTCTATAGTTATGGATTACAAGATAGTGAGAATTGACAGTGTTTTTTACAGAGTCTATCCAAGCCCGGTCTGTGTTGCCCCAGTAAAAGTCTTTTCATTAAGAAAGTGGTCCTGGAAAGAAGTAGAATTTGGGGTTTTAAAATGTGTAGCTATTCAATGTACACATGTTGACGTTGATGGGGCTATATTTTGGTTAGGATTGAACTGTGAAGTTGGTGATAGTATGGTGGTTTCATTTGACTTGGCAGTAGAAGTGTTTACATTGATACCAATGCCTTCCTCGGCCGTAAATTATCGTGGGAGCATGCTTGGTGTGTACAAGAACAAAATTGCTATGCTTCATGGATACAACTCTACTATTTTTGATTTATGGGTGTTGGAAGAGGGAAGTGGTGCATATGGGAAGAGGTGGGGTTGGAGTAAGAAATATAGTATTAGAACACCTTCACCTTCTTTTTCTCCAAAATGCTTATGGAGGGATGAGATAATATTCTACAATATTAATGGTGACTCAGATTCTTTGTTCATTCTCACTACTAATAATGAATTGAAGAAGCTCCACTGCTCTTTATCTCAACGGGATATGATTGGAAGTTTTTCTTATGTGGAGAGCCTTGTCTCTATATGCACGACACCTATGTTGAATAACATTACTACGAAATTCTCACTTTCACATTACTTTAGATCTACTTTGTCTTAAATATTTTGGTTGTCCCTATAAGATTTGATGCCCCACTCAGGTCTGTTTCGTGGGATAGAGAAATAAAAATTCAGTTCTACCCTCATTCTAAGTTTTTATCTTTTTATATATGTCATCAAATGTTGAGCTTTACTGTCCCTACCATGTTTTTATTCTATGTTTTAGTCATTGCACACTTTCAAGAAAAATTACAAGAGAGGGAGCGGAGCATATTGCAAAGGCCAAAATGCTACTTTGAATGAGTGGAGGCATGGGCACTGTGCCCACATTGATTTGTTCTTTGTTCGGATGAAGATGTTACAATATATTAACGTTTGTTTAGACTTAATTTGCAACATTAAACTTGGTATATATGAAGTTCCCTAATCTCAAGGAAAATGTCCTGAAGAGCTATGAATAACTATCACTCTTAATTCTCACATACAAAGAAAGAAAAACTATTTATCTATGAGTAGAATACACCCACATCACCCCTATTTTACATGAATTGTAAAAATCATCCTTCTATTTTGAAAACATATATAAATCTCTAAAAAATTAAAATATATGTTACACAAATATCCCACTAGTATTTGAGATTTTATATATTTTTGTGAATCCAAAGTGTTAGTTGATAGTTAAGTTTGACTTTAAAATTTTGTTTGAATCAAAATACTCATTTTCAACATAGTAATTATTTAAACATATGTATTTATCAAAAATATTTTCTATAAAATGAAAAATAATTCTAACATGCCGCAGTGTTCTTACTATAAGTCCATTTTGTGGAGAAATTTTGGTTACTATGATAAGTCTACTTTAAAAGCAATTAATGTGAGTGGTACAATTTTGATCATTTTAATGTAAAAGAGGTCGTTGATAAATATAAAAAGAGAATATAATACATTTTTAAAGTAAATTAGAAAGATTGATCAATTGTAGAGATTATTAATGACAAAACTACTTTTTCTTGGAATGTGGGAATCATGTAAAGTGAACTTAAAAATAGGAACAGAGTGGTACTCATTTTTTGAACTACACCCATGTAACAACCCAAGCCTCGCTCAAGATATTGTTCGCTTTGGCGACATAGCTATGCCCCTCACGGTTTTGTTCCTCACGGTAGGGATAATGGCCTAAGCCTCCCACACTCACCCGTGAAAACGCGTCTTGAGAAGAAGGAGAATATGCCCCCTTATATAGGCTAGGCACACCTCGATCCTAGCCGATGTGGGACTTCACAATCCACCCCCTTGGGGGCCCAGCGTCCTCGCTGGCACACCGACCCGAGCCTGGCTCTGATACCATCTGTAACAGCCCAAGCCTCGCTCAAGATATTGTCCGCTTTGGCGACATAGCTATGCCCCTCACGGTTTTGTTCCTCACGGTAGGGATAATGGCCTAAGCCTCCCACACTCACCCGTGAAAACGCGTCTTGAGAGGAAGGAGAATATGCCCCCTTATATAGGCTAGGCACACCTCGATCCTAGCCGATGTGGGACTTCACAACCCACGTATATTTTCAAAATTTTTAATATATTTAATAAATATATTAATTTTATTTAAATCATTAATTTTACTTGTTAAAATTTTTAAATATAATCATTAGAAATTATTTAATTTTTATTTTATTTTAAATTGCTAAAAAAATTTCATTTAATTTTTATTTGTAGAATGGTAAAAGTTATATAAATTTTTTTGAGATGTAATTCTTTTAAATTTATTATTCATAATTCTTAAACATATATGTTTTTTTCCTGATATATGATGACTCCCCATATTTAGTAGATTTTTAGAAATATTTTATTATGATTGGGGAGTCATTAATTTAAAAATTAAGAGATTTTGTTGGAATTTGATGAGAAATCAATTTAAGACATAATTTCGGGATTGCTTTTAAAATATCTTATTTTGAATTAAAATAGAAAAGTTAAGTAAAAAAAGGAATAATTGAGAATTAAAAAATAAAAAACAAAGTTCGAGCTTCATCATTATTATTATTATTCTAGCATATTTCTTTATAATTTTTCTTTGTCTTTTTGCAGCCACATATGACGCAGCAATTTTTGGAAGGAAAAAAAAAAAACAAGACAAAAAAAAGAAGCAAGTAAGAGCTGATGGCAACGCACAGTTTTGGGCAGCAGTTGGAGAGACCTACACACAAATCACGCACGCGGCACGAGAGGAAAGAATGAAGCACAGCGTTTTGGGCCTTGGGAACCACTTGGATACTTAATTTTGATTAAAATACCTACACACATGGAGGCTGCGAAATACACTCTGATTATTCACATAAGCCCGCGGAACGAGAGGGGAGGTGTGCCGCCACTTGGGGAGAGGATATCATCATCGCAGGAACACCACTGTTCGTCTTCTTCATCTGCGATTCTAGGCGTCGGACAAGTGGGAGCATTTTGTGGGTTTTGAATTCCATTTTTCTTTAATGATTTTGGGCATTGAATCTGGTTTTGTTGTGATGAATTATTTGAAACCCATGTGTGGCTAATTTCCTTTTACAACCTAGAGTACTATGAACTTGTTTGCGACTTAGAAATTTTTCCCACTTTATTTGTTATGCTTAATTTTAATTCAGTTTATTTAATCTTGGTATTAGTGATTATTGTTTAGTGACTGATCACCATTGAACATGTTTAGAGAATTTAGAATTGAACTTGACGAAGGGAATCCTAAATAAACCATGAGATTAAATAATGTGGAAATAGATTTAATCTAATTTGCGTCTAGGATAGACATATACCTAGAAGCTCCTCATAATCAAATTAGGGTGTTACCAATATAAATTGTATCTAGTTAATACGTGTGAGACATTACACAATTAATTTAGGTGAGGATATAAGTGGACCGACATGCATTTATAGACACTAGGACTCTAGATTAGCTGATTAAGTTAAGGCATAATTTAGTGGGAATAAAATCTAAGAAGAAAATAAGGGATTAGTGACTCTAGGTTGTTCGTTTACCGCTTGAATTAAATCCGAGTTAAAGTTTGTGTTTTTCTTATTAGATCTTAGTCAATTTTCTTTTACTCGATTGAATCTAATTTTATCTTGCCCAACTTAAACAAAAATAGGAGATTTAGTATCTAGTTATCAATTATTTTGAGTCTCTATGGGATCGACCTTGATTTACCATTTTACTATCTCTACGGCCCGTACACTTGCGGAGCTTTAATTAAAATTTTGGTAGCATCAATATAAAACATAAATTTTGCTACAAATTGTAAACACATTTTATCGAGATATATTTGTAAAAGAAGAAATTGAACTTGAAACGAAGTTTTAGTCACTTAACAATAATTTTCTCCCTGTTGTGCAATGCATGAGAAATATATTAATATTCTACTTGATATTAGGGAAAAAGACAAATAAAGATTCTCCAATTATCAAAATGACAATTTGATACACGGAATTTCAGAAAGGACGGATCATTATAATTGATTGAAGTGTCCAATGCAAAATTAAAAGAAAAAGTCCAAAAAGCCCTCAAAGATCTTTCTTTTCATGACCTGAATGGTATAAGAGAATATCAAATTCTTCTCCTTAAATATCAAAATGGTATAAGGGAACACCAATATGGCTAGAGCATGTTGGTAACCCTTTAGCTGAAATTTTTTACCCCCCTCACACCACCTTCCTCAGTTGCAACTAAACTTAGTTGTAGATAAGTTGGGGAAGATGACGTCATAGAGGTAAAAAATATTGGGGGACCCACACAAAGGCTATTGTATATATTTTTGGGATGCAAGAATGATGTCTCAATCAAGTGGGACCTACCAAAGGAAAAAGTAACAATAGTTAGTTCTAGTAATATTATTGTTAAATTCACACCATTTTTTAAAAATAATGTGTATTTAAAGATGATCCACTACTTTTTTGTACCAGACACCCCTCACACAAAACTTCATTTGTAAAATTGCACCTTTGTCCTAATAAATAACATGAGATCCACTAATTCAAAGAACTATTTTTGTCTTGTAATAGTACAATCAAGAATAAGTCAAGCTTAAAGAGTAGCATAGCCAATTTTATGACAATATCATTAATATTAATGAAATGATTTTAGTTGGATATTGTGGCTAAAAAAATACTTTTGGCCTTCAAGATATACATCACAAATAGTTAACACAATTTTTAACCGACACAAATGAAATAGTAATTAAAAATTAAGGAAAATTATTTGAACAAAAAGAGACAGGTAAAGCATGAACAAAATATTTATTTCATTTTGAAGTAGCTACCTCCATAGGATAACAATTTTTAATGTAACAAAGATATTTCCTCAAAGCTTTATACATGTCACTATACAGAGTCAATTGAAAATGATGGCAATAGAACGCAGAATATTCATGTTTAAGGAATTACATACTCAACCTACAAAAGAGGTAGTATGAGGAAGAAAGGTTAAGATGATCTATAATTATTTCTTTTTCCATAAAAAGACAAGCATTATGCAAGATGTTGTTTGCCGTTAAGCGTTAACCGCAAATATCGTTCCCACGGAGATTTGAATTAAAATCTTCGACCAACCAAAAGACTAAGTGATTTCAATCAAGTTGAACTAAGAAAATATTTTTGGTTGTGTAAAGAAATGTTGAAAATCTATTTCTAAAAACTAGAAAGTGATAAAAACAATGGATTCTTTAACTTCAAGGATTAAATGGGGTCTATGATTATTTATCCCCTTTACATTTCATAAGACATGAAGAACTCCCTCTCAAATGGTATTTTTCATGAATATATGTGTTTGTCTAGGGTTTATATGCACTTGATTAAGCTTTCTCAAGTCAAAATCAAGTTTATCATTTCATTAAAATGCACAATCTCTTGCTACAAATCATGAAAATCCCCTTTAAAGAACAACACTAATGTGACAATGCAAGGTTAATAGAGATATCTCTATTTTACCAACAAACTTTCCACTTATAATGTAAATTTCAAGCCAAGCATGATTTTGACCAAGTTCTACATATGGATTAGCTCTCTCAAGCCAACCTACATGAACAAATCAAACTAAATCACTACTACAAAAAGTATTTTTAACGTCACAAATTTTGGGGGTTTCCACATCACTTTTTCAGGGGACATTGAAACAAGTGACATGGAAAATGGACTTTTAACGTCACATAAATAAGTGACGTAGAAAGTCAGAGAAACCACGTCACACATAATATTAGATGTGATGTTGTAAGTTTCTCGGAGGAAACCACGTCACACAAATATTATGTGTGACGTGGTTTCCTGGAAACCACGTCACACAGAATATTCTGTGTGACGTTGTTTCTTTGTTTTTTTAAAAAAAAAAGCATTTTTAATTTTTCTATTCCCCGTTGATATACATTGCAAATGTCTAAATGCAGGTCAGATAATACATACACAAAATTCAAGTTCCAAGCAATGTACAGAGCATAACAATAAAATGCTATCACTACTATACAATCACCAACATAGGCCAGACCAAAGAAAATAAGTCGAATCGAATGAAAGGAAAGATCACCAGCAAATAATTTTGATTCAGATTTACAAAAACTTATAAAACCAATAGCAAACCAATTTACAAGACTTATAAAACATTTTGGCAAGTATGCAATATTTGCAGCAACTACAACGTAACAGCATTTGCAAACCAATCTACAATTGAACATTAAACATTCTATGGCAGACCAATTTACAAGACTTACAAAACCATTAAATATTCTATGGCATTTTTTGCAATTTACAATTGAGAAAAAAAAGGCAGCAGATTTAATTATCAGGAAAAAAAAAGGAAAAGAAGGAACCTCGATGAAGTGAAGCTGTGAACGGAGGCACAATTGAAATTGCTGAACCCGATAGGAGGAAATCAGAGCTGAAAAAAACTTTGAACAAGTAAAAAAAAAAAGAACCACATAGATAGAATTGCATATTTAATTACCAACCAGCGAAGTTTTCAACAGATATATTGATGAAAACAGCAGCTATTCCAGTACCTGTTAAAATTTGATGAAATACACATAATCAACAATAATTTAACATAAATGAGAAAGCTAAGGATATATAAGGTGCATGCATGAAAGGCATAACGTCACTAAGCTTTATGCCTATGTCTCATTTTTTTTCCTCCTCCAAAAAACGATTTTTTAGAATTAAAAAAATACCATCAAATCTGCATTAGAATAATAATAATTTATAAAAACAGAACTAATGAAAAATAATCACAGACGCAAGATAATCAAATTAAAAAAAGAAAAGGATTTTTCTAACCACATACCAAACGAACCATTAATTGTTCAACCATGGCAATTCAGAACCAGAGCTTATAAAATTGAAACTACCAGAATATATATACACTTCAAGGTTAAGATAAGAAACTCAAGCAGAAAGAAGAAGAACGTACCAATTCTTATGAACAAAGCAAAGAACCATTTCACCACCAACAAATAGCCCACATTACAGCTTCCCTCTAAGCTCCTATCAATATCAAATTATAGGAAAAATAAAGATTTGATTCTGAACTATAACAGAAACCGAAATAGCAATAGCAAGAAGAACGTACCAATTCTCAATGACTTCATAGTGTGGGGGGTTTGTGTTGGGGGGGGTGGGGGTGTGTGTGTGGCCGTGTGTGTGGGGGTGTGAGTGTGTGGCCGTGTGTGTGTGGGGTGGGGTGGGGGGTGGGGTCCGTGTGGTGTGTGGCATTGTGTGTGTGTGGGGGGTGGGGGGTGGGGATGGGGGTGGGGTTGTGTGGCCGTGTGTGTGTGGGGGGTGGGGGGTGGTGGGGGTGGGGGTGGGGTCCGTGTGGGGTGGGGGGTGGGGTTGTGTGGCCGTGTGTGTGTGGGGGGTGGGGGGTGGGGGTAGGGGTGTGTCCGTATGTGGGGGGTGGGTCCGTGTGTGTGGGGTGGGGGTGGGGGGGGGGTCCGTGTGTGTGTGTGGGGGGGAGGGTTTGGGGGTGTGGTGGGGGGGTCTCGGGGTGGGGGTGGGTGGTGAGCTTTGGGGGGGTGTGTGGTGGAGCTGGTTCGTGTTTTGGGGGGGGGGGTTGAGAGTTGAGGGTCTTTTTTGTTTGGGAGGGGGGGCGGCGGGAAGGGGAAAAATTGGGGGGCGGGAAAAAGAAAAAAAAAAGGGGTATTCCACGTCACACCACATTGTGGTGTGACGTGGAAACTGGGTTTCAACGTCACACCACATGTGGTGTGACGTTGAAACCCAGGTTTCCAAGTCACACCACATTGTGGTGTGATGTGGAAAACCCCCCTCCTGCCTTTTTTTTTTCATTTCCCTCCCCCCATTTTTTCATTTTTTTCAGAAAACACTTTTAACGTCACACTAAAATTTTAGTGTGACGTGGAAAAGTTTAAACATCACACTTAATTTTAAGTGTGACGTTGTTTCTTTTTTGTTGATTTTCAATGTCACATTTTTAAATAAGTGACGTTAATTGGTGACATAAAATGGGCTTTTTGTAGTAGTGAATGGTGGCCAAACACTTAGAAACATGAAGAAAAGGATAAAATCAACACACACACACACATATCGTTTACTACTAAAAACCAACAATAACCACAATATTCTCAAACGTATTCCATCCATACATGAGTTCTACAACAATAATTGTTATATTAGTCCATAGTACAATAAACAAAGTAAGCCATGTATATAAAGTAAGGGTGAGCAAACGGTTTTTCGGTTCAAAACGAATCGAAAACTGGCAAAAAACGAAACCGATAACAAAAAAACCAAAACCAAAAAACTGAATTGTTTTCTGTTCGGTTTAACGGTTTTTGGGCTTTTTTGGACCTTTTTGTCGCAGATTTGGGCCCATACAAAAATTCAAAAAAATAAAAATAAAAACAGATTTGGCCCATCCTCCTATGCTGCCAGGAGTTGACGGGAAATATAACTGCATAAAAGAAGGTTTCTGAAGAGTTGGGTATTTCACTAAAAATTCAATATTTTCGATCTGTATTCATATAATAAACAATTTTAAAAAAAACAAATATTGCCAAAATACTCAATGAAGCAAAACTGAAGCAAAACCCGTTACACAATAGTTTGGTCCACTCAATGATAGCACAAGAAAAGATAAAAGAGTTCACCTACACATTAAGCATGAAAGATTATCAAACTTGAACAAAGTCCAAACTAATTAGAAGTTGAGGTAAAGGGTCAAAAATGACCCTGTACTTATGTCTAAGACGCATATGACACCTTATACTTTTTTTTGGCTCAAAATTGTACACCAACTTATAAAATAGGTTCAATATTTCCCTGTTAAATCCACATAACTGCCATTACTTTTCCTTTTAAGTGGGTCCCACGCTACATTCTTAGATATATTTTTTATTTGAAAACATTACTCTAGCACTCCAACCATTGTACGGTCAAATCCTCTCTCTTCTCAAACATTGAAAGGAGCCATTCAATTCATCATGATCCTTAGAGAAGATCACAGCAACAAGAAAGGAATTTGATTAAACCATGGGCATTTGATTGAACCATTCTCATTGCAATCTGTACAAATTTTGAAGCCAATTGTCTCTGTGTACATCTTACGGCTACCATTACATTCTTTGCAGAGGACTTAGATTGCGAGGCGCTTCACCTCGTCGGCGTCCAATATACCTACTGCAAATGAACACGCACGATAGAGTCAACTTCTTCTCTGCAAGAATCGTCTTCAGCTCCCTCACGTACCCAACATCCATCGACATATTTCGTTGAAGAAGGAGGAGTGTCAGTTTAAAGCATGAACGTTCTGGTAGGTGGATCCGAAACTGTGGCATTGGAGTTGGTTGCGAGCCGGACGTGGTGGAATACAGTGGCGGCATGCAGGAAGAAGATGGTTGCAGTGGGTCGTTGAGGAAGAAGATTATTACGATGGTTGCGGTGAAGACTGGAAAAGGGTGGATTGAGAATTGCGGGGAGAGATAGAGCGTGTGGGGGATTATTATTGGTGATGAAACATGAGGAGAAGAGGTAGAGAGATAAGGTGGGCTAGAGAAGCCATTTGTACCTAAAGAAACATGAAACATCTATTAAATGATTATGAACAACCTTTTGGTGTTTGAGAAGCGAGAGGGTTCATGGTCAAAAAATGAAGAGAGAGGGTTTGACTAAACTATGGTTGGAATAAGGCTGTCAAATAAAAAAAATAATCTAATAATGTTGTATGGGACCCACTTATATGGAAAAGTAATGGCAATTAGTGGATTTGATGGGGAAGGCATTATTGAACCTATCTTATAAGTTAGTGTACAATTTTGAGCCAAAAAAAAGTACAAGGTCCAAGTTGCACCTTGGATAAAAGTACATGGTCATTTTTTACCCTTTACCCTAGAAGTTAGAACAGTTCAACTTCACATTGAGCATGAAAGATTAAACTACACAATTTTCAGCCGACAATGAAAATGGAACTACACAATTTTCAGCCGACAATGAAAATGGAAGGGTCACAGTAGCACTTGTCTAGTAAGCAATAACAACACAAAGGTGCAAGCCTGCAAGGATGATCTAAAACATGACAAGTACATTCTGCAATTAAAACAATGAAATTGAAAAATCAACCAAAAGCAAATAAATTAGATATTAGAAATTGAGAATGATACACAAATATTGAAACATTACTTGTATAATGTAGCAATTCCACAGTAGCATAGCATCTACTAAAAATCCACGGTCCAATGCCATTTTTTGAAGCTCTAAAAATTTAAAAAAGAAACAAGATTAGAACTAAAATGAAGATAATGTTGTTCATATGAATTTATAATATGAAGTAGATTAAAACATTACCGAACTCGATCTTTTTAACTTGAACATCATCATTCCCATCTTTTATATCATAATGAAGTGCATGCCTAAGCCAGTCTTGAGCACAAGTAAGAGCTTGCACAATTTTAGGAGATAAAGTGCTCCTGAATGAATCTAGAACTCATCCTCCGGTGCTAAATGTAGATTCTGAATCAATAGTGGATCTTGAAAAAACGACAGTGGAGCAGCTACCAATAAAAGATATTTATTATTTTTCCAATAAGCTTTTATTTAATAAACCCAAACTCATGTGTAATTCAATATTTAACTGATAAAGTAGGTCAAATGGTTGAGTTGCATACCTTAATTAGTTATATCTATCAAATTTATAATGCATTTGAAAACCAATAATAATTCAATGTTCATATTTGAAATATAATTTTATTCAAATCTATATTTTTTTACGTGATTCAAATCAAAATTTGAACTATTAGGTTTTTATCATCTTATGTAATATAATTTATTATTATGAGATATTATTAATTTGAGTATTAATAGGTCAACAAATAATATTTCAAATTTTTAAAATTAAATTAGTCATTACAAAATGCTATTTAATAGAGATAATTTTAAAAACTTTAATTTTTTATGTGACCCAATATCAAAGTATATGTGTATATATATGTATTTAAAAACACTAAATTACTGTTAACTAAATCCCTATATTCTCTCTAATCTAATCACATCATCTCGTATTTTTTTTTCTTGCCAGACACATCATCTCCTATACAAATGCATATACAAACATATGATCCATGGTTTTTAAAATATTATTAATTAAATATAAAATTAATAGAGTATAATTATGCAATAGGTTAGATTTATATTGATATCATATTTTTCAAATTTTTATCATTGAATAAAAAATAAAAATGCCATGATAAAGAGATATGGGATTTGAGTTATATAATTAACACCCATTTATTTAAGATTTTTTTCATTTAAATCATTTTTTTTGATAAAAAATTTACTTGCGAGAAATTTCATTATATTTATTTAAAAATATTAGAAATAAAAAAACCATTTGTGATTACTTTAAGGAAATATAGGAATAACTTTCAAAAGTAAAACATGGCACAAACTACAAGAAGTGACTAATTTCTGAACGTACGCGTCTTCTTTATAAGAACAAAATAATGCAAATCTGTTGAGTTATAAGAACAAAACATGACATTTTCCAGGCGGAGTTTGATGAAGTATAGACGCCCTTTGATGGGAGTATTTTTGATGTAACCTTGTTTTAAGGTAATGATATCCAGTTTCTATTAAAAAAAAACAAAAAGAATACAAATCTTCAAAGAAAGACTAGCCAAGAACTGTTGAGTTAAATGCTCCATGATTTGTGGTTTGAGTTTAATTGTTGGGTTAAATACTCCATGATTTGTGGTTTCAGTTTAATTTGATATAAGAAGATGCCATACATAAAGCTAAAATTTCCCAAGAGGGGTAAAAAAGAGAAACCACTCACCTCACCCAAAAACTATTTTCTCTGTTAGTGTCTATATAAAATGATTTTGTATATATCTGCTCGACTGTATTTTATTTTATACGTAGAGAGAATACGATTATGTATAAAATTAATAAAACTATATATATATATATTATACATAAAGAAAGTTAAAGCAAAAAATGGCATAAATCTAATGAAATAATCTAAATCTTCATGGGATGAGATACTGACAACAGAAAGCCTATCATATAGGTGTTAGATTCCATTTCTCAATTAATTTAACTAATCCAGATTTATTCATAATTTTCCCATATATAGATTTATACAACAGAAAACTAAGTTATATCGGAGTGGGAAGCTTGTTTGAATCTTTGGAATCATCTCCTTTAATATTCTCCATTAACCCTAATCAAGCCCTGGCAAAACAAGATGGCAACTGAAGATGGCGAAAATCTGTGTATGCCCATGAAGATCATCATCAACACTGTGAAGTCCCTCTTCCTCTCCTTCTCTTCATCACACACCCAAAGTCCCCTTCTTCCCCAGGAGATTCTCATCAACATTCTCAAAAGGCTTCCGGTTAAATCCCTCCTTCGCCTTCAATCCGTGTGCAAAAAATGGAGAAATCTCTTCAAATCCCCATTTTTCATCGAGGAGCACTCTGCTCACAACAAACCTCTTCTTATATGCTATACACCCGATCATCGTTTCTATCGTAGATATTCCCTCTTATGTTTGCTTCGTTATGATCGTAAGATGGAAACTGTGGAAGTTGAGAGAATACCCGCGATGATAGATTCCTTAAAGAATATTCTTCGTTATAATAAGATGGAAACTGTGCAAGCTGAGAGAATACCCACGATGATAGATTCATTAATGAAAATTTGTTGCATCATTGGTTCCTGCAACGGCTTGCTTTGCATGAGACTCCTTGATCCTCCTTCGATTTTGTTGTTGAACCCAGCTACTAGAGAGATTAGACAACTATCCATATCAATGTACAATGATGGGCGGTCTAACTTTTATATTTGGGGATTTGGTTATAGCTCTATAGTTATGGATTACAAGATAGTGAGAATTGATTGTGTTTATAACACAGCCTATCCAAGCCCGGTCTGTGTTGCCCCAGTAAAAGTCTTTTCATTAAGAACGTGGTCCTGGAAAGAAGTAGAATTTGGGGTTTTAAAATGTGTAGCTATTCAATGTACACGTGTTGACGTTGATGGGGCTATATTTTGGTTAGGATTGAACTGTGAAGTTGGTGATAGTATGGTAGTTTCATTTGACTTGGCAGTAGAAGTTTTTACATTGATACCAATGCCTTCCTCGGCCGTAAATTATCGTGGGAGCATGCTTGGTGTGTACAAGAACAAAGTTGCTATGCTTCATGGATACAACTCTACTATTTTTGATTTATGGGTGTTGGAAGAGGGAAGTGGTGCATATGGGAAGAGGTGGGGTTGGAGTAAGAAATATAGTATTAGAACACCTTCACCTTCTTTTTCTCCAAAATGCTTATGGAGGGATGAAATAGTATTCTACAATATTAATGGTGACTCAGAATCTTTGTTCATTCTCACTACTAATAATGAATTGAAGAAGCTCCACTGCTCTTTATCTCAACGGGATATGATTGGAAGTTTCTCTTATGTGGAGAGCCTTGTCTCTATATGCACGACACCTATGTTGAATAACATTACTACGAAATTCTCACTTTCACATTACTTTAGATCTACTTTGTCTTAAATATTTTGGTTGTCCCTATAAGATTTGATGCCCCACTCAGGTCTGTTCCGTTGGATAGAGAAATAAAAATTCAGTTCTGCCCTCATTCTATGTTTTTATCTTTTTATATATGTCATCAAATGTTGAGCTTTACTGTCCCTACCATGTTTTTATTCTATGTTTTAGTCATTGCACACTTTCAAGAAAAATTACAAGAGGGAGCGGAGCATATTGCAAAGGCCAAAATGCTACTTTGAATGAGTGGAGGCATGGGCACTGTGCCCACATTGATTTGTTCTTTTTTCGGATCAAGATGTTACAATTGTGAGCACCAAATTTTCAGCCAGAGATATGCCACGTGGAGGGTTAAGAGAAGCTCCTCAAATCACGGAACTACAATCCCCATTATCTCTCAACTTCCTCTATTTCAAATCTGTTTTACCGAGTCCAAACTACAACTCCTCCCACTACCGTAAACCCACCAAAAGAGGAGATAATGTGCTATAATCTTGGAAGGAACCCTCTCACACATTACAGACCACTTTGAACAATTTTACAACCTATAAAAGAAGATGATCAAGACTGAAGAAAGGGGGAATTCATTAAAAAAGGCGCACGATAAATTCAAAAGATCTCCCATTTCCCTCTCTTGTAAAAAGCCTGGCTTCAGCCACTCCAACCTCGTGACTCTTGTATCATCATCACAAGACACTCCTGACACGGTCAAAACTCACTCCTAGTCTAGGCTTTCGGTTCATAGCTCCCGAATTTTTTGACCCTGTCACACACGGAATCTCCCCATTTTCTTTCATTTTGTATTTCTCTGTGTCGCATATCACTGTTTATTTTCATTAATTTCCCTATAATTTTCATCATCCCATGACCGTTCCTTGGTCTTTGTATTTAGCTTGTGGATGTTAGTGAGCCGTTAAAAATCTATTGTAAATCTTAAAAATCAAGATTATATAAAATACTCTACATTTTGTCTTAACCATTTTTTGACTACCACACCAATATATTAACATTTGTTCAGACTTAATTTGCAACATTAAACTTGGTATATATAAACCAGAAAAATCTCAGAATGACAAAACACCAAAAAAATCTCAATAAGCAAATAGTCTCAGAACTCAGAATGACAAAACACCAAAAAAATCTTAGTAAGCAAATACTCTCAGAACTCATAGAGCGAACACGATTCATACAAATATAAGATTTTCTTGATTTCTAATCACATAATACAAATTCGCAAGTACTGAAAAAGGTCTTCACAGGAGACCTTTAGCGCATATGAATTTAAAATTCCTAGATGCCACGACTAATGGCCTTGAGCCAAGTATAGTCACATTTTACAGAATCACAAGAATGTCTTGTACAAAAGATGTCACGCAGTTTTCAGATTCACAAGAATTCCCTATACAAAGGACGTCACACGGTTCACAAAAATGTCTCGTACAGAGGATGTCACACAACTCATAGATTCACAGGAGCGTCTTGTACAAAAGACGTTACAAAGTTCATAAGAACATCCTGTAAACAGGACGTCACACAGTTCGTAGACTCAACGAAACTTCCCGTACACAAGATGTCGCATATTTCATAGAGTCACAAGAATGTCTCATACATAAGATGTCACACAATTCACAAAGTTGTGGGAACGTCCCTTATAGAGGACGTCATACAATTCATCGGCTCAAGGGAATGTCCCGAACACAGGATGTTACGCATTTCACAAAGTTACAGGAACATCCTGTACACATGAAATCACATAGTTCTCAGACTTATAAGATGTCTTACTTGAGGCATCATGTGTATCATAGGCTCACATGGATATCCTTCACATGGGGTACCATATAGTTCACAAACTAACATTCGCAGCAGTAAAAGAGTCGATTGAATGATTTTGTCTCTCGAAATGATGCAACTACAAAAAATCTCAGTGCTTACCATGGTCTACTGCAAACTATTGGCACACATTGACTTAGAATTCTCAGACGCCATGACTAGTGACCCTCATTCAGAAGCAAATAAAAGGACAAAGAAGCACAGTTCCTACAAACATCAACAAAAAGGGGGACACAACCCCACAAGTTCTTATGAAAAGCCAGAGAAAGAAACACAAGCACCTACACAATAGTGGGGGAGTACAACACTAAGTAGTTGGAGAGACATTCTCAATGTCCTACTTGTTTACACCACCAACCTACACCATCAGCTATTTGGTTGGACCTTAACAGATCTCATCCCAGGAATAGAAAACATAGCATCATAAGACACCTCTCTGATGCCAAAAGGAATGAACTCAATTATATCAAAGAACATGGCCAGTGCTCAAAGCCATACCCACAGCAGCCATAAGTTCACGGAAGGGACTTTGACTCCCTCGTAAGTCCTATGCACAGGACCTCTAACAACCCTTTAGCCTATACTCTTGGCAACATATGAGTCAATTACACGACTTTATTTCCTTACATTCTGAAGCAATTAGAGCCCCTCGGATAAACATTCCCAGAAATCTCGGAACAAACGTGGCTGATGACAATCTCAAAACACACAGAATTATGATTACGTTACGTGAATTCTCAATAACCCACAGTGGTACTGGCACAAGAGCACAAAGCACAAATCATCACGAGATTCTCAGACAACACTCTCTGGGTGATTACAGAATTCAAGGATTATGATTACAACGTGAGAACTTTCAAGTGCTCAACACGATCATCACTCAAGGATATTAACACATCCCGCTACGGGACTATAAGATAGCATTCTTGGGATGACCACTTTGGTCAAGGCATTCGTGCTCATCTCTTAGATAACTAATTACTTTACAGGAACCATCCCTGTACAGGGAAAACATGGTTCTTGAATTCATTAAGATCAATCACAAGAGATGGAAACCCTATAACTACAACAATCACAGAGAAGAAAAACGAAAGGCAACTACCAACCAGCTCATGAAATCATTCACAGAAAGGGATACAACCAGCAAATTCCTGTATAACATCTAGGAATAAGAAAGAAAACCCCTTAGAACAACGGGGCAGTAAACAATATCTTTAGATAGGGGGAGAACCCTTGTCAGTGGACTTCTCACTCCTATCACCATTCCCCTTGTAGAAACTTCTCAGCATCGTCATTCAAAGCAATGATGACATCATCCCCCTCTTCCTCACTCAAAGCATCCAAATTCTTTGCAAATAAAGCCACAACTTTACCAAAATCCCGAGAATGATGCTTCCTGGCCTGGTAGTCCTTGATCATATTGATTCAGGTCCTCAGCATATACTTCACTAGGATATCAACAACTTGCTATTGAAACCCCTTGATCACCTCCACTGAATAAGCATTCTCAGCCTCCAGACCTAGGATACAATCAACGGCCAACTTTATACATAACTTTCCATGTCCAACCATTATTCAACACGCAGAGTAGGGAAGTAAATGTGAGCATTAAATTTTCAACCAGAGATATGCCACATGGAGGGTCAAGAGAAGCTCCTCAAATTAAGGAGCCACAATCCCTATTATCTCTCAACTTCCTCTATTTCAAATCTATTTTACCAAGTCTAAACTACAACTCCTCCCACTACCGTAAAACCCACAAAAAGAGGAGATAATGTGCTGGAATCTTGGAAGGAACCCTCTAACAAATGACAGACCACTCTGAACAATTTTACAACCTATAAAAGAAGACGGTCAAGACTAAAAAAGGGGGAATTCATTAAAAAAGGTGCATGGTAACTTCAAAAGATCTCCCATCTCCCTCTCTTGTAAAAAGCCTCCTAGCTCTCGTATTATCCCGGCTTCATCCATCCAACATCCTGACTTTTGTATCATCATCACAAGACACTCCTGACACGGCCACACCTCGCTCCTGGTCTCGGCTCTTGGTTCATAGCTCCCAAATTTTTTGTTCCTGTCACACACAGTATCTCCCAATTCTCTTTCATTTTGTATTTCTCTGTATCGCATATCACTGTATATTTTCTTTAATTTCCCTGTAATTTTCATCAGCCCAGGACAATTCCTTGGTCTTGGTATTTAGCTTGTGGTTGTTGGTGACCCGTTACAAATCTCTTGTAAATCTTAAAAATCAAGACTATATAAAATACTATATAAATTTTGTCTTTACTATTTTTTGACCACCACACCAATATATTAATGTTTTTTTAGATTTAATTTGCAACATTAAACTTGGAATATATAAAGTTCCCTAATCTCAAGAAAAATGTCCTTAAGGGCTATGAATAACTATCACTCTTAATTCTCACATACAAAGAAAGAAAAATGATTTATCTATGAGTAGAATACACCCACATAACCCCTATATTACATGAATTGTAAAAATCCTCCTTTATTTTGAAAACATATATAAATCTCCTTCAAAATTAAAATATATGTTACACAAATATCCCACTTGTATTTGAGATTTCATATATTTTTGTGAATCTAAAGTGTTAGTTGACATTTAAATTTGACTTTAAAATTTTGTTTGAATCAAAATACTCATTTTTAACATAGTAATTATTTAAACATATGTATTTATCAAAAATATTTTCTATAAAATAAAAAATAATTCTAACATGCCGCATTGTTCTTATTATAAGTCCATTTTGTGGAGAAATTTTGGTCATTATGATAAGTCTACTTTAAAAGCAATTAATGTGAGTGGTACAATTTTGATCCTTTTAATGTAAAAGAGATTGTTGACAAATATAAAAAGAGAATATAATACATTTTTAAAGTAAATTAAAAAGATTGATCAATTGTAGAGATTATTAATGACATAACTACTTTTTCTTGGAATGTGGGAATCATGTAAAGTGAACTTAAAAATAGGAACAGAGTGGTACTCATTTTTTGAACTCCACCCACATATATTTTCAAAATTTTTAATATATTTAATAAATATATTAATTTTATTTAAATCATTAATTTTATAGTTTAAACTTTTTCAATATATTCATTAGAAATTATTTACCTTTTAGTTTCTTTTAAATTGCTAAAAAATTTCATTTAATTTTTATTTATAGAATGGTAAAAGTTATATAAATTTTTTTGAGATGTAATTCTTTTAAATTTATTATTCAAAATCCTTAAACATATATGTTTTTTCCTGATATGAAACATAAATTTTTCTACAAATTGTAAACACATTTTATCCAGATACATTTGTTGAAAGAACAAATTGAACTTGAAACTAAGTTTTAATCACTTAATTAGAATTTTCTCCTTGTTATGCAATGCACAAGAAATATATTAATAATCTATTTGATATTAGGGAAAAAGACAAATAAAGACTCTTCAATTATCAAAATAATAATTTGATATACGGAATTTTAGAAAGAACGGATCAATACAATTGACTGAAGTGTCCAATGCAAAATTAAAAGGAAAAGTCCAAAAAAACCCTCAAAGATCTTTCTTTTCAATACCAAAATGGTATAAGGGAATATCAATGTGCTTAAAGTATGTTGGTAATCCTTTAGTTGAATTTTTTTACCCCCTAGCACATTTTCTCTCTGGCGATGAACGACGTGCTAGCAACGACGAGAGCGATTCCGGTGACGACGTGGGTTGTTCGTCCATCAACACCTGATTCAACCTCAGGCGACTATTCTCTTCTTATTCGTACCCTTTATTTGTCATATTTAAGTGATTTCTGGTTGAGGTCCGATTTAGGGGTTTGGATTTCTAGAGGCTTTATACTGAATAAATCAAAGGTTGAAGTGAGAAAACGTGTTTCCCTAAGTAAATTTGAGCTTTCACTAAGTTTCTTGATCGTAATCTGAATTTCTCTGTGGGGTGCTGATTTAACATTTTCCTTACGCCTTGGGGGTTAAAATCACAATAATTACCAAGGATTATGTAAAGTGGCACAATCCCGGATCGTTTCACTTAAGGAGTCCTTCTAAACTACCTGAGCTAACTAAATGTAATTGAAACAATAAAAGGTATGGGGGTTTGATTTTGAAAATTCATTTAATAAAACTATTGACAATTGCTATTACTTGTTTTTGTAATTTTCTTTTGATTAAAAGGGAGAAAAGGGTTTGGATTAAAGGAATTTATAAAATGGGCTTTGGTAGTGCTACGGTGGCTTTCACGCTTCATTAAATTGATATTGGGAGTTAAAAAATGCACCAAGTATAATTGAAAAATTCCTAAGCAACCACTAGGGGTCCACTAGCCATAATTAATGACTAATCAAGCAACCACTTTCTTAGCCATTACTTAGGGTTAGTGTTAAGCTCCACTTGGTGTGTGTTGAAACATGAGTTTTGAAAACCGATTCCTCTCAAGAATGTGCAACCACAACATTCAATTGGATAAATTAAGCTACACAATCTAGCAACCACTAAAAATCATATAGCATCACAAACCCAATAAGAAATTCAAACATAGACATCATTCAATTAACATAACTCATTATCCAACACAAATATTCCAATTTAAAGACAATGAAAGAGGAAAAACATGTCTCCAATCCAAATATACAAGAGAAATGCAACCACTAAACTCAATACATAAGGAAAAGAGCATGAGGAAACAAATAACTCCCCTATTTCGCCCATTGAAGCTCAAGCCACCTTCACACCACCAAAGAGCCCAAGTTCTAGCCTCTCATGTCTTCAATTTCGTGCAAAAGAAAGCCCACAGCCACAACCTCCATGAATGGGGAAGAATGGAGAAGAAGTGAGGTGGAAATGGAAGGTGGAAGGATGAAGAACAAGAAAAACAGCAAGATTTGAGGTGGAAGTGAGTGGGAATGTGGGGATTTGAGTGAGGATGGAAGAGAATGATGGAAACCCTAGTAGAGGAATGTGTTTTTGAGCTTGGGGGAGGCTTAGCTTATGTTTTTCGGGCATGGGTACCCTTAAAAACCCGCCTGGAACCCTAAAATCGTGACAGCAATTTTGCTGTCACGAAGAGTTCACTGCAGCGAGCAAATCTTCTCGCTGCAGCGAGCTTGACAGAAAGTTAGCCCAAGCTTCTGTCTTCCTGGCTACAGCCAGATGCTCGAAAAGGCTATGATCAATTTCTTGCTTTGGCCAGCTTTCTTCTTCGTAACTTGCTCTTCCGTGCGGCCTACTTCTTTTATGACCTGCACTAAAATTACACTCAAGGTAGCATCAAAATGTTCTTGGGAATATGTAAATCAATAAATTATGCTAATTATGACCAAATTGCCCTTGATTAGTATAAATTCCAACAAAGTGTATGAAAGTCAGAATTTATCCTAATTAGGCACAATTACTACTAGAACATGCAATAATCCAATGATTCTATCAATGAAAAGTGTATAAAAATATGGTGCAATCAGGTGCTACCATTCACCGACTCTGTTCCGACTCTATTCTTTGATTCTTCATCTAAACCAAAGCTAATTAGTTATTAAATGATGTTAAGTGTTGATTAAAGGTGTTGTTTGAGGTTTCATGTCCGATTTTGAATTTTTCCTCTTGCTCCTCTGTTTTTTCAATTCTGCCCTATTTTGGTCCGAAAATGTTGTGCTTTTTCTCTGTGATTTTCTCTTCTGAATCTGATTTAGGAGGGATGAAATTGATGTTTATTTGAGTAGGGATTGATGTTTAACTTGAATGTGAAATTGTTGTAATTTCTCTCTTATTGGGTTGTTCTGGATGAAGGATTGTTATGGCAGGGGAGGGGAAATTTGTGATGTTAGACTATAATTAGGATTTCGTTAGGTGTAATTGAAAGATATAAGGATGATTGAAAATTTATGGCTCTTCTTCCTTTGTGTGTGTTTTCGGATTTATGGAGGACAGGATGAAAATGAATGTATGGTGATGAAATGTTTTTTTTCTCCGTTCTTTCCTACCCTGTTTTTGGTCAACAATGAAGAAATATGGATGATGAATTTGAACTGGTTTATGTGTTGATTTTGGGGTTGTTATGTAGAAATAATGACGTTTTGATTGGTTGATGTTTCATGATGGGGAAGGGACAATGAAGCAAAGCCGAGCTGGAAATTATGGATGCTAATTAGGATGGTTATTAAATGAAATTGATTGGAAAGTTAGTTCTTTATGATCTAAAATGAATAAAAGAGATTGGAGGTCCTTGTTGGGGATAGTCTAAAATTTAACTTTTAGGGAATTCAAGGGGCTATTTCTGACTTGCTTCATTTGTGTTCAAATTGTGGTTTATATAGGATTGTCAAAGTGAATTGGAAATTTGGTACATCTGCATAATTATTAAAGTTTAGCCCTTAAAGTTAAGTTTGAACAAACATGATTTCTGAAGAATATGAGAGCATGATTGGGGCAATGAAGCTGGATTTTTAAGCTACTGAGATGGTACTTACAAGATATTAGAAAATGGGTTATGGGTAGCTAAAATAGCATTTCAAATCTTGAATTTGTATGTTAGATTTATTGGTTGATGTTCTTAAGTGTTGCGAATAGATTTTAAGTGGGAATGGAGGTTTAGAAAGTAAGCTGGTTGAGAATCTGTAATTCTTTTATTTGATGTTTAAATTAGTAAAATCAGTTGAATGGTTGAATTGGATACTAGATTTATAGTAATGTAATGAGGTAGTAATTTAATGGATTCAAAATGGAAAATAAGGCTGATTAAAGGAAAAACTTGATATATATTTCAATATTGTTGTATAGGGAGTTATCTAAGGGATAAATTGGTTAGACTTTGATGATTGTGGTGTTGGATTTTCAGAGTTAAGGATTAACAGGAAATGTGACGATTAACTTCTTGTTATGAATAGGGTATTTTTGAATGAAAAGAGGACATACTTGGTTTCTGGAAATAATAGAGTCTTGTCTAATATGAGATATTGGAGATGAAAAAAATAGTGAAACAATTGAGTAATACATGTGGGATGATTGATCACAAATTAGGAAGATATAATAGATGAAACATAAGAAACGAATGGTAACTATTGAGGCTTATACTTGAGATTGGAAGATAGGAAAGATATGATTATATTGTGAATGCAAAGTCTGAATTGTAGAATTAAAAGCTAAATTACCAAGACAATGTTGTTATAGCATTCAATTTTAGATGATAGAAATAGGCAAGTGAAATGATAATTTTACATCTGCTTATACCTTTAGAGAAAAGTAAGATTCTTATCAAAATATGGTAATTTGTGAGAGTACTGGCTGTCACCCAAGAGGGGGGGGTGAATTAGGTGATAGGATATAATTAAATCCTTTTTGAATTCTTTAAACTCTTACTGAGATTATTTCAAAAATATGAAATGGACTGACAGATATAAAAGGATTGACTGGAAATTAAGAGAGTATAGGGAAGAGATAATGCACACAAGATTTATCCTGGTTCGGTCAACCCAGACCTACATCCAGTCCTCAGGCTCCCCCTGAGATTTCCACTACCTTCTTGTTTAATCCTGGCACAAGAGAAGCCTACCACAGGTTTTACGAACACAGGTTCACCTGCCAACCTTTACAGAGTTTTAGAATCTCTCTAAACACTCCCCCTTACTACTTGTAAGGTTACCACCCAGTTCACAAAGCACCAAGCTCAGGAACTACCTCAAACAGAAGAGGATTTTGATAATGAGGTTCACTAAATGAACAGATTATGATAATCACTTAAGTACAATGAAGTGAAAGAAGAAATACAACTAGAGCTTAAGGATCTGAACAATGTATTTTTTCTAGCTCTTCTTTTCAAGCATTCTCAATCTAAGGAATTTGCGATTCTGTATAAAGCTCTGTTCATCTCTCGTTTTTTTCGTCTCTGCTCAATAAATGCTTGAGTTCTGTATTTATATCTTCTTCTTCGGATTTTGCCCTTAGATTCAACAATCATGAAGCCGTTTGAATTTAGTCGTTGGGAGCTCATAGCCGTTGGCATTTAATGCAGCTTCTTTATCGGGCTTAATTCTCTGCTCTAGCTTCAACTACTTCTTGCATAGGGTGAGCTAAGAGAGAGACAGACTCAGCGCTCTGAGTATCCGTACAAATAGTACTTTCTGGCAGCTTTTTGTTAGCACTAGTTGATATGTTATCGCTAACCTTATAGAGTGAGCTCTACACTTAAACTGTTAGCTGAACAGATAATCTTCCAAAGATATAGGAATGCTATCGCAAACTTAGTATGTTAGCTCAATTGAGATAAAAACAATATAAGGAATTTCAGAGCATTTTTAATATAGATAGGAATGTAAACTATCGATAGCATATTCTTTTAGATCAGAAAGCATTTCATTAGCATATATTATCTCTATCGATTGCAAATTCATTTATCGCTATTATCCTTCAGGATACTATTGTCCAAGTATTCAGATATTTCCAGGTATCCTATTATCGATAGCTCAATCCATTATCGCTAGCAACTACTTTAGCTCATTTGACTCTTGCTCTCAGGCACTAGCTATCTGAATGATTTATTATCTGAGGTACTTTTGTTATCGACAGCTTAACCTGTTATCGCTAACTGATTTAGGGACTTAGTTCATTTATCTGCTGGTTTCATTTACTTATAAGCTCAATGAACTTCTAGCGATGGAACCTTTGCTTAGCGATAGAGGGAGACTTAGCGATAGATATTAACTTTGATATTGCTAAGTCTTCACTTGCTATTCCTTTCTATCAGAATTTGCATAGCTCTAATGTTTAAGGAAAACATCTTCTTGTCTTTTTCAGTCCAATCCTTCCTAGGTTTAAAATCAAAATCATTTGTAAAGACATTCCACATATGATAATCGAATGATTTTATAAAACTCTTCATCCTAGCTTTCCAAAATGAAAAATCAATATTTTCAAGTAGAGGTGGAATGGTATGATCAAAACCTTCTATAAAAGAATTATACCTAAAATCAGCCATGATCTTTTCACTTGAGATCGTTGGATCCTTTAAACAAGTGACCCGCTCTGATACCATATACTATGTCAGAACCATTTAAGTTAGCAGAGGCAACTCTCCAAGTACCCAAGTTCTGTATGGTCAAGCTAAGACTGATCAATCGATAATAAAATCCACTATCGCTAGTTTTCACGGCTGAGATTGAATTGACTGCCATCAAGAGTTCTATCGATAGTAATTCCTATCATCAACAGCAATATTCTGCCTAGTCAAGTACAATTATGGTGATATCATTCTTACTCTATCCTGAATAACTATAACATTGTTTGAATTATGAATGATTGCTCCTTTTCATTAGCAATCAATCTCTGAACTATCTGACAGGTTACTATATGATTATCTGAAATTGTGTATAGTATTATTTTATGTGGACTTTCTTAAATGCAATTCAATTTGTTCAAATGTTAGAATCTTAAGTTTTGATGAAGACTGTCCCATGAAAAATTTCTTCTTTTCTCCTCTCTTCTGCCCTTTGAGCAGCTACCTCTGCTTTTCTCTCTATTCTTGCCCTTCTCCTTGCTTCAAATATAGCTTTCTTCTCAAGGGCTTCTTTGTACCTCCTTTCAGCCTCTTCAAGGGCCTTCTTGTCAGCAACCTCTTTTTCTGCTCTTTTCTTTTCCTCTCTTGTCATTCTGCGAGGACGAGAAGTGGCTATTTCCTTTTCTGGTACTTTTATAGCCTTTTTCTGTTCTTCGAGTTTCTTTTTCAATGCAACATGCTCAATTCTTCTGGCTTCACAGGAAACCTTCCATTAAGCCATCTCTTTGGCTTCTTTCTTGTCCTTTCTTAAGAGAGCTGATATGGCTCTCTTATCTGCCTCGGCAGCTTCCTTCTTGGCCTTAACTGCTTCTATCTTATCTTGCTTTAGAATCTCAGCTATGGCTTTCTTGTCTGCCTTATCAGCTTCCCTCTTGGCCTTAGCTGCTTCTTTCTTATCTTGCCTCAAGATTTCAGCTATTACTTTCTTGTCTTCTTTTGACAAATCTGGAGGTAGAGACAGCTTTTCTGATGCTTTAGCTTTTGGCTTTGGGGCTGTCATTTTGATTCTCGGGGTTCTGGTTGAAGAAACTTCTGGAGTCTTGGGAGTGACTTTAAAGGACATCTCTTTCCTTGCTTTTCTCTTAGTTCTCTTCCTTTTCAGACTCTCAGATGAAACTTGACTTTCTTTCTTTTCTGGAGGAGCTTGAGCTTTTTCTTAAGGAAGAGGAGTTCTATGATCTTCTGATGCCATGTAACAGCGAGCAATATTTCTGATAATTTCCTCAGCTTCTTCAGCTAACAATGGATCTTTCAGAAGATGCTCTATATTTTGCTCTACATGTTTCTCCTCCTTTTTGTCATCATCATAGGCAAGGGTAAGAGAAGAGAGTTGGGTAGATATTTGGGAAAGGATGGAAGAAGAGAGAGGTTTTGGGGTAGCGTTAGGGATTGGCTGAATTGGGGGCAAGGTATAGGTGCTATCACTAGGGGAGGAGCTAGCGATAGTGGTTGATGGTGATGCTTGTGTTTGTTGGCCAGGGTTAGCGATAGGATTCTCTGGAGGTGCAAGTGTGTTGGCTTGAGAGTGGGGGCTATCGCTAGTATGTTTGAAAGAGGTAGGAGATGGATAATTACAGAGATGAAGGGAAGACCTAGAAGAAGAGGCTGCTGACAAGAAGGCCCTTGAAGAGGCTGAAAGGAGGTACAAAGAAGCCCTTGAGAAGAAAGCTATATTTGAAGCAAGGAGAAGGGCAAGAATAGAGAGAAAAGCAGAGGTAGCTGCTCAAAGGGCAGAAGAGAGGAGAAAAGAAGAAATTTTTCAAGGAAAGCAGGCGTGGGAATATCAGAGAAGATTTCACAAATCAAAGGGTGGCTATTCAGGCATTACTATCAGAGAACATGTCCAGAAAATTGAAGAAGAAAGAGCTAAGGGTGGCCCCAAGGATATTGACCAAGACAAATTCTTCTACCCAGACTCTGAGCTATCTGATGATCCTGATAAGGAATACACTGCCTCAGCCTCTGGAAAGGATTTTGAAAATAGCTACACCCTAACCTTTAGAAATTCCTCTGAATACAAATCATATGTAGCTTCCTCTGATGACCCACATCTTTTAGATTGCATGTTAAGCATTGCTCCTATTCCTTTCATGCATGATTTTGACGAATCTAAAAAGGAACGATCTGAGGGTATTATTATTCAGACTGATCCTAACTGTTTACCTGATGTATTGCAATAATAGTACTTGTTGATTAATTCGAATGTATTTTATCTTACTTGTGTTGCTTATATTTTGTCATCATCAAAAAGGGGGAGAATGTTAGAATCTTAAGTTTTGATGAAGACTGTCCCATGAAAAATATCGCTAATAAGAAATGATAACTTAGCAGACCAATAATGAATGAGTATCCTTATCGCTAAGTGTATCTCCATAGCAAATTGATAGAAAGGAATAGCAAGTGAAGACTTAGCAATATCAAAGTTAATATCTATCGCTAAGTCTCCCTCTATCAATTTGCTATGGAGATACACTTAGCGATAAGGATACTCATTCATTATTGGTCTGCTAAGTTATCATTTCTTATTAGCGATATTTTTCATGGGACAGTCTTCATCAAAACTTAAGATTCTAACAATTTGAATATGAGGGATAGGTAGTTATTGCTACCCTTTAATGGATGATTCAAATGATTAAGGATATAATTTGTTTTGTTGCTATTTGAGGATTGGACGATCAAGGAATTCTAAAGGAGCAAGGTGTTAGTTATTTATGTTGTGCGATTATGGAAAATAAAGAGGGAAATAAGATTTATTTGTTTAGTGGTTCTTGCAAAATCTGCGGCTTTTCTTAGATGTGATAATTTTTGTATAGATTGACTGATTTGTCCAAGTTTCGGATTTAAAATTTACTGTTAAGTAGTTGGAAGTTTCATGGTTGATGATTCCTAAATGTAAACTTGGAAATTTCAAAAATTCAGTAAAGATAGTGATTAGATAGTTTTGTTAATCAATTGGCTTGAGAGTGAATGAAATCAGGAAATGAGTGTTAAGATTAATGTTTTGAAGTTCCTAAGTTTTATAGAGGGATTCATGGTGATGAACTACATTTTTTATATGTTAAAAGCATGCTTACGAATTCCATTAGGTTAATTTAATTACTGATTTGGAAACTAGAACTTGTTTTACAGGTAAAAGTAGGGAGATTTATAATGGTTGTTGAAACTATGATTGGAGGAAGTTGGAGAAGATTTAAGGCTGGAATTTTCTTTACAGGAAGAATGGAAGGTTGTACAATGAAGCTTGTGTGGTGAATATGATTTTGTTTGATTAATAATATGTGTGTTATGCTCTTGTTTGTTTTTCCTGGTATAATTGATGATGTTGAAATTAAGAAACTAGTTAATTATAAATAGGGAAGCTGTCAAGTTCAAATGACTCGTTTAAAAAGAATTATTCCTGAGATAATTATTAGTCCAACATTGAGAATAAGAATATATATTTATGTGTGTGCTTATATGTATATGTGTAACACGTGTTTGATTATGTATCTAGTGATTAAGTTAGGAACTATAATAGAAATGGAAAGGGTACAATTATATAATATCCTAGGAACGTGAGAGATGTAGCCTTATTATAAGTTAGTATATATATATAATTAATATATATATATATATAATGGGTTAAAGTGCATTTTGGCCAATGATTTATTATAAAAAGTGTGCGTGGCACAATTATTTTTAAAAGGTGCATATAAGCCAACCATCTTTTAAAATGGGGCAAATTGGCCAACACCGTACAGAATCCTGTTGTGCCGGGCGCTGCTTTTTTTAATAAATTATTGGCCAAATTGCACCATCTTAAAATATGGTTGGCTTATATGCACTTTTTAAAAATAATTGTGCCAGACGCACTTTTTGTAATAAATCATTGGCCAAAATGCACCTTAACCCATATATAATTATAGGGAAAGATAGTGGCATAAGTTCATCCAGACAGTGGAAAGGAAGGAGTTAGGTCAGGGCTTTGAAAATTGCATGTATAATTTTGTAATATCTGTTGTATTTAATTGGTAAGTTTGATTCCTTTCATGTTTGGAGTACTCCAAGGCTTAGGTGGTTAGCTACCCGTTTGCTAAATCAGTTAATTGTAACTTTAAATATTATAATGAGGAAATTCTGCACGTAAAGCCGCATCGGTAACTAATATATTGTTAACCGTGTTTGGTAGGTGCCTATGGTACGGAGGTTAATAGGATGAAAATTATCATTATTTGTTTAGGTTTATAAAATTTATACATGGCAATGTTAGCATGAAAATAACTGCTAATGAAAGAAACTGCTATTGGGATTTCCAATTTTACCCCCTCTCCAAAACTCTTTCAGTTTAACAGGTTGGAAGAAGCTAGCTGGGAAAGAAGTAAGGTAGTATGAAGAGGCAGGAATGCCTGCTAGGTGCTGTACCACTGTAGATAGGTATTTTAGAACTTAATTACCTATGTGTGTATAAATATAAGTAATTAATATATAATTGCATGTATATGTAAGTATAACCCCAATGTCGCTGCGTATTCCAGTAAGAGGGTTATCAGCTGAGGTAACCCCAGTGTGTTGGATATAAGAATGGTAGGGAACTATAAGTAGATATAATGTACCCATAAAAGGGTTTTTGCTCCCCACACACTATCAACAAGGGGTAGAACCATAAGGGAACTTAAGTAGTTTAATTGCTTTATAAACCACTTTGATTTATCAAAGGTTTTATATTGTTCTAATTGGTTAGAAAAGCCCATTCCAACCGAAATAAAGTTGGAGCACTGTTTGAAAAGAAGTTTTAAATTTTTCGTATTTTTGGGCTCTTGATATTTATAACGGTGGTTATAATTCAATTAAAATGCTATAGTATAGTAGTAAAAATTTAGGTATTACACTACCTCCATAGGATAACAATTTTTAATGTAACAAAGATATTTCCTCGAAGCTTTATACATGTCACTATACAGAGTCAATTGGAATGATGGCAATAGAATGCAGAATATTCTTGTTTAAGGAATTAAATACTCAACCTGCAAAAGAGGTATATGAGGAAGAAAGGTTAAGATGATCTATAATTATTTCTTTTCCCATAAAAAGACAAGCATTATGTAGGAGGTTGTTTGCCGTCAAGCATTAACCGCAAGTACACGGATCACAAGTAGTATGAAATATCATTCCCACAGAGATTTGAATTAAAATCTTCGACCAAGAAAAAGACTAAGTGATTTCAATCAAGTTGAACTAAGAAAATATTTTTGGTTGTGTAAAGAAATGTTGAACATCTATTTCTAAACACTACAAAGTGATAAAAACTAGGATTATTTATCCCCTTTGCATTTCATAAAACATGAAGAATCCCCTCTCAAATGGTATTTTTCATGAATATATGTGTTTGTCTAGGGTTTATATGCACTTGACTAAGCTCTCTCAAGTCAAAATCAAGTTTATCTTTTCATTAAAATGCACAATCTCTTGCTACAAATAATGAAAATCTCCTTTAAAGAACAACACTAATGTGACAATACAAGGTGAGTACAGATATCTCTATTTTATCAACAAACTTTCCATTTATAATATAAATTTCAAGTCAAGCATGATTTTGACCAAGTTCTACACATGGATTAGCTCTCTCAAGTCAAACCCATATGAACAAATCAAACTAAATGGTGGTCAAACACTTTGAAACATGAAGAGAAAAATAAAATCAACACATATATATCATTTATTACCAAAAGAGAGGAAGAATTAAGTCCTAATCCATACAAAGGTTCAAAACAATCTTAAAATGGAAGTTTAGCCACTAATAGAGTGAAGAACACAAATTTGGAAAATGAAGACAACCATGGAGAAATTTCAGAGAAGAAAGAGAGAAGAACAAGAAAAACCAAGGGAAATAAGGTTGAATCTCTTCAAATCTTCAATCTCCACTTGAATCTCCTTGAAAATGCTCAAGCCCTAGGTTAGAAATGCTCCCAAGTAGCCCCGAAAGAAGTCTCAAGTCGTGAGAATGTGTTTCTGTGCGAAACGAGGGTGTTTCAAAACCTAATTTTCGAGCTGAGCTATTCATTGTGTAGTCTATCAGTAGTTTTAGCCGCGGCCAAGAATTTTGCCTGCACTGGTTTGCTGTGGCCAATAACTTTCTGCAGACTGTTTTTTTAGGTTTCTTTATTGCTTTAAATCTTCTTTTCCACTTCTTACTCCTTGATTTTAACTTCAAATGCAACTCAAATGTGGCTTAATTAATTGGCTTCAACCACCTAACAAGCAACGAAATCTGAAAAAGCCAAAGTTGATAAAAAAAGGGTAAAATGTTCACATTTAAATCAAGAATTCAAAGACTTTAACCCAAATATCAACTTGGCACATTTTCCTATCATGTGTACATCAAAATATGTATAAATTTACCCAAAAAGTGTAAGAACTATGGGAAAATTGCTAACATGGTATGAATTTCATGAGGTTAACAGAGGTTGAAGATGATTACAGTTTTTCAATTTTCCCTTATAAATAATGAGTCTACATAACCTACTGACTTTGAAAATAAAGTAAAAAAGAAATATATTCAAATGAAGTTAAGATTATTTTTTGAACTGGATTTTTTTAACTAAAATAAAGTTAAGTTCATACTATACAATGAACATAATTATACTTTAATTTAACCAAAAGGTAAAAGCTTGTCTTCATAATCTCTTATCTCCCCTATCGATCTCTCTAACTTTTAGGTGTTGAGAGCTCTTCTCTTGTCTTTGTGAGAGCTTTTTTCATGGTGTCTCCCACCCTGACTCCGGCCGGGGATGAAGACGTCTGTATTTTGCAATGGGCTGCTTTTATTTTCATGTTTCTGTTTAGAAATAAATTGGCTTGGGGTTTAGACAACAGTAAACTTTATTTAGTAGTTTCGATTTGTGATTGTATGGGCTGGAATTTGGTGACTATTGTCATATATATTGTTGACTTTATATTCCGTAAAACTATTACGGATAGTTGGCAATGATGAATCTAAGACGTATTTTGGAATCAACACCGTGTTGTTTGTTGCCCGATGATAATTTCTTCTACCCAGTCTTCATCTTTCGTATTGGTGTTTGGAGGTTATTTTGTTTTCATAAGATCTACTCATGGAGATTCTTCAAAAACTAATTTGGTTGGTTTACTACCGATAAGAGGTATAGATTCTTTGGGATGGTTCTTTAAAACCAATAATAACCACAATATTCTCAAACGTATCACATCCATACCTGAGTTCAACAACAATAATTGTTATACCGGTCCATAGTACAATAAACAAAGTAAGACAAGTATATAAAATAGGGGTGAACAAACGGTTTTTCAGTTCAAAACGAACCAAAAACTAGCAAAAAAGAAACCGATAACAAAAAAACCAAAACCCAAAAACCGAATTATTTTCGGTTCAGTTTAATGGTTTTTCATTTTTTGGGCCTTTTTGGACCTTTTTATCACAGATTTGGGCCCATACAAAAATTCAAAAAAAAAAAAGAAAAAAGATTTGGCCCATCCTCCTATGCTGCCAGGAATTGATGGGAAATATAACTGCATAAAAGGAGGGTTGATAGGCCCATAACTGGCCCTGGTTCGCTTTGAAAAATCTCAAGAGTTGGGTATTTCACTAAAAATTGAATATTTTCGATCTGTATTCACATAATAAACAATTTTGAAGAAACAAATATTGCCAAAATACTCAATGAAGCAAAACTAAAACAAAATGCGTTACACAATACTTTAGTCCACTCAATGATAGCCCAAGAAAGATAAAAGAGGTCACCTACACATTAATAGTGAAAGATTATCAAACTTGAACAAAGTCCAAACTAATTAGAAGTTAGGGTAAAGGGTCAAAAATGACCTTGTACTTATGCTCAAGATGCATTTAACACCTTATACTTTTCTTTGGCTCAAAATTGTACACCAACTTATAAAATAGGTTCAACATTGCCTTCCTTGTCAAATCCACATAACTTCTGTTACTTTTCCATTTAAGTGGGTCCCATGCTACATTATTAGATGATTTTTCTTATTGAAAACATTACTCCAGCACTCCAACCATAGTCCAGTTAAATCCTCTCTCTTCTCAAACACTGAAAGGCGTCATTCAATCCATCATGATCCCCAGACAAGATCACAGCAACAAGAACGGCATTTGATTAAACCATGGGCATTTGATTAAACCATTCTCATTGCATTCCATACAGATTTTGAAGCCAATCGTCTCTGTGTACATCTTACGGCTATCAATACATTGTTTGCAGAGGACTTAGATTGGGAGGCACTTCACCTCGTCGGCTTCCGATATACCTACTGCTGATGAACACGCACGATAGAGCCAACTTCCTCTTTGCAAGAATCATCTTCAGCTCCCTCATGTACCCAACATCCATTGGCACATGTCGTTGAAGGAGGAGGAGGATCGGTTTAAAGCATGAAGGTTTTGGTAGGTAGATCCGAAACTACGGCATTACAGTTGGTTGCAAGCCGGACGTGGTGGAATATGGTGGCAGCATGGCAGGAAAAAGATGGTTGTAGTGGGTCGTTGAGGAAGAAGATGATTGCGATGGTTGCGGTAAAGACTGGAGAAGGGTGGATTGAGAATTGAGGGGAGAGACAGAGTGGGAGGGGGACTATTATTGGTGATGAAACATGAGGAGAAGAGGTAGAGAGATAAGGTAAGCTAGAGAAGTCATTTGTATCTAAATAAACATGAAACATCTATTAAATGATTATGAACAGCCTTTTAGTGTTTGAGAAGCGAAAGGGTTTGTCACGCCCCAAAATTCTAAGGCATGACTGCCACGAAGTAAAAGTGGCTTCACTTTGTAAGTCCTTTTCTATTAACTATTTCTTGCTTATTTTAAACAAATGCTATTTCAAAAATATCATATTAGATAGATTTATAATATTCATCCATGAATATTTTATCCCACATATTAAGCATAAATTTCTTAAACTGTATAACTTTCCAAACATGCAACTTCAATCATTTTTGTTTACTGCTTTTAAACATTTTTCTCTTAAAGCATGTAAAAATAAATATACCAGATATGTGCACATCCATGGAACAACTTTTATTTACAACATCAGAATAAATCTAAAGTTGCGCTGAATATGAATTCGATAAAAGATTTTTTGCTGACTCTAAAACAATAATTTAAAAACTGGTCTCATCAAAGGAACTAATACAAAACAATTTACAAGCGTAGTGTCAGCCACGATTTTTTTCTTCTAACTGCAGCAAAATGGCCACGAACAAGCATAGCTCAAGGCTACAAATAACAAGCGCAACCCAAAGACTACGAGTAACAAGCGAAGCTTAATACTACGAATGCCAAGTGTAGTCCAAAGGCTACGAGAACTAAACGTAACCCGAAGGCTACGTATGCACTTCGTGTCTATCCCTTTGCAATTTCAAGTCTAAAATCATTTCTTTATGTGAAGTATCATATACAAACCTATATTGCACATAAACTAGTATTCTCCTATAGCATGGACATAAAATAAAAATTCCATTCCACTTTTACAGTACAAAATCATAAACATAATTGATACTGTTAAAGATCATTAAATAGATAAAAATCAAGCACATACTAAACAATTTCATAATAAGACTGATTTTAAACATTGAATCTTTTCTACCCTCTTTTTATAGGACCTCAACAAAACAAGTAACAAGCGTAGATACAAAGTCCATGAACCAAGTGCAGCTCGAAGCCACGAAGACAAGCACAACACGAGGCCACGAAACAAGTGCAGGTACAAACCCACGAATAACAAGCGTGAGAATGAATCCCACGATTATTAAGCGTGAGTACTGTGCCCACGAGTGTCAAGCGAGCTCGATGTTAACCATGGTGCACCAAGGACTAACAGTATTGCTGTTAGTAACTAGCGTTCTGTATTCAGCCCTCTTAAAAACATTTTCAAGCATGCTTAGGGTCAAGTTATCATATAATATGTAAAACAATTTTTCTATACTGAGATTACATAACAAATGTTTCATAGCGAAGGACCCCAGCATGTAGTTCACAAACAGAGTGTACTTTAAAGTGTACTTTGCCACATGCATATCATTTGAAAATATCAAAGTATCAACAAACAGACAATACCTAATTTTCATTACTCAATATTCATTGTACAGAATTGGGAATAACCAAACAGTAAGTATAGAAATAAGTTCCCACTTCAAACATTCAACTCAAACAATATATACAAAATCATATAATTAGATAATCATTATGTCTATAACTTTTCAGAGTAACCTTTTCTACAATGAATGATTAAATCAACTTTTGCTATAAAACTAGCTTTAACACATTTCACCACAGTAACACAATAAAAAGAAAGCTTAAATTAAAAACCACCACACCTACCCACAAAATATATTTGTAGCAACGAAAGAGTGCTTAAATGAATCACTATCGCATCTCAAATCATTAAAAATATCATTGCATATTTGGCATAAGTAAACTCCCAAAAATCATCAATTAACCTCGAATAACTATAACCATCTCAATTCATCGAAATCCTAATTCTTTAAACACTTTAACTATCCCAAAATTCTCAAAACTCAATTCCTCCTACGATACATACACCAACACCAAGAATTTACAATTTAAGCCTAGCTACTATCTAACTCGAGTATTTATCAATCCCTTAACATAAAAGTTTGTTTAACATCATCATCCCCCTTAGCAATAACAGACGGATCTATCTTATGTTCAAGCTAGTTCATAATTTAACTAAAAATCCAGATTACTCCAACTCCTCCCAATTCCATCTTTTTCATAATCATGCACCAATTTCACTAAACATATTTGAATCATCAATTTACTTGTTAACCACATATAATCCAAACATCATACTCAAGCCCTAACCTTCTCAAGCTTTAATCAATCAAAAATTCGTATAGGTCCAAATCTAACTATCCCAAACCGTTAATCATCAATATTTAACTTCTATGGATCTATTTAAACACATAATTAATTCCCAAACAGCCATCTTCAAATGAATTTTCAGATAATCTACACCCCTTCAAGCTTCATTCACCAAAATTGCCTATAGGTTCCAATTTAACAACATTAATATTCCAAACCTTTGGATAAGCTGTTAAGAATGATCTAGAGTTAATAAAGCTTCCAAGAGGCAGCCCAATTAAATTTCAACTCAAAATCCTGAACAAATTTCATCTTCAAATCTAACCCAAATCAAAAGAAAAACAAAGGAATGAGATTGAAATTACTTACTAGGAATTTCAAGCTTCAAATCAATCTTACTTATGCCTGAAATTTGCTCCACAACAATCCCCCCAACCTTCTCCCAAAATCCAGTCGACCTTCTTTCTTTCTCTCTCAATTGTACCAGTGAACAACAAGGAGGAAAGGAAGAAGAAGGAAAAGTGGCTGCAAGTGACACACCCAACTGGGTGACATAGGAGAGGGAGGAACAAGAAAATAAAATAAGGATAAAGGGGAGGATTGACACCGGCAACCCTCCCTCTTCAACGTCGACGCAGCCGCCGCCGTTTTCTCTCCCTCTCTCTCTCGCCTCCCTTCACGCGGAGAAGAGGAATGGCGGTGATGATGATTCTAGATGGATGCAGGGGAGAAATACGGGAATTGGAAAGGAAGTAGGGAGTATTTATAATAAAAAGAAAAGAAAAAGAAATAGATAATAAGGGAAAAGACTAATATGTCCTTAAATCCTCATAATAAGATTTCATTAAGATAAATTCCCCATTTTATTTTCTAAAAATTTTCACTATATCAAGTTAATATTTTTCTCCCACTATAATCTTTTATGAGTCTAAGAATAATTTTTCTAACATCAAGTTTCGCAAATTAAGGGAGAAACTAAACATTTGAAAATTTCCAAAATACTACCATTTTCCTTAACTTTATCAATAAAACTTTCTAACTCCTAATTTAATCCCAGAATTAGCTCTTAAATTGTCATTAATCCTTAGTAAAATATTTGGGATGTTACAAGGTTCATGGCCAAAAAATGAAGAGAGAGGGTTTGACTAAACTATGGTTGGAGTAAGGCTGTCAAATAAAAAAATCATCTAATAATGTTGTATGGGGCCCACTTAAAGGGAAAAGTAACGGCAGCTACGTGGATTTGATGGGGAAGGCATTATTGAACCTATCTTATAAGTTAGTGTACATTTTTTAGCCAAAAAAAAAGTACAAGGTCCCAGTTGCACCCTGGGCAAAATTACATGGTCATTTTTTACCCTTTACTCTAGAAGTTAAAACAGTTCAACTTCACATTGAGCATGAAAGATTAAACTACACAAATTTCAGCCGACAATGAAAATGGAAGGGTCACAGCAGCATTCGTCTAGTAAGCAGCAACAACACAAAGGTGCAAGCCTGCAAGGATGATCTTAAACATGACAAGTATATTCTAGAGCACATTCTGAAATTAAAACAATGAAATTGAAAAATCAACCAAAAGCAAATAAATTACATATTAGAAATTGAGAATGATACAAAAATATTGAAACATTACTTGCATAATGTAGCAATTCCACATTAGCATAGCATCTACTAAAAATCTACTATTAGCTCCAATGCCATTTTTTGAAGCTCTAGCAAATTAAAAAAGAAACAAGATTGGCAATAAGATAAATATAATGTTGTTCATATCAAGTTATAATATAAAGTAGATAAAAAAATTACCAAACTCGATCTTTTGAGCTTGAACATCATCATTCCCATCTTTTATATCATAATGAAGTGCATGCCTAAGCCAATCTTGAGCACAAATAAGAGCTTGCACAGTTTTAGGAGTTAAAGTGCTCCTGAATGAATCTAGAACTTGTCCTCCGGTGCTGAATGTAGACTCTAAATCAATAGTGGATATTGAAATAGCTAAAACATCTTTTGCTACTAGAGAAAAATTAGGGAATCTAAGGCCATTCACCTTCCACCAATTTAAAATATCAATATCATCTATTCTGGGCTCAAGTATTTCATTCAAATATATGTTAACCTTTGTTCTAGTTCTTGTTTCTCCATCATCTTCATCCATGAGTAGCTGATCCTCAATATCAGCCAACTTTCTAATTTTCAAAGTGGGATTACCAAAAGGCAGAAGAGCTTCTTGTGAATCATTCAATCTAACTAGTTCGCTATCAAGTTGCATTGATGTTGAAGGAGAAAGACTTGCCTATATTCATTATATAAAGAAACTAAAACTTGTTAATTGTATTCTGTCAAATGTTCACCAACTTCAATTACCTGCGTTTTACATAAGGCATGTTGCATTCAATGCAATTTATATCAAGGATCAAGAACAGTAGCAACATAAAGAAGTTTGTTCACCTTTGTATGATCCCCCAATACTTATGAAATTTATCAATCATTTTTTTGCTAATCTTGCAAGCCCCACGTCATCATCACTGCTCGACCATTCATCCAATATACGAAAAAGCACATAAATTTCACAGAAGAAAGCATTGGATTTCACACCTAAAGAACCAGATGCCTTCAAGTTGACTCGCTCGAACCGTCGTTAACTCAGATAACCCGTCGATTTGGCGAGTTGCCCGGTTTTTTTCTGGGCGTAAGAAGCTGAAAGAAAGATAGAAAATCGAAGAAAAAGAAAGAAAAAGCATAAAGTGAGGAACCAGTGAACCAAATATGAACTTTTCTTTGTTTTACGCTTCAAGAATCGAACTGATCTATGCTCTTTAAACCCATATCTGAGGGAGGCCGATGACAAGATCTCCTATAGCAGATCCTAAAAAGAAGAGTGAGGTACGAAGGAAGGGATTTGTATCCCAGTAGCTGAGTGTAGAGTGTAGAGTGTGGCAGTCTTCATTCTTCCCTTATATGTCTAGGGTTGTTGGTCAGATTACTTCTTAGTTTTCACTTGAAGATCACGTGCAACACATGCTTTTTCTCTTTGGACTTGTACACCTTCACGGGTTTGAACTCTTAATGGGTAAAGGCAAGCACACATCACTTTTTTAGTTTTTTAATTATAAAATTCAAATTAAAAACATTATATATAAAATTGACAATATGTGATGTAAAAACACTTGTGTTAATATATTAATCCAAAATTTAATTACTACTTGTTTCTTTAAAAAACACTTATTAAGTTGGGTTTTTGTTAAAATAAATCATTCTTCATTTAAATAATTTATATATTTAACTATATATTTTTTTACATTTCAATTAAAATATATCATTTTAATATGACCAGTCTAACCCGAGTTGACCCCGATCCAACCATTTACCCTTGAACCACTATCTCGACCGGTTCATTGTCCGGTCCGGATTTTTTAACAATATTCAAAACTCTCTTTCTCCAAGTCCATGTGTCATCTATGAGTAATAATACACATGTAATTAAGTCTTTGTATAGAAGTCCAGCTATCTGTAGTAAGACAAATCATTTGTTTTTCTTTTGTTCAAATAATCTTTAAATTTCAAGGTTTCTTCAAGATAAATAGCATAACAATCACAAGCTAAGGGGATAGTGGCGGTGTAGCGTGCCCTTGGGTCATCCCTTTAAGAAAATTAGAACTAAGGGGATAGTGGAAGCTAACCCCCTGGTGTCGTTCGCTTGAGGAGCCTAACGCAAAAGATGACCTAATAGCTAATATGCAAACTAACAAAAGCGGGTAAAAAATATTGTATTTTGTTTTTGGTATAAAATAGGTGCGAAAGATGTTATATGTTCAAAAGTAAAATAAAAATAAGATAAAAGTGAGATTTGGGGGGAATAGAAATGGAATCATTCTTGATGAATGGAAACCTTGGGATTCATTGCTTCAAAAGATATTTTGGGAGTTTCATGTTGATTTTCGAAGGACCTCTAGATAGAGCTGGAAATTTGGGCGGGTTTTATTGAAGCCCGGCCCTTAAGAGGTCGGGCTCAGGCCGGCCCGACGGGCTTTTACTCTTTTTTTAAAAAAGTGAAGGGCTTTAACTTTCTTTGATCAATGAAATTACACTGCAAAAAAATTAAAGAAACAAAGATGGGTAATTGAATATAAATTGTGCAGCAAAGTCAAGTGACATAATTTGTCAAAAATGGTATATATAAAACTTAAAAAGGAAAGAACATGCTAAATTTATGTGGTTTTTTAATTAACAATAGCAAATTGGCAATGTTACACAAATAATTAATTAATTACTAGATAAAGACAACAAAAGCAAAGATACATCACAATTCAAAAAATGAGATTAAATAGAACAGAAAAAAGTAGTGACATGAAATAGTCGTTCATTACTCCAAATATTAGACAATAAAAAACAAGGGACCAAGCATAAATAAAAAACATAAATACGATCCATAAGTAGCAAGTCTAGAATTAGAAGTCATACACCATATCTAGAAGTCATACATCACAACTACATAGAATATTAGAATGTTCCATAAGGACACAATGTCCACATGACACAACACATTTAAAAAAACTAGTTCACAAACCACAAAATAAGCCAATACATAATAAAATAATACAATTTGCCTTTTTAATTTTTATTTCCTGCAAAAAAAAAACTCTTAGGCGGGCTTAAATGGGCGGCCCAACGGGCTAGCCCATTTAAGCCCGTTCCCTTTTTTTGCCCTCAAAATCAAAGCCCAGCCCTCCTCGGGCTCGGGCTTAAAAGGGTCGTGCCCGTCCGAATTCCCGGCTCTACCTCTAGAGGAACTCATCTAGGCTAGGCTAACTTAATTAATGCTGGAACCCCACACATTACTTAATTTAACCTAAGTTGATTAAGCTCAAAATCAAAGTGAATTTGCTAATTGTAAGGGTCTCCTAATCCAACAACCGGAACCCCGAATTGCCACTTAATTAATCCTAGAGCTTAATCAATTATTGAAACCCCACATAATAAATCAAGGCTCTAAGACTGAAGTCTAATGTCACTCATGCAATTTGACAAATTCAAGAACTAACTAATCATGCAAGACTTTAAATACAAAAACTTGGGCCACCCCACAATTGCACTTAATTTCTCAATTAAACCCTAATTCATTGATGACCACCCAAACAAGAACTATGATTTTTTTTGTCAAAGGGATAAAACAAGAACTAAGATTAAAAAGAGTGATTACCCAATGTCTAAACACAATTAATTAATTTCTATGCTATTTCATTCTTGAAAAACCACTTAGCATCTTTAATCCATTAACCAAGCCACCTTGAATTAGCACAAGATATTCATCAAGAGAATAACAAAATCATGAACCCATAAATTTCATTAAACTCAAGATTAAAGTAGCATAATGTCATGCATTCAACAAGAAAGAAACAACACAAAATAGTTTCTAACCATCATACATCATATATAAATGAAGAACACAACCAAATGCCATAAATATACTCCTAGAACCCTAGAAAAGCATAAATACAACAAGAGGAAGAAGGATTAGAACTAAAACTCCCCTATATATGCTCTAAGCTCATCCCTTGGCTCCTACCACCAAGAATGGTGGAGCCTAGCTGCTGCTCTCCATGGGAGGAACACCAATAAGGAAGGAAGAAGTGATGGACATGGTGTGAAGGAAGGAAATATGGAAGAAAGATAAAGATGGAATGAGAGAGTTAAGAGAAAATATGGTGGCTAGGGTTTGTGGGTGTCTAAATCAGACCTAAATGGGGCTAATTTTCATGTTTCGTAACACCAAGGTGGGGTTAAGAAGTGGGTAAATTAATTGAACCCGGTTTGGCCCAAAATGACAGCTTCAGTTCTACAGGCCTCACCGTGGCCCTCGCTGTGGAGTGTCACGTGTTAGAAAAATGAGTTTTGATGATAACTAAACATAACTTAGGCATAAAGTATGGCTAGGTAAAAATCAGGGATGACTTAGAAATATTCTGATAGAAAATCCTAAGTGACGCCTAATCGATCAGGTTCAGATTAGAAGTTAAGAAACTTAAAGCCTAATCGATCAAGATCAGATTAGGTTCAGATTAGAAGTTAGAGTTATAGTCGCCCAATCAATCAGAGGCCCTGTGATCGATCAGAGAAGTAAGCCTAATCGATTAGAGAGCATTAATCGATAAGAGAAAATACTATAATTTAAGCCTAATCAATCAGAGAGCTTTAATCGATTAGAGTATATTGAGTGATCGATCAGAGAAAGTATGTAAACTGAGCATAATCTATCTACAATCGATTGGACATGCCTAATCGATCAGGGTTTCCCTGTAATCGATCAAGCGAGTAATTTTCTAACTCAATATTTAGTGATGCAGGCTGTGATCTATGTGTAATCGATATGTGATCGATTAAAAACCATTCCCTGTGATCGAAGTGGCGATAGGACTTATTCAAAATTCAATGGTATAGACTATTTTAAGCTATCAAGTACAGAAAGTGCATAGGCCTATTTCAGGAAGTTAACGTTAGCACGCAAACTCCATTAAAGCCGTTAGACACGCCAACTACTTCCAGCAATTAATGAAGATAGATGAACTGAAGTAAATCAAGCAAAATGGAGCTGAAGCTTTCTTGAATACTATCCTAACACTCTATTATCAGATTAACCTACTCTCTAGACATGCAACGACTATATTTTCACAATGAGCAAATTTCCAGAAGAAAGTATAAAAGCCATTGTAAAGAAGTTAGTTGATAACATTAATTGCCATATTGAATATCTGAACCTATTGCATTCAATAAAAGTTTATTGATTAATATTCTTCAATGTGTAACACAATCTGCTCAATAAAGTGAACTAGTATTCTGTATTCACAATCAAGTGAGGATTACTCTTGAGATAGTGGGATCTTAAGAGTAGTGTGTAATCTTACAAGTTGTAAGGGGGAGTGATCAGTGAAGAAAGAGAGAGAGATATTTCTTGCTGACACTTGTAAGGGCATTCAAGAGCCTGAGTTAATCTTGGAAGAATTAGTAGAACCCAACTGAAGGTTGGAGAACTGGACGTAGGCCAAGATTGTGCTGAACGATATAAATATTGTTCACCCATTTTAAGTTCATTTTAAAAGCACAATTCACCCCCTCTCTTGTGCATTTTTGCCACTTTCACCACGGCCAAGGCCAGAAACCATGAAAATTTTAGAACCCTCGCTGTGGAGTCCCACGGCGAGGGGACTTTTCTGTAATTTTTAAATTTCAGGGTCCTTTTCTGTAATTTCAAAATTTCATTAGAAGCTTGTATTTTGACTCTTTTTTCCTTGAATTTTCACCTTTTTGCCACATTTTTCTTGCTTCTTCTTGTATTGAATCCTTCATATTTGGTCATTGGATGACCCTACAAGTACAATATGCAACAAACAAGAATCAAAGAGCCCTAAAAATTAACTAATGTTAATTGATCTTCAATTATGGCAATTTAATCCTATTTTCATGATATTTTAACTTAAGTATCTATATTATTATTTAAACACTTATGGACCAATATTGCATCCCAATTGTTTTAATTACCTCAATTTAAGCATACAAATCCAAGGATTTGTCACCAGGCATATCAACAAACATAAATGGTAGCTCATCAATAATTTTCACGCAAGCTACAGATTTCCTAATGGCATCTTAATCAAATTTGCAGTTTGCAAAATGCATAACGTCATCATCAACGTTCAACATCAAGTATGATTGTTTAGTATCTTCACTAGGCTTTTGTTTAGATCTTCAAGTGGTTGTTGAGAATAGAAGTTCCATTCTTAATTGGATCACATGCAAAATCCATTTCACAATAGAGGCACTTACCTCTAACCTCTCCATCATCATTGACAAATTTGGTGAAATGATCCCAAACTTTTGATCTTGACTTCCTTTCTTTCCTTTTTTCTAGTTTCACTTGTTATAACAGGTTGGTTGCTTTTACTTTGCGTAGTAGCCCCAATTTCTTGTTGATCAATCTTATGTTGGTCAGCCATATTTTTATCTTGAGAAGACATCAAATTCAATCAAAAAATATACTATTACAATATTATATATGAATATACAAAAATATAGCCGTTCACAATTCATATCAGGGTTAGACAACAACTATTTATGGCAAAAACAGTATTCTTTGGTTAATGTCAAAAACAAAAGCATGAGTATGAAGGTTAAATAGGAACACACGATGCTATATATGTTAAATAGCAATAAATCACGAAAAGCCTTTCAAAGCTTGAACTTACTAAGAAGGGAAACTCCAATTTCGTGAGATAGTAATTCTGAAACCAACTGTAGATACAAGATCACTTTTTCTGAAATAGGTTAAGCAAGTAATCACATAAAAGAATCACACGAGAAAGAAGATCAGGGAAAATGAAATTTCAAGTCACAATAGAGAGAGAAAAAGACTAGAGCAGCCAGCGATTAGCGAATATGCATACACTTAGAAGGCAAGAGGAAAGATTCCACAATGACCAAAAATTTCACACCACAATAGAAATTTACAAAGTCTAATTAGAGGAAGCAAAATGAATCCACAATTCCACACCAATGACACTAGATTCTTTAGAATAAAAAAATTCAAAACCATTCTAATTAAAGGAGGCAAAAATACGAAGAGGAAAAAAATAGTCTATAAAAATCCATAACGCACCTAATAAAATGAGCTCTAAACAGAGGGAATAGGAAATGAGAAAACTCTGAATGAAATAAGAGGGCTAGGGCTAAGCAGAGACTAAGAGAGCCACCAAGAGACAAAGAGCGAACATGAGAGAAAACAGAGGGCTAGATAAGGAAGAAAATGGTGGAACGGAGCATAAGGACCGAGGGACGAGGGTCGAGGGAGAGGCGACTGGTGAGGGTTGAGCTGATGAGAATGTGAGATGAGTGATGAACTGGTGGCGAGGGTTAGGGTTAGTTTTAGGGCTTTGGGCTAATTGTCTTTGACTGGAGTGCTTTAGGTTTGGGTTAGAAGGACTTGATCATTTGAACATTGGGTCTGACCTTTATTTTTAATGGCTTATTCTTTTTCGATTTTTGGTTTCAAACTGAAATTTATTACCCAAAACCAAACCATAAACCGAAAACCATTTGGTTCGGTGTGGTTTTCGGTTCCGGTTCAGTTTTACTTACCCCTAAGATAAAGTCAATATCAAGCAAAGACCTTCAAGTCAATGGAAACCACCTTTGTGAAATCTCCAACCACATTAGTGCGGTCACATGAGTAGAAATAAAATAGACCAAATACAAACCCCGACCTGGAAAAAAGGGAAAGCTTATTATCTAAAAGTTAAAAGCAATTTTTGAGCTACCAACGAAAATTGCACTTACATTAATGTTAATCGATTTTCTAACATGAACGAATCACTCTTGGTCAGAAATATAGAGAAATCCTCAGAGAAGAGAGCCCGTATTATTTGTCCCTTTGTGCGTGTGTGTGTGCGTGTGTTTGTTTTTTTTGTAAAGGTCAGTCCTTACAGTAGAAGAAGAGAGCCTTAGAGAATCATTTTATAATGAGAGAAAAGAGGGAGAATTGAAGATAATACTAAATACCCTTGAACTGGAATGTGATCACCAAAATGTGGATATTAATATTTTGTCAAGGAAGCTCACTGCTTTTCCGGGACTATACAGGATATGTACTCTATGGTTCCTTTCTTTTCTGTCAATTTTTCATCAGGTTGCATTAATGAGAAAGAAAGATGAAGTGTGTGCGTCTCTCTTTATACCATTTTCAAATTCAGTTCGATTTCAACAATGAGAAACAAAGATGAAGTGTGTGCGTCTCTCTCTCGTTACCATTTTCAAATTCAAGAGCCAACTAAAATTCAAATCCAATTCCATAATTGGTTGGTCCATAACCAAAATGCTGATACCAGTCTCAATGTACAAGGTGTAACACCTAAAATTTCCTACTATATTATAGCAATTTTAATTGAATTATAACCACTATCCAGTATCCGAAGCCCAAAAATACGGAAAATTTAAAACTTTTTCTTTAAAACATTAAACCAACCTTTGGTCAGTTGGAATGGGCTTTTCAGACAAATTGGATCAATTTAAAACTCTTTATAAAAATAAGCGGTTAATAAAACAATTAAAAGTACACTAGCCCTCTTAGGGTGTCTATTCATAATTCATAACACTTAGGAAATTTAAATCCCTTAATAAATTTATGAAATTCTATTTTCTATGCTTTCTACTATTAATTTAATAATTTAATTTTACAACATATACAAATAACATTATTAAAATATTTAACTGCTATGGTAGAACACTCTCGCAGAAATTCTTACTTTTAAATTAAAATCTTAATTTCTTCTTCTAATCATCTTCCAGCACTCCTTCCTTATCTCAACCATCTCACTATACTCCAGCTTCTCTGAAAAATAGCAGTTCAACGCAGTTTATGTCATTAACTAAAATTTCATGCATGCATTGTCATGTATACCTTTTATAAACCTTTGCAAATAATACACTTATACATACTTCCTGTGCTACATTTTCTACCAGCCACTGATAACAATATATTTGTTAACTAGTGGAGCTTCTACCTGCAGGACTTCTCGTTATAACATTTAAAGCTATAACTAACGGGTTTGGCAAAGGGGTAGCGAACCACCTAAGCCTGGAGTACTCCATAAACTAGGAAGTAAAATTTCCATGCAGGAATTAACAAGGTTTACACCTTCATGCATAATGTAAACTTGCAATAGATATTACAAAATTATACATGCAATTTGAGTGTAATGAGATAAACTGCTACCTGAATTCCAAGCTCAGTCCTTATCTGCTTCTTTCCTTTCCACTGACCTTCTCAACTTATGTTACTATCAAGACCTATTGACATTTAATATAAACAGTAAATTAATACCTAAACTTCTATATAATTATTCAACGTCTCTCTCGGGTCCTAATATACTTAATACTACCCCATTCTTTATATCTTATATAAGTAGGTTTTACTTTAAATATTTTGACCCTTTTAAAATTAAAAGGCCATTTAAGATAATTCATTTCAATTAATTATTCTAATTCTCATTATCATCTTTTCCAAAATTAAATATAAAAATCACAATGACTTAACCATAATTAATCTATTAACCATTACCATCTTTTACCATATATTAATTCCTTATTTTTTGTACAGTATAATTTTAATCTTATCAGAATCATAGCTTACAATTGATTCACTGTTGTCACTAAAAATGTTGTTTAAGAGAACAAAAATAGAACATAGATTTCAACTTATTACATTCAGTCTAACCAACAAACCATAGATAAATTTAATTCCTATTTCTATCATTACTTCTTATCGTATATAAAAAATACAGAGCAATAGGACATGGAAACAAGCACAGAAATAAATCCAGACTTTTAGAAATTTATAACCTCCATCCTCACTATAATATCCTTTAGATATACTAAACTTCATTTAGAATTCAAACTGAAATTAATCAAGTGAAAATTAATCCCTATAAATAATATAGAATCTCTTCTCCCAGAAGTCCTTAAAATAGTTATTCTAGATTAAATCCCAATCTTCGGAATTAACTTCTTTCCCTTAGTTCTAAGAGCCATAATTTGTGTATTCACACCCTCTAATCCACTTCATAAATTACAACCTTTGACCTCATTTTATCCTATAATCTCACAATTCTAATATAATCCATTTAAAATCTCTTAACATCCATTATTCAATTTCTTCTTTATCTCAACAACTTTAATTAATACTAACAAAACCTTCAACATCTTTACCAATATCAACCAATACTTTAATCTTCATCCTACCCCTAAAAGGGTTCAAACACAACTATAATTGTACCCTCAAATCCTCAACACCACCACCACTAACCAAAACATACACAAGACTAGCCTTTAGTTCTCCATAATCCTCCTTTCTATTCTTCTTACAACACCAAACTCACAAGTAGACAAATAAAATCATAATCCACATTTCCTTTATTCTAATTTTCTTTCCTTCTTTAGACATAAGATTAAAATCTTGTAACTCTTAACAATCTATTCTCAAACTGAGATCATAATACAAATTTCAAATCCCTTGGTGACTTTCAAACAACTAATTCACATTTTCTTTCGAACTTTTCCTCGATTCTCCATGTTTGCTCATCATTTCCTATTAATTCCCACTTCCACCTGCAAATCAATCAATTATCCATAAAAGTCCAGTTTCAATGCCTTAACTTAATCCTTCTCAATACTAAACACTTAACTTCAATTCACTATTCATCCTTACTCAGTTAAACACCAATCTTACTAGATTAACATTAACAATTCTCCTTTCCCTATTTTTAAATCCATCGGCCAGCAAAACAGAAAAATAAATAAATAAATAAAATCCCAAATTCATGTATTCAACTAAGCCTCAATCCTTCCTCATTAAACATATATTTTTTGCTTCCTAATTCCTGTAATTTTTGGCTAGAACAAGTAGAAAAAGAAGAATTGAACAGTTTCAAATTCACATATCATCAACCAGATACAATCATCCTCATAATCTTGTACCAAAAATCAGTGGCCTAAAGGGAAGTAAAATTTGAATGAGCAGGGAAGAAGAACAAGGAATCAGACGGCAGAGTAATCAAGAGGAAAGGAGAGGAATTGAACACTTATACACAATTAATCATAAATCCTTCATCATCAGTAATACCAACTAATTCCTCTCTCCCTTTGCTGGAACTCGCCTAGCAGAACAAGAAAGAACATCAAATAAAATAAAATGAATGAAATCACTTCCCTTGACACTAAATAGCATCGGCCAGCACATGGGAAGGAAAGATAATTTAAACAATTACCAATTCACTTACAAATCAACCATTAAGCATTATTCCTTCATCATCATCAACAACCATAAGAACCTAATCTTCAATTCACCAGGAATCAGCAACATAGAGGAACAAAGCGCGATGGAACAGAGGGAACAAAATGCCAAAATTCCAAACCACAACAAATCAAACATGCATTAACATCTGATGACCCTAAGCTACTCCTGCTCTTATTTAATTAAATTTCCATTCGAATTTCACCCAGAAATCACCAAGAATCGGTTCAGATGAATAGTGAAAGAGAAGAAGAAATTTGGGGAAACTTATGAATATCACTCCCTTGCTCAAATTCATTCCCCAAAAGTGTTTAATCAAAGCCTAAACTTCGTTTCTATGAATTCAGAAGCTTCAAAAACCCCCAAAAATTTGGATCGATTTCTCTCAAATCTCACCCAAACTCGACCAGAAAGGAAGGGAAAATGAAGAAAGGAGCTTACCCAATGTTAGCCCGAGCTTCTTGGGCATTTTCCACCTTGTTTCATCTCCGTCGCCGTCGATTTCCACCATTACAAGCTTCGAAGGACAAAGGGATTGAGAGAGAGGAAAAAGAAAAACGAGGAAGACAAGGAATAGAGGAATAGTCGGGTGAGAGAGGGAGTAAATAATGAATGGAACACATGTGGGAGAAAGAGGAGAAGATATTTTAATAAGTTGATTTACTATTTTGCCCCCTACTTTAACTGAAGATATTTTTAACTAGGGGCAGATATTGTCATTTTTATTTTCTCTTTCCCATTATGCCCTTCTTTAGTAAATTTATTTACCATTCCCTTAATAAATTAATCTGACTTTACTCCCAAAATAATTTTCCTAGATATACTTTAATTCCCATATTTATTTATAAGACTGTTTAAATACTAAACAATACCCCAAGGTTCTAAATATTTCCTTATTTAAATTCATCTTCTAACTATTTTCCCTTAATTAATAAAGAAAATAAACCTTAAAAATTATTAAAAATACACCTGGCCTCATAAATTTATTTATAAGGCTTTTAAATTTCTAAATGACATCACAAGACATTAAATAAATTCTTTTTATCTCTTTTCTCCAAATTAAGTGTTATCTTCTAATTATTTCTTTTTGTTCCTTAAAGAAAATAAGCCTTAAAATTTATTAAAAACGCCTAAAACAACATAAATTCATTTTCAATGCTTTTTAATATTTTAGTTACATTTCTAAAATCCTAAATAATTTCCTATTTTCTATTTTCTAAAATTTGAAGTGTTACACAAGGTACCATGCGTATTAAATATTCAATAAAGGTAGTATGTGAGCAATAACGTAGGAAAAAAAAGAATTAAAAGAGGGTTATGACGTGAATGTGAGAGGAGGCTAAGCAGGAGAAAGGGGGGGATTAAGATTTAAGACTCATGTTAATTTATCTTGTGGCATTAAAAAAGTTAAATAAACTATTTGATCATATAATATATATATATAGCACCCTGAATTAGGTCAATGTAGTTGCCACCAAACTTTTTAAAATTGGGATAATTTTGGAAAACGTATCTAAAATTATAAGTAGTCTTTCAAAATTAAATTGGGCTTACGGAGTCAACTATGGCATTTAATTTTATTTTAAATACCCAAAAAATAAATATATATATACACACAGAAAAATAAATATTTACATAGTTGGACTTAACCTAAGATTTAACTTAGGGTTTATGTGTCCTTTAAAGAGATTAAGCCCACATAGTTTAGGTTCGAGGTAGAAATGCATGTAATTTGGTTTGTACTTTTTAGGAAAATATTTATTAAATTTTATTAAAAAAAAGAGATTTTTTATTGGTTTGTATTTTTTATTTTAAGAAATGTCATTCTTATTATTTGGAACAAATATTTTTGAAATATTTTTTTAGTAGACTTTCTGAAGAGGTTCTCATAACGGCACATGGAAGAATACTCAGGTTTGCGTAGTTTTAAAAACCTCTCACAATAAGAAAGTCATTGAAACTATTGTTTTTGGGATCTTTTTAGAAAAGGAAGGGACCTCATATTAGGTTTAGTTTATGAAATTGGGCTCACAATTTTAAAATTGAATAAAGAGAGTAAATCATATATCACCTAAAAAGCAAATAAGAGGTATGACAAAATTTGAATACCTATGATGCTCATAATTTTGCTGCAGGGAAATAACAAGGTAACTGACTAATAAAATACAAGATCATAATCACTTTGAAAAACCCCTAAAATCTTGATTGCAAGACTAAGAAAAGGCGTGTAAGAACATGCAAGTAACATTTGTCAAATGAGTTTACATTGATCTAAAAAAATAAACAATATCATACAAGTATGAATTTTGCCACAAAATTCCCACTTTATCCTAAAAACATTGCATAGGTGAGAAGACACAATGGGTGTCTATAAAATTGTGTCACGATTGACATTTGAGTATTTGTTGATGCCTCTGTCTCATAAGAAACATGCCACGTCACAAGAAAAAGAAAAAGGGATGTTGAAGCAAGAATATCTCTTTAAGCATACTCTTCTCCCATTTCCAACGAGAGACAAATATACTAGAATCAGTATCTATCTACTTTTTTTCAATATATCAATAGCCCCCTTTCTCCTTGAGAAATTCCACTCTACCTCTCTATTTCAGTCTCCCCAAAAGCTGTTATCTTGCTCTCTTTTATATAGGCAACACACATAACCTAGAAAAAAGGACCAAAAAAAAGGGAAGTTAGAAAGAGAAAAAAGTAGGGAGAAGGTCTCTCTCTTGGGACCTATGAAATCCTTCACAGCCACATTTCGTGGTTGTGTTTCTTTCCGTAAAAGAAACCCCGCTGCCCACTGCGACGGGGGACCCTTCCCAAAACAGCTCAAAATGCAACACACCTTGCATACCAAGCTGCAGGAAAAAGATGGAAGACCCCCCTTCAGGAAGAGAAACGGTCTTCAAAGAAGGTCAAGCTCCGAGACATAAATGTCACAGAAGAAACCGACATGCTGTCATATGACCCCATATCATCTAATGAAGACGAAATGGATGCAGAGGAAGCAGAACAAAGCAACAAAGCAGAAGCCAACAAGTCTGAGCCAATGGCAAACCATGCATTACCCTCGTTCAAGGATATGCTGCTTAATAAGGCAGCTAAAAACAAGAGCGAAGAGGAGGCCTTAGCCTTACATGAAGACAATGTACAGGTGACCAGAGTGGGACCATACCCATCTATCAATTTCTCTACAAGAGTACAACAAATCTTGAACGAAAGCATGAAATACGCGGTAGTCATCAAAATGCTAGGCAGAAATATCAGATACGACAATCTGCTTGACCGAGTGGTGAGCCTATGGAAACTTGTGGGTCCAGTCCAGCTCTCCGACTAGGAGAATAACTATTTAATTGCCAAGCTTGACAATGAGCGTGATTATCATGAAGTCTTACTAAGAGGACCATGGGTGATTTATGGACACTATTTAACAGTGCAACCCTGGTCTGATGATTTTTCCCCTCTTGCACACTCAGCTTTACAAGTTATGGGATGGGTTTGAATCCCAGGACTACCAGCAAAGTATTACAAGAAAAGTGTAATAAGGGCCATAGGGGAAGGCCTCGGGAAGGTGCTGCGTATAGATTATAACATAACCTTGGGAGCTCGGGGGAAGTTCGCTCGAATGGCGGTCATCATAGACCTCACTAAAGCCCTAACCTCTAAAATCATTATTGATGGGAAAACTTTATTTGTGGAATATGAGGGCTTACCGACGATCTACTACAGCTGCGGCCACTACGGCTATCTAGAGAATATGTGTAATTCAAGCCAAAAAGGCCAACAGACTCCGAACTCGACCGTCCCAATGGAAACTCCGGCGACCCCATTTGTGGCTCCACACCAACCCCCGGTAGGTGCGAATCCAGAGGAAGTCTTTGGGGTCTGGATGCAAGTACCACCAAAAGGGCGCAGAAAGGATAGAGTGGACCGTAGGACGCATGACAACCTGTGAGGATAAAAGGTCAGCATGGGCTCTAGGTACAACATACTGATGTCCGAGGACCCAGAACCCAGCAACACATAGCCAGCACCCATTGGAAGCAACCAGAATGTCAAACTTACCTCTGAAGTTTGGAAAGCTAAAGGAAAAATTACTAATCCCATGAAACCTTAAGATAATACAACCCAGATGACTCAGCCAAAAGTGCCCCCACAGCCAAGAACCCCACCCTTGACCACCTCAGAAACTATCTTTAAAAGTCGTGCCTACCAAACTAGCATCATCAGCACCACACTAGACCCCATACTTCATAGTGCCGTCTCTATCCCTAACCTAAGAACAGCCCTAAAAAACATCACATCCCAACAGCCCATTGTACAAGCCCAAACAAACCCTTCCCCTGGTAAGGAGAACACCCAACCTAAACCCCCCGACCCCAAGCCCAAAGAATCCAAGCCTAAACATACTTCTGGTATCTCGCTCAAAATTCCAAAACCAGATCCAAAGAATCCCTCCCTGAACTAGCGGAGGAACTCATGAAAGCCATATGCCAATCCATAGAGAATACTGAGACCCCGACACCCACAAATGAAGCAGGAGAAGAACCTGAGAATGATGAGGAAGGAGACCATAATATGGAGAGCTAATCTCCATACCCCACCATTAATGGTTTTAATGTATGGTCTTATATGGAATTGCCAAGGGGCAGCTTCCCCAAAATTTCATGCAGTATTGAAATCGTTGCTTAAGCAACACAAGCCACTCTTTGTCGTACTAGTGGAACCAAGAATCTCAAGGGAAAATGTAACACCCCATATTTTAGAAAATAGAAAATAAGAAATTATTTAAGGTTTTGGAATATCATTAAAATATGAAAAAGCATTGAAAAATAAATTTATGATGTTTTAAGCATTTTAATAATTTTTAAGGCTTATTTTCTTTAAGAAACAAAGAGAAATAATTTGGAAATAACACTTAGTTTGGAAAAAAGAGATAATAAAGATTTATTTGAGGTTTTAGGGTGTTATTTAAAAATTAAAAAGCCTTATAAATAAATTCTTGAAGTCAAATGTATTTTTAATAATTTTTAAGACTTATTTTATTTATTAATTGAGGAAAAATAGTTAGAAGATTAATTTAAATAAGGGAATATTTAGAATCTCGGGGTATTATTTTATATTTAAAAAGTCTTATAAATAAATTTAGAAATTAAAGCATATCTAGAGAAATTATTTTGGGGACAGATTTGGATCTATTTCTAAATGATAATGGTAAATAAAATTATGATTTAAGAGGAAATAGAAAATAGGAAATGAAAAAGACAATATCTGCCCCTAGTTGAAAATATCTTCAGTTATAAAAGGGAGGGCAAGATAGTAAAATACCTGTTGAAAAAAAAAAATATCAGTCTTCTCCTTTAATTTAAGCCACACACGTGTCCTTCTTCATGCTTCTATTTCCTTCTTATTCCTCAAGCCCGAAATACACACACACATATACTTCCTCACTCTCTCTCTCTCTCTCTCTCTCTCTCTCTCTTTCACTCTCATTTCCTTCCCTCTATTCCCGAAATCTCTCTCTCCCTCATTCTCTTCCCTGTTCTTCGAAGCAGCAGCGGTGGACGGCTAGAGCGATGGAGATCGGCGGTGAAAGGCGAAGCAAAACGTTCAAGAAGCTCAGGTTAATGTTGGGTAAGCCTTTCTTCCCTATTTCCTTCCTTCTTCCGTCCAATTTTGAGCTATGAGGGAGAGGAAGTTATTCAAATTTGGGGTGCTTTGGAAGCTTTTAAATGTATAAAATCGAAGCTTAGGCCTCGATTAATCACTCTTGGGGTCGAATTTGAGTGATGAAGGAGTATTATTCAAGTTGCCCCAAATTTTCCTCCTGAGGTCACTATTCACCCGACGAGTTTCTGATGATTTCTGGGTGTTCCACTGAATTAAAGCTTGATTAATCGTGTTTAGGAGTAATCTAAGTGAAAGAGAGGACATTATTGGGATGGATTGGAAGGATTTTGGAATTTTGATTGTTATTCTTGTCTTCCCTGTTCTGCGAATTCTGTTTGGCCGAAAAGGGGAAATTTTTAGAAGCAATACCTGTATGAATTAGATAGGAGCTAGTTTAGGTGCTTTGAATCTGTGTTTAAATAAAGTTTAGATGGTTGTTCTTGTTCTTCCTTGTTCTCGTTCTGTTCTGGCCGAGCTTTCCTTTTCTCAAGGATTGCTTGATTCTTGTTATTTCCTTGGATGAATTAACATCTTAAACATAAGAAATAGAAGATGAAAAGGAGGTAATTGGGTTGATTATATAACTCTTATTCTTTTATTTTGTTCCCCTGTTCTGTTTGGCCGTGTGGTTAGGGGAAATTTGGAAGTTTAATGGTGATGATTTCTCTTCTTTCTCATGCATGGCATATGACAATTTTCTGAGCATGTGTTGATTCCCTTATGCTTTATTTTGGTCCAAATATGGTTCTGTTTGGTGGTAAATGGTAGTGGAATTTTTCTATTCTTGCTGGTGCTAGTTGACAGTTTCAGTGACAGGAAAAAAGTAATTGTGAATTAATGTTTTGGGTTGTGATGAATGTAGAATTCTGATGTGGGTGTTTCTTATTGTGTTTTGGTAGTTTATTTATGCTTAGAATAGAAATGGGTTGAGGAAGTATAATTAATGAAAGGGCTTATTTCTTTATCAGGAAGAGGGAATGAAAGTGATTTAATATGGGTGCAATGAAGTTTCTATTGTTAACTAATTTGATATTATTGACAAATGGTAAGAAATTATTTAGGTGATCTCGTTATGATATGAAAGAGTTGATAATGATTTAATTAAATCCACGGAGCTTAGTGGTGTTTGTATGTAATTAAAGGGATTAAGGTTGTTGTTAATGTATAATTAGTAATTGGAATTGAAGGTAAGTGGGTACGAAGTTAGGGTGGTTGTTAAAATAAAGAAGGTTGTTTAAAGGACATAAATGTGTTTTAAAGCACTAAAACATCCATTAGAATGATAAGATGTTTGTGATATGTTAATTGGGTAAGGGACTAAACCCTTAACAAATATTTCTGGAAGGATTTTCTTTGAGTAATTAGTGTTTGAAGTTCCCAAATATGAAATGAGTTATAATTTCAAAGACTTCTCCTTTTTATTGTTAGGGTACAGAAAATAAGTTATTACATTAGCAATTGCTAGTTAAGTGTGATATAGGTGACTGTTTTGTTAAAGGTTTGATGTGGAAAATGAAATTAATGATCTTGATAAGCAAGAAGTTGAAAAATGTAGAGATAAGAAAAGTTTATTGTAATTTTGAAGAATTAAATTCGTATAGAACAAATGTAAAGGTTAGGGTCTTACTAAAAGAGAGATATAAGTGAGGTGAATGCTTTTGACTTGCTTTGAGTTTGTTTGGTAATTGAATTATGTAAGTTATGTTTAGTAATAAATAAATCTTGAAGGAGAGGAAAGATTAATAACTTGTTGTATTATAAAGTATGAAATAAGTAAGTTCTTATAGTATAGAAGCTTTAGTATTAATTGAATTAAAGCTGTATTACTTTGCTCTATTATGTTGTAAGTTTATAATTGCTTGATGGAATTGGTAATTAATGATGATATTCAAGAAATGAATTTTCTTTTAATTCTGTTGAAGATGATGGTATGATTAACCCTTTACCTGGAAATTAAGATTTAATTATATTAGAGATAGAAAGGGGGTAGAGTTATAGGAATGTGAGAGAAGTTCGATTATTATACCCAAGTTTAGATATTATTATATTATTTTATACTATAAATATTTATAGGACCAAATAGTGCGATCGAATTCCCAGATTACGTAGAAGAAAAGATACAGGTAGCAGTTTATTTCAGTAACAATTAAATTGCATGTATTATTATGTAATATCTGTTGCAAGTTTACATTATGCATGTAGGTTAGAAACCTTGTTAATTCCTGCATAGAATTTTATGGAGTACTCCAGGCTTAGGTGGGTCGCACCCCCTTTGCCAGTTCAGTTATGTTATAACGGGATAGTTATAACGAGAAATCCTGCAGGTAAGGCCTCCACTAGTTAACGAATATATTGTTAATAGTGGCTCGTAGAGCATTGAGCGCAGGAAGTATGTGTAATTGTGATAATTGTTCAGGTTTATGAAATTAATACATGGCAATGCTAGCATGATAATATATGTTAATGAAAGAAACTGCTATTGGGATTTCCAATCTCACCCCCTTCCCCAAACATTTTCAGTACTCAGGATGAAAGAAGCTAGCTGGGGAAGAAGATTAGACGAAAGAATTAGGATTATAATTTGAAAAGTAAGAGGTAGTAAGAGGTAGTTGAATACCTAAGAAATGTTATTTGTATATGTTGTAAAAGTAAATTATTAAATTAATAATAGAGAGCACAGGAAATAGAATTGCATAAATTTATTAAGGGAATTGAATTTCCTAAGTATTATGAATTACGAGTAGACACTCTATCAAGGTGGTGTATGAATAAGTAAGAATGCCTGGTAAGCTATGTACCACCATAGTTAGTTAATTTAGAATTTAATTACCTGTGAGAATGAATATAAAACCCTATGTAAATGTATATATTACTCTAATGACGCTATGCATTCTGGTAGAAGGATTATCAACTGAGGTGACCCAGCATTTTTAATATTTGAAAGGTAGAAACCCATAAGTAGATACAGAGAACCCATGAATGGGTTTTTGCTCCCCACACACTATCATCAAGGGGAAGAAATCATAAGGGAACTTAAGTAGTTTAATTGTGTTATGTACCACTTTGATTTATAAAAAGATTTAAATTCTAAGTTGTACGAAAAGCCCATTCCAACTGAAATGAGGTTGAAACACTGTTTGAAAAGAAAATGTTTAAATTTTATCGTATTTTTGGGCTTCTAATTTTCATAAAAGTTGTAATAATTCAATTAAAAGGCTATAATATAGTAGTAAAAGTCAAGGTGTTACAACAAAGGCTGATAAAGTCATCCAGAAGATGGGGATGAAGTTCTCCCATCGTGTAGAAGCCAATGGATTTTCAGGAGGCATCTGGATCCTCTGGTCTTCAAACATTACATTAAGTGTTCTAGAAAACCACCATCAGTTCATTCACTGCAAAGTCACCCTCAAGGAAAGCAAACAACAATTCCTCTTCACTGTTATTTATGCAAACCCCCACACCCATACTCGTATAAACCTCTAGCGAGATCTCCAACTCCTTGGTGTCCCTGACCAAGAACCATGGCTACTCTCAGGTGATTTTAATGCCACCATATCATCGGAAGAGCGCTACAGCACGACATCCCATCCCAAGCAAGGGTGCAAGCATTTCTACAACTTCATTCAGTCCTGCAACCTCCTGGACTTGGGCTTCTCAGGCCCTAAGTATACATGACGCAGAGGTCTCACCTTTGCAAGACTTGACCGCGCTCTAGGCAATGCTCAGTGGGTGACAGGCTTTCCAAATGTACAAGTTAAATACCTGGCCCAAATAGCATCAGACCATCGACCCCTCTTAATTGATTTTGGGCCCAAAGCCAACTCACATGCCAGACCCTAAAACTTCAAATTTCTAGCAGCCTGGACTACACACCCCTCGTTTCCTCAATTAGTCAGGCATAATTGGTCGAATAATAAAGATCTATGTACCAACATCAACTCCTTCTCAGAGGCGGCGAGGCAATGGAATCAAGACATGTTCTGATCCATCAGTAAAAACAAACAGAAGCTGTAAGCTAGATTGTTAGGAGTCCAACGTGCACTTGCCGATCGCCCTCTTTCTACTCACCTCCTCTTGCTAGATCTTCAACTACACTCAGAGTAAGAAGACGTTTGCAATCAAGAGGAATTACTATGGATCCAGAAATCAAGAAGCGATTGGATATCATTAGGAGACTACAATACGACCTATTATCAAACAAAGGCCAGAATCCTTCAAAGCAGGAACCAGATCACAGCCCTACAAAACGAAGAAAGAGAATGGATCATGGAGGAAGATGCTCTGAAACAACTGGCTCGAGAATATTTCTCATCCCTGTACTCATCTGATGATCAGCCTCATGTGCGCTACGCATACAAAGGTATGTTCCCTAGACTCTCAAACTCTACCCTCACCAGCCTTGTTCGACATGAAGCCGCTTAAAGCCCCAGGCTTGGACGGAATACATGCTATGTTTTACCAAACACAATGGGAGATAGTTGGGTCATCATTATGTGACATGGTTAAAAACATATTTGAAGAGGGTGCCATAGCTCCAGCACTGAACCGAACCTTGATCACCCTCATTCCCAAAGTTGAAAGACCTCAAAGACTGAAGGAATTCAGGCCAATCAGTCTATGTTCAGTAGCCTGTAAGGTGATCACCAAAATCCTAACCAACCACGTAAAGCCTCACATGAACGACCTCATTCTGCCTTACCAATCCAGCTTCATAAGGGGGAGAAATATTACCGACAACATTATAGTCGCCCAGGAAGTGATCCACTCCATGAGAAGGAAAGGAGGGAAAAAGGGATGGATGGCAATCAACATTGACCTTGAGAAAGCCTTTGACAAGCTCAAATAGAGCTTTATTGAGGAGACACTGTAAGATGCGAAGCTCCCGACTTGCACCATAAGAATTATAATGAATTGCATCACCTCCTCATCCATGCAAATCTTATGGAATGGATCCCCATTAGAATCCTTTAACCTGGCAAGAGGAATACGACATGAGGAACCCTTGTCCCCGTACATTTTTGTACTATACATGGAGAGACTTTCCCAAGCTATCAATGCGGAGGCCTCGCAAGGAAATTGGGACACTATCTCAATAAAGAAAGATAGACCCCCACTATCCCACCTTTTCTTTGTAAACTACCTAGTTCTGTTTGGATCTGCGTCGTGTAAGCAAGCCTGCCTAATCAAGAAAGTACTTGAAGAATTTTGTATATCCTCGGGTCAAACAGTCAGCCAAGCTAAAACCCGCATCCTTTACTCTCAGAACGTGCAGAAGCCACTTTCAGATTGTATTGGAGGTATCTTGGGCTTCACAGAAACCGACCAGCTAGGAAGATACTTAAGCGTACCTCTCCTCTATTTGAAAGTAACCACGAATACCTATTTGCATATCCTTGAGAAAGTCCAGCAAAGGCTCACACCATGGAAAGCACGATCTCTCTCCCTCGCGGGTAGGATCACACTCGCCAAATCAGTCCTAACAACCTTACCATACTTCACCATGCAGACCTCCCTAATCCCCTCATCATGCCTCACTCAAATTGAGAAGGTCATCAGAGGCTTTATATGGGGATCAGATAGCTAGCATAAGAGCATGAATTTAGTATGCTGGGACGAAATGTGCCAATCCATAAAGAATGGAGGGTGTGGTCTAAGGAAACTCCATAGTCATAACATTGCCTTTCTTTCCAAGCTAGGATTCTACCTTGTTAGCCAGCCCAACCTCCTATGGGTAAAAGTTCTACGTGCAAAATATAACTAGGATGGACTAAACAAGCAAGAATTCAAGACCAAGACAAGTTCTCACATTTGGAGAAGCATAGCCAAAGCATGGTTGGACATGTCATTGGGCATCCAGTGGTCAATTGAAAATGGGAGATTAACCAGATTTTGGTCCGACGACTGGATTGGTGACCTAGGACCACTTAAAAATTTGGCATTTGTGGATATACTAAAGCAAGACCAGATCCTCCCTGTACAAGACTTTGTTGACCCTATGGGACAATGGGAATGTCGTCAATTCGAGGATAAGCTCCCCATGAACATTAATCTCCTCATTGCAGCAACTCCCCCGCCAAACAGTGATGCTGAGGATGACACCTGCTTCTGGAAATTAACAGCAACAAATCAATTTTCAGTCTCATCCTCCTACCAAATGAGAGAAGAAGACTAATGGAATGAAGAACGAACATGTTGGAAAACAATCTGGAAATGGCCTGGCCCCCAGCGGACTCGAACCTTCCTTTGGTTGGCATTCCAGAATAAGCTACTCATGAATACTACAAGATTAAAGAGGCACCTCATCACAGACGCTACCTGTGAATTGTGCCGCCAAGCCAATGAAGACACCGATCACATTTTTCGCAGTTGCCCAATTGTGAAGGCATGCTGGAGATTCCTCATACCAGATTCTGAATTGTCTAGCTTCCTCACAACTCCCCTCACAGACTGGTGGCTCACCAACCTTAACACCCTTCGTACATCAGTCAACTGGGCGTTGCTGTTTGGAATCCTCACATGAAAATTATGGGATGCAAGAAACAAGAGACTATTTGCTGATGAATCCTTCAAAGCTCATGAGCTAGTAGCAGCATCCTATGCCTTAAATCATGTATTAGCAACCAGAGATGGCCCTTAGGATAGTTCTTGGCCGTTTACACTGCTTAGTCAACTCCCATTGATTGTATATATGATATTTATTTGAATGCAATTCCTTCTCATTTCAAAAAAAAATATAGGCAACACATAGGGTTTGCTTAATGTTCGTATTTTTTTATTTTTTATATTTTGTTTTCGTAACTTTTTGGTTATTTTTATTTTAATGACATTTCCTAATTTAAGACCTAATTAACTAATATGACAAGATTTTTTTTAATACTTTTTATTTTATTTTTTTTATTATCTTTAATCATCAATCACCCATTAATGAATCATAATCTCCATCAATTTTATTTTTCAAAATTTTCTTTTGTAATGATGACCTTCCAATCAATACTAGTGACACACAATCGTTGATTTTTTGAATTTTTATGTAATAATGATAAAAATTTCATCTGTTTTGAATTTGATATCAATCATAGTCAATGAAGATCCTATAAGGGTAGCTTTTTCCTCTCTTTTTTTACCATTTTTTATTTTCTTTTGTGCAGCCCTGACAAAATATGATGTTTACAATATATCTAAAAACACACGTGTATCATCATATTTTATATTAACTTATGAGTGAGACAAATTAGTTTGGGAAAAAGACAAATAAATACCCTCCAATTTGCAAAAATCCCATTAACAACTTCATAATAGGTATTAACAAACAACAACCTATCATGAAGTTGTTAAT